>OZ010786.1:45008579-46208579 GCA_963932465.1 Maratus speciosus
CCTAAAGGTTGAACGATATGTTTTGTGATTTTGTGAAAACGAAACACTGTATGAAATTGTTTTAATAAATATAGATTATATCCTACAAGATATTTATTATCAATGTTTTATGAGATATAATTCAAATTTATTTTGATAAGAAGCTACTTAATTTCTTAGAAAAATAATTGTGAACCCAAAAAAACTAGTTATTTTTATTAAATTTTCATTGTTAAAATAATTTTAATAGTATATTCTCCCCCCCCCCCTCCATTACATTTTGAAATTTCATAAAAACCTTTGTTATCGTTCAAAAACAGAGGAAAAATTCCAGGCAACAAAAGAAATAAATATTAAAAAGATATGTTTGAAGGCAAAAAATTTTCTTTTAATTTATTATAATAAAAACTGATAACAACTGCAAAAAATATCCCCCCAAATATCTTTGCACCCTTCCATTTCTTCAGTATAGAGAAATGTACTCTAATTTCTCACAAGACTTAAAGGGAATGAGAGAGATACTCTTCAAGGTCAGGGTTTCCTGGAGGCATTTCTGAGAAATTCATCCCATGACTACTTTGAATCCTGCTTTGTCATTCAGGTTGTAGTTTGCATAGAAGAAAGGCTGTTTACAGAGCATGATCTTCGTTAGTGTCTTTAAGTCTATGTTGATTTATTAAAGTATTATATGATTATAATCTGATATTATTTTTGCATCATTTAAAGTGTTGTAGGGTGTATAGTAGTTATATACTAATTATTTAATTCCACAAGTAATTTTACCAAACGCAGGATGATATTTGCTTTATAATATTTTTGATACAGTGCGTATAATTAAAAAATGTCGGACAGAAAATAAGTAAATTTGTTTTTTTCACTCTATATTTTTATGATTGTTTGACAAGAAAATATATTAGATTTTATGAAATCACAAGTATTTTTTAATTAATTTTATTATATTCTAATTTTAGTAAATATATATTACGTAATTCAACGATTCTACATTATATTAAAATTTTGTGTAAATTATGAAATAATGAGGGTATTTTGCTAATTTTTCTCTCAAAGTTTCGAATTTTATCACATTTTCGAAGTAATGATTATCAGTTTCTGATCATGTATGTAATAAAAAAAAATTGCGAAAGCTGGAATACTTTAATTTAAGTGAAGTTTATTTTTACTATAAAGAAAAAATATGCATCTTTTTAGAAAAAATTGTTAAAATTGTGATGAAGTTTTAAATTACTGCGAATAATTTTCATAGTTTTTGAAAGATTAAAGTAGCATATTGTCGTAAAGTTTGACTATTTGTGCTAGATCACTCATACGGGAAAACATCCGCTTGCTAATGTTAATCCTATGGAAAAAATTATTTTAAATATTTCGTACGCATTTGATTTTTTTTTTCTTTTTTCGCCTTGAATAGCTGAGATTGACCTTTACAAAGACCTTTTTAACGTTTTCGATTTTGTTTAGTAACTAAATTACCCTAGAAAAAAAAGCCTGTCTTTATAGAGGCAGACCTCAGCTACCAATGCAAAAAAAATATTATAAAATATTAAATTCAAACGAGATATTGTTTTAAAAATTTCCCCCTTAGGAAAAACAATAGAGAGCTAGTGTTTTCGCGTGAATGAGGTAGCCTCTTAAGCTGTGAAGGAAAAATCTAAATGTAAAATTTTGAAATATTTAAATGATGCAAATATATTCATTGTGTTTCAGATTATGATTTGCTTTAATAAACAAACATATACTGGTAAGAAGCTTATTAATACGTTTAAAAACCAGATAAAATGAAAGTAATGTATATATATATTCACAAACGCATACTTTTAATATAAAACACATAATTAAATGTAAATTAAAAAACACATATATTAAGATTATATAAACTATTTAGGCGTAAATTCAAAATTTGTTCTATAAAAATACTTGTTGGAAGTTCATTTAAATGATTAAGTGTTTTTGCATGAAAAACAATATATTAATAATTATTTAGGCACATTTCTAAAAAAAAATTATAAATTTACTTATCTTGAACTTTTTCGAAGATTTTCAAAATGCAGTGCTTTCCATAGTGAATTAATTAATTATTTTATTTTTTCAATAATTATTTTAAAATGTATATGAAATGCAATTATTTAAAAATGGCATCACATGTACATATTTCAAATTCATAATTGAATAAATAAACAAATTAATATATTCACTATGTCAAGTATTGTATTTTGGAAATTTTTGAAAATATTCAAGATAAATAAATTTGTAATTTTTTTCGAAGTGTAACTAAATGATTAATAATATATTAGTTGTTCATGTAAAAACACTATATCGTTTAAACATTTTTTCAACAAGTATTTTTTATACAACAAATTTTGAATTTATGCTTAAATAATCTTTATGGCATGGCAGTGGCATTTTTGCGGGCAGCTTTGGGCTAAATTTAATTCTTGCAAACACAAATGGCTGGACTAAGGCGAGCTTCTGACTATCCATTATGTTTAGTGGCCATTAAAAGAATAAATGTGGCCAGTTTGAGGCTATGTATCATTTTTAGTTAAAAATTAGTGGCACGATTGTGGGCAACTTCTTGTATTTACGGTCAATTATCTTGTGGCCTGATTGTGTCAGGCGTGACACTTTTTTCCACGGACCCGTAACTTTCAGTGATAGCGGGCCAGCATCGAACACTTTCGGCCAAGGCTAACGAGCCCATCAGTGGCCCGAAAGTTCTGTGTTTGTTGGGAAACAGGTATACCAAATTTGGAGCAAATCGAATAATTCTGGATGAAAAACCCATTTATTTAAATTAAAGGGAGTCTAGACCCCCCTCACTCCCCGTTTATACTTAACCAATGAGCCCCCAAAACTAATCAGGGGAGTGCTTTATCGGAATGAACGTAGAATTTTTTTGGAAGCAAATCGGATAATTCTGAATAAAAAACAATTATCTAAATTAAAGAAAGGATTAGCCCCCGTTTCCCCCTTTATACTTAACCAATAAACACCCAAAACTAATCTGGGAAGTTCCTTAACATAATAAACCGGTATACCAAATTCGGAGCAAATCGAATAATTCTGCATGAAAAACCCATTTATCTGATTTTAGGGGGGTGGGTGGACTAACCCCCCTTTTCCACCTTTATCATTAACCAATGAAGTTCCAAAAGTAATCAGGGAAGTTCCTTAACATAATAAACCGTTGTACCAATTTCGGAGAAAATCGAATAATTCTGCAGGAAAAACACATTTATCTGAATTAAGGGAGGTGGGGGTGGACTAACCCCGCTTTTCCCCCTTTATCCCTTAACCAATGAACCCCCAAAACTAATCAGGGAAGCGCCTTATCAGAATGAAACTAGAAAAAGAAATTGAAGCAAATGGGATGTTTCTATCAAGAATTATCCGGTTACGTACGTTCGTACGTACATACGTACAGAACAGGCGGGCACATAAGCTCTCAGGCTTTGATAGCCTGTGAGCTAAAAATTATCTTACACAAATTGCATTTTTTTCAGTGCAGTTTACCTTCGATGGACAAATAAAAATTGAAATGTTAGTGCATGATGGAATTTCGAAAAAGCACGTCTTATACATAATACTGTAATGTGAAGTTTTCTTTTCAATGAGTTCTCCTTCACTTAGACTAAATAAGTAAAGAGAAAAATAGTCTTAAAATGTTTTAAATGGCCTTTCAATTTTTATATGTTGGAGTTAAAGGGACAGGGACCTTCAAACTCATTTATTTACCATTTAAATACTATTCAAGGGTGCAATATACTTATTGTGGCATATATTTGTCACACAAGAAATTTAAAAAAAATGTATAAAAGTAAGGAATGTTCCTGAATATTTTAAACGTTATTAAGAAGTTTTCAAAATGCCCCATGCGCATTCCATATCAATTAAAATCTCCGATATCTTTTATGCAAGTTAATTTATATATGCAAATAATACTGTGCACATTTTTTAAATCTAAATATAATTGGAAAAGTTAAAGGTATTGCAGAAACATGATGCAAATTTCATAACATTTAGAAACTATTTTTTTTTTCTTACCTTTATACTCAAATATAGAAAATTTGGTCCTTTTTGACAAGCTCTTTATAACGCTTAAAATATTCAGGAGAATTCCTTATTTTTATCCACTTTTTTAAAATTTCTTGTGTAATAAATATACGCCATAACGCTTATGGTGTTCCCTTGAATAGTATTTAAAGTGAAATAAAAAAAAACAATAAAAAATGAATTTGTAGATCCCTTGTCCCCTTAAGTTTGTACTACCATTTCAGAATTGTTGAAAATAAGATAATAATTAAGAATAAGTTAATAGTTTTGCAGTAAATCTTCTTTTTAAACTTTCGTACGGGCACCTTTAAAACAGTTTGCAGTTAGAACAACTCTTCCTTAGTGTCAACAACGCGATGTAGTTGCAGAGAACTGTATGCTGATACCCTAAAAATTGACACAATTAAAAATGCAATTAAAAAGCCAATTAAAAGCAAATTTAACAAAAATTAATGCAATTAAAAACGCAGTAGGTGCATCCATTACCACCATAAACGGCATTATGTCCATTGTTTGCGACCCTGATTTTGAATTTATTAATATTCATCAAATACCTCTTAGTATAATAAATATAATTAAAGAGAAAAAATGCATAATCTAAGTAAAAAACACTCTTATACAATTTCCACTCATATATTGTAATCCTAATTATTTTCTTCAGTTTTTTATGTGATCTATAGAATTTTATCTACAGACCTTTAGATATATAGAATGGAAAAATTTTATTTAAACTTAACAGCATATACCACAACTAAAAACGCACTTAGCGCAATTATCGCTTACCAGGTGATAAACCCGGACTTCCAGGGTAACGGAATATAGGGAAAAACAATCATATATATTATTTCTGATATCCATATCCTTTTTTGTCTGCCCATACTAAGAACACAGCGATGATTGAGGTATGTGACGAGAGGTTCTGCAAGAGACTTTAAATGTACTGTATTTATGTATTGTTAAAACGCGTTGTTTCATTACAGAAAAAAATGCAGTTAATGAAAAAACTTATCAACAAATACTCCCAGTGTTTGAGGCCATAAAGCCTCGCAATGATCGCATGGATGGATCTTACTGTGTCTAATCACACTTCAGATTCTAATAGTTAAATAGAACCTAAATAAATTTGTATTTAAACCATTTTTATATTTTTAATACAAATTCGTCTTTAACACAAATTTTTGTATTTTTTAACAGATTAAAAAAATTAATGAATAACTAATGAAACTAATGAAAATTAATATACTAAAAAAACATTTGTTTGAGCAATAAAAAGGAAATTCTAGGTTCAGTGTATACAGGCTAACATGAAGAATAAGTTTTGAAAATTTCATGAAAAATATTCAGACGTTTTTGAGAAAAATGATTTCAAAATTTTTGAAATGCCGCTAAGCTACTGAGTAGGTATAATTCTAAAAGCCATAACTTCTGCTCTAATGCGCATTTCAAAGAAAACAATTACATCAAAATGTTCAGAAAAGATAACAGTTTAACACTTAATAAAATACACAATTTCGAAAATTTTGAAGTTTTAGGACTACTGAGACTCCTTAAAAAGTAAGGTTTTTTCACAATCTGATGAGAAAAGTGTTTTATGGTACTAATAGACAATTCTTGTTAGCAGAAACATAGAAAGCTTTTATCAGAGAAATCTAATTCAAATAACTTTGTAAAATACATTTTAACTAAAATAATAACTTGTGTACTTGTTTAAAGTATAAGAAATTATATTCTGGATTAAAAAAATATATACACTAAGGATAATTATCAAGGAAAAATAAAAAAAATTCTTTGGAAATATATGAAAATTATGGCAAAATGTTTGAGTTTAGATAATGAGCGAATTAAATAAGTAACGAACAAAATATTTTCATTTTCAAATTGTATCAACGATGTATAATTTTATATTCCTATTTAAAACTCATAATTGAAGCTGATTTTTTGCGAAGTATAACATTGTCAAATTTTTCATATTTACTTCAGTAAATTAATTAAAGTTTTAATTTGTTGATAATACATTTTCATAATAAAACTATAATTTAAAGAAAAAAAAATTAAATTACAAACTCGTGAATTAGTTCACTCGTGAATTAGTTCATTCTGATCTTTCAAAGTATCAAGATACTTTGTTTAATTAATTGAAATTCTTCTAATTCCGATAATTTGTGATCTTAGGACTTTCAAGTTGCTTTTTAGTACCATTGAAATTTTCACAAATAATTCAACTAATTGAATATTTTGAAGTAAAGATTTCGAAGTTAGATTGCGAATGGTTGTTAAAAGTAAAAGTTTTCAAATAATTATTAAGATGATCTTTAAACAATGACAAAATGCAATTAGAAAATGTCATAAAATGACTCGAATATTTTTGAAAATAACTAACGAAGCACATGCACATTTCTACAAAATTGAACCCAAAGGGAACCACTTTTGGTGTTGCTCTTACCAAGCATCAAGACCTCTTGCATTTTGTAGCCCTATACATAAAAGTTAGAGAACCGATAAAATTTCTCTGTTAAAATCCTATTTTATATATATTTTTAATTTTTTATAATTGGATTTTTATTTCTTTATTTACGCCAAAAGTAAGTCGCCAAATATGGCACTAAACGTTTTTCGCCTGCCTTATCCGCCTAGTGTCTATGTCTAGTATATGTACTAGACGTCTAGTATATGTATTAGAATTAAATCAGATTGCGATTTGATTGATAATGGCATAATAAACAAGAATTAGTTTTTTTCAATGCGGACGATAAGTGTATTAGTTAATATATATTTATTAAAAACTTTTAATCAATTAAAACTAATTTTTTATACAAAAGAAGCAAACTGTTTTCTTTTGAAGTCAGAATAAAGTTTCAAATGTTTAAAACGAAATGCTGTTGTATTAAACTTTGTGTCTTTTGGTAAAAGTAATGATAAAGTAAATTAATATTTTTGTACAATTTAGAAAATCTACTTCGCCTAATTATATAGGAGATCACTATTTCTAGCGAAGTCCAAACTACTGCTCACTCACACATGACAGGCAGCTTTGACATTTGGATAGGGTTACCGGAAATTTCTACTTTTCAAAAAAACGCCAACTTTCCTCCCGCCAAAAATGTGAATATAATTTTGGAATTTTTCAAAATCAATTTCGTAGGTTCTTGAAGGAAATTTAAATTTTTTTCAATATTTTATATTTGTTATTGACAAACTTATATTTTTTAAATGATTTTCTTTAAAAAAAATTCAATGTTAAGAGTTCGTTAAGTGGTATCAAAATATGCATTTTCAGAAAGTTATGTTGTTGTAAAATAAAAGAAATATGATTTTAACAGAAAATTTTTATCGATTCTCAAACTTCCTAATATAGGGCTGTAAAATGTACCAGGTCTAAATGATAGGTGCGAGCAGCATCAAAAGAAGTTCCCTTGCCAGTCAGTTAATTTTGAAACAATGAAATGGTCAGATAGTCTCTTAGTTCACACAACTTTGAAGAATTCTCCTTTGCTTTGTTGATATGCTGCCACCACCGTTATGATAACGTGATATCGGTCACGCTATGAGAGGATTGTCGAAAGGAATACTAACTCATTCAATCAAACTTAACTAACAATTTATTTACACACTATTTACAAATAACAAAACAATATTTACACTTAAGAACTCGGATATAGGTGATCCGGTTCAACATTAAATCAAATACAGTAAATACTTTCTGCGTACTATTAAACTATATTCCTCACCCTACGCTAGTT
Organism: Maratus speciosus; assembly: GCA_963932465.1. Lineage (NCBI taxonomy): Eukaryota > Metazoa > Arthropoda > Arachnida > Araneae > Salticidae > Maratus > Maratus speciosus. The sequence goes on from OZ010786.1 coordinate 45,016,367, forward strand.
AAATTAGAATTATCCGAGATCACAATTAATCTCACAACACATTAGCTATATACTCCAAGAGCTTCACATCACCTAGTCACGCTCTATCCAAGAGCCTCCTCTGGACACACTCACTCCTTGAGCTCAAAACATCAACTGACTCTATTCCAGGTATCACCTTAAGAGGCCCATCTGTGAGAATCCCTTATCTGACCGCAAGGACTTCTCCGCACCAGTGTCACATTCCGTGATATCCAGTATCTCCCTAGATCGTGAGAGTAACAATCCTTTTGCCTGACTTATCTTCAGGTATGCACCTTGAATGACAGGGAAAGCCCCACTCTATTGATAAACTACATTCGTTCAACTAATCTATCTAACTCACTAGCTAGGGTTAAAATCCAGATAAGAAAAGAATATTACCTTAAAATTCCCCATTCACAGACAGTACATAAGCAAGAAAATAATATAAAATCCTAGTTCTAAATAGTATATGTTCGTCAGAACCCGACACTCCCCCCTCCCCACCTTAACGGAAAATATGCCATTTAGGGGCTAATTAACTCACTTTATTCCGTCTATTTAATTGGCACTTTAAACATGACTCACAAAATTGTTTAGTTTCTTTCGCCATCCTCTCTCAATAAAAAGAATACCTGATTCTCTGTAACGTTTTCTTGGCTGCATGATGCCCTCCAAATACCGAAGTATGCTCTAGTTTTAGGATTTTTTGCTTTCTTACCTTGGGTGCTACTAATTGCGCTATAGTTTCTCCTAACAATTTCTCCTTATGGTACAATGAACCATTTACAATATAAAAATCTCCTTTATCCATTTCTAATTCCCAAGCTTTCTCTAAATCTTTACAATCAAATTGGGATTTCTTAAACATAATTGAATTACTAATGGTAACTTTATTATTCTCATTTTCCTCTACCTCCTTTTTTTCTTCATCCTGACTTTGTAAATTACCCGATCTCTTTTCTATTGCGTAAACATTAAAATTATTGCTACTCATACCTTTCTTTTCGCTCAAGTTATCGCACGAACTTCCGAGATTTCTAATCCTTGGGATTCTAACAATGACTACTAGTGATTGACCCCTGACAACTCATTAATCACTCCGGGATGTAAAATTAACTGCTCATTAATATAATCGGTTACCGCGCAAAGTACTTCCTGATGAATTACATAAGTTTGCCCAATTGCGAATAGCTAATGGTAATTTAACCAATGGTGATTTAAATGCTTCACCAAATAATCCTTGTATATAAATACTACCAGATCCTTTTAATTTCTCTTCCGGTATCAAATCATTAAGAACGACATTTATTTCACATCCAGAATCAACCAAACCTTTCGGTTTATGACAATTTACACTAACTTCAATTTTCTCGAGCTTATTTAATTTCTCGCCAATAACATTAGTTCTCGATTCGGATTTTGCCGATATTCTCGCCACAATAGCTCCTTTAGGTAAATCTTTATTCCCTTTCACTACAATATTATTTATACCCGCTTTCTGTTCTCGCCCTTTACTAATACTATTATTTCCCTCATTACTCACTTTATTACAAAAACATTGGTAATGACGTCTTAAACCACATTTGAAGCATCTAGGAATATATTAGATGTAAATTTCCAACTGGGTGAAAAATGTCCGGACCAGGATCCTGGTCCGGACATTTTTCACCCAGTTGGAAATTTACATCTAATATGATTTGTTTACCAATTGGAATAATTGTGTTGATATTAATCTAGTGTAATATCGTATCGAGCGATTTCTGGAGTTCCATTACCTGAGATTTATTCTGTTGAGCTGAACCAGGTTTCAGACGAGATGCTGTAATCATCAAGGTTAGCTGGGTGAAAAAGTTCGACCAGAATCGTCCGTGATAGCTCAGATGGCAGAGCACTGGCGGCTTCAGCCAGGAGGTCCCGGGTTCGTATCCTGGTCCGGACATTTTTCACCCAGTTGGAAATTTACATCTAATATGATTTGTTTACCAATTAGAATAATTGTGTTAATATTAATCTAATCTAGGAATATATCTCTTAAACTTTGTTTTTCTATCCGAAAAAGAATTAACCTCATTACTTCCGTTTTGTCTCCAATTACCAATAAATTTACTACCCTCCTTCGGTCTCAATTTTTCACTGTTTACATATCTATCTTCGCCCTTAAAACTTTTATACGTAACAGCATAAGATTTGTGTTTAGCGCCAAAATGATTGTCACGTTCTTTTGAAATTTCAGAGGTTTACTAATAAAGAGGCTAACCAATTACTCTGCTGAGTTAACCCAATATAAGACGCGGTTTCCTCAACTAACGTTTTTTAACAATTTATCGGTAATTATTAACTGATTAACTTTTTCATATGAGTCCGCACCCCTAATTTAACAGTAATTTTCCCACGTTGCTATTAAACGCGAAGCAAATAATCCATGAGTTTCATTTTGGTTTCTTCTAGCCTTCTTAAAATTTTCCAAACATGCCTTCGGTGTCGGCCCGTGTTCCCCTTAGAACTAATTCCCTTAATTCCTCATAACTCTCAATTTGTTCCCTAGTGGTATAAATTAACAAATTATCCGCCTTATCTCCTAACATATTTAATAGAATTTCAGGCTGCTGGTATTCCGGTGCACTTTTAGTTTTGAATACCCTTTCTAAATTGTTAAAAAACAAATTCCATCCCTCAGTCCCTTCCGGTACTTTGATAGACAGAGTATTAACAATTTTTATCAAGTTTTCTATGCTACTTTAAATATTAGGTGGCCTAGTCTCATTGGATTTATTCACCGAGCCTTGGATTTTTAGCCTCTCCATTTCTAATTCATTTTCTATTTTCCCCGATCAGCCCTCTCTTCTCTTTCTAATTTTTCCCAGATATATTTCGTCATAAGAACGAAACCCTAAAAAGTGAATTGGAAATGACAGGGTTAAAGTATAGGTCCTGTCGACGCTTTATTTGTTGCCGAACAATCAGCCAGATCTCGAAAACTAAGATGTAGAAGAAAAAACATTCAGACTATGTTTTATTAATTTTTATGCAGAGAACATTTTAAGGGTGAAGTTTACAAAAATTCCTCTAAACATGGGTATTTTTTATAATACTACATTAATTAATAAACGCTTTATTTTGCGTCGAAAAATCTCGAATTTCACTTTAGTATAGTCGAATTTCATTAACGCGAATCTAAAGGGGAATTTAAATTTGTTAATGTTAATAATAACTTTTGTTATCAATAAGAAAATCTTTGTATTCATTTTCACATGATTGTGAGAACAATTGATGATAAAGACAATTCTGGTTAAGCGTGTTCACATTAACGTAGTTCGACTGTATTACCAATCTACTAAAAAACAACTTTTCAAAAGTAAAAAATAAGCCAAGCAAAAAAAAAAAAAAAAAAAAAAAAAAAAAGAAAAAAGGTGAAAGTTGTGGCTAAAAATAGTGTGATATCAAATTTCCAAGCTTATATTGCGGTACTTATTTAACATTTTTTGATAAAAATTTACCATATGTAAGTCGAGTACCTAAGTATGCGTTGATAGAAAGCCTTTTCTCCTTTACTAAATACATCATAACGTGTTTCTGAAAATTATTTTTTTTTAAATTACTAGGGGGCTCTGCCCCCTACGAGCTACGCTCGCCAACCCCCGTCCAGACACCGCAGGCTCTAAATGCACGCTAATTTGATCGGCTTTAAAAATATTTCGAAAGATTGAATTATAATTTTAAAAACAGTGGCGATCTCCCAATAAACGAATTTCTATTCATTTCTCTTTGATTGGGGAATTTTAACGCCAAATCTGCTGCGGTACTACTTGATTATCCCGTCGACCAATTTCGCCAAATTATATAAATCGCCAAACCACTCGCCAAATTATACAAATTGACATGATTTTTATTTTAAATAACGAAAGAACAAATAAATTCGTACAACATTAATAAATATACAAATAAAACGTCGAAATAAAAATAACTTGATGACGTAGACACGTGTAACAACATTTCAAAATCAGCTAATATAAAAGGAATTAAGTAAACAGAGTCTTTGTCTCCTGGTATTTTTTAACAAAGCGAAAAGAAAGTTCTTTTCAATGAGACATTTTAAATTAATCGTTTTTAATCTGACGTAATTTTTACCAAGCTATTCTTTCTCTTTTAAATAATTGCGTGAAAGTACTTTTGTTAGCAATGAAATATTATTTGCGCTTTCGTAACAAGAATAGTTGAAAATATTTTCTCAATATATTAAATAAATGTCTAGCGCAATTTCTAAATTTAAACTTTTTTGCAATATTATTTTGTGTTCATTTTATGTAATAACTATAATGTGACGTAAATATGACGTAATTTCTCCTAAGACTTCTAACGCATTTAATGAATTTATTATTTTACAATATCCTTTCTCTTTTAAAATTCACGTGTATACTTTTTATGACGTAATTTTTAATAAGTTCCTGCTTTTTATACATAATTATTTAATTCTAATTTGAAAGTTTTTTTCCTGTTCATAATAGTCACGTGTAAATAAATTTTTAATTTGAAGCAAACATTATTGCTTGCGCTTTTTATACAGTTGGCAACAGTTTAAATTAGTACAATTTTCTGAAATCTGTAAAAAATATCTCTAGAAATGCTGAAAATTTGAATTTAAAATAGAAATAAAACCTGAAAAAATGAGTCAAAATAAAAAAATTAATGCAATCTGCACTCCGGCAAATTCTAACGCATAAAATGATCTAAAAATGATCACACTGCCATGTATAGTTTTTGCTGCTATAAAACTTTTTTAGTGGAACGATTTTGTCCAACTTTAGCATTAAATATCTCTTAAAATAATTCTTCGATTTGAAAACTGTCTGCATCAGCGTGTTTCTCAAACATTTTTGTATAAAACCACTGATTTTCATATTTTTGTATGCATTATTTTTCTTAATATTAACGAAGAAAGACCTCCGGTCACAAAAAATTCAAAACCGGCGGCGGCGGCGGCGACAGCGGTAGTTACTTTTTTTTAGAATAGAGAGATGCATGATGGGCTTGGCGGCCATCTTTCCATATTTTACACAAATTTCTAAGCACACAAGTTCATTGTTAAGATTGGAAGATCGAAATTGTTACTAAACCAAACATTTTATTCTTTTAATTTATGGAAATGAGTGCCTAAAAATTTGTGTCTAAAAATAAAGCTGAAGTAACTTCAGGTTTCATCTTATGATTCTCTTTTTTCGGGGGGGGGGGGTCAATTAATTAGTTAAAGCAGTAAAAATCAATTTGTTTTTTTCAAAATAAAAAACTTTCTTAATTTATCTGTCTGTAGCTAAAACTATAAGTTCGAAATTCTTAATAATGCAAATATGTTACGAGCTTGAGTGCTTAGAAATTTGTGTAAAATATGGAAAGATGGCCGCCAAGCCCATCATGCATAATTTAAAAAAAAAATTAATTTTCAGAAACACGTTATGATGTATTTAGTAAAGGAGTAAAGGCTTTCTATCAACGCATACTTAGGTACTCGACTTGCATATGGTAAATTTTTATCAAAAAATGTTAAATAAGTACCGCAATATAAGCTTGGAAATTTGATATCACACTATTTTTTAGCCACAACTTTCACCTTTTTTTTTTTTTTTTTTTTTTTTTGCTTGGCTTATTTTTTACTTTTCAAAAGTTGTTTTTTAGTAGATATCAGTTCTTTTTTTAAAACAAATGATATATAACTGAAATAATTCTACTAGCTCAAATTAAAATTAGTCCTTGTATAGCCTTTATAAGCAGGGAGCAAACACAATATTATACATTTTGTTTACCTATCATTCATTTTTTATAGTGATTAATAATTTAAAAGTAAGGAAAGTCAATTTCTTCTTTCAAAGTATCAGTCTTTCTCAATTTATATCTCCTTAAAATTTTCTACGAAAGATGAAAATTTAGTAAAAAACAGAGTCGAAATAAAATATATATTTACAGTTAGTCTGTCAGTTAATTGTTTTTTCTAACTATTTTTGCTGACGGTTTTGCAAAATAATTTTACCTTTACAAATACCTACGGTTAATCCGAGTTATTAATATTTGGAAATTTTTCCAGAGAGATTAATCCGAGAATGAAAACCCGCAGGCATCTAAAGAATCGAAGATCTGTAAATCTAGCAATTCTAGACATAATAAAGGAACATTTTTGATAAAAAAAATCTTAAAAATTTAAAGATATAAACTGTACATATAACTTCATCTTCATTTAGATCGTGTTATAGAGAAGAAAGAATAAATATGTAATTTTACTCAAGTCTGTTTATCCATACCTATTTGCATAAATGTGAGGATATTAATTTACTATAAAATTTCCCCTAAATTGATTATCTTTAATAGTCTATTATTAAAGCCGCATATACATTAGAATTAAATATTTTTCGGTTAAAAATTGCCTAAAATCTATAGACTTATCGTTCGTTAAATTTGGTTTTTTTTATGCCCAGACTCTTTTTCTGAACTCTGACAAAAGATCACAGACATATTGAAGCTATCCAAATTCTTATATCTTTCTATCGTATTTCTTTTTTTGAGGGGGGTGTGAGGAAGAGCCTTAAGAACTTCGTTTTGTTCTCAAAATTCTGAATTATTCATTCAAAAGATCTACCTACATAAGTCTTGTTGCAGAATTTTCATTAGTTAAGAGTTGCATCAAGTTATACATCATGTGAATCTATTAAATTAATTTTGCGAAATACTAGATGGGAGCCATTGATATTTCCAGACCATTTGCCTACATTTTAATTTGAGTCATTTACTACTATTCATTAATTTTCTATACGAATTAAAGAAGTCGTTGTTTCCTTGCCAACTGTACCTTTCACTATTGCTTGCTTGTTTGTTTGTTTGATTTATTGAACACATACATCATATCACATGCGGATCACGACGGGATTCGAATCTGCTTCCACCTACGCTCTCAAGCGATTAGCGGCATTGCGTCTTATCCACTCAGCCACAGTGGGCCACTATTGCTTTCTCTAATGCCCAGATACTCAAATTTAACCAACTGCACTTAGAATCATGGTCATAACACAGAACATTTATATGTTAGAGCAGTGTTGCCAGTGGGCTACTTTTTTTTAATTCAGATTTCTTGATTGCCAGCACTTATTATAAACGGCAAAATCCCCATTGTTTCCGCCTTAATTATTATGTCATTAAATAAGGCACATTTTACAATTTCAAAAAAGTGGTGCCAATCAAGTATCTGAGTTAAAAAAAAGTAGCCCATCTGGCAACACTGTGTTAGAGTGGTGACATATGCACAATTCATGTACTCATATTCAATTTTTTGTCCTAAGTACGGTAACTCAGTTTTCAGTAATAGACGAGGAAGATTTCAATTAAACTAACCAGAAAAGTTAACAAACATTGGCTTCCTGTTTTGATTTTATTTAAAATTGTTTTAACCAACCAAAGTTAATGTCCGGGATCCAGATAAATTCTTCTCTGTTAGTAAAATTACATTGACCAATCAGTAGCCTTTATCCTTGCAGGCTTTTCGGTGTTTACTGCAATCATCAAAAAGTTCGGAAAAATGCAGACGTCTGATTCATCAATCCCATCCCGCTAATAGCGAAATATCTATCTTGATCCCGGCCTATTCAACGCCCTTTAAATATTGGAGAAAGCCTTGACACGTGTCAGAAAAACGTCACACAAAGCAGGCAAAACAAAGAAGAAAAATCATTCATTGGCCCGTTCATATTCATGAGCCGATGAATGATTTTGTTTCTTTGCTTTGCCTACTTTGTGTGATGTTTTCGTGACGCGAGTCAAGACTTTCTCAGATATTTAGGATGCTTTGGCGTATTTCATCACCATGAAGTTATGAAAAGAGAGAAACAGTCATGTCAATCTTCCCGTGTGAAAAACTAGTTACGAAAAAAACCGAGTTATTTCCCTCTCTTCTGCCCTTTTCTCTCTTGATTTTGACCGATAGCAGCCCATTTAGCAGTCTCCAGTACAAGATGCCGCTATATACGGTGGACGCAGGAGGGAGGGTGTTAGCACGACCAATGACATAATAGGCCAGTTCATGATGTTTAAAAGTCACACGCAGTTGGATCGAGGCTAACGAAAAAGACAGGCTACCGCGGTGGGTCCGATTCTTCTTTTTTTACAAACCGCTGGAGTCACGTGATGCTCTTTTCAGGCACCTTCTTTGGTGCATTCGAGCATCACGTGACTCCAGCGGTCTGTAAAAAAAGAAGAATCGGATCCACCGCGGTAGCCTGTCTTTTTCGTTAGTCTCAGAGTTGGATCATCTTTACACGATGATTAGTACAAAGCTGCGAGCCGATTTTTTTTGTGTCCATTGCCGTGTGACGTTATGAACTGGCCTTATATGTTGTTGGCCACAGTTTAGGAACAGCTACAAATGACTTCATCTATATCTACTCCGAGGTAAACGAAAAAGACAGGCTACCGCGGTGCTACAGCGCCTAGAATATATAGTGTGGAAATCGGCTATCCCAGTAATACTTTAAAAAGTGCTAATATATTGGATCTCTTAAATTTCAAATGATGCTGAAATCCAATGAGTCGATCATAGCGATATCTGCAGGATATTTCCTAAAACTTCATGACGATTTGGTAACAGCGTCTAGAATACCTAGTGTGGAAATATTTTATTAAACAACGCTAAAATTTGTATCCCGTAAATGATCGACGATACTGCTAAAATTCCAAGTGTCGATCGCAGCGAAATCTGCGGGATTTTCGTATTACATTGTATAGACTAGCAATATCTTTCAGTTATAGAAAATATCCTGCAGATGTCGCTGCGATTTGTATATTTCAGCAGCATCGTTGCACATTTAAGTATACAATATTTTACCACTTTTTTAAGTATTTCAGGGATAACCAATTTCCGCACTATATATTCTAGGCGCTATAATTTGGTCTAGACGCTGTAGCGTTTTTTTTTTTTTTTTTTTTTACATCTTATTAACATACATCTGACCTGTGTGCTTGGCGTCAAGCCCGCTGTAATAATACGATGTTTACTTTGAAAGTTTATCACAGATGTCGCTGCGATCAGCTCCCTGGATTTCAGCGTCAGTGCACATTTAAGGGATACAACTTTTTAGCGCTGCTTGGATAGCAAAATTCCACAGTATGCTAGACGCTATAGCGGTGCATTACACGTGTCTCTTTCTTCTTTAAAAAATATCCTGCAGATGTCGCTGTAAATGACTGTTTGGAATTCAACATTGTTGTACATTTAAGGGATTCACTATTTCCGCGCTTTTTTAAGTATTGCTGGGATAGTCGATTTCTACAACATATAATCTAGGCCTATACCGGAGCTATAGTACAGCGCCTAGAAGATACAGTGTGGAAAACGGCTATTCCTATAATGCTTTAAAAAGTGCTAAAAACTTGTATCCCATAAATCTCCAATAATGCTCAGCGGCAATATGCTGATACGAGCGCCATCTCGTAACTCTTTTCAATATAAACACTGAGTTTTCAAAAATTATAGAATGTTAAATATCGGAAACTATAAATATAAGATATTTTGGTCTGTTATAAGCTAATTTAGTTAAGGAATGACGTGATATAGGTTAAAGAGTCTCTTTTAGAATGACTATCGGTTTTAAATCACTACGATGGCGCTACTATCGACATCTTGTTATTCAGCATCGTTGTACATTTATGGGATTCAATTTTTTAGCACTATTTTGTAGCCGTTTTCCACACTGTATCTTCTAGGCGCTGTATATATAGTGTGGAAATTGGCTATCCCTGTAATACTTTAAAAAGTGCTAAAATATTGTATCCCTTAACTGTGCAATGATGCTGCTGAAATATACAGATCACAGCGAGATCTGCAGGATATTTTCTTAAACTGCAAGATATTGCTAGTCTATACAATGTAATACTAAATCCCGCAGATGTCGCTGTGATCGGTACTTGGGATTTTAGCAGTATCGTCGCACATTTAAGGGATACAAATTTTTAGCGTTGTTTGGATAGCATATTTCCACACGAGGTATTCTAGACGCTGTAGCCATACTTTCGGCAAAAACTTGAAATGAGCATGCTTCCTGTGCATATATCACCACTCTTATGTATGAAGGCTCTCTGTTATGGTGTTGATTCTGGGCGCTGTTTGTTAAATTTCTATATTTGTGTTTTAGAGAAAGCAATACAGAAAAGTACTGTTACTATGGAAACAACAACTTCTTTAATATTGAAAGGTATAGCAAAGGAGTTCAGAATCAGTGCCTTAAATAGTTTCGAATATGTATTGTTGTTATGACAATTAATACCCTACCTGGATGTGGAAATGCAAAATTGTGTTCAACATAATGGAGGATATTCCATCTACATTTTGATCACGTGGTCAAGGTAAAAACTTCTATCGTAAAGTAGGGAAGTCTCCGTAGACGTATAATGTAAATCCCCGCTAGCCAATGAAACGGTTCATGAGGCAAAGTAGTAGTATCTTCCCTTCTTATCAGATAGAGTTCCTTGGATAAATTACCGGTATCACGTGACTTTTTCAGCCTCGAACCCATATTTAGAATATCCTCCATTGTGCGCAATCTAGATAGATTTTTGGCTGTCAGAGAAACGAGATTCATCAATCAGAAGCCTGCATTTTTGTGAACTTTTCGCTGTTTGCAGAAATTCAGGCTATTGATTGGCGATTCTCGTTTCGCTAACAGCGAAAAATCTATCTGGATCCTAGCCTACATTTCTACAAACATTGCACTTCATCCACGGCACTAAAAAAATGACTCAAAACTTTCATGACATAGGCCGGGATCCACAAACAGCAAATATTCTCAAACATGCAGGCTTCTGATTGGTCAAACTCATTTCGCTAACAGCGAAAAATCTATCTGAATCTCAGCCATAGTTATCTTCGATGAAATCAATGCAAAAGGATGATATAAAAGAAAAGTATAAGATTTCTAAAATGTTTTGGCGGGTTTATCGCTATTTGGCATAATTTGTAAACTTTAGAACTAATTAACATTTTTTCGCTAATTATGAATAGAAAATTAATGTTTTTAAAGCTGAATTTTATAAAAGCACGTAGATTGAGTAAATATCTATCCAAAAATTTAATCCTTACTTTTTTCCGTCCATTATTTAAGTCTCTACGTCGATTGAAACATAAGTTGTGACGAAGAAAATAAATCTGTCATTTTCAGTATCTCGACGTTATTTTAAAAAATCTATATCTCTGTTTATAATTAATTTATGAGGATGCATTTGATCTCAAATTGAAGTTATTCTTTATTAGGTCCTTCTAGTGTTGGTTTTATTTTTCTGCGATGATTGCTTCTTTTGATATGGCAAATTTTACGCTGGGATATTTCGTTCATTTAACATGGAGAAGTTGTCATCAGTATAATAAGTAGTTACGGTGTCTTGCCTTATTCTTGGCGTTTGTTTGTTTGGCGGGGTTAGCATTTTTTTCAGCTTGGCTTGGCAGAACGACCGTCCTGCTTGATCTCTTTTTTCCTGTGTATGTTTTGTTGTGTAGATCATATTTTTCTTATTAGATAATACAAAATACTCTATATACCTAGATATTAGGTGGGTCGTGGAACAATTTGAAAGTCTAAGGTGGGTCGAGTAACATTAAAGTTCGCGAACCACTGATTTACTAGATTTTTGTGGAAACATCAGCGTCAAAATCAGTAACTACACTGGTGTCCAAAATTAAGGACCAATCACAAAATGCTAACTTTCAAGTACGCGAATACTCAAAAGGAAATAATATAATTCGATTAATTACTATCTCTACAGTACAGCTAGTCTATATAACATCTCATTCATGTCACTTAAATAATCATAAATTTTCACAGGCGGTCCGGGGACACGGCACTTGCCTCTTGTGCTCTCTTCGGCGTGTCAGGCGGGTCGTTCTGAAGTCTTCTTTCCCGGAGACTGGGGTTCTGGGCTTGTTTCCGCAGGTAGTAAAACTTTTCCCTGCCCTGGGCTTGGGGGTTACACCTAACCATAAGCCAAAAGCGGGTTCCCAGGGTGGGTGCTTACTTACTTACTTACTTACTTACATGGTCACAAGTGTCACAGTCACTACGGAGAAGCCAAAAATAGGAAATTCCATACATCTCATTATTAGTCTCAAATGATCACTATATGTAACTCTACTGAGGCGTCGCTGTGACAACTGCTTTGTAACGAGTCACCATGTGACTTTACAATGTAGTTACATTGCGACTCTCATGTGACTGTCATTTTTAGACTCAATTTCAAAGTCATCATGAACGTTGCATTATGATAATTTACCAAATAATGTCACATTAAAGTCACATGATGACTTTCACGTGACAGAGAGACTACTGTGAAGTCACCATTCTGCTCTTTTGTGAAAAGTCACCATGTGACTATAATGTGATATTATTTGGTGACTTATCATAATGCAACGTTCATGATGACTTTGAAATTGAGTCTAAAAATGAAAGTCACATGAGAGTCACAATGTAACTACATTGTAAAGTCACCTGGTGACTCGTTACAAAGCAGCAGTCACATTGACGTCTCAGTGGAGTCACATATAGCAATCATTTGAGACTCATAATGAGACGTGTGGAATTTCCTATTTCTTGTTTCACCGTAGTGACTGTGACACTTGTGACCATGTATGACATGAATGAGACGCTATATGGACTAGTAGTGCGGTACGGATAGTAATTATTTGAATTATATAATTTTCTTTTGAGTATTTGCTTACTTACAAATTAGCATTTTGTTACTGGCCCTTAATTTTGGACACCAGTGTAATTAAAATGACCATCTCTTACACAATGCATGGAAAAAACTATTTAGTTAAAAGAACAAAAATACCCATTCAAATAACTGATTGGACAGAACAAATGTTCGTTGGACTGACCAAATGATATTTCTAGTTCAATAAAATTTTATTGCTATAACAAAAGCATTTTGAGTTCACACAGCTATTTTTTTGTCCTTTTAACTAATTAGTTTTTCCCGTGTACCATTGACACAAATGACGTTTTGGTTTGCCAGGATATCAAATATGCTTAGAAGTGCAATGTCGTTTGTTATCACATCTGTTTGTGTATCTTACGGGATAGGTGGAATGTCGTGTTTATCACGCATATGCTAATGCGGTTGTTTTCTTTGTATAATGATTTCTGTTTATTATTATTACTGAAAAAGTAAGTTTGTAGATGTAAGTATGCTCCTGAAAAGGATGTCTGAAATTGTTTTTCCAAAATGATAAAAGGGATATTAGAGTCCTTTAAACCAAAAAATACCAATATTAAAAATTGTGGCACGTCATCGCAAGAACCTATTCATATTTTATCATAAAAATAATCATACAATAAAATAGATTGATAACTTCGTTTGACTGTGTCTGAATCCTTTTATTTAAACAGATTCAGAGGTGCCTTTGTATTTACCAATATCTGTAGCCTGTATCTATAAATCACAAATGAAATTTGTAGAAATATGGAACACGTTAAACATATTTACTCAAAATGCCTTAGCGTGGCGCTACTTATGTGTTGTTGCGTCTTCTATCTCACCTTAAAATACGTTTTCTATGGCCCACGATATAACTAATGAAAAAAGAAATTGTCTGAGTGGTAGCTAATAACAAAATTAGTATTTTTAAATTGAAATTTCGAAAAATACTGAAAATAATTTCATCTACTTTATAACTTAAAATACATTTTTAAATGAAACATTATTTAACATCAACAGAAGAAAATCGTTCTGTGTATAATACATTCAGAAACAATACAAATACTGCCATATATATTTATATGGATAATTTTTCTCTATTATATTTTTCTGAAATCGATGTTTTTAAGAAAAGAATCTATATATACATGACATACTGAAAGGATAAATATCGATGTGACAATTTTGTTTTATTTTTTGTTCGGTTGTTTTTCATAGTTAAAATAAAATAATAATAAAAAAACTATAAAGTAACGTTTACTATTCTTTAATATATATCACAAATTTAAATTTTTTTCGAATTTGTTATCCTCTGATCTATCCATTTAATTATTAAAAATACTCGAATGCTCCTCGCAATAGAGTTAAATATTTTAATAAAAATCTACTTATTGAAATATATGTAAAAAGAACACTGCTTTATATATCATCGCAGACACATACGACATTTCCATTATTTCAGTGCGGAATAAAAATTAGATGACCTACTTATCCATTGGTCTATTTTAATCAGTCTCAATAGAAAAAAAAATCAATTTCTGTAACTACACAGGAAAATAGCACATACTAATGATGCAGTTCGTCTTTCTTTTCACAAAAAGTTATTAAGTGATACTCAAAATAGCATAAACTAATGAGGCATTTCTTCTTCCTTTTCACAAAAAGTTTTTAAGGGATACTCAGTAAAGGGGGAAAAATCCATATTCGGGTGCATTTGGCGATTTTTGTTCGGTGTCAATCGTAGGCAATTTGTATTTCATTGTGGTAATTCTAGGGTTCGTATCAGAAGCTTTGCTTTGGGGTAACACTAAATGAAAGTCACGTGATATTTGTTTCGGCCGCTAAATTAATCCGTTTAGAAAATTTCTTTAAAAAGAATTTCACGCGATCGCCGTTTAAATGATTACTTTGAATTTACTTGCTCCTGGCCATTTGAATTTCAGCTTCGGGGTGAATTATTATTTGAATTTCGGTTTGCAATGCATCCGCTGTTGGTTTATTTAGTATTTTTTCGTGAATGGCTATTCTGGAATCTGATGCTAAGACCACATGTTTTTTAATAGACGTTATTTTAATACCTTGGTAAGAAACGCCTGTGTTGTATGTTAAGTGGGTTTGGCAAATAACCCTTTATCTACTGATGGTACTTATAAGTACTACTAATATAACTTGTTATAATATTCATTTAATACATCGATTAGTAGTAATACAGTTTAGAATGAGTTATAGCTGCATTAATTTATCTTGTTCCAAAAGATTATTGGTTACAAAAAACAAAAATATTTTTAAAAGGATGATTTCTTTCGGCCTTTGCATCTTCTCAGTTTTCTTGGCATTGGGGTTTCCGATTGGGAAATATTTCTATATTTCTTTTGTAAGAACGTTATATTTGTACATTTCCTAATTCTACAAAATATTAAGAAAATTATTTGAAATAAAAGATTTGAGTGGAGTTATAAATATTGCACAAAATCCCTATACATTCAAATTTAATTAATGCTTCTAAAGTCCTGCTAAAATTTATTAAATGATTATGTAGTTTGATAAATTATAGAAAAATGTTTTAGAAGATAAAATTTTCATGAATTCATGATTCAGTAGATCCAGGATTAACCCAGTAAAGTGGGTAATTGGGGTGGCGGTGAGTCTGCAAAAGTAAAATTTTAGATAGTAAGTGTTGTGGGATTGTGATTAGTGAATCATTTTGTTATGCTTTTTTTTTAATATAAGATGTCTATTATGGACGTTTTAACTATTGTGTTTTGTTTCGTTTTAAATTTGACGATTAGTATTGTTTCTATCTCTGTTAAATGTTCTTGCCTCTAATATTTTCTTTGGTTAAAAAAAAAAAAAAAAAAAAAAAAACCTGTAATGGTGGATTTTTTTGCCAGAAAATGTAAAAAATAACGTTAAATGTACTTATTATTTTGAAAACAAATTTTTTTTTTGCCAAAATGTTAAATTTGGGGACAAAGATATTCTCGAAGTGCACCCGAATATGGAATTTTACACCTGTAAAGTACAAAACATCTTTAAATTATACAATTTATAAAAAGCTAATATTTTACCCATAAATATCTAATAAGGTTCAGTCGTGGCAAAAAAAAGTAAAGACCCCCTACTAACTCCTCAACAAATTATCGTAGAAGAAAGTTACTGGTGCCGAACGATTGGAAATAAAGTCTACTTTTAAATGATGTATATAAAATTTGTTTAGGGGGCCATCTACATATGAAAACGAACCATAACTTTGTCTTTTTTAATAGCAGTACACAATTCTGACAGCATAAATGAACTCTACACCCTTCAATTAGTCTAAAAACAAATTTTTATGCAATTCGTACCATAAGTTTCTGAGAAATTATTTATTTTAAAACGAGCGTATTTTATGAGCTGTATCCAAATTGAAGTCCAGTACTCGATTGTTAACCGAGAGAACTAGCTCCCATCTTGATCAAGGCACCTTAAGCATTCAATTAAGCCTGTTAGATTACAGGATAGCATAAGAAATTTCAAAATATTTAGTCACTTCTATCATAGACGCCCCCTTAAACCACCATTTTGCCGTTTCTTAAGCATAATTTGAAAACTACTTG
Organism: Maratus speciosus; assembly: GCA_963932465.1. NCBI lineage: Eukaryota > Metazoa > Arthropoda > Arachnida > Araneae > Salticidae > Maratus > Maratus speciosus. The sequence continues at coordinate 45,032,683 of OZ010786.1, forward strand.
GAAGAAAAATGTGAAATTTTGGATTTTCATAAAGCAGGACTTAATAAATCTGAATCAATCAAAAAAATTGTAGGTTGCAAATCATAATTTTTTCGAATATTAATTTCATAATTCATAATTCATATCAGAAAATTATGAAAATTGCAAATTCAACGTATTTATGTTTGGGTATATTTGTATTATTGCTACACAATGATTACAACATTAGGATCATAATTTCAGAAGTTATAAATAAAAACGAAAAAAAGAAGAACTAAATTTGGAATGTTTATAATTCAAAAACTTATCATTCAAATGACTTGAAATTTGTGGTCTGGTCATAGCCTAAGATTTGAAATATCTCGTTAAAATTGGGTATTGCCATTGAAAAAAAATGAAGTTTGGATTCGTTTTAATATGTAGATGGCCCCCTAAGTAAATTTTATATACATCATTTAAAAGTAGACTTTATTTCTAATCGTTCGGTAGCAGTAACTTTCGCCTAAAATAATTTACAAATATAATATGTGATATCAGCATTTTCATTTTAAATGTTATTGGATGTAATATTTATACATATTTTTACAATACTCAATTATCAATATTCTTGTTACTATTGAATTAAGGACAGTAGAGTTCAAAACAAAAGACACTGTAAAGAGGCCATATTTGGAGTATGCGTTATAAAAAAGAATATAATTTGCAAAGTGCATGCTTTAACTTTAATTGACATATATTTCTTAAGCACTACAGCAAAATGGAATAAAGTAAAGAAAATATTCTTAAAGTGCACATTTTAATATTTGAAAATAAAACATGTAAGTATAAAAAAGAGGTAGTAAAGACCCTATTACTTTATAATGAAATTCAAATGAAATTTTTCTAATTTGAACGCAGAAAAGGGCACCCGTGTCATTTCGAGTCATTGTTACATATTCTTGATGGACATACTTCTTGTACTTTGAACAAATATGCATATCTAAGATACGATATTTTTTACAATTGTACTAACACTTTATCCCGGACTTCTGGTTTTCACATATTTCACTTTCAAACGCAAACAGTATTCCAAATACCGAATATTCCATAAGACTCAAAGAAAAAAAATATAGACTCTAAAACCGCAGTTGCTAGCAAGGTGATCTGCATTCAGAATAAAGTAAGGAACAATCATTAATCAGAAAAACTCATCATTAAGGACCTTTAAGCGTCTGAATTAGATAAAAACATCCTATTGTTGTCAGTAGTGAAGTATAAATTACTAACCGCCATTGGCGACCAGTTTGGTCACCCTTAAAATTTATGTTTGGGAAAGCATTGGCTAAGCATTGCATCATGTTACTTTTATTCATAATTTAATTTACATTAATTCCCTTAAATATAATTAATATAATCCTTTAAGCTAATATTAGTTTTTGTTGTAATTAGTTTTGTATCTCAATTTGTTGATTTTCTGTAAGCAAGTAAATCCTATTGATTTACGATAGATGTTTATTGGAATTAGGCGAAATATTAGAGATAGCGTTAAATTGCTGTCACATTTGGCGCCTAATTTTCGTCTCCAACTTTGGTGATATATCGCCAAGTTGGCAAAAAAACTTGGCGGCATTTGGCGACAGAATAGCCTCTACCATGGTAACGTCCTTAAATGTATGGAGATGTATTAAATGCTGTTCAATAACCAATGAGATGCGTTTCATTCAGGCGTTACCATTAAACAATTAACAAATAATCGCGATTTCTATGCCACGTACGATAGAGTAATATATATATGGGTTGCTTTGTTTATCCTGATTTTCAGTTTAAAAAAAAAAATCGATCATAATTAATTTGTTCAAACTGTTGAGGCACACGTTCACACTCGAAGTGAATATTCCGTCTTTTATTCTTTAGAAGAAAAGGGGTAATAATATGTATCATATTGAAGGCTGGAGTAGTACATTTGAGGTTTATTTCAATAGAGCGAAATAATTGGAATGAATCTGAACTGTGCTACTCCAACCATAAATATGATTTAAAAAAAGTTTGGGGGGAAAATCTATATCTTCATTAAAATATATATCATTTAATTTTATTAACGTCATTTCTTCATAATATTGAAATGACAAAATATTTTGAATTTAATTTAATTAAAGATTACATTTTTTAAAAAATGCGAAAAAATAAAGTATTATTTTCACATACACAAGGGCAACAAGTCAGTTTTTTCAAGGAGATAAAAAGTCGTCTCTTGACAAATCTAAAAAATATTTTATTGCAGATAATTTTTAACACTTGTCAACATAGTTGAAATGTGTTAATGAATTCGGTTTGTCTGTGTGTGTCTCTCTGCCGTCTGTCAGTTATCTAACTCTCGTAAATATATTCGAATTGCCGTGAAAATCTTATATGTTGTTAAAGTTTACATAGAGCGTTAGGTATTGAAAATGAAGTGTGTATTTTTTAGATGATCAAAATCACTTTGTGTGTGTACTAAGTGCTGTCTTTATACAGAATAGTTACTGCTGACTTTACACTTCTAAAAGAATCAATGAAATTTTACTGTGTAAATTAAAATATAAATCAATTAAAAATAAGATATATATTTCTTTTAATACATACTTAAAAGTACATTGTACAATATTTAATTACAATACCGTATATACTAATAAAAGAACAAATCGCTCTGTCTGTCTGTGCGCGATGGCTAGCGAAAACTACTGCACGTAGAAGTCTGAAAATTTAAATGTGAATAGCCCAAGACAGGTCCTGATGCACATGAGGCTCAGATTTTTAATTTTTTAAGGACCGGGCCCCTGGCCCATTTAAATTTTTATGTACTAAATTGTTAATAACATGCCTCTTTTATATCCGATCTTCGTTTTGGGGGTGAATTCTCCTTTCAGTTTCTACGCCATTTCTACATTTCAGTTAAGACCCTGGCACCCTTGCAAGGGGCACAGTAGAGGGCCCCTTGAAGTTTTAGTGCACTAAATTGTAACTAACATGTCTCTTTTCTATCCGATCTTCTTCGTTTTTGGAGTGAATTCTCCTTTCATTTTCTACCCCATTTCTACGTTTCAGTTAAGACGCTGGAACTCTTGCAAGGGTCCCGGTATAGGACCCCTAAATATTCCTGTGCACTAAATTGTTAATAATATGCCTCTTTTCTATCCGATCTTCATCGTTTCTGGGGTGAATTCTCCTTTCAGATTTTGCCGCATTTCTACATTTCAGTTAAGACCCTGGCACCCTTGCAAGGCATCCAGTACAGAGCCGCTTCCTGCCATTCTTGTAAGGCGCCCAGTACAGGGCCCCTTGAATTTTAGTTTACTAAATTGTAACTAACATGCCTCTTTTATATCCGATCTTCATCATTTTTGGTGTGAATTCTCCTCTCCGTATCTGCCCCATTCCTACATTTCAGTGAAGACCCTGGCACCCTGTCAAGGGGCCCAGTACAGGGCCCCTTGAAGTTTTAATGCACTAAATTTTTAATAGCATGCCTTTTTTCTATCCGATCTTCTTCGATTTTGGGGTGAATTCTTCTTTCAGAGTCAACCCCATTTCTACATTTCAGTTAAGACACTGGCACCCTTGCAAGAGTCCCTGTACACGGACCTTAAAGTTTTAGCCCACTAAATTGCTAATAAATTGCTTCCTTTTTATCCGATCTTCATTTTTGGGATACCTTCTCCATTTAGTTATTCTCCAGTTTCTACAATTCAGTTAATATATGGGCCCGTCTAGGGTCCCTTAGGGCCCGGTCCACTGCACCTTAATTTTTTTGTGTGCCATGAGTTTTCCACACCCTAATTTTCTCACCTTCACAGTGCATAATTTTAAAGTTGAGTCTTGAACTCTTCTCCTTATACCAACATGTGCATATTTTTATTGAGGCCCTAGGGCTCTTTTTTAAGCATTTCCCCAATTTTTTGTGCATTTCTTTTAAATTATATTCTAATGATTAATTCATACCCTATGCATAATCTCGACTAATTGAAGATCTAAAACGCTAAATACTAAAGCGTTGTAACATGTTTTCATGTTAAGGTTCTGTTCTCAACTATCAGATGGCCCCTTTTGGGCCCCCTATTATAACTGCCTTAAAAATAGTCCGATTCACTAGCCTTTTTTTCTAACAACATCTTTGGTTCTCCAGCTATTACATGAACAACAAAAAAATATTTCAAACTTCAACTACCACAAATTTTGAATATAAATCGTCTTCTTGGGGCTCTTTGTTCATCTTCTTTAAAAATGATCCGAATTCCTTGCAATTTTCTTTACCATAGTTCTACCGTCCTCAGATTACATTAAAAATTAGTAAAAAGTGTATTTATACCGAACTACATGCCACTTAAGTCTCTTCCCCCTTGGGGTCCGGTACAAGGCCCCTTGAAGCTTTTGAACCATAAATTATTAATAAATTTCCCCTCTTAATCCGATCTTAATTTTTGGAACCCTTTTTCCATTTAGTTATTCTCCCTTTTCTATATTCCAGTTAAAGTCTTGGGCGCCTTAGGGTCCTGTAGGGCCCGATCTGGGCCCTTGAGCTTTTTGTGTGCTATGCATTCTTTTACACCCTAATTTTCTCGCTTTCTCATTGAATAATTTTAAAATTGAGTCTTGGACTCTTCCCCTAGACCAACATCCTCATATTTTTATTGGGATTCTTAGGACCCTTTTTAAGCATTTACCTCATTTTTGCTCATTTCTTTAAAATAATTTTCTAATGATTATTTCATACCCTATGATTAATTTTAATTTTAACTAATTTAAGACCTAAAACGCTAAGTAATAAAACATTTCAACATGTTTTCATGTTAGGAACCTGCTCTCAACTATCAGTTGGGCCATTTTGTGCCCCCTGTTATAGCTCCCTTAAAAATGGTCCGATTCACGAACTTTTTTTTCTAACAACTTCATAAGTTCTCCAGCTACTAATTTGCAGACTTCAGCTACCACCAATTCAGCTACTACCAATTTCTGAAAAAAATTCCAGTTAAGACACTTGCCATCAGGGCCCGGTCTTTCTTTATATACCTCAGCTACCGCCTTGTTCGAACCTTAATCTCCTTTTTCAGCATCAACTTACGTCTACTCACTACAGCCGAAAATTAAGAATCGCGTTACTTTAAAGGTAACTTTAGATAAGGGATTTATTAAATATCGTGTTAATGCTAACAGTATTTCATGAAATTTACAAAATGAGAAGGCATCTTCCACCGCTTGGTGGCGGGTTATTTCCTCGGATCTAATGGCCGAATTTCAACGGAATTTTCTTCCTTCAACTTACAATTCAGCTACTTTCTGTATTATTAAATTTTATCTTAGACTTTAGTTACCAACATTTTCTAACATTAATGGTTTATTCTTTATTATAGATTCTGTGGGCTTGATTCCTACGAGGTTTGGCCCACTCAACTTGGTTTTCGATTATCTCCGGCACGTGCGGGCACTTCCGGTAAATGCTGCATAGGTAGTGGGAATCTATATTACAGGTTCGTTCGGAAAGAAGTTTAATGCAAACACATTAGTCGCTGCGGAAGGCAATGGGGCTTCCGAAATTAGGTTCATGTAAAATAATTTCCAAAGATATAAAATCATACAAACTTCAATTTTGTTTAAGGTTATTTTTTACAAACCCCGGGCAACGCCGGGCTGGTCTGCTAGTATATATATAAATTATCGCCACAGTGCATGTCTTCAGCCATACCGCCTGTCTTCACTTGGTTTCCCAAAATGTTATTTATTCATGGTTTTCACTTTTAGGGTTCCGCACTTAAAAAGTAAAAACAGAACCATTATAAGATCACTCCTAAGTCTGTCTGTCTCAGCCATTTTACTCGTAAACTGTGGAGCGCTGAAAGTTCAAATTGGGGGAAGTAATAAAGGTTATAGACCCACATATTTGCAGATTATTAAACATTAATGTATATATTTAGTAAAAATGCAGAGGGGATAATTAAGGTACTTGCAAAAAAATCTCTTCTCTTTGTTTCAAATGAAAATCAAATTTCAAATTAATTGCTTAAAATGCGCAATAGTTAAAGCCTAGTGAAAAAAATATTCCATTCCGGGACTCGAACCCGGGCCATCAATATAGAGCAATGACATTCTACCGACTAAACCACATGGAAGATACCCAGCCGGGAGCTTTTCACTATTACAGTGAGAAATACAGTTGGGTATCGTTCCATATGGTTTAGTCGGTAGAATGTCAGTGCGCTATACTGATTGCCAGGGTTCGAGTCCCGGCATGAAATCTTTTTCTTTAGGTTGGCTATTGCGCCTTTTAAGAAATTAATTTGAAATTTGATTTTCATTTCGAATATTTTATGCAAGGCGAATTTTTCTCTCTGAAAAAATTTCCAATTATTAATATATTTTCTTTGTATATCGTGTGAAAGCTTTCGTAACACTGAACTCAAAAATACGTTTCTTTTAATTTTAGGTATTATATTTTCAAAGGTATCGTCGCAAATGTAACGCAAAAATATGTTCCCTCCCATCTAATTCCGAATCTAATGAAACTAAAATTATCAAAAAATTAGAGACAGTACACGTTGATTAAATCTTCCAGGAGAATTATAGCGATTACCCTAGGTCACGTAGTTATTGAGAAAATCGCATTTTTCCGTTACACGCAAATTTCGATTTACAGGCCTTCAGCAAAAGTGTTGAGCAGCGTTGGAGGTACCTATCGTAGCAGAAGTATAAAAACACTGATAATGATTTTCGAAAGAAATCGTCACTAATTAGTCGAGATATTAACCCTTAAAAATACGGACGGTTTGGACATATATAATGACAGGGAGGCATACTCTATGTACCCTCAGCTTTTTAAGCCTATTTAACAACTTTTAATGATATATATGTGTAATGCAGTAGCAGTATAACAGTAATAATCGTCAAATTGTTAAAAACAGACTAATTTCATTAAAATGAATCGCATAAATACTATGGGATTCGCGGATAGTTTACATTGAGTGGATCTGTACGCCTGAAGTGACTTTAAAAGTTAATTAAAAACATATCTGGGAAAGCGCATCACGGACCAATGCGGCGTTGAAACTTCTCGACCTCCTTTCGAAGCGCTCTTAGCACAATGCCAAATTAAATCATTGAATTGTTTTGTTTTAGATAAACTGTAGAAGAAAATGCTATTACTAAACTGAATTTAGTTTTATGAAATGTCAAATGAGGTTTTGTCAGTACCGAATTAAGATCATCTAAAACAGATTAGGATAATGTCAAAAAAATCCGTTATACAGAATAGCTATATTTGATATTATTTAGGTTCCATATCTCTTTGAATTTTCATGGCATGTCCATTTACACTTTTCTAGTCAATACATCCAAATGACCTAGTATTTACTGAAATTTTATTTAGCGTGCGTTAAAAATAAATCTTTCACTTTATGGATGATAAGGATTAATTTCAGAAGATCAAGAGCCTCCCTTCAGATTAAAACATCATTAAAAAGCGATGTCAGTTAAACAGAAATTCACGTCATATGCAGCAAATGATTTTTTATTATTATATTTTTCCTAAATTGTTTCATAAAATTGAAACGCCTATATCAAAATAGATTTTTTAACTTCAAAAACATTCAAATGAAGATATTACGTCATTTGAACACACGTTTAGTTAAAGTTTTTATTTTATATATGAAAAATGTGCATTTTCTTATTAGAATGACATCAGTTCAGAAAATGCAAAAATATAGCGATTGAGTCTAAAATTTTATTCTCTTATAAAAAGAAAGTTCACGCGTTATCATTTTTTTAAATTATTGTACCTTTTTTTAGGATGTGGTAACAGGAATCAATACTCGAATTAGAAAATTTAAAAAGAGATATTTCTATAATGTTAAATTATGGAAGGTGGTAGAAAAAAGGGATAAATAGTGGTCTGGTGGTTTTTTAAAGTAAACAGCGATCTTTTCCACGTTCTAAAACGTATGTACATCAAGTTTCGTATAAATCGGTCAAAAATTGAAGATTTGTATAAAGGACATACTCTCAGAGAACGGCTTATATATATATAGCTATAAAAAGAAAGTTCACGCGATATAATTTTTTTTTTAAATATTGTACCGTTTTTAGGGTGTGGCAACAGGAAAGAAATACTCGAATTAAAAAAATTAAAAAGAGAAATTTCTATAATGTTAAATTATGGAAGGTGGTAGAAAAACGGATAAATAGTGGTCTGATGTTTTTTTAAAGTAGACAGCGATCTTTTCCACGTTCTAAAACGTATGTACATAAAGTTTTGTGCAAATCGGTCAGAAATTGAAGATTTGTATAAAAGACATCCACTCAGAGAACGGCTTTTATATATATAAATATTTATAACAGTTTCAGAGTATATGCCTTGCAGAAAAAAATTAAGTACCACACATTAAAAAAAAAATAGTTTGGTTCTTAAAATTGCATTTTTCAGAAAAGCAGTGCAGTTGCTGTGATTTAACATAAAATATTAATAATGCATTGTTACTCTTATATATATATATATATATATATATGTTATAAAAAAATTTTACGTTTAATATTCATTTAAATTATTCTAAATTGCCGGCATATTCATTATTTCCTTTTTTTTAATACGATCTATTATTTATTTCTAGTTAAATTCCTATAAGTTTAAAACGCGTATCTCAATAATAGTTCTATTCAAAAACGTAATCTAAACTTTTAATCCCTTCATTAATTTTTCGTATACCAAACTGTAAAGTTCTGAACGCAGTTACTCATTTTTCGAATGATTATAAAAGCCATTTTTACATTTTTATTCTGTTTCATCTCATTTCCCCGCCAGCTGGGGGACAGCTTTTTCACATCGAAATCCTTTCATTAGCAGCGCCGATATTCTTTTTTTGTGACGTTTCTCGATCGCTCTCCATTGACCGAGTGACGGATCGCAATTTCATATCGACCTCGTTCGTGAATTTGTTTGGTTAGCCTGAGGTTTCCATTTCAGTCGGATTTCCTCCGCGCATTCTAATAAATACCTCGAGCATGAGCTCAGAAGTAGATTTTTTGTGTTGTTTGATTGTTTCCTTAATCTGTTACCTGGTGTCCTAAGTCGCGTAGAACATTAATTCGTTAATTAACATCTATTTCGCATGAATAACTAGTTCATGCTCAAGCGGGATGGCTCTGATTTCTCATCCTGTGGGAATTGATTAATGTTGGTATGTTCTGATGGAATAAACAGTTTCCTATGACTACGTTTCCATGTTTTAATTGGGAAAACCCCAGATTTCTTCATAAGCTTTTTTTAACCACTCATGCGGCCTAATCTCTCTTGTCTTCATCATGAACAAATAAGTGTTTGATTGGACTTTACCAATCGTATCATCGGTCCACAGCTGCTAAATTTCCACAGTGTTGACACTTTCAATAGCGATGCTTGCACTAAGTGGTACGACTGCTATACAACCTCACCAAGGGCTGAATAAATTGAGGTACTAATCCAGTTATATGTCGTAAAATGCACGACGTGATTGTTCGACTTAATCTTTAGAATTTTATCAATTTGGTTTGTGATTTCAAATTTATTATATATATATATATATATATATATATATATATATATATATATATATATATATATATATATATAGAAGTAACAAAACAAATGCGGGATTGTTACATTAGTATCATTCTGAAACAATGTTTTATTTTGATTGTATTACTATTATCTCCCATGTGTAGAAAACACAATGAAATAAGTGCTCCAAATAGAAGTTTTTCCTAAACGCAGTGTGGTTGCAATAATTTACTATTAACAATATGAAAACGCAATGAAATAAAATTTAATAATTCATTATATATACTATAAGAGATAAGCTTTTCAGCATTAACTAATTATAACTTACGTTTATTCAAATATTGCACACTCAGAAATGAATACTCAGATTTCACGAAATTTTCTTTGTTTTTGACGAAACGGTTTCCTGGAATATGCTCCGAGCGAATATTTCGTCAAATTGATGAAATTACTTTCTTCACTTGTTTGATGATATAAATTTCCTCAAAAGTTTCGTCCAAAAAGGGCTGGTGGCGCCATCTATTGAACAGTTTGCAAGCTCCTCTACCAAGGGAATTAAAAAATAACTTCCCGTTTTCCTCGGCGTGATTTGAACCCGCGGGCTTTGGGGTGGGAGACACTTGCTCTACCGACCAGGCTATTGGGGACTTGTCTAAATGTGCTTTTAGAATGATGTAATGAAAGCTGCCGCGTGATTATATTTTTATAAGATAGATTGTAATTTTATCGGTGCTGAAAGTTTTAGGAAGGCTAATTTATTATTATGTTTTTCTCATGGTCAATGAATAATTACAATATGGCTTGATTAAATCATTTATTAGTGAAATTTTCTTTGCTCAATGAATGGTTAGAATATGGTCTGGTTAATTTGTTGCACACAAATAACGAACTGTGAAGTGCATATTGCGTGAGATTTTATAACTTTGAATAGGTGGATAAGATTTTAACACTTTACTGTTTATAAAAGGGAGAGGGACCAATTATGTTTATTTTTAATCTGATAGAAAACAGAATATACTTCTTAAATAAATTTAAAAAAAAGATATCCCGGATCTTTGAAATTTTATTGAATAAATTTTCTTTTTGGATGTTTTTGAACACAGGAAATATATTCTTTTCGAATTAAAACATAACGAACAACAACATAAGTAATAATAATAATAATAATAATAAGCATTCCTAAAAATTTTAACAGCTAAAAAAATAACTTATGAAGAAACAATAACTACCTATATTTTAGTATTTTCTGAAAAGCACTAAAAAGTGTTGTTTTAAAAATAAATTATTACGCGAGTAATACAAACAAGCAAATATCTGCTTGCTAAAATCGCAGGATTTGAGGAGGTACAGCAACGGTTTCCTTAAAATGCATTGAGTCTGACCGTGATTGAGGAAAAACTTTCGTCAAATATCTGAGAGTTTACCTTTCTTTAAAAGTCACGTGATGGTGATAGGAAATGATCGTCAAAAACGACGAAATACAGCTTGAGGATTGCTAAATCGTCAAAAGTGAGAATTCTATTTCTGAGAGTGTGAAAAGAAGTAATTCGTTCCTATTGCATTAAATTTCTGAGCACATACATTTTTTAAAACACATTCTTGACAGTATTGTTAATTTTAATTATATTGTTCTCTTAATTAAGTTATGAAGTTTCATAACAGAGGTTTGTTTTATCTCCACTGTAAATTTATTGCAAAACAAATTAACTGTTTACCAGAAATATAATATGTATAATATCATATAACTATGCTTTATATCTAGATGTCTTATTAAAGTTATTGTAATTTAACCTAGATAAATTTTTCATTATATATATAAAGTAAAAAAATAATAATGTTTATGAATTATGTTATTTATCGTGACATTGAGATAAGTACATTCCATTACATGCCATAAAATGTGCAATTTAATACATTCTAAAATGTGTTGTATGACATAAACCTACTGAAGTTTTTTTATACGTATTATGAAATAAAATATCATATATTACTGATAAAATAATTATGTATGTGCATCACCCTCGATTCTATGAAAACAATTTATTTAAAACTAGCTGACGCCCGGGCCCGTGATAATAATATTAAATGATGCTAAATTTGTATGATTTTATCCCTAACTCAATTTTGTCTGAAATACGTGCCCGCTGTCTGTGTGAAAACTCTGTTTAAAAAAACCCTGATAACTAGCGGAAAAAAGACTCAAAATGACTGCACGGGAAACGGGGGGATATGTGTCCGACGACTGCGTGATTTTCGTGTTAAAATGTTAATATTTCATCGTAAAAATCATTGTTAAGTCACGTAACTATTTATTTTTTTCACATCGAAAATCTGAGTGAAGTATTTTTATTTTCAAACTAATTTTATTACCCTTAAATCCCACTATACATAAATGGAATCCATACTCAATCATTAGCTAAGAGTTTAGTATATAGTATTAGAATTTCAGAGATAGTGTACAAAATTAAGTATATATTTTTAATCAAAATATGCTATTTGTTCACCCTGTGGATAAAATTCTAACCTTAACTTAATTGTAACGTAACCGGAACCTATCTGTAACTTAACTGCAACTTAACCGTAACCTAACCGTAAGTTAAAAATAAAATAAATGTAACTTAACCGTCACCTAATCGTAACCTAACCGTAACCTAACTGGAACCTAATTGAAACTTAAATACAACTTAACCGTAACCTATCCGTAACCTAAATGTAACCTAACTGTAACCTAACCGTAACCTAACTGTAATCTAAAAGTAACCTGACCTTAATAAAAATTTAACTTATATTAACACTAACCATAATCTAACTACCCTAACCGTGCACGTGCAGCAAAGTACTTTAGTTCCACTTTCCACAACCACTGCGCACAATATGTTTTACACGAACAACAGACACGGGTCACTGCCGCATGCAACCGGGTATAGCAGCAGTGCTACGTTCGCTTTGCAAAATCTTTTCTTTCACTTTCCACCACCAGGATACACACTCTTTCGTGAACAACCTATATCCGAACGAAACTCCGTTTTCGCAACCAATCCGTAGATATATTACTGAACGGGGGAGGGGGGGGGACACAAGTGAGAATTTGAGAAATTTGCTGAAATTTCTATTCGGAAATAATTTAAACCACCACTCAATTAAGAGCCCAATATGATCAACTAGAAAGGTAGCCCGTCAAAAATGACGGAAAATTAGATATAAAAATACCACTCATGTGCAAGAATATGATTTTTTCTAATATTTCGGCAGTGATAGATGAAAATAAAACATTTTAAGGAAAAATTCTGAAAAAGTATGTACAGTAGTAAAAGGCCACAAATCCGCACAGTTTTGTTCCAAGTGTTGTGCGGATTTGAGGCTTTTTGCGGTCTGGTCTATTCAGTATTTGTTTACATTTTAAAAAATTCATATATTGTACAATTTAGATTGTCAATTCTTAAAAATAAATAAACTACAAACTTAAACATATAAGTAAGGTAAAAGCGATTAAAACTTCGTATATAATTTAATGTACATTGTTTTATATGGTATTATACGTGGTTGCTTCATGATCTTCGTTATTGGCAAAATTGACTGCAACTTGCCATTATCCAAATTGTGTGGGCAGTTATAACAAAGAAGTAAGCCGATTTTAATAAAATTTCTGATAAAAAGTTTTTTTCTGAAATTTGTGTAAAATTGCCCCCATTCTGATGTTATGTCAGCTCTAGGAATAATATTTGCAACACTGGAGACTTTCCATGTATGTGGAATTTAGAAAAGCCTCTCCAAAAGAAAGGCTGTGTAATTCCACTAACATCAAAGTTTAATCGGGCCCTGATGATGCTTACTGAAATCAAATGAATACAGTTATTTTGAATATTACAACAGATTTAAACAGTTAAGTTTGCTGTTACTTCAAAATTATTTTTAAAGTATTAAGGGAAAATGTTATTTAAATTTTTCAAACTATGCATTTATAATTTTTTTCATCATTTAATAACTAAACAATAAACAATCCCTGCCGGAAATCTCAAAACCTCCAAGATGGTGTCCGCGGAATGTACGGCATCGAAGCCAATTTCGATTAAAAATACATATATCCTAGGATAATTTCAGTTGCAATTAGGTTGACATCTTAATATCTCATTCCATAAACCTAAACAGACACAAGAGATTCATTCATCATGAACGGTAAAACATATTAAATCATTGAGGTAATCATTCACAAAGTAAGTTCTTCAACAATCAATGAACATTATTCTTATGACGTCATAGTAGGTAAAATGGTGGCGGTATGGTTTATTTACGGTTTGAATTCATAAATATTTTATTTTGTTTCTCTTAGTTATTTCTCTTAGTTACTTTACTTATTCTCATAGTTATGAGCTCAGAACAAAAGCATATTTTTAGGTACATTTCATAAGAAATACTTCCTATTGCAGTCGTTACCATGGTGCAACTTTTGAAAAATTCCTTCATAATTTTTTACTATAGGACCACAGTAACCCAAAATTACCCTACCTAAAAAAGTTATATATATATATATATATATATATATATATATATATATATATGTATATATGTATCTACTAAAATTTGTCCTCACGATAAATGTCGCAATTATGCACGAATCGTCTTCAATCTCGTCAAACACATTGAGATGGCTAATATCGCGGCGGGGATTGCAATGAGAAAAATTGGCCCAAGGCAGTAGACATGGGGGAGGGTTAAAAATTTTTAATACCGCCTTAACATGATTCTGATACAACCAGCTCTTACAGAACAATGACAGGAAAATTTAAACATTTTTCGTTATAGCAGTTGCCGACAATTAAAAACAAGTTGGGAATTGCTCGTCAAACGTGGCAGATGAGGTGCGTTCGTACTATAACTAGTTTTATAATTATTTTTTGCACCTCATATTGTACTGAATGTATATTTTTTTGCACTTCATAAGTACATAGCCTGTACATCATTAAAATGCACTTGCAATAATTTTGCCCCATTCCCGGTAATGTAACGCAAAACCTTTGACTGTGTCTGTAATTAAACTATACACCGATTTTCATAAAATTTGAAATGGCTCGACAAAATTTTACAACAATTATATATATAAAATTTCAGACCATTCGGAAGGCTGTAACATCATTAAAATGCACTTACAATATTTTTTTCCCATTGGCCGTCATGTAACGGAAAACTTTTGACTGTCCCTGTAATTAAACTGTGTATCCAATTTTCATAAAATTTGAAATGGCAAAACACAATTTTGCAGCAATTATATATTTAAAATTTCAGACCATTCCGAAGGCTGTAACATCATTAAAATGCACTTGAAATAATTTTTCCCATTGGCCGTACTGTACAGAAAAACTTTTGACTGTCTTTGTAATTAAACTATACATCCGATTTTCATAAAATTTTAAATGGCTCGACAAAATTATGCATCAATCATATATTTAAACTTTCAGACCATTCGGTTGGGTAGTTTTTGCTCTGTTATATGCGGACGGACAGACGGACTGAACGACGACTATAGGTGCTACGTATTTATATTAATTACGAACGCACCTAAAAAACAGACTAAAATTCTTACCACAACAATTATTTATATTGCAAGATTTCCAAGTGAAAAAAAATATATAAGGGTCAATCCATTTCAAGTGGTCCAGCACTGGTTGCTCGACCATTTTTAAAAAGTCTAAAGATTTTTGTACAACAACCCTAATATGATGGAAGTTCAAAATGACTATTATTTTAATTTTATTAATTTTCTTTTGTGCATGGCGGCCATCTTTTTTCCATCGTCTGCAGCAATTTTCTCACATATAGGGTTTACGGAATTGTAAAGGACTCTTCGTTTATTTCTTCAATTAAAGTTCGGATTAAAACAATTTGTACAGAATACATTGGGCTAAAAATTTGGTAATAGAATAGTTTCCGAAACTAACTGCTTATTGGTGAAATTTAAGCATAAAGTTTTAGTTTTTTTTTCAAAATTTGTCCGTTTACAAGAGGAAATTTTTCTAGCAAGGACAACTGTCAACATGACATAATTTTTTTTACAAATAGGCCGAAAGTACTTGTACACACACGCCATGTTCCAGATCTGGGACTTGCTTCTGTTTCGCTAAAAGAAATTCCAATTTTTTCAAAAATGTCAAAAATCGCACTTGTGAGGCTTTGATATCTCTGGTGGGGCACGAGATAAAAATCTGAAGTTCTGGGTTCTGAGAGTATTATATGGTAGTTTTGTGCAAAAAAAATTTCAGGATGGAGATTTCACTACAAGCTGAGATATGGCAAGGGCAACATGTCAAAATAATACTTCCAAACTATTCTTTTGTTGCAGTCACAGGTAAGTATAGATCTCAGAGTGTCACTTAAATTTATGTTTTTAATTATCTTTAAATAATAGTAACAGAAAATAAAGCCTTTTGCAAAACTTCGCAATTAATTTTAAAAATAGTTATGCCTAAGGCCTACATTTTGTACGGTTTCAGTAATTTTTGTTGTAATTTTAGTAACTAAAAGAAACCTCAGCACTTTTTCATAAAGAAAAAAAAAATATGTTTATACAAGACCTGAGACAAAAACAGAATAGGGAAAGAGAAAAGCTGTTAATGTTGGCATACTTGTTAAGACGGGATCAAACGTGTCAAAACTCTTTCCTGCTTGTTGGTTTAAAAACCACAACTTTAATACTGCTTGCCAGTCCCTGAAACTTGTTCCTACCATGAGTATGTTCCTGTAAATGAAACATTATACGATGTTACCATGCATCAGCCGCAAGTAATTGTCAGAAAGTACAGATAACCGAAGCCCTTTCAAAATTTTTACTGCAGAAAAATGACATTTTTGCATAAGAAGTAAGCTGGGAATTATTAATGAAGTGAGACTTGCACATAGTGACTTCAAAGTTTATTTCTATGAGCCAGCAGAGCCAAGATCTTCAATGAAGTTATCAAGAGATGACAAGACTTGTTTCCTACAAATGAAATTTTAAGAAAGATCAAAATTGTGGTTTTCAAACCAACAAGCAAGAATGTGTTTTGACACGTTTGATCATGTTTCAACACTAATGACAACATTAACAGCTTTTCTCTTTCCGTATTCTGTTTTTGTCTCATGTCTTGTATAACAATATTTTTTTTTCTTTATGTAAAAGTGCTCAGGTTCTTTTTAAAACATAAATTACTGAAACCATACAAAATGTATGGCCTTAGGCATAATTATTTTTTAAATTAATTGCTAAGCTTTGCAAAAGGCTTAATTTTCTGTTACTATTATTTAAAGATAATCAAAAACATAAATTTAAGTGACACTCTTGAGATAAATACTTAGCTGCGATTACAGCAAAACAATAGTTTGGCAATATTGTTTTGACATGTTCTCCTTGCCATATCTCAGATTGTAGTCAAATCTGCATTCTGAAATTACTGGTGCATTACACTACCATACAATACTGTCAGAAACCAAAACTTCAAACTTTTATCCCAGATCTGGAACTCGGCGTGTGCGTACAAGTACTTTCGGCGTACTTGTAAAAAAAAAATTATATCATGTTCACATTTTTCCTTGCTAGAAAAATTTCCTTTTGTAAACGGGCAAATTTTGGTAAAAAAAAAAAATTAAAATTTTATGCTTAAATTTCACCAATAAGTATTTATTTTCGGAAACTACTCTATTACCAAATTTTTAGCCAAATATATTCTGAACAAATTGGTTTAATTCGCGCTTGAATTGGAGAAATAAACGATGAATTATTTACAATTCCGTAAACCTTTCTTGTGAGAAAATTGCTGCAGGCGATGAAACAAAGATGACCGACATTCTCAAATAAAAATTAATAAAATTAAAATAATAGTAATTTTGAACTTCCATCATGTTAGGGTTGTTGTACAAAATATTTCATATTTTTTCAAAATGGTCAAGCATTGAATAAGTGATTTTCTGGACCACTTGAAATGGATTGACCCATATACATACTAGGGGGCTCTGCCCCCTACGAGCTACGCTCGTCAACCCCCGTTCAGACACCGCAGACTAACAGCACGCTAATATGATCGGCTTTAAAAAGATTTCTCAAGACTGAATTATAATTTGAATCTGACAATTATAATCTGACGTAATTTTCACCAAACTTTTCTTTCTCTTTTTCATATTCACGTAAAAATACTTTTGTTAGAAATGAAATATTATGATCATTTTAAAATACCAAATAAATGTCTCGCGCAATTTTTAAATTTAAACTGTTTTGCAATATTATTTTTTGTTGATTTTATGTAATAAGTGTAATGTGACGTAAATTCTCCTATTTAAGACTTCTAAAGCATGTTAATGAATTTATTATTTTACAATATTCTTTCTCTTTTAAAATTCACGTGTAAATATAGTTTTTATGACGTAATTTTCAATGATATTTTTCTTTTTATATTTTCTGTTTACAATAGTCACGTGTAAATTAAATTTCTAATTTGAAGCAAACATTATTGTTTGCGCTGTTTATACAGTTGGCAACAGTTTAAATTAATACAATTTTCTAAAATATGTAAAAAATATCTCTCGAAATGCTGAAAATTTGAATTTAAAATAGAAATAAAACCTCAAAAAATGAGTCAAATTAAAAAAACTAAATGCAGTCTGCACACCGGGAAATTCTGACGCATAAAATGATCTAAAAATGATTAAATTCCTATGTTTTTGCTCCAATAAAACTTTTTTAATGGAACGATTTTGTTCAAATTTGGCATTAAATATCTCTTAAAATAATTCTTCGATTTGTAAACTGTCTGCATCAGCGTGTTTATCAAACATTTCTCTATAAATACTACCGATTTTCATATTTTTGTATGCAACAGTTTTTTTTAATATTAACGAAGAAAGGCCATGCTTAAGCATTCAAATTAGATGCCGATCAGCCGGAAATATCTACGCAGATTTTCATTGGTCCATTTCCAAATCAAAACTTTTTTTTATATATAGAAGCATTACGCTATCGTATCTCCATACATATATGGGTTGTCACCGTATGAGGCCCCCTGTTCTGTCGCCAAATGCCGCGAAGTTTGTCGACTATATATCGCCAAATTTGGCGACCAAAATGAGTCGCCAAAAGTAACGCCAACTTGGCGGTATCTCTAATATTTACACAAAATCCCATAGACTTCCATTGTAAACCAATAGGATTTACTTTCTTACAGAAAATCAACAAATTGAGATATTTTAATGTAACAAAAACTAATATTGGTACTACTTGGGGCAAAAATGTCATATACGCAATGGGGTACCTAACTGGCTCCAAAATGGTGTTACTTTGCCTAATATGGTAACCTGGCTATTGATCTTTATTTATTAATAGTTTATTTTCTTTTATTTTCTTTTTTTTTTAATTATGTAAACTGTTTTTTTTTTTTTATCAATTGAACATTTTTTTTAAATTTATTATTATTTCCTTTTTAAAATAATAGCAAATAATTTAAAAATATACATGTAACAGGTATTCGAAAGAGAGATTTTCGATGAATTGGCGTCAGAAAAAAAATCACGCCAAACCCTGTGCGCAAATGACATCTGTGCGCAATTGACTTCTGCATCTTTGTAAAATTGGATAAATAGCTTTTTTTATATTAAACAAATAGTATACATATGGAAAAAAATTGCGTGTGAGTATGAAGCAGTAAATAGGTTGCCAGAAAATACGTTGCCAAACTACTTACTCGCCAAGAAACTCTTATCTATTTCGCCAATCTCTGAACATTAAAGTAAAATGGCTGATTTTAACGAAAAATTATCAGGATCCGGAGGAGTTCACTCGGGAAGTGTTATACACATACCGCTATTATATATACTAGGGGATCGTACCCGAGCTTCCCGGGTTAAAGAATATAGGTGAAAACATTCTTTTTAATTGAAAAGTAATAATTGTTTTATATGCAATAATTTTTTTTAGATTGACCCCTTACATTAAAAAAGCATTTCTCATATGAAAAATACGAATTATACAATCAAATAAATGTTTTAAATTTATCAAAAGCGATATTTTCTTATTAGCCGCATGCTAAGAGTTATTTGCCAAGATTTTGCTAATTATGGCATCCTTTTATATTCTGATAATTTCAGAGCTTATACATGTCCGTTAAATTTGTGTTTTATTTATGTTATTTTATATATTCATTCATAGACTAGGGTTTTTTTTTATGGATATTAGCTCTAAGAAAATGATGAACTCTTTATTTTGTTTTAAGGGAAAATAATTAATCTTTCGTAATCGAGCTCCGAGCGATATAGATAAATAAAAAAATATTTCATGCTTTAAAATAGTTTTTAAAACCATAGACAATCAGTAAACTCAGATGAACTTTGCAAACAAATTCCATTTGAAAAAAAAATCCTATTTGATGATCTAAAAATTTAAATTGCACGATTACAACTATGTTAGATTTGTGTTTTTTCAATATTATTCTTTTATTTGTTTATAAAAGAAGTATTCATTTCGTTAATTTGTCTTTCACAAATATGTTAGATGGGTGGTTTTTTTAATATTATTCTTTTATTTGTTTATAAAGGAAGTATTAATTTGGTTATGCAAAAATAGTCAGAAACAAATGTTGAAAAATGTTTGTTGCTTTATGTGCAAAATGTTTATTATTATAATTATGTATTGAAACCGGCACGTGATAAGATAGACTTTAAAAAAATCATGCTTAAAAATTATTTTAGAAAATATAATACATCAGTCAATGAATACAGTTTTTAAACAAATTGTATTTGAAAGTAATTTTTTTTCCCTCTGCGACGAAAATTGAAAATGTACGATGGTCAGAAGATTAAAAAAATGCAGTATGGAAAATTTCAAGACCGAAATTTAATCGTGAAGTGTTGCCATTCGCAAAATGACGCCAGCGTTACGCACAGATAAGTTTGTTCTTTAAAATATAGATATTTAATCAGTAAAATATAATAAAGATCAGTTATTAGGATGTGGTTATCAATTGAGGCTCTTATGCTTGGATTTCCGGAATGAAAACAGCAATTTTCACCTTCTCAAAATTTGCATACGCACTTCTCATATCCATGTTCATCATTTTTTTAAAAATTGTATTTTTTTTTTATCATTTAAATTCATTTTAACTCAAAACTTGCAGTCACGATTGTCAGCAACATCTTTTATGTGAACAGACGCACTCTTTACTTGAGATTCTAATCTCAATCCCGGAGGGTAAAAATTTTCGTAATTTATGTTTTTTAGACGCATTTGTGTTAAAATATTTAGTTTTATCTAAGAAAATGATCGTTTTCTTTTAAATGTGACTTCATTTTCACTTAAATAAGCATATCGCCTAGTGTCTGAAACTTAGTATCAGTACACATGCAGAAGGAAAAACAATATAGAAAATTTATGAGGAAAAATGCGTGTTTTCAAAAGCAGTATGTCACTTTCCGTTACTATGCCTCTAATATAATATTCTGCTCCTAATTGGATTTTGCGCCACTAAACCTATACAACTATTTCTATTAACAATTTTGAATTTTTATCAGAAAATAGCATAATTAAAGTTAAAATACCTCATTATTCCTCTCTTGTCTGTAATAATGAAAGCTATCTAATTTTCATCACTTGGAAGAAATTTCATAAGATGCCTTTAAAATTAAAATATAAAAGTGGGGATATTAAAAAAAAAAAAACAGATAGTGCGATCACATTTTCAAAGGAAGAGCAGCGTTCAGTTTAAAAAATTTTATATATTAGTAAAATTGGTTCAGCAAAAGATCAGGGCAGATGACTAAAAAACACACTTCTGTTTCAAATATATAGATTATATAAAATTAGGAAAAATTAAATTAAGCAGATTATGTTATTTTGATAAATTTATAGTACAATGTCCTAAAGAATAACATTACAATTTTATTATTTTAGAGAATTTTTGACAAAAACTTCAGGAATACGATTTCATTTCAAACCATGAATTATTTGTTATTTGTCTAACTCGACGAAGCGAATCCATCCAGGCGAGAATCATCAATTTCTGTAACATAAATCGCTATTATTTGCCTGTCACCTCTCTTTTATAAAGACACTCTAAATTCGTGCAAAACTTTGCGTTTTATCAGTGTGTGATTTCGATAACATTATTTTCAAAAGTGAAGCAATTTTCACCTGTGAAGAATTTCAAAGCAGCTGGGCTGTGAAAATGACGTACTTCTACGAAACATAACTCAGGTTTAAGAATTAAAATACATGCTTTTTTATACAATGACGTCATTTGCATACGCTAAAGCAATCCACTTTTATAACCCAGTCTTAAACTTCTTCTACAGAAAAGTATGCATATGACGTCATTATCACGGAATAACATACAATAATCTTGACACAGCTAATATTTTAATTTCAAATTTTTTTTCAGGTTTTATGAAATAATGGCAACAAAAAGATAAAGTATCGCCTATTTTCGACTATATTCCGTTTACTTTCAATGACTGTCAATAGAAATGAGGTACTTTTGTTGCCACGATAATAAAAATGGCATTAAAAACTACAAATAAACTAATATCTCAAAAATAAATTGAGATAGAGCTTTCAAACAAATTGCATTTAAAAGAGCAATTTTTTCCTTATACGATGGTGTAAATATTTTAAATGTGCGATGTTTAGAAGTTCAAAAATTTGCAGTAGAGAAAATTGCAAAACCAAAATTTTATTTCAAATTTCAAAGTGTTGCCATTCGCAAAATGACGTATGCGTTACGCACAGATATGTTTGTCCTTTATAATATAGACTAGGGGATCGTGCCCGGGCTTCCCGGGTTAAAGAATATAGGTGAAAACATATTTTTTAAATTTGAAAACTAATAATTTTTTTTATATGCAATAATTTTGTTAGATTGACCACTTACATTAAAAATGCATTTTTCAGATGGATAATACGAACAAATCAAATAAATACAATAAAATAAATTTTTGAAATTTATCAAAAGCGATATTTTCTTATTAGCCGCACGCTAAGAGTTATTTGCCAAGATTTTGCTACTTATGGCATCCTTTTATATTCTCCTAATTTCAGAGCTTATACATGTCAGGTAAATTTGTGTTTTATTTATATTATTTTATTTATTTATTAATAGGGATGTTTTTTTAATGGAAATTAGCCGTAAGAAAATGATGAACACTTTATTTTGTTTTAAGGGCAAACGGATTAATCTTTCGTAATCGAGCTCCGCGCGATATAGATAAATTAAATCTATTTCGTGCTTTAAAATTGTTTTTAAAACCATAGAGAATGTGTAAACTGAGATGAACTTTGCAAACCAATTCCATTTGAAAAAAAAATGCTATTTGGTGATCTAAAAATTTAAATTGTACGATTACAAATATGTTAGATTTGTGTTTTTTCAATATTATTCTTTTGTTTGTTTATAAAAGAAGTATTAATTTCGTTATGTAAAAATAGTCAGAAACAAATGCTTAAAAGTATTTGTTGCTTTATGTGCAAAATGTTTATTATTATTATGTATTGAAACTGGCACGTGATAAGATAATATTTTTTAAAAAATCATGCTTAAAAATTATTTTAGAAATATAATACATTAGTCAATGAATACAGTTTTTAAACAAATTGCATTTGAAAGTAATTTTTTTTTTCCCTATGCGACGAAAATTGAAAATGTACGATGGTCAGACGATTGAAAAATTTCAGTAGCGAAAATTTCAAGACCGAAATTTGATCGGGAAGTGTTGCCATTCGCAAAATGACGTCAACGTTACGCACAGATACGTTTGTTCTTTATAATATAGATACATAATCAGTAAAATATAATAAAGATCAGTTATTAGGATGTGGTTGTCAGTTGAGGCTCTTATGCTTGGATTTCCGGAATAAAAACAACAATTTTCACCTTCTCAAAATTTGCATACGCACTTCTCATATCCATATTCATCATTTTTAAAAAAATTGTACTTTGTTTGATCATTTAAAAATTATTTTAACTCAAAACATGAAGTCACGATTGTCAGCAACATCTTTTATGTGAACAGACGCACTCCTTACTTGAGATTCTAATCTCAATTTCGAAGAGTAAAAATTTCCGTAATTTATGTTTTTTAGACGATTTTGTGTTAAAAGGCTTAGTTTTATCTAAGAAAATGATCGTTTTCTTTTAAATATGACTTCATTTTCACTTAAATAAGCATTTCGTCTAGTGTCTGAAACTTGGTATCAGTACACATGCAGAAGGAATAACAATATAGAAAATTTATGAGAAAAAATGCGTGTTTTCAAAAGCAGTAATGTCATTTTCCGTTATTATGCCCCTACTATAAGAATATTCTGCTCCTAATGGGATTTTACGCCACTAAACCCTATACAACATTTTTTATCAGAAAATAGCACGAATAAAGTTAAAAATACCTCATTATTTCCTTCTTGTCTGCAACAATGAAAGCTATCAAATTTTCATCCTTTTGAAGGAATTTCATAAAATGCTTTTAAAATTAAAATATAAAAGTTGGGATATTAAAAAAAAAAAAAAAAAAAAAAAAAAAAAAAAAAAAAAAAAAAAAAAAAAACAGATAGTGCGATCACATCTACAAAGGAAGAACTTTCAGTTAAAAAAAAAATTACTAAAATTGGTTCAGCAGAAATCTCAGGGCAGATGACTAAAAAACACACTTGTGTTTTAAATATATAGATTATATAAAATTAGGAAAAATTAAGCAAATTATGTTATTTTGATAAAATTGTAGTAGAATGTCCTAAAGAATAGCATTAAAATTTTATTATTCGAGAGAATTTTCGACAAAAACTTCAGGAATACGATATTATTTTAAACCACGAATTATTTATTTGCTTGTCTAACTCGGCGAAGCAAATCCATCCAGGCGAGAATCATGAATTTCTGTAATATAAATCGCTATTATTTGCATGTCACCTCTCTTTTATAAGGACACTCTAAATTTTTGTAAAACATTGTGTTTTATCACTATGTGATTTAGATTACATTATTTTCAAAAGTGAAGCAGTTTCACCTGTGAAGAATTTCAAAGCAGCTGGGCTGTGAAAATGACGCACTTCTACAAAACATAATTCAGGTTTAAGAATTAAAATACACGCTATTTTATAAAATGACGTCATTTGCATCCATTAAAGCAATCCACTTTTACAACCCAGTCGTAAACTTCGTCTATAGAAAAGCGTGCATATGACGCCATTATCACGGAATAACAGACAATATATTCTTGACATAGCCCATATTTTATTTTCAACTATTTTTTCAGGTGTTATGAGAAAATGGCAACAAAAAGATACAGTATCTCATATTTTCGTCGACTATTTTCCGTTTACTTTCAATGACTGTCAATAGAAATGAGGTACTTTTGTTGTCACGATAAGAAAAATGGTATTAAAAACTACAAAAAAATTAATATCTCAAAAATAAATTTAGATACAGCTTTCAAACAAATTGCATTTAAAAGAGCATTTTTTTTCCTTATACGACGGTGTAAAAATTTAAAATGTGCGACGTTTATAAGTTTAAAAATTTTGCAGTAGAGGAAATTGCAAAACCAAAATTTTGTTTCAAATTTCAAAGTGTTGCCATTCACAAAATGACGTATGCGTTACGCACAGATATGTTTGTCATTTATAATATAGATAACAAGAACCTCCTACACGGTTCGCAGCTTCTTGCATCACCGTATAGCAGGTGTGCTGCGCACGCTCTGTAAAATGGTTCACTTCCACTTTCAGCCTCCAGGGGGCACACGGTGTTTTAACAAACCTACATCCGAGCGAAACTCCGTTCTTAAACCCATTTCTCGCTATATTAGTCGAGGGGGTGGGGGAATGATAAAAGAATTTAAAAAAATTGCTGAAATTACTATTCGGATATAACCGCTACTTATAAATTAAGGGCAGAATATGTTCTACACTAACATCCAACATGGGTTCTCACTGCCTGCGGCACTGTATAGAAGGCGAGCGATAAATTCTGAACATTTTTCTGCATTTAAAAATAATAAAAGAGCAATGGAAAAAAAAGCTTTTGAAAATGTCTTTTAAATAATAATAATAATAAAAAAACACTTCTGAAAAAAAAAATTATTAACAGTATCAAAAATGAGAATTTAAATTATGTTTAAAATGTTGCTACTCGCTACATCAGCAGAAAGTATAAGAATGCAAGGTCTTATTGTTGCCAATTTCTGATTTCTAGTGCTAAAAGGGCCAAAAAAGAGTATTCTAATATTTTATTTAACGCTGAAAAATCACATTTCTTGTTATCTAAATAGATCAGTTTCAACCACGCACTGCAATTTTCCACAAACCAACCAAAATCGCCAATTTTTTAGCAGATTTTATCACTCAACCAAAGTCAAGAAAAAACGATCAAGTGAGAGTATTTCTTGCGCTCAGAGGTTCCGTACAATAAATATCTAAATTATTAACTATATTATTTAAAAAAATCGTTACTAAAAGAAAAATAAGACTTTGTACAAAACTATACAACATAGGGTTTTGTATAGTTGTATATATACTAGAAAACAATGTATTCGTATACCGTAAAAGTCCAAAGAGATATGAAGCCTAAATAATATCAAATATTGCTATTCTGTATAACTCTTATTTAAATCTTATCCTAATCTGTTTATGATGAACTTAATTCGGCACTGACAATAAAAGTTTTGCATATATAAACTTCATTTGGCATTTCAAAAAACTAAATTCAGCATCGTAAAACTTTTCTTTTTACAGTGTAGCTAAAACAAAACCCTTGTTCAAAGTTTAAACTTGGCATTTTGATAATCGCGCATCGAAAGGAGGTCGCAAAATAGCAACACCGCCTTGGTCCGTGCCGCGTTGTTAAAGATAGGTTTCTAATTAAATTTTAAAGACGCGGGAAGCGTATTGAGAGATAAACTCATTGAAAACTAGTCGCGAATATCATAGTATTTGTGTAATTAATTCTAATTAAATTAGTCTGTTTTTTACAATTTGACGTTTATTGCTTTTATACTACTACTGGGCATTGCATTGCACAAATATATCATCAAAAGTTGTTATCTAGGATTTAAAAGCCGATTTTACATAGAGTACGCCCTCCTGTCATTATGCGTGTTCAAACTGCCCGTGTATTTAAGGGTTAATATCTCGGCTAATTACTGGCGATTTTTTTCAAAACTCATTATCAATATAACTTTTATACTTCTCCTACGATAGGCACCTCCAGCGCTGCTCAGCACCTTTGCTGAATGCCCGCAAATCGAAATTTGTGTGTAACAGAAAAATACGCTTATCTCAAAAACTATGTGATTTGAGGGAATCGCTATAATTTTCCTCAAAGGTTTAAATTAACCTCTACTACCTCAATTTTTTTTCATATATTTTGTTTCAGTAGATTCGGAAATAGATGGTGGGGAGACATATTTGGGCACTACATTTTCGACGATACATCTGAAAATATAATACCTAGAATTAAATTAAATGTATTTTTGAGTTTAGCGTTACGAAAGCTTTCACACGATACCCCACGCAATATACAAAGAAAATATTTTTTTTCCCAAATAACTTAATTAGCCCCTCTACATTTTCAATAAAAATATTTGTAAATGTTTAATAATCTGTAAATATGTGGGTCAATAGTCTTTATTATTTCCCCCCATTTGAACTTTCACGTTCCACAGTTTACGAGTAAAATGGCTGAGACAGACAGACACAAGAGTGAACTTATAATTGTTCCGTTTTTACTTTTTATGTACGGAACCCTAAAAAACAGAAAACAGTTGGACAAACAAAATATCTCCCAGGTTTTCAAGTTGGTTGCTTGGCTGTGAAGCATGTGTTTCACCTTTGTGCAAAATTTTAATGTTTAGTTGAAAAAACAGTCACTCTTGAAACATTAAGCACTGAAATTGGTTTATTTAAGTCTATCCCGGTTTATTTAATTATTTCTGCGAAAGTTTTAAACAACCAACCAACAGAAAGCAAGCGGAAAGAAAGAAATGTATTTTTGATGAGCGATGCTTTATGAACCAACCAACCAAAATTATGCGGAGGTGAAAAAACGTACTTTTGATGAGAGTGAGTTGCGTTTTTAGGTGCGTTCGTAATTATATAAATACGTAGCACCTATAGTCGTCGTTCAGCCCGTCCGTCCGTCCGTCCGTCCGTCCGTCTGTCTGTCTGTCCGCATGTAACACAGCAAAAACTACCCAACCGAATGGTCTGAAATTTTAAATATATGATTGTTGCAAAATTTTGTCGAGCCATTTCAAATTTTATGAAAATCGGATGTATAGTTTAATTACAGGGACAGTCAAAAGTTTTTCTTTACATTACGGCCAATGGGAAAAATTATTGCAAGTGCATTTTAATCATGTTACAGCCTTCCGAATGGTCGGACATTTTAAATATATAATAGTTGCAAAATTTTGGCGAGCCATTTGAAATTTTATAAAAATCGGATGCATAGTTTAATTACAGAGACAGTCAAAATTTTTCCGTTACATTACGGGGAATGGGGAAAATATATTGCAAGTGCATTTTAATGATGTTACAGACTATGCACTTATAAAGTTAAAAAATATATACATTAAGTACAATATGGGGTGCAAAAAATAATTATAAAACTAGTTATTGTACGAACGCACCTCATTTGCCACGTTTGACGAGCAATTTCCAACTTGTTTAATTATTTAGCTTATAATTAGAATTTTAAAATTCTGAATCTTTTTGGAAGCTATAACATTCTGTATTATAGAATTTTTGTATATGTTATTTGTACAGTCATATCTGACTGCCTGTTTATCTTGTTGCCCTTTTAAAGTCTGAGGAGTCTTTTTAACACTTTCCAACAAAGTTAAAAAATATTTATGAATTCGATTTGTCTGTCCTTCTGCCGACGCTCTAACTCACGTAAATATACTCGAATTTTCATTCAATTGAAAGATGTGAATGGTGCCTCATGGCATGTTCATTATTGCACATGAAGTGTGTTACATTAATGGTTCATTTACAGGGCACTCAAAAGAATTCTATTACATTACGGCAGGCTTCTCCAACTGTTCAGTAATCAGGGTGCACCTAAGCTCTTAGCACTCAATGAAGGGCGCCATTAATTACATATCTGAAAACATCCGGAAATATTATTGCATAGTATTAGTATACACGCACGTCTTCGCATAATGTAAATGAATCTGACAGCGCTAGTAGGTCAATTACCAATAAATATCACCAATTCTAATTGTGTGGCAAGTCAATTACTAAGTTTTTGAAACATAGTAGAATTAGACATAGTAGAAGTTAATTAAAACCTTACAGGAGAACTATAGCGATTACCTTAGGTCCCATAGTCCAGGAAAAAATTGCATTTTCTCTTTACACACAAATTTCGATTTGTAGGCCTTCAGCAAAAGAGTTGAGAAGTGTAAGAGGTGTCTATCCTCGCAGAAGTATAAAAGGACTGTTGATAACGATTTTCGAAAAATATTGTCGGTAATTAGCCGTTATATTAGCCCTTAAAGACACGGACTTTTGAACATACATAAAGACACGGACGACGTACTCTATTCGTCATCGTCTTTTAAAGCCTAGATGACAACTTTTAATGGTATATTTGTGTAATGCAATTTCCAGTAGTAGTATAAAAGTGAAAAACGTGAAACTCATAAAAACAGATTAATTTAATTCGAATTAATTACATAATTACTATGGGATTCGCAACTAGCTTGCATTGTGTAGCTCTCTCAATATGCCACCTTGTCTTTAAAGCTTAATTGAAAACCTATCTGGAAAAACGCGTCACGGACCAAGGCGGCGTTGCAGATTTGCGATATTCTTTGTAAGCGCACTTAGCACAATGTCAAGTTTAAACTTCGAATAAGTGTTGTGTTTAAGTACACTGTATAAAGAAAAGATTATTACTACGCTGAATTTGGGATTATGAAATGCAAAAGGAAGTTTAAATACTAGCACTATTTAGTTGCACTACCTTTATTGTCAGCATCGAATTAAGTTCAACATAAACAAATTAATATAAGATTAAAAATGTGTTACATAATATTTGAAGCAATTTATTTTTCATATCTCTCTGAATTTTCATGCTATATCCAATTATACTTATCTAGTATTTACAGCTATACTCAATCCTACGTTGTATAGTTTTTACAAAGTCTTACTATTCTTTTAGCAACGATTTTGGTTTAATAATACAGTTACTAATTAATATATTTATTGTAAGGAACACTCTGTACTCGAGTAGTACTCGCACTTGATCGTTTATTTATAACTAGCAGAACTACCCGGCGTCGCTCGTGTCAATTATGAGGGGACTTCTGGGTATAATAAATTAAAATGAAATAATACGGCAATGATAACTTATATTTGTGCATTCCGTCCACAAATCATTATAAAAAGAATAAGAATATATGGCGTTATTGTATCGCAGCCATAGGAACGTCCCTCAGTTTTGAATATCAAAATGCTCTTTTTCTTGGTGGTGTAACAGAAAAATATATGATTTTCTTGATAATACGAAGAAAAAAAAATCAACCAAATGGCGTAGTGTTTAGTACATTTCTCAATGATATAGCATATGTATACACATTATAAAGTAAAAATATGTTCGTGAGTAATGCTGACATCATACAGATGGTATTAACGACTTAACCCATAAATTGTGCCTTTACTGTAATTTTTCTAAACTTATAAAAATGCATTCTAAACATGCAAGTTTCATTTTTTACACTGAATAGAAAAAAATACTTTCAAATGAAATTTATTTGAAAATTATATCTCAATTTTCAGATTTAAATTGCTTTTGATTTTAATACTGATCATTAAAAGTCATAAAACTGAGATACAATTTTCTGAATTTGATGAATTTTAAGTTTATTTTCAAGTATGGATCTTTTTAAATTTGCAACCCAAAATTACGAAAGATGAACCCATTTGCTCTGAAGGTAATATTATAAGGAAACGACATGTCCATATAATAACGCTTGAATCATATTTTTGGTGGCAATGAATGACCTAATCCATAAATTTTGCCTTTACTGCAATTTGTTTAACCTGTAAACATCACACATTCGATTTTTTTCAAAATCTAATGGAAAACAAAAAGTACATTCAATGCTATTTGTTTGAAAACCGATTCTCAATTTACTCATTTTTTATGAATTTTATAGTAATCTTTAAGCATGAATATTTTTAATTATTCGTTCAATCCAATTACAAACAAAAGATGAACCCGATCGCTCTTAAAACAATGTAAATAATCCATAATTTTGGAGATTAATTGTGCGATATTCCATAATTAAATAGAAATGAAAACCCCATAAAAAATAAAATACGAATTTAACAAATTTCAAATCGAACTATTCAAATTCTATCACATTAATAAATGTTGCTATAAATTTAAAAAAGCACGATTGACCGCTTATTAGAACGAAAGTACCAAAAATGCCTTTTGAGATATGTAGTTATATGGGATTCTAAAAAATATAGTAAATGTAAAAAAACTTTTAGTATTTTAAATTAAAAACGGTATATTTTTTCTATTCTGTGAACGGTCGGTATATGGATCATCTTCAACCACGGATATTCCAGGGTAGATTACTGGTTATTTTTAAAAGGAAACATTGATTCATAAAAACTAAATCTACAGCGAATAACCTGATAATGGCATCAAATTCCAGAAGCTTTCAGTCCTGATGCCGGTCTTGAAGCTTTCTTAAAAAAAAAAAAAAAAAAAAAAAAAAAAAAAAAAAAAAAAACTCTTAGAAAACATTTGCTATGTTTTATTTTCTATTTCATATAAATCGTAGAAAAAACATATTTTATGTAATCGTATTTAACCCTAGAATACAGGCGCAAGTATGCAATATCCACAGTAAGGTATTTACATTTGCAACCACTGTTTTTCGAAAAGTAACCTGCAAATTATATTATATTATAGATTTTTATCTGAATTTATCGGTGGCAAAGCACAAACCATGTATGCCAAAGAACCTCTCTGGAGTACGCAGTTCGCCGCGCGTGTATTGGAGGGTTAATATAAATTGCAGAATGTTATCATTGCATTTATGGGATTAAAACACTTAGATAAATGGTATAATTAAATTTATAGCATGTCAACAAAATAGGAAAGAAAACTTAGTAACTGTTTTTTAAAATCAGTTTGACATCATATTTACTGAAAGTGACAACATATTTATAGAAAGAGACACCATATTTAGCGAATTGTTTCCTGATATTTTTTAATGAAATAGAGATGCCTAAGTTATAGTAAACGTTTTAACTTCAAAATATATTTAAATTAAGTTTCTACGTCTATTTTAATCACTTATCTTTGTAATTTTATTTTAGATATGAAAAATTCAGTAGTTCAATTACAAACCTATTAATCTTGATGGATTTTTTTTTTTTTTTTTTCGGGGGGGGGGGCGGGCTAACTTCTAATTTTACTATAGAATAATAAAAAACAAAAAATGCTAAACTATTTTTATCATTGTACGTGCATATGGGTTAATCTTCTATAATCAGGCAGCCCGCTATTTGGCGTACTTTAACAAATGTGACTTATATTTTTATGGAACCTATTGCTTACAAAATTTCACAATTCATGTTTTTATTGAATTCTTGACATGTCACTCGATTACAGAATATTAACATGCAATATTGGTTAACCTGACGTTTATGAAAGGCCTCAATTTATTTAACTTAATTTCAAATCTCGTGAAACTGAATTTCAGGAATAAACACGTTATTTTGACGTAATTATAGTAAAGTGTTTCAACTTTTAAAACCAAAATGCTTGTTTTCTTCATCCAGTATAACTGAAGTATACGATTCCTCTGACAATGCGCGGAAAAAACAATAAATACATCCAAATGACCTAGCATTTACTGAAATTTTAAATACGCGTGGCTTAAAAATATATCTTTCACTTTATCAAATAAAAACAAAATACACGCGTTATCGTTATTTTTTTCACATTGTTGTGTCATTTTTTTAGGGTGTGGCAACAAAAATGAAACGATTGAATTTGAAAATTTAAAAAGATACATTTCTATAATGATAAATTACGGAAGGTAGTAGAAAAAAAAATGAATAAATAGTGGTCTGATGATTTTTTAAAGTAGACAATGATCTTTTCCACGTTCTAAAGTTTTATATACATCAAGTTTCGTGAAAATCGGTCAAAAATTGAAGATTTGTGTAAAGGACATAGATACAGAGAACGGCTTTTATATATACGAGTTGGAACCCGTCGAAATTCGACGAACTAAAATGTTAGAAAGGAACTGTCAGATCGAATATATGTAATAAACCTAAAAAATAATTACAATAAAAAATTCATCCGACATTGGTTGTCTAACTCTTAAAACAAATAATATATTTAACCTAAAATTATTAAAATATTATTTCCACAAACTTCAACTGCTTAAATTATTGAAAAATTAAAAAGTATTAGAATAGGTATTCAAGATAAGTAATTATGATGAAGTTATCGACTGAGGCTCTTGTGTTTGTTTTTACAGGATGAAAAATCAGTAAAAAGGATTTCGCTTTGTCACCTCAAAAAACGTTCCCCAATAAAATCTAAATTGTACGCTATTTTCATATTCTCATAATTTACATACACACCACTCAAATTCACAATTTGAAAGTATTTTAACACGCAATAGATTATTAATGAATGTATTTCCAAACTTAAAGTCATGTTTGTCCGATACAACTTTTCATGTGAACATTCGCACAAATTTTAAGTTCTAATCTCAGAACCCTCCAAAGAAAAAAATCAAAAATTTGCTTTTAGTTACCATACTATTGGCCATTTAGTATTGGTCAAATATTTAATTTTATCAAAAAAATGATCGTTTTGTTTTAAATATGACATCATTTTTACTCACTGAATCATTTTGCTAGCGTCTCAAACGCGGTATCAGCTTAATGTAAAAATATTGAAATATAACTGATTTATGAAGAAGAATGCGTGTTTTTTTTATGTCTGACGTCATTTTCTGTTAAAAAATTATAAAAAAGTTACTTTTATTTGTAATGTGAAAATGGCATCAATAAGGATATAATCAATAAAAATAATAAACAATGACTATTTTCTCTTTACTTTCAATATATATGGGGTACTTTTGTTGCCACTATAAGGAAAATGGTATTAAAAACTACAAAAAAATTAATATCTCAAAAATAAATTGAGATACAGCTTTCAAACAAATTGCATTTAAAAGAGCCTTTTTTTCCTTATACGACGGTGTAAAAATTTAAAATGTGCGATGTTTAGAAGTTTAAAAATTTGCAGTAGAGCAAATTGCGAAACCAAAATTTTATTTCAAATTTCAAAGTGTTGCCATTCGCAAAATGACGTATGCGTTACGCACAGATATGTTTGTCCTTTATAATATAGATAATATTTCAAATAATAAATTATATTTACAATTTAAGTCAAAACTTTCCCAATAAAAATGCACATATTCTATAACTTTATTTGCCTAGAGCTTTTCGCTCTTCCAAGATTTTGCTTCGAATTTCGGAGTTCGTAGAAATGATGTCATTTGGGCCAACTTATACAAAAATGAATTTGTTTGGACGAATTTATTCAGAAGCATTTTATATTTATGAATTAAAATAAATATTTGAAGGCTTATTTTTTTTTCTCGCTAAAACTTTTCTCTTTTTTTCTCGCCTTTTCGCATTTTTAATGTCCGCTTCTGAAATGTTTTATTAGCCATCTTAAGGCAATGGTTGAAAATCTACTTTACGACTTTAAATTAAATGAAAATAACGTACGATGTTTTTTTTTTTTTTTTTTTTTTTTTTTTTTTTTACGTCAACAGAATTTATCTCAATGTTCCAGTCGAGAGTCGAATTTGTGTTTCTAAAATAAACGGATTCCTAAAGATTGAATATGTGTGAGTTCGTATTTCGTGAAATTTTCTTGAAAACTACAATCATTTTTTCACTATTTATTCAAATATACGTTAATTTCAATTTAAAAATGATTTCAAACACTGACCTAATAATCATTGTCATTTTCCCTTTTCTCTCTTTTATCCACGAAAATGGAGCAATTTTAATTTCCATCATTACATAAATGTCATCAGAAATAACGTAAAAATCTATATCTCGAAAACTAAACAAATTTTAAAATTCTGCGAACACGTTTAACATCCTCGGACCCATGCGGATAACTGGCGTTAATTTGATCACCCAACATCCCATATTCTAGGAGGAACAGCTGTGAAA
The DNA here is from genome assembly GCA_963932465.1 of Maratus speciosus. NCBI lineage: Eukaryota > Metazoa > Arthropoda > Arachnida > Araneae > Salticidae > Maratus > Maratus speciosus. The sequence continues at coordinate 45,067,443 of OZ010786.1, forward strand.
TACAAATGGGCAGTCACTTTTTAATATAATAGATTGATGAAGTTTTAATTTCGCTGTAAAAAAATAGTCAGGGACAAATGCTGAATTATTTATATTATTTTAAGTGCAAATGGCTTATTCCGTAATGGAGCCTGTACGCAATGGATATAGATTAAAAAACATTATTCTTGAAAATTATTTAAAAAGACATGATAAATAAATCAATTAAGATAAAGTTTTAAGAAAATTGCATTTGAAATTAGATTTTTCCCCCTATATAACGGGTGTAAAAATTGAAGATGCGCGATGCTTAGAAATTCAAAAAATTGCAGTAGCAAAGATTGCAAATCCGACATTTAATCGTCAAGCGTTGCCATTCTCAAAATGACGTCAGCCATACGCACGGACATATTTTTCCTTTATAATATAGATAGATTTTCAAACGTGAATTTCCGCTTGTCAGCTAAAACTTTGCATGTGAAAATGTATTCTTTTGACTTGAGGGTCTAATTTCAGTACCGCGAAGTACAAATTCCAGAAACTGATGTCTTTTAGATGTATTCGTGTAAAAATATATAGTTTTATCAAAGAAAAGGATTGTTTTCTTTTGAATATGGCACTTACTTTAGCATTACGCCAAGTGTCTCAAATTCGGTATCAGCCGAATGAAAATATATTGTAACATTAGCTTTATGAGCGAAAATGTTTTTTAAATAGTGACGTCATTTTCTGTTCAGACTTAAAATAAAGTTATTTTTAATTGTAATGAGTAAATGGTATCAATAAGGATAAATAAACCCCACTATTTCTTTTTTTCTGCAACAGTGGAAATAATACGATTGCTACCATTTTGATGAAATTTCAAAAACTCTTTTCAAATTAAATTAAAAATATAAAAGTGAAAATATTTAGAAAAATAGCTAGTGCGAGGACATCTACAAATGAACAGCGTTCATTTAAAAAAAGAATTATTAGCAAAATTGGTCAGTCAAAAGTTCAAGGAAGATGTCTAAAAAAGCTATCTTGTGTTTTCAATATATAGATTATTTTTTCTCTTTTACTTTAACAGTTGCATAGCAACTCTATTTCATACAAATTACATTTAAAAGCACATATTTTTCCCAATTCGGCTCTAAAAATTTAAATTGTTCGACTACATATAGGTTAAATTCGTGCTTTTTTATGTATTATTCTTCCATTTATTTATTGATGAAGCTTTAATTTCGTTGTAGAAAATTAGCGGGAGAGAAATTCTGAACTTTTTTTTATGTGCAAATTGTTTATTAATATTTCGCAATGGAGCTGGCACGGCAAAATCATTTAATTGATAAATAACAACGAAATAAAGCCAAAACTCACTGGGTTTTATAACAGACGATATTCTTGACATAGCACGTATTTTAATTTCAAATTTTTTTCGGTTTTTATGAGAAAATGGCATCAAAAAGATACAGCAATCTACTATTTTCATTTCCCCCCCCTTTAGTTTCATCAGAAATGGAGTACTTAAGCTGCCACGATTACAAAAAAAGTAATAAAAACTACAAAAAAATTAATATCTTAAAATTAAAATGAGATACAGCTTTCAAACAAATTGCATTTAAAAGAGCATTTTTTTCGTTATACGGCGGGGTAAAAATTTAAAATGTGCGATGTTAAGAAGTATAAAAATTTCCAGTAGAGAAAATTGCGAAACCAAAATTTTATTTCAAATTTCAAAGTGTTGCCATTCGCAAAATGACGTATGCGTTACGCACAGATATGTTTGTCCTTTATAATATAGATAGATGTCGTTGTGATGTCTGGATGACGTCATTAGCTTTGAGCCGGCGCAACTGTGGCCACGTTACACGGGGTAGTAGGAGAGAAGGATTATATTTTTAGCGGAAGCAGGTAAATGCAGTATGCCAAGAATAAAGTATGCTTAAAATAAACAAGTTGGAAATTGCTCGTCAAACGTGGCAAATGTGGTGCGTTCGTACTATAGCTGGTTTTATAATTATTTTTTGCACCCCATACAGTACTGAATGTATATTTTTTTGCACTTCATAAGTGCATAGTCTGTAACATCATTAAAATGCACTGCAATAATTTTTTTCCCATTCGCCATAATGAAACGGAAAAATTTTGACTGAACCTGTAATTAAACAATACATCCGATTTTCATAAAATTTGAAATGGCTCGACAAAATTTTGCAAAAATTATATATTTAAAATTCCAGACCTTTCGGAATGCTGTAACATCATTAAAATTCACTTGCAATGATTTTTCCCATTGGCCGTAATGTAAAGAAAAACTTTTGATTGTCCCTGTAATTAAACTATACATCCGATTTTCATTAAATTTGAAATGGTTCGACAAGATTTTACAACAATGACATATTTAAAATTTCAGACCATTCGGAAGGCTGTAACATCATTAAAATGCACTTGTAATAATTTTCGCCATTGGCCGTAATGTAAAGAAAAACTTTTGATTGTCCCTGTAATTAAACTATACATCCGATTTTCATAAAATTTGAAATGGCTCGACAAAGTTTTGCAACAATCATATATTTAAAATTTCAGACCATTCGGTTGGGTAGTTTTTGCTCTGTTATATGCGGACGGGCGGACGGACGGACAGACGGAATGAACGACGACTATAGGTGCTACGTATTTATATAATTACGAACGCACCTAAAAACCGAAAGCTTGGTTTAAATTTAACAGTGCTACGGAAACTGGAAATTAATAAGTTTAGCAGTGTAGTTGAATTGAACTGGAGTAATGATATAGCGTGTATAATTGTGGATTCTTGTATTGTGCTCTATTGGATCTACTTCCTATTTACTTATGTTCAGTGTCGTAGTATGTACTGTCTTTCGTCATATCTGTTAATAAACTTGTATTTGTTGTAAAACAAAAAGTGCTTTTTGAGAAAGTGGTAGCACAGGATTATACATTCGATTTGGATAAATAATAATAAAAAAGGGCACACGCGGGCCCTGCAGCGGTACGAAAGTTTAAAAACGTCATAGTAGTTATCTTCTTTCTCAAAAATCTTATATAGGTTTTTGGCAATGTAGCATTATTCATTCATTTTTTTAGTCATCATAAATAGATTTGGATAAGATTTTTTAAAAGTTATACAGAACAGCAATATTTGATACTATTTGGTCACTGCTTTATCACTGCTGAAAATTAATTAAATTTATATATGTGTTCACCGATGCTGTCTTTCTTTGTGTCTAATATTTCGCCGCAGGATTGTGTGCTCATGAAGACTATGACTATTCCATCGTGTGCTGCAGTTGCAGCCTTACCAACATATGTGGGAAATCCTAAGAAAGGCACCATCGTCGTAGCTTAAATGGTACAGAACTTGGAGCGCTATTCCAAGGGTTCCGGGTTCGATTCCTGGGTTGGACATTTCCCATATTCATGATTCTACGATTCATTAGCAATGTGATAAATCACGTGTCACATATTCAATAATTTCGAGCGTAATTTCACTGCAGAAAATTAATTAAAATTATATACTATTTTGTCTTCATATCTCTCTGAACTTTCATGGTATACCCATTTAAACGTATATACAGCTATACCCATCCCTACGTTGCGTTGTATAGTTTTTTAAAAGTCTTACTATTTTTTTAGCCCCACCAGTGGCCAAGAGATACTGCTCTCGAAGCTGATAGACGGGAGGTGCTGGGTTTGATCCCAATCGCGCCCGTCGGCCTAATCGTTTGGAGTTTTCGTGGTTTTCTTAAAACCATGGGTTTCAATGCGTGAATACGGGTTAGGTTCCCTTAGACTGATCCCCACGGAGTGCGCTCCCTCCACCCTGGTGCCTATATCCCTCGTGTTGATAATTGGCCGTCATAAACACAACCAACCAAGCAACCAAATTACTATTCTTTTAGCGACGATTTTTTTTTTGTAATAATACGGTTACTAATTAATATATTTATTGTAAGGAAACCTCTGCCCGTGAGTAATAGTCACACATGACCGTTTATTTCTTAATTTATTTTATTTTCCAATATTTATGTTACAAGCCAGTTATCAGACACAAACAACAATAAATATTTTATCGTTAAAAATGAATTTGATGCAGAGAAATTCACATGCTCATTAAGTATAGTTTATTGTTAAAAACAATTAAAAAACTTCTCCGAGGTTTTTAAATTATTTTTTTCACATTTTCTGGTCTTAAATATGTGCATTAAATACCCCCCCCCCCCCCAAAAAAAAAGTATAGTACAGGATAGGGTATATTACCAGTGTGTTAATTGGAATGAAGTAATGTTATTTTCAATTAATATAAGTTACTGAGCTGTGATTCAGGAAGTCAAAAACAGACAAAACATTTCACGCGAACCTTCTCAGGAAAATATTCAACGCGGAGATAGAGTTTCAATTTCAATTAAAATTTATTAAATAATTACATTTAAGTATGTAAAGTACTTACACGTATCCTTCACACAATTTAAATTAGACTGTCGGATTAGAATAAATTCAAACCTTTAAGTAAATGCAAAGTAGTTTTAAATAAATAGATCAATCAAGATAGAGGGTAGTGCTTTAAAATATGAAAAAAACGTCGCGTTTCTTTATTTCAAAGTATTTTAAGTGTCATCATCAAGCATAATCCTACTTTAATAACTAGAAACGATTTGAAAGATTTATATTTAAAATCTATTTATTAAATACAACATGAGGGTGTTTCTCTGAGCGCACTTAAAATTAATATTTCTCAGTATAAAATGTATCCTTCATATCCATTATTTAAACATTCAGAACAGGGGACATCTCACAGCAAATTTTCTGAGTAAAGTGATTGAAAACCAATTTAAAGAGTTCGAAGCAAATAATTTGTTGAATGACTAATCAGTTTATTTTACAATTAAAGGTGTTTATAAGATTGTAAGCGTTTAATCACTTTGGATTTATCCCCACTTTATGTAATATGTACTTCAATTTAGAGAGATCCTGGAATAACCTGAAATTTTAGGATTTAAATCATTTAAATGAATTAGGGATAACAAAGCGAAATTATCCTCTTTTACTTGATTAATTTTAGTAAAGATTTAACTTATTTAATAAAAACATAATTTTCTCTTTCATATCAAATGGTATTAATAAACATTTACATAAATGTATTATTTATTCTTACGTTTATTACTAATACTCACGTTTATTCAGGAATTATGTGAAATGTTTTCCTGAAAGCGTGCATATTCGATACATTTTTGCTTACCGAAAATTGCTGACCCAAATAAAGAAATAAAGCATTAATCGATACTGAATACTTTATAAAAACTGTTGATTCGTGGCGTATAATGTAAAAAAAATCTGTCTAACGCTAAATATTTTCTTAACTAGGGGGCTCGGCACCCTATGAGCTACGCTCACCAACCCCCGTTCAGACACCGCAGTCTCTAAAAGCACGCTAATTTGATCGGCTTTAAACAGATTTTGAAAGATTGAATTATAATTTAAAAAACAGTGGCGATCTCCCTATAAACGGTTTTCTATTCATTTCTGTTCGATTGGGGAATTTTAAGGGAAAAGCAGCTGCTGTTAAAAGATACAATGGCTGTTTTCGTCTTTGATTAAATAAAATCAGTTAAACATTTCAAAATAAGCTAATATAATAAGCAAATCGGCATCAAAATGCAAATATATTTCACAAATACCAATGCCTTCTTTTCACGGAAAAGACACAGAAGGTTAACGAATCTTAAGTAAACCATTTAAGCAAATTCTTTATTTTCTGCTTCACAGATTTTTCTCTTTCAAATCATATTTTTTGTCGATGGCACTTCATTTTCAGCTTGTAATCTTTTCTATTTTTATTAAATTACTAAATAGTCGCTCGAAAGCAGTCTAAACGCATTCAATAAAATTAATATTAATCTTATTAATATAATCTCAAAATATCAAAATAATGTCTCGCGCAATTTTTAAATTTAAACTGTTTTGCAATATTACTTTTTGTTCATTTTACGTAATAAGTGTAATGTGACGTAATTTCTCCTATTTAAGACTTCTAACGCATGTTAATGAATTTATTATTTTACAGTGTCCTTTCTCTTTTAAAATTCACGTGTAAGTATAGTTTTTATGAAGTATTTTCAATAAGTTCCTGCTTTTCATACGTAATTATATAATCCTAATTTGAAAGATTTTTTTCTGTTAATAATAGTCACGTGTAAAATAAATTTTTAATTTGAAGCAAACATTACTATTTGCGCTGTCTATTCAGTTGGAAACAGTTTAAATTAATACCAAATTCTAAAATAAATAAAAAATATCTCTCGAAATGCTGAAAATTTGAATTTTAAATAGAAATAAATCCTCAAACAATGAGTCAAATTAAAAAAGTGAATGCAGTCTGCACACTGGGAAATTCTAACGCATAAAATTATCTAAAAATTAATTAATTCCCATACATAGTTTTTGCTCCTATAAAACTTTTTTAATGGAATGATTTTGTCAAACTTTAGCGTTAAATATCTCTTAAAATAATTATTCGATTTGAAAACTGTCTGCAACAGCGTGTTTATCAAACATTTTTCTATAAGACCGCCGATTTTCATATTTTTGCAGGCAGTATTTTTCTCAATATTAACGGAGAAAGACCTCCGGTCACAAAAAATTCAAAACTGGCGGCGGTGATTACAGCGTAAGTTACTTTTTTTTAGAATAGAGAGATACATTTGTCAATATATAATCAGCATCAAATAATATTTTAAATGAGTTACGTTAAGTTAAAATAAATAAAAAAACATTTATTTCTTAGAGAAGTACTATAAAAAATATAACACTTAAAGATAGCAGTTTTCATATACATATGTATGTTTTTTTTTTTTCTTTTGAGATAAGCGAGAGATCTTTTGAGATAAGCGATTTGTTCTTTCTGTATTCCGTTTTCCACATTTACCAGAATTGAAGGGCGTACAAAAGTGTTTGACTTGACGCTGATCAATGATTTCCAAGTGATACTTTAATAAACTGCGATTTATATATATTTTTTTCAAATTTTAAGAAATTACCTTACTACATTTTTTAAATTATAGAGACATTTTTATTCAAAAACTGTACTCACATTTAATAAAAAAAAAATATATTCAACAGTAAAGTAGGAAATACGTCATTTCAGATCAAATTTAAAACATGTGCATTTTAAATACATTATTTAGCTTTTACATTTGTATAATAGTATTTTAATTATCTTTAAAACTGTTTTTTTTTTTTAAAGAAATGCATAAAATATGTATGTATTACTTAAAATTTTGGCAACACGATTACAGATTCATTACACTATGCAAAATTGACTTTACTACAATTCATTTTTTCAAAGATTTTTGTTATTTTCGACATGGTTCACGTTGTTTCAAATACCTGACAATATATTCTACAGACACGCTCTTCCATTTATGATTCAGTTCCTTAATCATTCGTGTTCTTCCACCTAGGCCAATAGCGATATTTAGCTATGTTGCTTTTTCAACTGGTGTACGGCTTCCCACAGTGAAACATAAAAAAAGAATCTTATTTAAATTTTCTTTTTTATATTTATCGCATTTAACGGTTAAGTGATGTTGTCAAAAATGAACATTTAGTTGAATTTGGTTTACCTAAATTGAACTTGGAGTATTGCCATTTGGAAAAACATAAGAAAAATCTATTTTAAAATGTTTGATGCGCAGTTACCCACAAAGGAACAACATGCTTAAAGCATTTATCAGGTGAAAAATTTTATGGAAGCAGAAATTTGACGCATAAACCAGACGTATATTCGGAAGATTTCACAAAAAAAACCCTATCTTGTTTACATTTTGTGGCGTTGTTTAGGTTTACATTTATGAGAAGTGGGCGCTATAAACAAATATAAATGTTATTGAATCTTTGATTTAAAAAAAAAAAAAAAACATTGACATGGCTTTATACAGCAAAATCTTAAAAAAATTGCTATGCTTTTTATAATACTTAATTTATGCTTAATTGCTATTGCTATGCTATTGCTTTTTTTTTGCTATGGGGTGGTATCGGCGTTAAATACGTTAAGTTGAACCTGTCGTATCTAATTTTAACATGGGCAATGGTTATCATATCACAAAACATAAAAAGCAATTTTAAAAATTTTATTATGGAATTTCTATTATGGAAATTTTTATTATGGAAATGAGGCGTTGTAAAAGTCCATGAGTTAAAATACTAATAATGAAGAGCTCTTTATAAAAACATAAATTTGACCGTAGTAGAAGCTTATTATGGAGCTTTATTATAAATATATTTATTTCTTTAAATTTAGTTACGTTATTCTCTGCCAGTGCGCGTTATAAATAAAAATAATATTATGTTGAAACTGTTTTTAACTAGATTGCTTCAGATAGGTCACGCTAGATTCTGCAGTCACGTTCTTGCATTTACGATTCAGTTCCTTAATCCTTAGTGTTCTTCCACCTAAGCCAATAGCTATATTTAGCGATATTGTTTTTGAACTAGTGTACGGCTTCCTAATGCGAAACAGAAAAGTAATTTTATTTAAATCTGTTTTTTTCTATTTCTCACATTTAACAATTACGCATTATTCGTGTAAATGAAAACATTTAGATGAATTTGTTTTATCTGAATTTAACTTGGAGTATTGCAATTTGCAACAACATAAGAAAAATCCATTTTAAAATGTGTGTTGCACAGTTTCCCATAAGGGAACTACACGCTTAAAAGATCTACCATACGAAAACTTTTATCGAAACATAAATTTGATCGTCGTACAGTCATATTCTAAAGATTTAATAAAAATAAAAATAAAAAAAAAACATACAAAATCAATCTTATTTTCATATTGCTAAAATATTTAAGATATGAGGGCGCTGTAAACAAAAATAAACCTTGTCGAATCTGAGCATTTTTTAAAAGCATGATACTGCTTCAAACAGCAAAACATAAAAAAAAAAGACATTATTGAAATTTAATTGCCATATTCTAACTATGGGTTGCTATCGGCGTAAAAAGTACATTAAGTTGAATCTGTCTCATCGAATTTTAGAATGGAGAATGGTTGTCATATGAGAAAACGTAATAAAAGCAATTTTAAAATTTTTATTGTGGAATTTCTCAAAAGGGACACCGTAAAAATTTCATGCGTTAAAAAATGCGTGATAATGTTTTTTTATTAAAACATAAATTTGACGGTAACAGAAGCTTATTCTGGAACTTTATTATAAATATATGAAATTACTTAAATTTAGCTATGCTATTCTCCACCAGAGAAGGGGGTTGTAAATTAAAAAAAAATTCTGTTGAATTTGTTTTTAACTTGATTACTGTTTCATACAGTAAAACATAAAAATCAATCATTTTAAAATTATTTGTTGTCCTATTTCCCACCACGGGTCGCGAAACAAAAAATAAAATTCTATTGAACGTGCTCTACCTACTTTTAACTTCGGTACAGCTGTCGTAAAGCAAAACATAAAATATTAGTTACACTGTATGGTCACTGTACTTGGTTACGGTTTTTTTAGCTAAGGTGTGTGTGGGGGGGGGGGGGGGGAGGGGGGCGCCTGATAACGTCGTTCAAAAACATTGAATTGAATCTGGCTTATTTTTGCAATTGAACTATTCTTGCCACGTGAGAAAACATAATAAAATTCATTTTAACGTTTAAATTATGCAGTTTCCTACAGTCGTGCTACTAGCGTAAAAAAATCGTAATGTAAACATTTTTATCAACACACAAATTTTATATTCGTACAAATTTATTCTGAAATTCGTTTTGGGGAAGTGAGTTTAAATTGCTTTCAGAATTTTGAATGCATAGTTATGCATAGAGAAGCATCATAAGTTAATATATGGAAATTATTCCTCAGAGAAACATCTTGTGCCGCGTATGTAGCCGTAACAACATATAATAGTGAGAAATTTTCCAGACTGGGTATCGTTCCGTTCCGTGTGGTTTAGTCAGTAGGACGTTAGTGCTCTATACTGATGGCCCGGGTTCGAGTCCCGGCATGGAATCTTTTTCACTGTGTTGGCCTTTGCGCCTCTTAAGCAATTACTTTGAAATTTCATTTTATTTGAAACATCATAAGTTTAAAAAAATTTGTAATATAAAAATTTTATTTTTAAAGTCAATTCCTACTTAGGTCATCAAAGAAAAATTTAATATAATCCCTTAAGCTAATATTAGTTTTTGTTACATTAAAATATCTCAATTTGTTGATTTTCTATAAGCAAGTAGGTTTACAATGGAAGTCTATAGGAATTTGGCGAAATATTATAGATATCGTCAAGTTGGCGTCACTCTTTGCGACTTATTTTAGCCGTCATGTTGGCGACAAACTTGGCGGTATTTGGCAACAGAACAGGTCCTCCCTATGGTAACACTCCTTATAGATATGTAGATGCATAAAATGCTTCAATAACCAATGGCCGCCATTTTGTCTCTCATGTAAAATTAAAATTAATTAATTAAAATTTAATCAATGAACTAATATTTGAAAAATCTGTATTAACATCAATTGTCATCCAGTACAAGTTTTAAAAAAAATATTTCAACTTGATAGGATGAATAATAAGTATTTTATTAACGATTGAAAATTTGAACAAGATATGTAAATCTACCCTATATTTATATAATCCTAATGAAACGGATATTATGAAACGAATTTATGTAACGATTCTATGAAACGACTGAATAAACAACTGATTATGTTTCACGGCGATTTCTCCTAAAATACTCAATACTTTGCAGTGAACTTAACAAGAAAATCCGTATTGATCTGCGGATCTCAAAACTGGTATTAGATTTTTTAAATTCGAATTAGTTTTCGAAATATTAATTTTTTTTCTAATTTTATATATTTTTCTCTAATGATGGCAACTCAAATTTTAATCATAACAAATATTTTTTTTTCTTCAGATTTTAGAAAAGGTTACCATTTTAAACTAATTTGGCGAGAAGTTTGGCCTCCCTTAAATGTATGCTAAGAAATGTATCATATTACTTTTATTCATAATTCAATTTGTATTTAATTTTCATTTTATTTAATACAAACTGAAACAATTAAAATAAATGGCTTTCACTTCTTTATTTTTTTTAAACTAAATAAAAAGAAAAATATTAGGCACAGATGTCATATACGCACCGGGGTACCTAATTGGCGCCAAAATGGCATTATTTTTGTTGACATGGTAACCCAGCTATTGTTGTTTATTTAATAATGAATGTTTATTTACTTTATTTTATTTTTTAAATTACATAAATTGTTTTGTTCTATAGCTAATTTTTTTTTTGGTTATTTTCCTTTAAAAAAAAAAAAAAAAAAATAGACAATAATTAAAAAATACGGTACTACTTAGTTATTCAATCGACCCATTTTGCCAAATTATATAAATCGCCAAACCACTCGCCAAATTATACAAATTGACATAATTTTTATTTTAAATAACGAAAGAACAAAGAAAATAGTATAACATTAATAAATAACGCAAATAAAACGTCGAAATAAAAATCACTTGATGACGTAAAGAAGTGTAACTTGCTTAAAGTCAAGTGAATGTGACATTTACGATCAACCATTATTGGCATTTAATCTTATAGTTTGGTGATAGATTTTTGGTCGATGGGATAACTAAGTAGTACCAAAAATACATATGTAACTGGTATTCGAAAACGAGGTTTTCGCCAAATTTTCGTAAAAAAAAAAATCCCGCCAAACCCGGTGCGTATATGGCATATGGTCAAATATTAAATGATGTAACAAAAGATGACATTTAATTTCAACTTCAAAGCAATGTTTTAATTTACCACTCGAAAAAAAAAAATGCTAACTGGCGAGTTGAAAAATAGCTATTGGCGAGATTTGCACCCGGCTAGCGTAAGAATTTTTTGCGCCCATGGAAACTTTTATGTAGTTTTATTCGAAAAATAAATTTGATTTTTTAATCAAAAGGGAAAACTTTCTGCACAGATGTCATATACGGACCCATATTGGCGCGATTTTTTTCTGACGCTAATGTCATATACGCAACGGGTACTTAACTTCCGCCATAGTATCGTTATTTTGCTTGATTTGATAAGCCGGATGTTGTTGTTTATGCTGTTGATGTTTTCCCCAAATTCGCGTCGGAAAAAAAATCGCACCAATATGGGGCCGTATATGATATCTAGGCCAAACTTTCATATGAAAAGCGAAGGGATCAGAGCGTATTTATTTATGGCAATTATATGACTTGGACTGTTATAATAAAAATGAAATGATGGAGATAGAATAATATTTGGCGACTTATCACCTGTACCTGGTATCAAAGTATCAAAATGGCACCAGGAATATAAAAAGCGAAGTGGTTCTCCAGAAACTGTTGATGATAGTCACATGACTTAGGCTATTGTTATAGAAATTGTTTTAAAATACCGGGAGACAAAGACTCTGTACACCTAATTCATTTTATTTTAGCTTCTTTTCAAACGTTTAACCGATCCTCTTTAATCAAACACGAAAACAATCATTGGATGTCTTAACAGCAACTGATTCGGCCTTAAATTTTTGAAATCAAAGGAAATTGAATAGAAACCCGTTTATAGGAAGATCTGAACAGCTTTTTTCAGTACAATTCTATCTCCTATAATATTTTTAAAACCGATCAGATTAGCGTGTTTTTAGATTCTGCGGTGTCTGAACGGGAGTTGGCGAGCGTAGCTTGCAGGGGGAAGAGCCCCCTAGTAAATAAATAAATAAATAAATAAATATAGGGAGAGTGTGAACTAATAGTAGGAATTGAAAAAATTGTAATAGAAAATAGCTCTTCCATGCTGAAATGACGGAGAATAATGTTGGTGCATCGATATTGGTTTCTTGTAAAAAGCTACATTATTTAATGTAAAATGATATGCATAATTATCCAAATAAGAGTATTTTTAATCCAAATCAGTGTGATTGTTGAAATACATGATAAAATACTATTCAAAAAGGACAACTGTAGAAAATGTTAATATGAGTTTGAAATATAATCTTTACTAATACAATGCTTAAAATACAGCACAGAGACACGCAATATACTTTGCATTTTTAAAATGACACATAGAATAACAGAATTTAAAATTCAGTCATTTAGGATAAAATTAAGTGACGTTGAAACAAAATCCGTAAATATAAAATGATTAGTATTATTGCATTATTCTAATGCATTACATTATTAAAATTAATTGCAACTTTAAAAACAATAATAATGAAATTCATTTGCTTTGGAAAGAAAGGTAAAAAAAAAGAAACTAATTAGATATTTTTGGAAACTATTTATCTGAAAGTAACTTTTTTTCAGAGAATCACAAAATAGCATAATTTGGTAATAAATATATAATGTATACTACCAAGCTTACAGCTAATTTCATTACATATAAAAAAAAACACGTTCAATGTTTCCGTTCAATGTTATCCATTAAAAACTATTCAATTATTAGGAGAAATAACTTATTAAATAAAATAGTTAATTTACCGTACATTATGTAATATCGCAGAACTAATTACTTCTGATAATTAATAATTATATTGTAAAGAAGTGATATAAACTTTGGTCAAAACTTAATCAAGTTACATCTAGTAGCAATTTAAATTAATGTATTTCAATTATTTCCTATTCAATTTGATTATTGAAGAAATGTGAATAAACTCGTAATTTAATTAAATCCAAAAATATTGCAAGTAGATTATTTTTAATTGTTATGAAACTAATTTTTTTTTGAAATATTATAAATACATTTCCATGTTCCCATAAATATTTTGTTTCTTTGTAATCATTTATAGCACTTTACATAAAAGTATTTATGAGGTCGGCTTGTCTTTCTGTCTGTCGTTGGTCTGTCAACCCTTCTTTAAATCCCGTAAATATACTCGGGCTGACTTGTAATTTTACACGTTAAAGAGGTTAACTATATAATGTTTGCTGTTGAAAATAAAGTGGTAGCACATTTATACCTTGTTAAGTTCTATTTTAATTATTTGCGGACAGACACAAAAGAAAAATAAAATAGATTTATACAATGAAATTACATTTGTGCTACGATCAGGCTAAACTACGTTCAGTAAAATATTCCAATTGTCAGAGAACACAATTTTGGAACTTCCCCTATGCAAACATACATAGACACATTAATACACTGATACATACGTGACATGAATATTTTCTTGATTTGTTTGTTGATGCCACTGACATGCTGGTAATACGAAAGCACTGGACATCGTATACGTACTGTTGCTACAAGTAATAAAGAAATTTGAAACGCATCAGTAACATTGAAGTCACTTGAAGCGAAAAATTTGTTAAAAATGTATGAGTTATTCAAAGAGCTAACTTTTTATTTAAAAGTTAACAATCTGAATATTATTCCATTCTAATTTTAAAACGGCATTTCGGAACGTTAGATTAACAAATATTTTTGTTTTGATGTGAATACTCATTTGAGGTCTTGGCACAATCTAAGATATGTCGCATTTGGGTGTCCATTGTGAGAAACGCTTTGGGAGCTATCGAGCTCAAAAATGTAAAACTTTTCATGGGAAACCACTGCATTGACCCTTAACGGTTTAGCTTGAAAGAATCAAAGAAATTGAAACATGCAATTTTTTCTTTTAATTTCAATAATTATGCAAACGACTATTTTGTACCTCCATTTTGCTTCTTTCCCCAAGCTGAGACACTCAGAATTGTGCGTTGATATTTGATTTTATTTTTTTACGAATTTTTACTTTCATTTTTTTTATCCTTTTAGGACAAAGTTAAGTTCTTACTAAAAGCTAATGTTAAAAATTACTTTATTTAAAAAACAACCGAAATTACAGAGCGGTTCGAAGCAAAAAAATCCCAGAAATACTGAATCCTTCCCGATATACATTGCTTCTTCAAATGCAGTGTCAGTTTTATTTTGTACGTAAAACGTTATATTTGATTCTCTTGTTGTTACTTATCGAATAGAAAAAAAGTGAACAAAATTATTTATGTTTCTGTTGGACATAGTGTCATAGAAAAAACGCCTTTCGAGAACATTGCAAGCAGTATCGTGACGACAAAGACGTGATAACAAATCAGAATACACAAAGACTTCATGACCTTAAATGCATGTTATCACGCGTAAGTAACACATATCACCAGTCTGTATTTTTAAACTTTCTGTCAGATGATTTCTTATGAACAATTTTTCATGAATAAATTTTTGATGCTGATTCCGGAAATTACTCCCATTTTTGTCTATCATGTCAGGATTTTACAAAAAATAAGAAGTTGTGTTTTCAATATTTAAACTAATGCAATCAAAAGTTTATCACAATTTCATACAAAGTATTTCATTAAACACATTACAGTTATTGTAAAAAAATGTCCTTATAAGTTCATGATATTTCTTTAATAAAACGAAAAGTAAATGAATTAATAATGCAAACAATTAAACAAACATTCTTCTTTTTGTCTTTCTTGCAAAATCCTCCCTCATCATTTATGTCCCTTTTCAACATACAACAGTAGTCTACCATCGTATTTACATTCCATTTTCCCAGGTACCTTTCTCCATCTCTTTCATATCGTGGTGAAAGCACTTACTGTGCTTTTCACTATAATGTCCCAGAATTCCTGGAAAGTAGTCGATGTGGGAATGCAGAAAGTTCATTTTTACACTCATATTACAGCCCAAATCCTTGAAATTTTCTATCATTGTTTCAACAACATTTCTGCAATTTGGATCTTTCTTATGCCCTAGAATGTTTTCGGTAACACATTTGAAGGCGAACCATGCTTATTTTTCTATGTCATTAATTGTTTGTTTTTTTTAATCTATGTCCTTCATCAGTTTTTGATTCGAGAACCAACGAGAATTCCAGATTTTATTTTTTTGTGTGTGATGATGGGAAATTTCCCTTGAATCTTCTAAATCAACGATTGCAAACAAACTATACGTGATAGAAGAAAACAAAGAACAGTTCTGTAATCAGCATAAAAATATGCATTAAAACACTTTCACCGTCCGAGGGTTTTGCAGTAATTATATAAGAATGCTTGTAAATCCCAGGATATATTTTTTTTTAAATCTCAGTTTGATGCTATAATATTTTTAATATCATTACTTTCTATATAAGGTTAAAAATAGAATTCTGTTTAAAATATTTTGGTCTACGGCCCTTTTAACATGATTTCTAGGAACGGAAAAATCCGGACCAGACGGTTAAAGGGGGTAGTCATTGGTTTTTAATATCTGATATCATGAAGACTAGTGTAATAGTACCCCAAAGCGCGAATATAATGCCTGAAATTGCTATACAAAGATCATGTATATTCCGAGTTACACTATGCATTTAAGGATTAGGAGTACGGATTTCTCGAACATATCCAGATGCAATGTATGGATGTATCGCCAAATACAAATTAAATTGCGTTACTTATGTCCTAAATCCGTCATTTTTTTTTTCGATTTTTAAAACGATTACAAAACTTACCCTATGTACTACGTATGACGTGTAAGTAAAAGGCGTTACTTGTGACGCGGGAGGCGGAGTCTCTTTTTTGCAATCAAGTTTAGAGTCTATGATAGTTATATAAATGTTAGGTTAGGTGGTATAATTGTATAGTTAACAAAACTGCTACTCAGATGGCGCACCAGCACGGATTTGTTGCTAGAGCAACTTCGTACAATTCGCTGCAATGTGAAATGGCAGCCTGATTAACGATGTATGTCGAAGAGCCAATATGCATCCGTAATCGCTTCGCCATTCATTAGGTGCGTTCGTAATTATATAAATACGTAGCACCTATAGTCGTCGTTCAGCCCGTCTGTCTGTCCGTCCATCTGTCCGCATATAACAGAGCAAAAACTACCCGACCGATTGGTTTGAAATTTTAAATATATATAATTGTATTAAAATTTTGTCGAGTCATTTCAAATTTTATGAAAATCGGATGTATAGTTTAATGATAGGGACGGTCGAAATTTTTCGGTTACATTACGGCCAATGGGAAAAAAAAATATTTCAAGTGCATGTTAATGATATTACAGCCTTTCGAAGAGAATAAAATGGATATGGATATGCACTTATTGAAGTGCACTAAAATATACATTCAGTACAATATGTGGTACAAAAAAATATTTATAAAACTAGTTAAAGTACGAACGCACCTCATTTGCCACGTTTGACGAGCAATTTCCAACTTGTTTTACATTGCACTAAACTGTGCGATATTCTTATAGCAACAACTTACTGCTCATGTCACAATATTGAGCGCTGATGAATTATTGTTTTTTTCTCTCCGCGCGGCGAACGTGTTTACTGCTAATAGTTAAATAGCTGACGATATGAAGCAGGCTTACAAAAAAAATCCCCAACAGCTTAATAATTGGAAATTGATGCTTAACACTCTACTGCACACTAGAAGGAATTGCTATGCACCAAAAATATTTATTTGCATTACAGAAAATAAAATGGCTTCTAGAAAGTTGTCTATGCCTATAGCTAATAATGAATGCATAAATTGCCTTAATTGATACGCAGAATTGCAATAAACTGTTATTGCACTATTTATTAATAAGAAGTTCTTGCTGAAAAACTTATTCAAAATCAGGTTAAATCAGACCATGGGACATTCCTAAAAACATATTTCAAGTTAGTGAATTTTCTCTCGCGATGTATATAAAGCTTTTTAGTTACAAAAATTTTAAAAATAAAGATGCATACTTTTTTTCAATCAATGTATTGCAATTTAAAATTGAAGTATCAACAGTAGACAAAACAGTACACAAAAAATTACAGAAATGCCCTTGAGCAAAAATATTAATTAATCATTTTCAATTTTATGAAGTCAATGTTAATTACTGTTTAATATCTTAGCTCCATTCTTTTGATCATATTTTTTTTTTCTTTTTCAACTGGTCTGTAACAATCTTGCGTAAATTTGAGTCAATAATGGAGTGGAGTAGACTTGTGCTAACATTGTGGAGAGTTAGCATAAAGATTCCAGTAATTTGGATAGGTATTTAATGTCGTTGCTTTTCCTCGTTCGTCTTTTTTTCATTATTTCTTAATGCTGTTCATTGATTTCTATTAAAATCACTACATAGTCCTACATAACTAAGTTGCTGTCATAATACAAAACTATCATGAATCCTTCTTATTTTCTGTAAGTCTTCCTCTCTCGTGATTTTTATTAACTATTATACATTTATAATGTTGAAGGTAGATTACCGTTAACGATAAATTTTGCCTTAGAATACTTGCCTTAACAGTAAATAATAAACACTTACCTTAATAAAACGAGTTTAATTATTCGTTTATTCATTTATAATTCATTTCTTGTTATAAATGATTTTTTTTGTTTTAAAAATTCTTTAAAGACACGTACCTAATTCATAGGTTTTCTAGTATAAAGAATAAACATTTATAGTAAACAATAGTTTTTCAATCACTTACTTTTTATTCTTTTAATATTATTAATTGTGATTCAGTTTTCTTTTAACACTGGCTTCCTTTATACTCAGATTAAATTCTCACTCGTTTTACTAAATTAAAAAAAAATACTTGCGTTGTGGTAAATATAAATGTTTAAACAGCACTTTTATTCATTTCATTACCCATTTACAGTGAAATCTCCCTGAAATACCACCTCTCATAAAGACAGTTTATTTATGGACTATAATGTTTGGCTATAGGATCAATGTTAATGTTCCTCCATTAAAGGAGAACTATTTTCCGTCTCCCTCCCTGAAAGACCATTTTTAACTTTTCAGTCGACGGGTAGAATTACTTCCATTTGCTTGGTGAAATCTCGAAATTACGCTTCTCTCTGGAAAACACGATCAGCTAAGTCTACTTCCTTAGACCTAGTGGATCAAGGTCATGTCACCCCCCATTTGTTTATTAGGAAAAAGCTGGTTCTCGTGCATTACCGAGTTTAAGAGGCTACTTCAGTCAAGTGAAAAGACCCGTTCGCTAATGCTAATCCAATGGAAGAAATTTATAAAGATATTTTGGTTGCATTTTAATATTTTAAAATGATTTTTTTGCATTAGAAAGCTGATATCGATCTGTATGCAGGCCGTTTTCTACTTTTTCGATTTCGATTGCAGATTTTTTTTATGAGGATGCTTTCAGTTTCGAAACCGGTTCCGAAAATGAAAGGGTCCTCATTAAAAATATTTGTTATTAAAAAAAAACATTTAAAAATATTAAAAAGCAACTGATATATCTTTATAAGTTCTTCCATAGGATTAGCATTATCGAACGTGTCTTTTCACTTGACTGAAGTAGACTCTTAATGTCACTATGTTTACAGAAGGATAGTTGGTGTTGGTGGAAGAAGGGCTGATGCCCCCTTTCGTGGAACTGGCATACTAACAGACACATGTATTGCGTTGGAGTCTTTTCCAAGAGGGAGACTGGGGTATGCTCCGGTTTACCTCAACTACAGCGCCTAGAATACCTAGTGCGGAAATATGCTATCCAAACTGTGCTAAACATTTGTATACCTTAAATGTGCGACGATACTTCTAAAATTTCAAGTGTCGATCGCAGCGACATCTGCGGGTTTTTTGTATTACAAGTATTACATTGTATAGACTAGCAATTTCTTGCAGTTGTAGAAAATATCCTGCAGATGTCGCTGCGATCTGCATATTGCAGCAGTATCATTGCACATTTAAGGGATACAATATTTTAGCACATTTTTAAGTATTACAGGGATAGCCGATTTCCACACTGTATATTCTAGGCGCTATACCTCAACTCTGTTGCTTTTCTTGGGAAGATTGACACCACTTGTTATCACCTCAGTTTTATTTAACAGTGGGAGTTATAACACAGTGCATATTCACATCGAACTGCATATCGTGTTTTTCTTATTGTGTGCTTAGTATACCAATTTAGATGATGTCTAACAGAAACGTGTTAACTTTGGAAGATAAAGAAGAAGTTTTAAGAGATCACGAGAATGGAACATGAGAGGGGAAATTGGCGGCACAGTTTCATTCTAGCAAAACAAATAAAGAATACGTTGAAAAACAAAGATTTTCTATTGAAAGGGTATGAGGAATTCAAATCTTTCGGAATTACAAAAAATAAGAAGGTAAACATTAGCGAGGTTTATGAAGCTGTATTGTTTTACGCGAGCAAGGTAAAAGAATATCACTTTAATAAAAAACTTTGCTCCATTTTGAGACCACATCACTGAAGGACCAATTTTTTATAGTTAAATAGGTCATCTCCTTAGAGAAGTTTCATTGTATTTATATTTATTTTCATTTTTTTTTTTACAATTTATTTATTTAATCTTTTAGGCTTTACTCCATGATAAAGAAATCCATTTTTACATTTTTTATTATTCTTTTTTTAAATGTATGAGTAATTCTGTGAGAATGGAGATACAATTTTCAAACAAATTGCATTTAAATGTACTTTTTTTTCCAATACGACGGTAAAAAAGTTGAAAATGTCCGATGCTTAGAAGTTTAAAAAATTGCTAAAGAGTATTTAATCATAATGCTTTATTTTACGGCTAGCTTCCGTAAGGTAACGTTATTTTTTGGAGACAAAATAAGCTGGGAGAAAGAAATAGTATACCGTACCGGGGGTTAATAAGGGGCAGAAAACGGAGAATACAGACCTAAACTGAATGAATTAAAACAGTTTCCAGCTTTCTCCCAATTCATTCGGAATTCAGCCCTATACTCTTGTCTCAGTTACTAGGATATCTATCTGGCTATATTATAAAGTACAAACGTGTCCGTGCATAACGCTGACGGCATTTTGCGAATGGCAACGGCTAACGATAAAATTTCCGTTTTACAATTTTCGTAACTACAATTTTTTAAACTCATAAACATCGCATATTTTGTTGTATCGCGTTGTATTAGAGAAAAAAATCTACTTTCAAATGCAATTTATTGGAAAACTGTATCTTAATTGACTGATTTATTATGTTTTTTCAAATAATTATTAAGCATGCAGTTTTTAGCTCACAGGCTATCAAAGCCTGAGAGCTTATTCTGCCGGTTCTGTATGTACGTATGTACGTTTGTATGTACATACTGTACGTGTAAGTATATACTGTAAGTACATACTTGTCTGTAACGCGATAACTCTTGATAGAAACATCCCGTTTGCTTCAAATTTTAATTTCTAGTTTCATTCTGATAAGGAGCTTCCCTGATTAGTTTTGGGGGTACATTAGTTAAGGATAAAGGGGGAAAAGGGGTTAGTCGCCCCCCCCCCCCTTAATTTAGATAAATGGGTTTTTCATGCAGAATTATTCGATTTGCTCCGAATTTGGTGAACCGGTTTATTATGTTAAGTAACTTCCCAGATTAGTTTTGGGGGTTCATTGTTTAAGGATAAAGGGGGAAAAGGGGGAAAAAGGGTGTTAGTCCACCCCCCCTTAATTCAGATAAATGTATTTTTCATGCAGAATTATTCGATTTGCACCGAATTTGGTATACCGGTTTATTATGTTAAGGAACTTCCCTGATTAGTTTTGGGGGTTCATTGGTTAAGGATAAAGGGGTGAAAGGGTTGTTAGTCCACCCCCTCTTAATTCAGATAAATGGGTTTTTCATGCAGAATTATTCGATTTGCTCCGAATTTGGTAAACCGGTTTATTATGTTAAGGAACTTCCCTGATTAGGTTTTGGGGCTCATTAATTGAGGATAAATGGGGGAAAGGGGTGTTAGCTCATCCCCCCTTAAATCAGGTAAATGGGTTTTTCATGCAGAATTATTCGATTTGCTCCGAATTTGGTATACTGGTTTTTTATGTTAAGGAACTTCCTGGATTAGTTTTAGGGATTCATTGGTTGAGGATAAAGGGGGAAAAGGGATTTTAGTCCCCCCCCTCCCCCCCCCCCTTAATTCAGGTAAGTGGGTTTTTCATGCAGAATTATTAGATTTGCTCCGAATTTGGTATACCGGTTTATTATGTTAAGGAACTTCCCTGATTAGTTTTGGGGGTTCATTGGTTAAGGATAAAGGGGGTAAAGGGGTGTCAGTCCACCCCTCTTAATTCATATAAATGGGTTTTTTTATGCAGAATTATTCGATTTGCTCCGAATTTGGTATACCGGTTTATTATGTTCAGGAGCTTCCCTGATTAATTTTGGGGGTTCATTGGTTAAGGATAAAGAGGGAAAGGGGGCTAGTCCACACCCCTTAATTTATATAAACAGGTTTTTCACGCAAAATTATTCGATTTGCTCCAAATTTGGTATACCGGTTTATTGTGTTAAGGAGCTTCCCTGATTCGTTTTGGGGATTCATTGGTTAAGGATAAAGGGAGAAAAGGAGGGCTAGTCCACCTCCCTTAATTTAGATAAATGTGTTTTTTTTTTGATGGATTACTCGATTTGCTCCAAATTTGGTATACCGGTTTATTATGTTAAGGAGCTTCCCTGATTAGATTTGGAGGTTCATTGGTTAAGTATAAAGGGGGGAACGGGGCTTAATCCCCCTTCACTTATTATTTTGAAGGGTCATTCAGTACCATTATTCTTTAAAATAAAAGTATAATATACAATTAGTGTGAATAGCCTGTGAGCTCAATGCCAACAGTTTAGCTGGGCACTTATCTCTTTTGTTTAATCTATCTCTATCGCGTACATCCTCCATTACGGTAGAATAATGATATATTTGAATTAAATATAATATAAATAGTTTATTTGTCTCCAGCTGATTTTCCACAACGAAATTAAAACTTCATAATTATATTATATGAAATCGTTTACTGTTCGTTTGTATTGCGCAGCCTCTTCTTTTAGAATATGAAACGTACGGGGATCAGATTAACACCAGTTATCGGCATGGATTCGTCGATTTCAAAAGTGGTCTTAGAATTTAAATGTTTGCATTAGTTTTCTAGATATTATTTTTTATTTGTAATTTTTAATCATATTTCTGTAATGATGGCCAATAAATTACTCCATTTTTGTCGATAAAAGGGATAAAGTGAAAATTATATGGATTATTAGATTTTTTAACGCCATTTTCAAACTGAAATTGCTAACTGGTTTTAACTGTTATTTAAATAGATAGTGAAAACAATATTGAAATTAAAGTATATATTTCAAGAACATTTAAAGAAATACAAAAATATTTACACCTATACAATCTTCAAGAATAATTTTATATTAAAAAGCAAATAATCGCATGTTGATTTGAACCCAAGTAAAGTGGAATTGCCCCTTATGTACAAGAAATGAATTTAAAGAAGTATTGTATTTTCTCAAGTAATAGATGGCGATTAAAACATTTTTACAAACGTGGTTAAAGCCAAATCTTTGAAGAACGAAAAGCTTTTGGTAAGCAATATTTTAAAAATTGTACATTTCTATTAGGAAGCTTTTGACTTAAATTGTAAGTATAAAATTATTTTTGAAATATTGTATTTAAAACAATACCTAATAATTTTATTTTCTTCTAAATTAAGAATAAAGATATATATCTTTTTCCCAAGAAGAATGGAATGATCTCGAGAATTTCAAAAGCAACATGTGGGTTTGACACGCAACTTGTAACTAAAATGCCGAAATATATAACAATATACAGAAATTGCTTCAATAGC
Source organism: Maratus speciosus (assembly GCA_963932465.1). NCBI lineage: Eukaryota > Metazoa > Arthropoda > Arachnida > Araneae > Salticidae > Maratus > Maratus speciosus. The sequence continues at coordinate 45,091,002 of OZ010786.1, forward strand.
TTCCCAGAAAAAGATTCACCAATATCAGCTCTTCAGCTCTATTTTTACCTTATTAATGACTTCTTACTCAAATCTTATTTTTCTTTTTAGCTCACAGGCTATCAAAGCCTGAGAGCTTATGCGCCCACCAGTTCTGTATGTACGTACGTTTTGATAGAAATATCCGATTTGCTTCAAATTTTTTTCCTAGGTTCATTCTCATAAAGCGCTTCCATGATTAGTTTTGGGGGTTCGTTGGTTAAGGATAAAGGGGGAAAAGGGGGCTAGTCATCCCTTAATTTAGATAAATGGGTTTTTCATGGAGAAATATTCGATTTGCTCCACATTTGGTATACCAATTTATTATGTTAAGGAGCTTCCCTGATTAGATTTGGAAACTCATTACTTAAGTATAAAGGGGGAAAGGGGGCTAACTCCCCTTTATTTAGATAAATGGGTTTTTCATGTAGAATTATTCGATTTTATCCAAATTTGGTATACCTATTTATTATGTTAAGGAGCTGCCTTGATTAGATTTGGAGGTTCATTAGTTACATATAAAGGGAGGAAAGGGAGCTACACCCCCTCCTTAATTCAGATAAATTGGTTTTCATGAAGAAAATATCTGATTAGCTCCAAATTTATTATACCGGTTAATTATGTTAAGCAGCTCTCCTGATTAGATTTGGAAGTCCATTTCTTATGTATAAAGGGGGGGAAAGGGGGTTATTACCCTTAATTTATATAAATGGGTTTTTCATGTAGATTTATTCGATTTGCTCCAAATTTGGTATACCGGTTTATTATGTTAAGGAGCTGACTTGAATATATTTGGAGGTTCATTAGTTAAGTATAAAAGGAGGAAAGGGGGGTAACCCCCCCCCCTTTTAATTTAGATAAATGTGTTTTTCATGTAGAATTATTCATATTGCTTCAAATTTGGTATACCGGTTTATATGTTAAGGAGCTGGCTTGATTAGATTTAGAGGTTCATTAGTTGCATATAAAGGGTGGAAAGGGGGCTACCTCCCCCTTAATTTAGATAAATGAGTTTTTCATGCAGAGTTATTCAATTTTCTCCAAATTTCGTATACCGGTTTATTATGTTAAGGAGCTCCCTTGATTAGATTTGGAGGTTCATTGGTTAAGTAGAAAAGGGGGCCGGGATCTAGTCCCCCCCCCTTTAATTTAGATAAATGTGTTCTTCATGCAGAATTATTCGATTTGCTTCAAATTTGATATATCAGTTTATTTCGATATGGCTTTCTTTTGTTAGGTATAAAAGGGGGAAAGGGTGGCAAGTGTCCCCTCCCCTTAATTGAGATAAATGTGTTTTTATGCAGAATTATCAAATTTAGTTAATTTTTTTCCTAGGTTCATACTGATAAGGAACTTTTCTGATTAGATTTGAAGGTTCATTGGTTCAGCATAGGGAGAAATGGGTGAGCTAGTACCCCGCTTAATTTAGCGAAATGTGTTTTCATGCAGAATTATCTGATTTGCTTCAAATTTGGTATACCATTTTATTATGTTAAAGAGCTTCCCTAATTAGAATCGGAGGTTCTTTGGTTGAGTATAAAGGAGGGGGGGGGTGAGGGCTAATCCCTTCATTTATATTTCGAGGGGCATTATTCTTTGAAATAAGAGTATAATATGCAATTAGTGTGAATAGCCTGTAAGCTCAATGCCATCAGTTTAACTGAACAATATTCTTTTTATTAAGGTGTCTACTTCTTATTCGTCTTGAAATTTATGGAATTATCAAGGACAAGTATGAACATTGCGTCGAATTGGCATTTATATTTATTCATCTCAAGCAATATTTACCCAAGAACAGTTGTATGTCACTATGTTTTGGGTACGTTTCTATACAATTTGAAAGTATATATACAGGGTGTCCACTCTCAACGGTGTCCAGTCTGTAATTACTAAACCGATATGCATATACACTTAATTCTAATTACAAAAAATATTTTAATAGACTTAAAGAATTATTTTAAAAGCAATTTGGATCAATAAAAACATTTCTTAAAATATTACGAAATTTATCCCCTGGTCCTATATATTTGGGGTAAATTTGGTAAAAATACCCCATTACACTAAGAAGTAAGACTGTTGCATAGGGGTAATTTACAAATTTAGCAGAAATATAAATAATCGTCATTTGTAAAAAAATAATAGTTGAGGGTAAAATTAACTTTATAATATTAATTTGAAATCAATTTTCATTCTGACATATTAAGAAAAATAAACAACTTGTACTAAAAATATAAGTTTAAAAATAACAGATTTTTTGTTAAATGAAATGATGAAAAGCAACAGTCGCAATTCTTTACAACATGATACGCGATATAAAATGCTATTAGTAAATCTAATATAAAAACTTTAGAAATAAAATTAAAGTAATCTAAAAGCTTTCCTCGAAGTGAATCCCTTCGGCTGCAATGCAGAAATGTGCATGTGAACTAAATCCTTCTAATACTTTAAGCACTTTGTGTACGATCCTTCGAAGCATGGCCTAACTCATCCATTTTCAGTTGCAGAAAATTGGCATAAGTCATGCAATTCAAAATTTCATTACGCGGTCAATTGTAATGTTAAGTGAATGGGACTTTATTTGTCTTACTTGTTAGTGTAATAGGAACTTTTTACTAAATATCATTTATGTGACCAGGCAACCGTATAAAAATTAAAATTTTGTAACTTTTCAAGAAATTTTTTTATTGGTTAAAACTATTTTTAAATTAATTTTTATTTCATTTAAAACAATTTTGTAATTAGAACTATATACCTATGACTAACGGTATAGAAATTAGCCATTGGACAGCGTTGAGAGTAGACACACTGTATGTTGTCACAAAGTTTCACAACAGTTAATGTGACATGGAGGTGTCTTCTTTGACACAAAGAAAAATATTGACTTTGAAATGTACGTGTGATTCCATACTTATTACATAAAATTTAATTAAATTACTATTTTCTTGTAACTGCTCTTTAATTTTCCTATAAGCTTTAAATGTAATATATTTTCTTAAATATTATGCAATTAAATTTCGACGGTGTACCATGTATGCATATTAAATGTCAACTGGAAATATCTTTAGACTTTTTCAAATTATTAAATATGTATATTTGTTTATTTGTCTAAGTCATACAGTTTATTTTAACATATAAAACTCCATCCACTTTCGAAAATATTACTTCACATCAGTAAATTAAACTATTTACTCAATAAAACTATCATGTCATGAACATATTATTTATAATCTTTTAAGTACTGTTGAATAGATTATAATACCTGTAAGGTATATTTCGACTTTTAGAATTGATACTTTGCGTCAAACATTCTCTAAAAGTAATTTCAGAACAGACGATGAAATGTATAATATATTTATTCAAATGCATTATCTTAATAAAAAACTTTTGCATTTAAATTATTTATTTAAACTAATGCTTTAAAACTTATATCACAAGCTAATGTCTCTGAATGGTGGATATTGAATTAAGCGATGGATAGTTTAATAATTCTTAGCAATAAACTGAATAATTTTGAAGATATTTCGTTTAAAATATCTAAAATATATACACAGGCAATTAACAAAAAATCACTTAATTATAATTACTTAAATGTATTCAGTTACTGGAAATATGAATTTCTTATAAAGTAATTACTCAAAAAACAATTTAATTCAGAAAAATTTTAAACGCAAAAATTACTTTTTTAAACGTTATCTTAATGTAATAAAACAGTTTTTAAATATTGGAAATAATTTGGCTTTTAATTCAAAGCTACAAATCAAATCTTCCTTATATATATAAAAGCGTCATGAAACAATTTTAAGAAACAAATTTGTGTAATGATTTTATGAAACGGCGGAACGATTAATGCATGAATTCGAAAGTATGAATCATGAATCGAACACATCAAATGACTGCATGAAATGCTTAATTCTGTCAAAATTTACTAAAAGGTGCATAAATGTCGCTAATTATATAAAATATAAAAATTGTACATCGAAAAACCAAGTATATTCAAGTACTCGGTACTAGTCATCAGGGTTCGAAATAAAATACAAAACAGATAAGAGAGTCCTGTCAAGCAAAGAATTACGTTGGAATGTTCCAAAATAGAGCGTAAAGGAAAACGTTAGGTGGGTAAAAACTATGCTATTCTAACAGAGTAAATTGATCCAGAATTTACATAGTTAGAATTCAGTAAATTCTTGATCAATTTACACAGTTAGAATAACACCTATTTGAACAAATTTTAGTAAATTTTGATAGAATTCATTTTGTACTTATTTCATGTAGTATATTATTGTTAAGGTGAATTTGCGGATTCGAATTTTGATATATTTCTGGATTTATATGATAAATTAGTTTAACGTTGTATAAATTATAAATACATAACTTTAACTACTTACATATACATTTCTAAAACATTTTAACATAAATAATTAAAAATAACTAAAACAATAATGTAGAAGAGTTTTTCAATATTTTCGATTACAATCTCTGCCGTTGCCTCTACTAACGTTGTAGATATGTTGTTGAGCAATTAATTATGCTTTAAATACTAATTCATTTATCTTCTTATTTTTCTAATATAATAAAAAGAACGAAAAATACTGGAATCTACGCATTTATGATCTCTATTACTCCGTAATTTCATATTAAAAACTATTTCATATTTATAGTACTATTTGTAAATATCCCTGTTTCTGTGTCTTTCTCTCTATATTTACTTCTCCACCTCAATCTATCCATCTCTCTCTGCTTGTGTATATATATATATATATATATATATATATATATATATATATAGAGAGAGAGAGAGAGAGAGAGAGAGAGAGAGAGAAAGAGAGAACCAGAGAGAGAGAGAGAGAGAAAGAGAGAGTGAAAAAGAAATTGAGGAGGATATGCAGGGGGATATAGTGTTTTAGATTTGGAGAGAGTGATAGAAATACAGAACAGCGATAGTGAGGTAGAGAGAGAGAGAGCTAAACACATGTGTAGAGATAGAGAGAAACAGATGGAAAGATACAGGTACAGACGTAAAAATAGATAGACATGATAGAAATAGGGAGATAGAGATAGAGAGATAGAGAGACAGCGATAGAAATAGGGAAACAGTGATAGAGAGATAGAGAGACAGTGATAGAAATAAACAGATAGAGAGACGTAAAATAAAAATCCTTCTATATATAAAAAAAAGTTTTGATTTGGAAATGGACCAATGAAAATCTGCGTAGATATTCCCGGCAGATCGGCATCCAATTTGAGTGCTTAAGCATGGCCTTTCTTCGTTAATATTAAAAAAACTGTTGCATACAAAAATATGAAAATCGGTAGTATTATAGAGAAATGTCTGATAAACACCCTGATGCAGACAGTTTTCAAATCGAAGGATTATTTTAAGAGATATTTAATGCCAAAGTTGGACAAAATCGTTCCATTAAAAAAGTTTTATAGGAGCAAAAACTGTACATAGGAAATTAATCATTTTTAGATCATTTTATGCATCAGAATTTCCCGGTGTGCAGACCGCATTTAGTATTTTAATTTGACTCATTTTTGAGGTTTTATTTCTATTTTAAATTCAAATTTTCAGCATTTCGAGAGATATTTTTTTTTACAAAATTTAGAAAATTGTATTAATTTAAACTGTTGCCAACTGCATATACAGCGCAAACAATAATGTTTGCTTCAAATTAAAAATTCATTTTACACGTGACTATTATAAACAGAAAATATAAAAAGTAGGAACTCATTGAAAATTACGTCATAAAAACTATGCTTACACGTGAATTTTAAAAGATAAAGAATATTGTAAAATAATAAATTCATTAACATGCGTTAGAAGTCTTAAATAGGAGAATTTGCATCACATTTACGTCACATTACACTTATTACGTAAAAAGAAAAAAAAATAATACTGCAAAACAGTTTAAATTTAAAAATTGCGCGAGACATTAATTTGATATTTTAAGATGATCATAATATTTCATTTCTAACAAAAGTATTTTTACCTGAATATTAAAAAGAGAAAGAAAAGTTTGGTGAAAATTACGTCAGATTATAATTGTCAGATTCAAATTATAATTCAATCTTCCGAAATCTTTTTAAAGCCGATCAAATTAGCGTGCTGTTAGAGTCTGCGGTGTCTGAACGGGGGTTGACGAGTGTAGCTCGTAGGGGGCAGAGCCCCCTAGTATAAATAAGAAATAGTTGTTGATTTGTAATTGCGATTCTTAAGATCATGAATGCATGGATTCATTTTTTTTCTTTTTAGCATATTAGAAATTTACGATACTAAACGAAACTAGTATTTAAAACATAATTAATCTTACAAAAATAACAGCTAAAACTGTAGTAAAAGCAGTATGGGGAATTATAATCGAAAAAATAAAAAACCTTCTATGTATTTTTTTTTTGTTACTTTTAATAATCTTACAATGCATTATAAATATGTAAGTATGCTGTTAAATTTCCTTTTAAATGCGATGAGATTTTAACTGGTATAAAACTTTTATGAGATTTGGATGACAAATTCAGAATAGGTGAGATGAAACATTCTGGAATATATTGAAATGTTACAGTAATGTAAATGTTTCTTTAATAGTAAAATTATAAAAGTTTTTTTTTTATTTTATCCTTTTTATTGAATAACTTATAGTTTATTCTTCAAATTTATAAGAGATACAGGTTACACTTGGCTTAATGAATGCACAATTACTTATAAGCTACACGTCTATTTCTTGATCTATTCAATCACAATATAAAGAAAACAAATTTAAACTGAAATGCTATCTTTTACAGTATTTAATATTTACTTTTATTTACTTTTATTTTCATCAGAAGAAGGTATTGGAATCGTGAAAAATTTCGATTTCCGCTTTTCGACGGATTTATACGTACTAGAAGGTCTTGAAAACGATTTGACTGTTTTCAGAAAATGTCTGTCTGTGAGTATGTCTGTCTGTGTATTAGACAAAACTTTTATGGGCGCTGTCTCTAAAGAACTAATTCTCGGAATTTAATAAAACTTCAGCATCAGTTAAACCTTGATATAAATTGTTGCTGATTAATTTTGGTGTAAATCGCCCATCAGGTGACACTGCTACATTGCATTTTTCAATAGCTCTATCTCAAGAACTAATGCACGAATTTTAATCAAACTTCAGATTCAGTTAGACGTTGTCATATGTTGTTCCCGTTTTCCTTTTAGTGTAAATTGCCCAAAAGGGGACGCTGCTACTCTTCATTTTTCATGATTTGCACGACTTTAGCGCTAGCCATATCCCAAAACCTAATGAACGGAATTTAATCAAACTTTATATTCTGTTACACATTCACATAAATAGATTACTTATTAGGTTTGTGTGTATACTGTCAAACAGGTATATTTTGTGGTCTTTGAGTTGGAAATTTGTCTTGCAGATATCTAAGAGGGTGGTCCAAAATTCAATGATTTGTTTTAAAAATGCGATGCTTATATATCCTTTTTGAATACACACAATTCGACGATCCTATACGATCCTAACCTTTAGAATCTTCCTCCTGATGAGCATAGGATGGCATTTAGTTTTGGCAAGGTGATAGCGAATTTTGAAGTATTAACATGTACACAGCAAAGAGGAAATTGCTGGACAGCAGCAAGATAGGTGCTGGCAATGAGGGAGAAGTGCTGGCTGATGGTCTACCACTGCATGACCACTGCTGGACAGCTTCAGTCAACTTTTCTGTTGCAAATCATCAGTTAAAATTCTAGTGGGCATCCATTTTATCTCATGCGCTGGCCCACTACTACATGGATGTGCACGAACATTTGCAGTATTATTGCTGGGAACCCTTACGCTAGGTGGCGCTGCAAATATCGAAGACATTATTTGAACACAAATCTGAAATGAATATCTCAACAAAATTTAAGCTGTGAAGCTAATTTTTTTTGAAACTGTAAAAAATATAACACCACTGCCACCAACAAAATAATTAAGTAAATGAATAAATAAATTCTTTATTTCAAAGCACTTTATTTTTCTCCTTAAATCTGGTTTTACTAGGTTACAAAGGATTTCGGTTTTCATAATTTACGCAGTTCAGAATCAATAATAAAAAAAAAAATGCGTATAAAATACGGAGGATTTCTATACAATAGAATAATTTCTATACCAGTTTAATGATTGGGAACGTAAACCAAAAAAGAAACAAACTTGAAATAGTGTAATGAGAGTTTGAAAACTACAAGCAATCGGAGCGTACGCTGAAAGCACTTGTTCATGTCCGATCGCGAAAACCAAGCAGCATCGAACGCGGTCAGTACTTGGGAGGGTGACCACATGCAGCTCAAATATTTCTGTAGACATTTCTATTATATACATTTCTACAGATAGCTCTTGGTGAAATTAGCTTATAGAAAAAAGTGCCATAATTATATAATACTTTGTTTTTTATAGAATTCTATAAGAAATTTTTGTAAGGGAACGTGCTGGGCCAGCAAAGGAATACCAGTGGGATAGGTACTAGCACTGCAGGAAAAGTGCCGTATTGAAGTAATGTGATAGCATACCAATGCTGGCCTGCTGTTGGCCATCCCTGATGGGCCAGCTGCATTCGGCTTGGACACTTTTCGACAGGTTTAAATAATGGCATCCTTGCACTTTACCGCTGATGGCACTGCTGGCTGCCATCTTTTTTTCAGCTGATGGTCCATTGTTTCTTTCTTTGCTGGGTATGGACGGAAAGTTGTGATTTTAGCACATACGACTAGTTTATTTATAATTGCAATACAGAAGAAACAAAACATCTATACTATAAGTATAAAGATGCATCCGGATATATTCATTAGACAATAATATTCATAGAATGTAGAACGCCATTATCTTTATTATATATTTTGATACATTATAAACTGATAGGTTTTTTATTGATAACATTTGCTTATTGCCATCAAAATATTTTTTGTTTATTAATAATTATTATAAATATACAATACTTCTGTCTTTATTATATATTTGGTTATCTTATAGACTGATAGGTATTTTGTATTGATAACACTTACTTATTTCTATCAAAATATTTTTTCTATACTAATATATATTATAAATATAAAATAATGCAATACTCGATTTACATTAATTACATAAGCATATATACTTACTGCATATATGCATTAATTACTTTTGCTTTCATTTTAAAATTTCGCATTTGCCTATTCTCAGGTATCCTGCAGTAAAAACAGAGAAGATAAAACAAAGCGTTTCACCTTACTCTGATCATGAAAATTTAATGAGACTTAGAACAGAGAATTGCATCCAATGTTAATTAAGTTTCTTTATGTGTTTTGTAAAACCACCTCGAGATAAATATTTTATAAGTAAAAATCGATGGCATGGTTGGTACAGCGGACAACAGAAAACTGGCATACTTCAAAGTTATAAGTTTTGTTTTATGTTTTATCTGTTATCTGTTATTTAAGTAGAAAATTCTCAAATTTGCATTATTGAAAGAAGATAAAATTTTATGTATGTCATTCTTATGTGATTTTTTTAACTACATAATAAAGGCGAACTTGAGTATACAATAAAGTCTAATTAAACTAATAATGTTTAAATAATGTCTGTATAATGTTTAATAGTTTCTAATAATATCAAGCGAGTTTAAATATTCTGCATTACATATTCGATAATGGGGAAAAAAAAATCACAGCTGTAATTTACGCTTCTAATTAATATCTCTGCATCTCTGACTTTCTTTATGAATATCTCTGCATATATAAGCAGAAAATATTTTTTAAATGCACCAGAATTCAGAACATGTTTTAAATTACATATAAATGAAAAAAAATGCATTGCATTGCAATTCAAACACATGTAACATATTAAAAGAAAAAAATATTACATGTTCCCGTGTATCATATAGGAGCGGTGTATTCACTATATATACAAATATATATAGATATTTATATAAAAAAAATTGGTTGCAGAAAAAGAAAATAAATACTAGAAAACAGGAATTCTCCTTTTTCAGAATTTGGTGTCGCCCCCGATGAAAAAAATATATGTATATATAAATAGTACAAAACATATTTCAATTTTAAGACTTAACGCACACACTTTTTTTTATCTAAAATGACGTCATTCGCATCCGCGAAAGAATTCCACATTTACGATCCAATCTTAAACATCTACAGTAAAGCATGCATAAGGATGACACTATCGTAGTAAAATAATACACAAATGCAGCACAAAGATGCCGTCATTAAAGAAATTTGACAAAAAAACGGCTATCTAATAATTCATAGGCATTCATTTATTTGTAACATTAATATAGACGATTTCAGTCGTGACGTCAGTCATGACGTTTTGGTTAGAAACTGACTCCAAACAAACAGTTGCTATGTTGAATTTTCTATTTTGTTTGTGTGTTGCAGCTATATCTTATATCTATACTCACATCTAAATATTTTAATACTTGATATGTACTGGTAGCATTTTTCACAATTTATATTTAAAAAGAAATGACGCATATAAACCGTTTGTTTGGAGTCAGTTTCCAACCAAAACGTCATGACTGGGGTCACACTGAAAGCGTCTACAGATACTTAAAATTAAATACTATAGTTTATAATAGCTCCATGTTTTAACAGAAATTATTCGTTTATGTTTTTCCAAAATAGCACGTATTTTAATTACATTTTCTTTCGGTTGTTATGAGAAAATGGCAACAAAAACATATAATTGCTATTTTTCATCTATTTTCCCTTTACTTTCTATATAAATGGAGCACTTGAGTTGCCAAAATTAAACAAATGGTGATAAAAACTATAAAAAAATTAATATTTCAAAAATAAATGGAGATACAGTTTTCAAACAAATTGCATTTAAAAGTACTTTTTTTTTTCCAATACGACGGTATAAAAATTTAAGATGTGCGATGCTTAGAAATAAAAAAGAATTGCTCTAGAGCATTTAATCGCACAATGATACATCTGCTTTGTTTATTGCTGCCTTCTGTAAGCTAACTTTATTTTTTGGGAGACAAAATAATCTGGGAGAAAGAGATAGCATACCTTCCCGGGGGCTAAAAATTAACAGAATTTTCTTGTCCTTGTTTCTACCATGTATGAGTTGCATGTTATTTCGTAAGCTATGCAATTTCTATAAAAACGGGAATATTTTTTATATTTATTATCAAAAATTAAAAATTTGTTTCCTGTTCACGCACTTAAATTTAGACATATGTGTGATTGAAAAAGAATTCCAGTCACTTAAGTATCTTAATCTGAAAATTTTAATTTAAGACGCATAAGTATCTTAGTATGATCATGGCATAAAGTAACGGAGAGATATTTTTGAATTATCAGGAAGCGTCGTATTCTAAGACGCTAGTTGAACAGAACATCTCTTTGGTACTATACTCAACAGCCAACCAGAATATTGATTTCTGCGCATGTCATCTATTCTTTCTATTCTATATCTGTTCTTTGTGAGATAAGAATAGAAAGAATAATATTTTCTGCGCCATTGTTTGGCTTAAAAGAAAAGCATATAATTCTGATTATTTATAGAACAAAATATTAGGCCATATTTAACTTTAATCTTTTATTAATGTAGTTTTGTAACTTATGAATATGAGTTAAGTAGTTTTTAAAGATAGATCTCTTTCTTTTTGTAATTTAATGATAAATTTTTGATACCACAAACGGTCGTCTCTTATATGCCATCTTCATGTAACGGCATGAATTATTATTATTTATTTATTTATTTATTTTTTTTTTTTTACAATTAAATAACAATGCTTTAATTCCATTCGTTTGTTCACAAAGAACAAACGAATGAGTGATAAATGTTTTTTTTTCTTCCTTTTCGATACTGTGATGTGAAATATTTTAATATATCACTGCTCAAAAACAAAATGTACAATCTATTATAGGTTTGAAAAGCTGATGTAGAAATATCTTTATTCATGGCTCCATCTATCGGAGACGTAATCAGTAACTTGAAACCGTTTGATACTGTCTTTATTCAAGTTGGATTTCTTATGTTTTTTACTATTTACCGATTATAAACACTTTCAGAATATGACATCAGTATTAATTTATTTTTTTGTTATTATTATTTTGGAGTTAAATATGATATTCATATGATTATGATTTTAGGCAAAGGTTTCAGATTGAAAGAAAGCTATATACTGCGAACATTTTGTTTACATATTACAGTTTTTAATCTCAGAACTGAAACTTTTTAAAGATTTATTATTATTACTATTGATATTTTAAGTTATTATTCAAAATCCTAAATAATGATATCGAATATTTCAGATTTATTTAACATTTACCAAATTTCTAAAATTAATAGGAATTTCTTATATTGTAAGATTTTTGAAGCATAAAATAAACGTAGAAGCACTTTATTCATCTATTTTAATTTATGTTGTTGTTTAATAGTATTATTATAAAGTACTAATTATTATTTTTTGTGTTTCTTAAATTGGTATATTTTTTTTTGTTTGTATGTAAGTATTTTTCTGCGATATTTTGTTCATGATTTTAAATTTTCAAAATTGAGTAATATCAACACATCCACTTACAGATATTCTGCGACAGTTTTAGGTAGATTTCATTACAAAAAGTTACCTATTGCAGCCGTTCGGAGGAAAGCGATTTCAAAAAATTTTTATATATTTTCATCGATCATGTCCCCCAGACCCCGAAGCCACCCCACTTTCAAATATATATATATATGTATATATATATGTAGCATTTTGCTACCGACTTTAATATATTTAGGTGACACCAGTACACCTCGACATAAAATGAAGTAGAGCAATCAAAACCATCCATCCGTTATATTGAAAATATCGGATTGCAGTTAGGGTGGCGAGTAAAGACAGGATCGAGACACATTGAGATAATTTCCATTACGTAATGAATATAGAGAGTCATCGTCACTTGAAACTGGTTTTATTGACAAAAAACATAGTAAAACTCTTCTAGTAGTTATTCCATCAACTCTCAAAAATTGATCATCACTTCACAAAACTTTAGATGTTACAAGCATAGGATCTACACATTAGAACGTTTACTCCAAGCGAAGAAGGTTAATTAGACAACCAGAAAAACGTAAAATCTTTCTCTCTTTCCCCGATGTAACGATATTTGTACTCCGAAAAACAGCGAGCGGACGGTTAAAGAAAGGTAGAAGACCAATACTAGAAGAGAGGTGGGGAAGGATGGGACATAAAACAGATTACGATTCGATGCGAAAGGATGACGTCGATAATGAACTCTTTTATACGGCGTCAGAATTAAAATGCAAATAGTGCTGGCGGACGCATGGAATTGTGGGTATAGAACACCAACGAATAAACGATATTAAAACATTCGAAAGAAAGAGAATTTAGTTTTACAATAAAATGATAAAGTAATTTAATGGGTTTTATAAGATTAGGCGAATGGATTAAGGTTTTTAGAATAATAAAAGAATACGCAACTTTAAATGCATGAAATAAAAGACAAAAGATATTAAGATATTATTAAAGATAGGTAAAAAAGGAAAAATATTAAGAATTTGGAATAGTTTTACTAAGAAAAAGAGGCGAAAATTTTTATTATTACATATATATGTATACATATATTTATATATATACATCCATATATATATATATATATAGATAGATAGATAGATGATCTTTGTCACACTGTAACTCTCGTATTTATGGACCGAGTTCGAGTCTTGACCGAGTTCGTTGGCCAGCTTCATCCGCCATCATGTTTTAAAATGGCGGCCTTTAAATTTTTTTTTTTTAATTTCAAATTTGAAATGTGGTATCAAAAAATTGAAAATTGAAAAATATTTTTTTTTATGTTTTTGACCTTGATACAAAGATTCCGGAGCATTTTCTGTTTTGTCTATATCTTAAAAAATGGCTGGGTTATAGCACTTTGAAATTCTAGCTTGGCTGACACTTTGAAACGACATGATTTTTGTCACGCGATAACAGGTGTATTTATGAACCGATTTGTATGTACCTTGGTGTAAACATAAAAAGTACCAATGTCTCGACCGAGTTCGTTGGCCAGCTTCATCCGCCATCTTGTTTCAAAATGGCGGCCAGTTAAATAAAAAAAAAATAAAAAATTGAAATGTGGTACAGAAAAATTGAAAATTGAAAAATATATTTTTCTTATGTTTTTTACCTTGATACAAAGATTCTGGAGCAGTTTTTGTTTTGTACATAGCTTAAAAAATGGTTGAATTATAGCACTTTGAATTTCTAGCATGGCTGAAATTTTGAAATGATGTGATATTTTTCACGTGATAACACGCGTATTTATTAACCTATTTCGATGTAAAAAGGCATGTTGATAGTATATCGTAATGTTTCGACCAAGTTCGCTGGCCAGCTTCATCAGCCATCTTGTTTCAAAATGGAGACCATTAAATTAAAAAAATATATATATTTAAAGTGAAGTGCAAAAAAATTAGAAATTGAAAAAGGTTTCTTTCTTAAGTATTTGACCATGATATAAGGATTCCGGAGAATTTTTTGTTTTGTCTTTATCTTAAAAAATGGCTCAGATACAGCAGTTTGAATTTCTAATGTGGCTGACATTTTGTAAAATCTGATATTTTGCCTGCGACACCACTTGTATATATCAACCGATTCCGATGTGAGTGAGCATGTGCACAGGAATTACTAAGGTCTCGATTAAGTTCACTCGTCAGCCTTATCCACCATGTTGTCTTAAAATGGCAGGAACTTCAAGATATCGCCGAGTTTGGCAACCAAATATAAGTTACTTTAAATTAAAGCAGCTTGGATATAACTGACTAATAAAAAGTTGTTTATGCCTGATATGTAGTTTATGATAAAACTGCTTTAGTAAATATATTTAAAAGTTCATATTTATTATATAATACAGGATTGAATATATTTTTAAGCGATTAATTACTGCTTTTTTAGGTGCGTTCGTAATTATATAAATAAGTTGCACCTATAGTCGTCGTTCTTTCCGTCTGTCTGTCTGTGTGTCTGTGCACATATAACAGAGCAAAAACTATCCAAAGGAATAGTTTGAAATTTTAAATATATAATTGCTGCACAATTTTGTCGAGTCATTTCAAATTTAAAGAAAATCGGATGTAAAGTTTGATTACAGGGACAGTCAAATGTTTTTCGTTACATTGCGGCCAACGGAAAAATTTATTGCAAGTGCATTTTAATGATGTTACAGCCTTCCGAATGGTCTGAAATTTTAAATATACAGGGTGCAATATGTTATCTATCGCCGACCTTTAAATTCTCTACCGTTCGTCGTAGACACATAGTTCCAATTACAAAATCGTTTGAAATGAAGTAAATATTCATGCTCTGGCATTATTTAAAGTAAAAAATCAATTTTATAAAAATTACAAAAACTAACTTTTTATACGGTACCCCAGTCCCTATAGTTATATTTAGATAAAGTTTACACATATCATAACAGATATAACACAAAAAGTTTGGCATCTGTACTACAAAAATTGACAGAGTTATTAAATTTCAAAGTTTGAGATTTTTGCACATGATTTTGTCTTTTATTGAGGGATAAGTTAAAAGATGAATTAAAGTAATTCGAGATCAAAATCAGGGTGCAATGTTTTTTATACGGCGAAACCACCTTTAGCCGGTATCGCCAAATCGGGGAATCACCAAATAGGGTTATTTCATCTAAAAATTTGAGCTAACTTTTATGGGTGGAACAACATTCAAACGTACCCACGATACCGGCTAAGGTGGTTTCGCCGTAAAAAGGGCACTGCACCCTGATTTTGATCTCGAATTACTTTAATTCATCTTTTAACTGATGCCTCAATGAAAGACAAAATCATATGCAAAAATCTCAAACTTTGAAATTTAATAACTCTGTCAATTTTTGTAGTACAGATGTCAAACTTTTTGTGTTATATGTGTTATGATATGTGTAAACATTTACTAAATATAACTACAAGGACTGGTGGACCGTATAAAAAGTTAGATTTCGTAATTTTTATAAAATTGATTTTTTACTTTAAATAATGTCACAACATGAATATTTACCTCATTTGAAACGTTTTTGTAATTGGAAGTATATGTCTACGACCAACGGTTGTGAAGTTAAAGGTCGGCGATAGATAACATATTGCACCCTGTATAATTGTTTCAAAATGTTGTCGAGTCATTTCTAATTTTATGAAAATCGGATGCATAGTATAATTACAGGTACAGTCAAATTTTTTCATTACATTAAGGTCAACTTGAGAAAATATTTAAGTGCATTTTAATGATTTTACAGACCTTCGAACAGAATGAAACTGATATGCACTTATGAAGTGCACTAAAATATTCATTCAGTACAATATGTGGTGCAAAAAATATTTATAAAACTAGTTACAGTACGAACGCACCTCATTTGACACGTTTGATGAGCAATTTTCAACTTGTTTATATTAAAAAAGATTTCAAACAATAAGAACAGTATATATACTGTAATTTTTTTCTTATTTTATTCCTTCTTTTTTTCTATTTACTAGATCAGTCTTTTCTTATCAAATATATAAAATCTTTTTTTATCTCATATGCATAAGATATAAAGTACAGAAGAATAAAATATTCGAATTAAATATGACTTATATCGTGTTGTTTCATGAATAAACATAGTATTGATAACCAGTTTCCAGGAATAGCGTGGGAAAATTTGACAGATGAGTACTAAGAAATATGTTTAAAATAAAACTATATAGAGGGGTCTTAGATACTAAGATCAAAAAACATAAAACAGGGCATTTTAGACTGAGAGATACTTACAAAGTTTATCTTTTATATTTTTCTCTTTAATTTAATGGTCTATTATTGTTTCGAACATGAAACAGAGACAGAAATGAAATTAGGAATTGACCCATTGTATAATAGTATTTACACTCAAAGGGTCTGTGTGGCAGGGAATTAACCCTCTTCTAGAATAAGACGTCTCGAAAAAGTGACCGAGTCTAAATAACCACTTTTCGCTTAAACATTGCATGTAATATGCACTTTCACAGTTTTAAGTAGAATGTTCCTCCTTTAATTGAATCAATTTGTTGAATAGAGTTTTATTTAACAAAGCGGCGGATTTCTAAAAAGGTAAAAAAATGCTAATATTTACTTTGGTTCTGATTCATTTGAGTGGCAATTATAGCAATTTTTTTTAGCTCTGGCCCCCTTCGCCGCGCCACTGAAGCTTGGTAATAATTTTATCCACCTCGGAGGGGTGAAAGTTTGAGTGAACCTTGCCCAGACATTAGTCCGGAATCCAGTTACGGGACTGTAACGTGGTAGCGCGATGCGATGACCACTAAGCTACTAGGATTTTGTGTAGTGTATTAGTAAATTTTAAACGTAGTGAAAAGCATTTATGATATAAAAAAAAAATAAGAATTAACGTAAAATTGTTTAAAAGTTACCTAAAATTTAACTATGAAAGAAACGACTTGTTTTTGATATTTAGAATATAGTTATTTTTACTAAAACAGAACATTAGAAATATAAAAAAAGAGGCTTTATTATTTTTCTCTCTGTTGAATCCATGATGTTTCAACTATCTATTTCTACATTGCACCTAATAAATAAAAAGAAATGAAATGTCACATTATATTATCATTAATGTTACGACTTCTCATTAAAACTTATATGTAGCGTCATAAAACTAAAAAAGTACTGTTAATCTTGTTGAAAACTGTTAGTTTTCATCTTTATAATTGTTTCCTGACTTATCCACGAAAAAACAAAACGTTGTTCTTTTTATTTTTATCTTTCTAAGTTATCGCATTTGTTATATATGAAAGGTATATTTTTATATGGTATGGTAAAGAAATATTTTATTTACATTCTTTCATGTATTTTCAAGTTTGTCTTTCTGTTTTTTTTTCTATATTTTTTATAGAATTATGACTTTTTTAGAATTTTTTTATACAATTGCTTTTCAAATCTGCTTAATTATCGTTATTTTACATACAATATATTTTCCTAATTTTTAAAAGCCAATTACTTTGTATTTATGTTTAATCATTCAAAATAAATATAAAATCGATCATAAAAATACAGATGCAAAAGTATATAAAACGCAAGAAAAAGAAAAGGGAACTTACAACATACATTTGTAACATACATTTTTTTTTCATTAGTATACTTCATAACAGATTAAAAAAAAAATATGTTTTGAATATAAGTTCTATAATTAATGAAAAAATAAAATATATTATTAGATACATATTATGTACGTTAATGAACATAAACACTATTTTCATTAGTTGTAATTCATATAATCAATAGTAAATACAATACTAAATGCAAAATTAAGATGGATTATTATTACGACTGTTATTTGAACGTATGAAATATCGAAGATAATCAATAACCGAAAATAATCATACAGTTTCAGACACTTTTGGCAATATGTTTTAGATTAGCCATAGGCGCACCACACACCAGAAAGACATGCGACATTAATCGTGAGACATGAGGCAAATTCTGCTGTTAAAACCGGTTTTTTCTTTGTTAACAGGGTGAAATTGTCGCATGCCTCACGCTTTTCTGCGGCAGGTCTCTCTGGTGTGTGGCGCGCCTTATTCTTTGTTTTCTTAACCCGTATCACTACTGGACCATCCAGCAGCGGCGTCTTGTAGTGTATGGATATATTTAAGACTTTTTTTTTTTTTTTTTTACTTCGAGTGAGTTGTGGCGCCAGTAAGCCAGAAATCATAATGCGGAAGCAACATGCGCACAACACCCTACGTCCTTTGTGCATACTTTAGATTGACAGTACCTTTGTGTGATGTTGCTTCGCTCTATTTTTACTTAAACATTATAGTTTTTAGCAATTGTGTGTTGAGTGTAAGATTGGTTTTATTTAAGTTGGTAGATTTCAAGAGTTAATTGTCGTAGTTCATCCCAAGTTTCATTCCAAGTCCCATCGAAAATCTTGAAGATCTGTATCAGTTAGTTTAGTCCAGATCGCTTTTTTCCACCCATCCTTTCTCTTCGACTATCTGTTTTTTAACCAAATCAAGCATCAGTTGAGCAATTAATTCGTCATCTTCAGATTTTTTAATCCTTGAACGTTGGAAAGCATTGAGAAAAGCACATATAATTTGCGCATAGTCGCAAATATAAGGTATTTGCTTATTTTTATATTACTTTATCCAATGATCTGCAGTTTTCAACTGTCGATTTAACGGCTTCTACAACCCACCGAGCTTTAGTCACGATACGCATCTCGTTAGCATCCTCTGTTGAAAAATGTTGATGCTTATTTAGTAATCTAGGCATTTTATGTACGAGACCCATTTCTTCCAAAAGTTCCAAACAATCCTGGAAGCGTCTATCAATAACCATAACATCATTTTGTTTCAGCTACTGTCTGATATTGTGTGCATCTTTTTTAATGTATGTGCAAACATGTTAGCATAATTGTTCTTTGAATCCACGAAGTAAGGTCCAAAATGTAACCTGTAGTAGTGACCAACATCACAGGCTTAAGCAAAGCTCTTCTTTTGTATAACAAAAAAGATAGACTCTGAACGGAATGGTTCTTACTCATCTGCATATAAATACGCGCCATCAGCAACAAATACCACAGTATCACTGTCGTCATAGGGAATAAATAATCTTCTTGCTTAAGGCCTCATACAATTTCCAATAACCTGTGTTCTGGTGACGTGCCACTATTTGAATCAGTATTTGTTTTTCGCCAGGTTTTACAGCAATCACACTGACTTCCAGGCATTATTTATTATTAAGCACTTCAATAAATATTTACAACAACAGTTTTAGAATACAACATTGAAAACCGAAATACGTAAATACTTTTTGAGCGCAGCAAAAAAAAAAAAAAAAAAAAAAAAAAAAAAAAAAAAAAAAAAATCTAAACACGCTCCGATAGCAGTGCAACTAATACTCGCCAGAAAGATTTTTTCTTTAATAAGTAGAAGCGCACACTGAACCAAAATAAATAATGCTCATAAAGAAGCTTATAAGGAGTAGTATCATTACAAATCAAAATTAATTTGGTTAATGGAACGCTTCTTAAAAAAAAAAAAAAGGATAATTCAAAGATTTTAAAAAAACCGACAAAAATGTAGGTAAAAGCCAAAACACTCTATTTTCGGTCTATAATTTCTACGACTTTCTATTTTATTTATCACATAAATCTTATATTAAAAAAATACATATATTTAAGTATACAAAGACATTGAAAAAATGTCGGAATCCGAAACTTTTTTTTTCGCATGTATGATGGGCGAAAAGTAGCCCTTATCAACACACCTCCTTCAGTGTCAATATTACCAAACTATTTGTTTATTATTTTTTTTTTTAATAATGATATCATAAACTGTCTGAAACTCAGAGATTTATTTACATCGTAGTAAATAAAAACACTTAATAATTTATATAGTTGTTCTTATAACTAAAACAGGTTTTAAAGTTCAAATGTTTTTAAAAAATATCTACGTTGATATGTTTATACATGTATATAAATACATTATTTTCTGTGGTTTGTAAGCATATTCCGCAGTAAGCATTTATATATATTTCAAATGTATGTTTATGTAAAAATACAAAAAAAAAAAAAATATTGAGTTTTAAATTATCTTATATTAATAAACTATAATTTGAAGCCAGAATTTTCTAAAACGAAATTACAGAATAAAATTTTAATATAAGAAAATCATTTTTACCCAAGCCACATAATTAAGATATAAGTACAAAAAAGAAAAATGGTTCAAACGGAGAAAAAATTAGAATTATAAGTGTTTCACAGACTATGCTTGTCGCATTATTTTTCTTGTTTTTTTTTTTTTGTTTTTTTTCACGGAACTAATGAATCTTCCTCGAAATATGCTTCTTTTAAATGGAAAACACAAGAGAGAGAAGTTTGAACGTCACATACTCAGCGGGCACATCTATATAAATATATCTAAAAACAATAAATATTAATTTTTTTTTACATTTCATAAACATCTTATGCCTTTTTTTTCTTGATAAAGAAATATTTATACTATTAAATATTGATTATGTTATTTACATTATAATTACAGTAAATTATTAAGTCTTATAAGTTCAGTAAAATTCTGTAAATTCAGAAAATGAATGAAATGTATGCCTAAATATAAATAAACTTATATTCCAATTTTCAGATAAATTTATTATATAGGTAATTTTCAGAAAATGAAACTGACAACATGATTTTGATTTTTATCACGATAAAAAGAGAGTGATGTTCGATGAACTATACTAATATTTAAATATATTATTTACTTTAAAACTGCCTATGAATAAATATATGCTTTTAAATGCTAATCATCGTAATTTATTTGGAAAACGCTTCAAAAATATTTATATAAGTACATTTTTCTTCTCTGGAAGTTATGCCTTGCCAAGTACTAAAACTGTAACTGAATAAAATTTGGAGAGAAGTTCTAGAAGAGTACTTGCAATTTAATTAGGTTCATTTAATGAATATTTACATTTAATACATCTACAAGTGCTCTTGAATTATTTTTTTTTTATTACAGATATTCAAAGCGATATGTGAAAGAGCTCTTCTGTAATGTATTATTTTGGGAAATGATATAAATTTTTACTGTTTTTTTTATGTTTTTATTCTAGATGCTAACAGGTTTTTTTTTTCCTTTTGCACGCCTTAGCCATTGTGCAATTAAATGCAGTTAATTTATTTATCGATTCAAAACTAAGTATAATTGCATATGTTAAAAAAAAAACATTTTTCTTAGCACATTTTCAGTAAATAGTTTGTACTGTAACTTGTATCAATGCTTTATGTAACAGGGTGTAGATAAAATTAAATGGTGACGAATAAATGTGTAGAGAGATACGAGTATTTTTTTTTTGTCTGCATGTAACATATATCCTCTGCAGATGTTGAATAGAGGCTCAACTATATTTTCTTGCGTCTGTAATAATGAGCGCCATACGTCATCTAATTTTTGTCTTTGTCGCCATAGATATTCTTTTAAGATGCTCCAATTAAAAATACTGGGGTGAAAAAATAAATAAACAAAAGAATATTTAAAATTAAAACATAACATCCAATCGCAGTTTATATGCATACGAAACATATTTACTTTAACTGCCCTCGTAGGACATTGTTACAAATTCCTTTAAAGAAATAGTACAGTATTCACACTAACAATGAAAATTAATTACATATTAAAATCTAGGAAAAATATGTGTTACCCTCGTATTACCTCATAAAATTTGCTAAATTGGAGTAAAGAGTTATTTATTATTGTAATTGTGTTAGAGCAAATGATGTATATTTTATAATATTATTTTTTTTTAATCGTTGAATGTAAAGATATTTTAATTTATTATGGTCTCCATAATATTTGTTTTCTCCACAGTCCATTATATATATCTTTTCAACATAATTCATAATATCATATAGAAATATAAAACGGTCATTGTTATCTTATATATACTTTTAATGTGCTTCAGCTAGAAATACTCGAATGAAAAAAAAAATTAAATAAACAAAATAATATTTAAAATTAAAACGTAACCTCCAATCGCAGTAAAATTTATATACGATAGATATTTATTTTAACAGGCATTGTAGGACATTGATCATAATAATATTGAAAATTAAATACCGTAATATCCGGCGTATAACGCGTACATTTGATACTAAAAACCAGATCAAATTTACGGGAGCGTGTTATATATCGAATGTAAAAATGATAGATTTAAATAGGAGGAAAAGATGAGCATAAAAAGTAAGATTTCTATTGTGTCTAAATGCTGTTATTGTCCCGTAAATGCCCGTAAATGGCATTACCTTATAAACTTAAAAATTTTTCCTTATCCTGTAACATGAAAAATTCGTCATATTCGTCTTATGTATATCTTCAGGTACATCATCGAATTCTGTTTCATTTTCACCATCTCTGTCATTCTGATCCATATATATGTAGTCATCTTCCGTTCCATCTAGATTGTTAGATTTACTACATGTTTTAAGGGGTCTCAGGACTCTTAAAATTGAAACAAAATTTCAACTTTTAGCATCTTAAAATTTATATGATATAAAAACACAATTTTATTGGAATTAAAAGATATAAGTATGTTCTTTTATTTTATGTATTTAAAAAATTGCAAGATGCAAAATTGTATTTATAGGGGGTTCCAAGCTATCAGATATTTGTCGAACAGAAAATTGGTATAACAGCTTGCGCGCAGGATTAGAAAATAAATTTTGCAACTAGAATGAATTTTTTAGTACCTAATTACACTTCAGTTTGAAATAATTATCCTGAACGTAAATAGATTTGTAGTTAAATCATTTTTATATTTTAAATACAAAGTTGTATTTAGCTAATACAAAAGTTCGAAAATTTTAACAGTATAATCACCTAAAAAAATATTTTTTTGAACAATATAAATGAAATTTTAGATTCAGTTTATACAGACTAACATGAAACATATGTTTCGAAAATTTCATGAAAACATATTCGGACGTTTTTCAGATATCCTACGCGTTATGTCCAAAAACGCTATTTGCAGAAAAATGACTTCAAAGTATCGGAAACCCCGCTCCAGCTATTGAGGGGGTACAATTCTAATAGTCACAACTTCTGCTCCAATGGAAATTTCAAGGAAACAAATATATCAAAATGTTCAGAAAAGATGGAACTTTAACATCTAAAAAAATTAAAATTTCGAAAATATTGAAGCTTTAAAGCAAAGTACTTCTAATTCTAAAATGATAAAATGATTGATTGACACCGGTATTTATGAACTAATTTATATGAAACTAAGTAAAAGCTTTTCTTCGCGTACATTATACTAAGCAAAATTTAACACCTAAATTCTTGTGCCAATATGGAGTTTGGGAATTAAAATTAAGTGGTATATATAATATACCTGTGACCTTCAAGGTGTTCAATCACTTTTGTATTAACCCATTAAGGACGATTCTCTTTTACACTTCTTTTAATTCTTTGACACCAGTTTTTTCCACATATTAATTTAGAATTATTTAATCGCTCAAAATTTAAAATTGGATAATGTGAAAGTTTCCAAACTGAAATACTGGTATTCAAATTTAAAAGTTTTGTTCGACTTACATGGCAAGTTCTCTTGCCAAGCGGCTTTAATGAGTTAAGTCAGGTTAATTTAATTCCATGCTTTTATTATTCACTCACACAATATTTCTAGACTGGAATGACGCATTTGGCCTCTTTTTGTAAACGTCATTCCACCTTCTAACATCCACGTGTTCGTCTGTCGTTTTAAATTTCCTTTGAATGGTTCATTGATACACACATCTGAAGGCTGTATTTATCGCCTTAACCCGCCTGAAGTAACTGCCATGTCTGTGTTAAACTCTTTCATCTATTTGTATTATGCGCTATACGGGATCTGAATATGTCTCTGACTAAAAGGTCTTCTGTATTCCTTAAGGCTCCAGGACGCTTTTGTCAGATATTCTTTATTAATAATTTTGCACTGCTTTCATCCATCCATCCTTTCTCGTGAACACTTGTGTTTTTCACAAACCGTTATATATATCTTTTCATCATAATTCATAATATCATGTAGCAATGCTAAATTTATAAATGTCTAAATACCTTCGATTGGCGCAATTAAAAAAAAATAAAGGTAGGGTCAATCGATTTCAAGTGGTCCAGCACTGGTTGCTTGACCATTTTTAAAAAATCAGAAATTTTTTGTACAGAAATCCTATCATGATGGAAGTTCAAAATGACTATTGTTTTAATTTGATTAATTTTTGTTTATGCATGGCGGCCATCTTTGTTCCATCATCTGCAGGAATTTTCTCACATGAAGGGTTTACGGAATCGTAAATAACTCATCGTTTATGTGTCGAATTCAATTGCCGATTAGAGCATTTTGTACACAATATACTGGGCTGAAAACTTGGTAATACAGTAGAATCCAAAACTATATCCTTATTCACGAAATTTAAGCATAAATTTTCAGTTTTTTTTCTAAAATTTGTCCGTTTACAAGAGGAAATTTGTCTGGCAAGGACAACTATCAGCATGACATAATTTTTCTTACAAATAGGCCGAAAGTACTTGCACTCACACGCCAAGTTACAGATCTGGAACTTGCATTCTCTTCGCTAGAAAAAATCCCAAATTTTTCAAAGAAATGAAAAATCGCACTTTTGATGATTTGATATCTCTGGTGGTGCACGAGATAAAAATCTGAAGTTCTGGTTCCTGACAGTATTTTATTGTAGGGTTATGCACAAAAATTTCAGGAAGGATATTTGACTACCAGCTCAGATATTGCAAGGGCAACATTTCAAAACGATACTGCCATACTATTGTTTTGTTGTAGTCACAAGCAAGTATTTATCTCACAAGGAGAGGTTCAACCTTGTTAATCATAGATTTTGATTATTTTTATATATGTTATAGGGTAGAGATCCCTTAGTCTCAGGTTCAACGGATTTTATCCAACGCTCCCTAGTTCTTGAGAAACCGGGGGGGGGGGGGGTTGTCTAATAGTAGTACACAACTTAAATACTTACTTTGTAACAAAAAGGACAGGTTTGTCGTAGCTCAGTTGGTACGGCGTTTGCTGGCTGATCTGCGGGTCCGGGTTCGGTACCCGAAAGCGCTACATTTGTTTTTCTCATTTTTTGTTTTATAAATATGCTTGTAATTATGACTTAATAATTTCATTTTTCAATATCATACAATAATTATAATGTTAACAAACTTAAATTTATCATTTTTTATTTTTTAACTATTATTTCTCATCCAGTAAAGAGGTTTAAAAAGAAATTGGATCTATTATTGAATGATAAAAATTCCAAAATCGTGACAAAACCTGCTGTGGTGCCATCTAGTTATGATAAAATAAAAGAATATTTAAAAAAAAATAATAAAATTAAAAGCACAAAGTAGATAAAAGGGAAAGCAAAATATTTGAAAGTGCAAGCCTACGTATTACAAATTTAAAAATCTTTAATATGCAAAAAATCGGTTGTAATTTAATTCTGATGCTAATTTTTAATATAATTATGCTTGTTACTTTAAAAACAGAATAATAGTATTATCGCATTGACTTACTTTGTTAAATCAATGCGTAAATGATGTTCCTTTAAAATCACGAATTGACACAATTGCTCAATATTATTGCATCGATAAAGAATATATGAAATACATTTTAAAAGTGATTTAAAAAAAATTAACAGTTTTATCTTGTTTTATACAACTATTTAGTTAAAAGTAAAAAAATTAAATAGGTTAAAATTATAATTGATGTACAATATTAAATTTATATTGAAAATGAGATTATTAAGTTATACTTACAAATATATTTATAAAACAAAAAATGAGAAAAACAAATGTAGCGCGTCCCGGTATCGAACCCGGACCCACGGTTCAGCCAACGAACGCCATACCAACTAAGCTACGACCAACCTGCCATTTTACTTACAAAGTAAGTATTTAAGTTGTGTATTACTATTAGACACCCCCGGTTTCTCAAGAACTAAGGAGCGTTGGATAAAATCCGTTGAACCTGAGACTATGGGGTCTTTATCCTACAACATATATTAAAATAATCAAAATCTGTGATTAACAAGGTTGGTCCTCTCCTTGTCAGAGTGTCACTTAATTCTTTTATTACCTTTAAATAATAGTAATCTATACTAATATTATAAAGAAGTAAAAATTGTTTGTATGTTAGCGGTAATCTATGGAGCTAACGAAACCGATTTCAAAAGTAATAGTATGAAAATGATGGTGTCAGTCCAACTTAGAACATAGGCTTTATTTTATGTCAGTGCCACTACTCCAAAGGGGATGCAGTAGCAAAAAACGTTCTAAAAATGCGATTTTTGCGTTACTGAAGGGCCTAGAAATAGGAAATTTGAAATATTGGCAACTTATAAAATATAAAGGATTTCTAAGAACAGTTAGTTCTTAAGCAATTCGAAATTTAAAAGGGGTGAAAAGAAAAGCTTTCTAAAAAAAAAACGTTCTAAATGGTGGTTTCTGCACAATCTCAGGAAATACCAAACCTATTTAGAAAATTATGATGTCAAAATGATGGTGATAACCCTTGCTGCAAGGTAGGCTATATTTTATGTCGGTGCCACTACACCAAATGGTGTGCAGGAGCAAAAAACGTTCTAAAAAATGCGATTTTTGCATTACTGAAGGGACTAAAAATATTATATTTTAAAAAATAGCTACTTATTAGATATAAAGGATTTCTAAGAACAGTTCTTAAGCAATTCAAAATTTAAAAGGGGTGAAATATGCGAAAAACGTTCTAAAAAACGTTCTAAATGGTGGTTTCTACACAATCGCAGGAAATACCAAACCTATTTAAAAAATAATGGTGTCAAAATGATGGTGACAACCCTTGCTCCAAGATAGGCTATATTTTATGTCGGTGCCACTCCCCCAAAGTGTGTGCAGGAGCAAAAAACGTTATAAAAATGCGATTTTTGCATTACTGACGGGCCTAGAAATATGAAATTTGAAATATTAGCTACTTATTAGATATAAAGGATTTCTAAGAACAGTTCTTAAGAAATTCGAAATTTAAAAATCCCAGCCGGCCCGGCTTACAGGCAGAAGTAGATTTCGAAGTTGAGTATTCTAATTTCAACAACAAAAACTAAATCATGATTAGATATAAATCCACTTTAACAGTTTTATCTGTCTGCTTTTGACGAGTTTTTACTTCATTTTTATATAGAGGAGAAGGTCTAAATACCGGCTAGGGTCCAAACACCGGCTACTAGGTGTTCTGAGAACTGAGCGCAGCGCAGTCTAGCGGTGATAGGCAGAGTTTGTAACTTTAATTGAGAGAAGAAAGTTACGAAAAGTACGTCGCTGAAGTCTGTGTCATTTACAAATAGTAAATGCAAAAGTGCCGAATCTACGTAATCTGGTACATCAAAAGTTTTTCAGATATGCGTATCTCATTTTTTTTTTAAATATACTGATCGTATATTGGCTTGAATTGTTGATTAAGTTATTTTCTGGACATATTTAGCTCTCAATTGTCACGCGCACAGTATTGGTATTTTATTATATAAATGAGTAATACAGGTTTTAACTTAAACATAGCGGTGGTCCGAATACCGGCTACCTAGAGTGGTCTAAATACCGGCTAGCCGGTATTTGGACCTCTCTCGGTTGCTCTGCTTGAAGGGGAGGAAAATAAATTAATTTAAATAGTTCCATAATTAATAAATTAATTTAAATGGTTCAGAAATAGTCCCTGTCTCATTTCGCAATATGAAAAAAGAAGCCATGGCCGTAATTCTTTAGGACCGACAATGGTTACCGGATCACTTTCCAAAAAAGAGCTGTTGGATATTACAAAATTGCCTGTAATAAATGTGAAGAGAAAGAAAAAAGGTGACGGAGTAAACCAGGCGAAAAAGGCAGAAATTTGATTTTAACACTCTCGCTGCTGCAACCCGAGATTTCCTTGGGCATCGAAAAGTAGCAAAATTTCCGCAACCCGAGATTTCTTCGGAGATGCATTTTTTCCGTCTAATTAAACATCTCTTTGTTTATTCCCACCAGTTATTTTTTATTGCAAATTATGCCTTATTTAATCGTAGCATTTTCCCGGTAAAATTAGACAAAAACTTTTGTTTTGAAAAGCCGGTGACAAAAGAAAAAAAATTCTTAAAATACGTTCGTCGCGAATACGCAATTTTTGAAGCTATTTTGATAAAACAATTACGCAGCGAGAGGGCTAAAAAAGGGAAAAAGGAAAATATCCAACAGAGGAAGATGCTAAATTTGTGTCTTCTGCATGGGTGCTTTCTCTGTGGACAAGAATGGGGGAGGGGATTCTGGGTTCAATGTTAAGAATGCGATTTGTGGGTTGATAGGGACTATACCGACGCAGAGAGTGATATTATGCTTTTGATTGCTTTTTCAGATAAAATAATTCTCATTTCAATCAGTAAGCTTTTTTTTTTTTTTTTCTTTACACGGTAAAAAACAAAATTAGAAACATAATGGGAAGAAGACTGTGAGAGATAGTCGAAAAGAATTTTAGAAATTTGACAAAAATACATATTTATTAAAAATTGAGTATTTTTTCTGTGCATAAGAAATGTTATTAATCAATACAGTTTATTAAAATAATATTCTTATTGCTTAATAATTGTCATTAGCTCTGTTTGTGTGATCTTTTGGGAAAAAAACTTAGGTAGCTGGTATTTAGACCCCATTTTAAAAACTAAAAATTTGAAGACTTTCGGAATTTTGCTTCTTATAAACAGAAAACGCCTTTTAAACTGATTTTTTTTTCTCTAAACAGGTGTAAGACGTGTCAAGGTACTCTGCTGTCACTTTATATTTTATTAATTTTGAAAATTGTATGATCTAGATTGAAAACAAAAGTGGTGGCCGGTATTTGGACCTTTTCCTCTAATAGCTGGTTTTATAAGAATCATGGTAAGGCGGTATTAAAAAGAAATACTTTTCCATGCTCAACAACTCGAAATTTTCTGGCACATTTTTAATTTAAAAAAAAAAAATGAAACATACTGACGTGATTTTTGAAAAGATTTATAAGCGACATGTGTTTTTATTTTTCTTTCAATTAATTAAAACTTGATTAATAAACAATTATTTTCTCAGTAGAGCAATATTTTTCGTTTCTAACACAATCGCCTCGGGAAATTCTGTTCAAAATACCCACTTTGACATAATTTTTGGAAATATATTCTACTTCTATCAAAAAATCGATAATACTGTACATTATATAGTTTCTGAATAAGATAATCTACCAGTTGCATGCGCTTGAGAGCAAACATGAATTTAAAAATGAGTCAGAAAATAAGCAGTTTGGATTTGAATAAACCCTTAATAAGATAATTTTTTTCTTCAACCGCTATGTATTTTTAATTTGTTTTCGCTGTAAGAATTGGTCCTATCAAAAACCTGTCTATATAAATGTTGAAGACAATATTAAGAACATATATGATAAATTCATGGAGATTTTACATCTTGTGCATTGACGGAGTTATGAAAATTTTTCTTCTTCAACCCCCCTTTTTTCTTTTCGTTTTTATTTTTTTTTTTTTTTTTGCGGTACAAATTGTTCCTATCAAAAACTTGTGAATATAAAAGTTGTAGATAATATTAAGGAGATGTACAATAAAATTAATTGTATTTAATAATTGACGAAGTTAGTAATATTTTTTTCTCCCCAAAACCCTATTTTTGCGTCCCTTGAGCCCATTTTTAATTTTATCAAAAATCTGTGATACATAAATTTTTGGCCCTATTTTTTGAAGTATTAAAAATTTAAACTGTTTGATATGTACAATAATTAAGAAGTTATGGGGTTTTTTTTGGTTTTCACAAAACCCCTCCCTATTTCCATCCCCTTGGTCCGATTTTGCCCATTAACGAACTTGACCGAGATTTTATGTGTCAGTTTTGAAGAGATTTGTGCAGAATTCCGGAAGTTATCGTGTCCTGAAAAGAGTGATATATATATATATATATATATATATATATATATATATATATAGGTAGATTTCGTATGAAATACTACCTACTGGGATCGTTCCTATGTTGGAATTTCTGAAAACGTTTTGCAGATCTACACCGGTCATGACGCCTAGAACCCAAAACCACCCCCAGTAAAAAACTTTATCTATCTATCTATCTATTTATCTATCTATATATGAGGCATTCTCACAATCTTTTGACTTTTGGGGGAAAAAATCTGGCGAAATTAAACTTGCTAAAATAACATTTTAATCTGGTAGACGAATGCCTTAATGATTCAAAATAAAGAAAAATGGTCAGCAGCAAAAATTTTTTTATTTAACTGAGGTTTAGGTTAAACTTGCAAGTTTAATTTTCCTTACCATTTTTCCCAAATAACTTTTTATGCTCAGCTAAATTTTTACTTATAATGAATTTACATAGTACCCACAGGAAATTAAAATAAGAAATAATACAAATGTAGTTCTTTTAATACATAATTTTTGTATAACATTGGCTTAAAGGGTTGTTAAAGAAGGGACGCTAAGGTAAAAAAAAAGGACGAAATGGTAAAACAAAGGGACGAAATGGTAAGAAAAGAGACGGTAAGGATGGAACGGTAAGGAAAATTACCACCTATTTTTAAGAAAATCATGATAAGACTAAGTGATAGCCACAATGTTCATTGATTTTTCGAAACAGTTGTTAACAATGGATTAAATTAATTTTTTTTTACTTTCTTCTATCTTTACAAGAAGAAAGTATTGGTTTCATTAAAATTTTCGAATTCCAGTTTTCGACGGATTTATACGTTTTATGGGTCAGAGATTCCAAAATACTTGTTTTAAAAAATGTCTGTCTGTGAGTCTGTCTGTCTGTGAGTCTGTCCGTCTGTCTGTCCGTCCGTCTGTCTGTCCGTCTGTCTGTCTGTATGTGACACAAATTTTGTGGGCGCTCTATCTCAAGAACTAATGCACGGAATTTAATAAAAATTTATATTCAGGTAGTCCCTGATATAGATTGGTGCTAATTAGTTTTTGGTGTAAAGCGCCCTGCAGGTGGCGCTGCTATGTAGTATTTTTCAGGATTTCCGCAAAAGCTCTATCTCAAGAACTAATGCACGGATTTTTATAAAACTTCAGATTCCGTTAATCCTTGATATGAATTGGTGCTGGTAACGTTTTGGTGCAAATCGCCCAACAGATGGCGCTGCTATGCTGCATTTTGAAGCATTTACACGATTTTCGTAATAGCTCAATCTCAAGAAATAATACACGGATTTTCATCAAACTTCAGATTCAGTTAGTGCTTGACATGAATTGACGTTTTGCCCCTTGTGGTGTAAATCGCTCAAGAGGTGGCGCTGCTATGTTGAACTTTTTGAGATTTCCGCAATAGCTCTATCTCAAGAACTAATACTTGGGTTTTCAACAAACTTCAGATTCAGGTTACCTGGATATTAATTAGTGCTGTTTATGTTTTGGTGTAAATCGCTCAACAGGTGGCGCTGCTATGCAGCATTTTTCACGATTTCCACAATAGCTCAATATCCAGAACTAATGCACGGATTTTCATCAAACTTCAGATTCAGTTAGTCCTTGACATGAAATGATGTTTTGTACCTTTTCGTGTAAATCGCTCAAGAGGTGGCGCTGCTGTGCTGCATTTTTTGTGATTTCCACAATAGCTCTAGCTCCAGAACTAATGCACCGATTTTCATCAAACTTCAGAATCCGGTATACCTTAATATGAATTAGTGCTGTTTGTGTTTTAATGCAAATCGTTCGACAGGTGGCGCTGCTATGCTGAATTTTTCAGAATTTCCCCTACAGCTCTATCTCAATAACTAATGCACGAATTTTCATCAAACTTCGAATTCGGGTATACTTTGATACGAATTGGTTCTAAATTGATGTAATTTCTTATACTATTTAAATGATTTAATTGACGTAATTTATATAGAAGAAAGTTTTGTGATGGCCACAACATATTAGTTTAAATTTTCCTCGAAAAGTGCAGGAATAAACCTTGAGGAAGGTAAGAGTACCAATAAAGCCACGGTGCTTGAAATTGATATTTAAAAGCTGATTTATATTTTGCAGTAAATTTCATGTCAAAGATATTTAGATATTCTTTCTCTAGCATACTTCTGCATGAGCAAAAACTTGAAAAAAATTCTGTCACTGCATCTAAAGTGATTTTCTGTATAATTTTAGAAGAGGGATGGTAAAAAATCTAAAACCCAGGGATAATATATACCCTAAAAATGTGTGCAGGTTAATTTTTAGCTACATATTTATATAAAACAATATTTCCAGTTTCAGAAAAAAATAAAATTGAATTATTTTTATTAAAACAGTTTTATCCAGACAGCTCCAAACTTCAAAATCAGCATCAGGGACATGGGACGGTAGATGAATTTTCCATGTGTTTGGACACTTAACATCGTCCAAAACTTATTTATCTCGTTAATATTGTTGTGCAATCATGCAGTGAGATTTTCCCAAGTATATGAAATAAAAAAAAAACACAAAAAAGTGTATTAAATTAAAAATTATTATTCAGGAACATGAAAGTTAAAAGTTTGTGAGAATGCCCCATATATCACTTTCTTCTGGACACGATAACTTCCAGAATTCTGCACAAATCTCTTCCAAACTGATACATAAAATAAAGGGGTATAATATCTCGGTCAAGTTCGTTAGTGGGCAAAATCGAGCCAAGGGGATGGAAATAGGGAGGGGTTATGTGAAAACCGAAAAAATCCCATAACTTCTTTATTTTTGTACATATCAAATCAGTTTAAAATTTTTATTACTTCTAAAAATAGGGCCAAAAATTTAAATATCACAGATTTTTGATAAAATTAAAAATGGGCTCAAGGGGCGCAAAAAATAGGGTTTTTGGGAGAAAAAAATTCCTAACTTCGGATTGTTCATTTAAAAACCACAATTTTAATACTGCTTGCCAGTCCCTGAAACTTGTTCCTACCATAAGTATGTTTCTGTAAATGAAACATTTATACGATGTTACCATGCATCAGCCTCAAGTCATTTTCAGTAAGTAAAGATATCCAAAGCCCTTTCAAATATTATACAAAATACCGTCAGAAACAAGAACTTCAGATTTTTAACCTGCCTCCCCCCCCCCCCCACCCCGAGATATCAAAGCCTCAAAAGTGCGATTTTTGACATTTTTGAAAAGTTTGGAATTTCTTTTAGCGAACAGAAAGCAAGTCACAGATCTGGAACTTCGCGTGCGAGTACAAGTATTTTCGGCCTGTTTCTAAAAAAAATAATAAAATGTCATGTTGACAGTTTTACTTGCTAGAAAAATTTCCTCTTGTAAACGGACAAATTTTTGGAAAAAAAAACTGAAAATTTATGTTTAAATTTCTCCAATAAAGATTTAGTTTCGAAAACTACTCTATTAGCAAATTTTTAGCCCAATGTATTCTGTATAAACTACTTTAATCCGCACTTGAATTGAAGAAATAAACGATGGGTTATTTACGATTCCGTAAACACATCATGTGAGAAAATTGCTGCAGAAGATGAAACAAAGATGGCCGCCCTGCACAAACAAAAATTAATAAAATTAAAATAATAGTCATTTTGAACTTCCACCATGTTAGGCTTTTTGTACAAAAAATTTCAGATTTTTAAAAAATGGTCAAGCAACCAATAAATGATCTTCTGGACCATTTGAAATGGATTGATTCAAATAAAAAATCTTTAAAAAATTCTAAGTAATGGACGATTCCATATTGAACTGGACATGCTTAAGTAGAATGAATATCTTTTTTAATCACTGTTTTTATTTCATTTTCATTTCTAAAACTTATATCTGTTGTTGTGTGTTTAAGTTTGGTTTAAAAGTTGTTTTTAAGTTGAAGAACGTAGGGAAGATGACGAAATGGGTAAGATAATCAAACAGGTAAGATAACGAACTCAGTGTTTCTTGTTTCCGGCTGTATGCAGTAGCATCTGTTTCATAAAAGTTGTAATTTTCCAACTGTTAGAAAAATGTCCATGTAATGATTCAAACCATGGACGTCTTGGCTGAAGCTGTCAATGCTCAGCAAACTGAGCTATTCCAGAAGAATCTGGAGGACTAACGCACACTGCTAATCTTATTGATCGTAGCATCTTGTCCGATGCACGAATCAGCTCAACAAAATTAATCACGGGTTATTGTACTCCAGTAAACGCTGGATACGTAATTAGACTAGATTAGTTACGTATTCAGTGTTTACTGGGGTTACATAACTCTCGATTAATTCTGTTTAGCTGATTCAGATATCAGACAGATGCTGCGATCTATAAGGTTAGCTGGCTGAATTAGGTCCTGCAGATTCGTCGGGGATAGCTCAGTTGGCAGAGTATTGACAGTTGAAGGCATGCCGTCCCTGGTTCGAATCTTGGCCAGGACATTTTTTCCTCCAGTTGAAAAATTACAATTTTTATGACTTATCTACCAATTAGAATAATTGTGTTAAAATCAATTTAGTGTAGAAGCATCTGACCTGAGGCACCAAAGATCCTTGCTTCAGGTTCATATAACTCACTATCAACAATTCTGTTCAGAATAGTTCCGTCATAATTTCTAACTGAAGTTCAATTTTTAAATGTTGCGTATTTTAGGTACCTGGCAGTAAACGAAGGCTATTATTTGTGGTAAGTTATTCCAATTCCTCGCTGAAATATTCTCATAAGATTGCTGAACACATACGAATCTATACAAAATATAGGCTGTCTATACTGAAATACATATTTATGTATCTAATTCAAACAAACAAACGGTAATCGGGTAAAGGGACGAGTAATTGCGAAATCCAGAAGAATACTTCTCTGCCGACACTGGTGATGAAAATCATCTGTGCTCTGAGAGGAACTGCACAAGTATGAATACTTGTTCCAATACTTCATGTAAAAATTTTGAGTTTAAGCTTATTGTTTTGGGTTAGGGTATAGATCGAATTACGCATGGACCGATTTCTGCTTTTGAAATTGCAATCTACAACCTGTTTTGAATAGAATGTGAATATGTATGAAATGTTGAATAACGATGTTTTTATAGGTATCTTGATAAATATTGTCTATGATAAACATTGTTATTTATTCTGCATATTATCCCTTATGTAGGAAAGATGGGGGATATGACTTTTATGCAGAAAGCAACAATTTCCCCCAAAAAAGCGAAAAATTTCCTCAATCGAAAACTTTGCTTTTAATAAAATTAGTTATATTCTCTACTTATTAAAACAGTCTAATGATGTTTGGTCCAATTTAGGAGACTGTAATTCCAACTTAAACGACCCGTCGCTGTATTTGGACCACTTTTGACGAATTTTTCAAATTATAAATGAACTTAAGATTCTCGAAAAGAAATTGTTCCGGATATTTATTTAGTCAGTAGATGAATTGATTGACCACGTGTAGTGATATTTTGCAAATATTCCAAAAATGACATGCGTTACACCGGAAAATAAGTGGGCTACTCTTCCCTGCGTTTCCAAATATCTTCTTTTATTGTTTTAAAAACATTTTTCACTTATCACTCATAATCCTTTTTTATCTGAAAGATTCATATCTTGACAAAGGGAATATTATTTTAACCATAACGATTGCTTAAATCAAAATATTACATATCACTGTAATTACAAGTAAACGAATCTGCGAACATGTAAATATTTAAAAATTTAATTTTAAAATAAATATATAAAAAATTTAGAAATTTCATTTTAGAGTTTAAATAAAATGTTTAACATGCGGTTGTGAAAAAAATAATAAAGTTCCCCCAAGGTAACTTTTACGCAAACAATCACATAAAAATGAGAGTGGTACAAATAGAACAAATAGATTGTAATAATATCTACTAATTAAAACTAATGTTAAATTTTATTGCGCGGATTATCCATATATAGAATTTTTTTTAACAATTTTTAACAATTTTTAACATTATCAATACAGATCAATATATCTATGTTTTGCATCATATTCAGACTCTTCAGTAAAATCTACCTTCGGATATCAAACAAAAAGTCATGCGGTCGTATAGATTTGGAATTATGCAAGTTTATAGTTTGAAACCCCAAATGATAAAATCCCTGACGGCCCGGCCTACTGACGGAGGTAGATTTCGAAGTTAAGTATACTAGTTTCACCAACGAAAACTAAATCGTGATTAGATATAAATCCACTTTAACAGTTATATCTCGCCGCTTTTGACGCGTTTTTATTTCATTTTAGGTAGATTACGTATAAAATACTACCTATTGGCGTCGTTCCTATGTTGGAATTTCTGAAAAAGTTTTGCAGATCTACACCGATCATGACCCCTAGAGCTCAAAACCACCCTCAGTAAAAAACTTTATATATAGTAAAGCGAGGAGAGTCTGCGCACTTTTCAAAAGAATAATAATAAAAAATCTAAATATTAATATTTTGCTAAACTATGCATGAATAATCTTGACTTCATTTGTTTTTTATGCATTTCCATTGTTATTTTGTTGTTCTATTGTAATTTAATAGAACAGCAGTAATAAAACCAAGAAAACTATTTTGCGCAATCTCTCCTTACAGGGTAGGAGAGAACGCGCCCATGGGTAGGAGAGATTGCGCACATAGGTAGAAGAGATTGTTATTAATAATAACTAAAATTAAATTCTTAACAATAATAATTACACTTAATCGACATTGATGAAAGGTTTTTGTGAGTAAATATTGTTAAAAATTTTAATTTAAGAGGATTAAAATATCAGAAAAAGCAAGCCCTACTGAGATTACAAAATTTGAAAATTACTTCATTTCCATTCCCACAGTTTCATTGTATTTTGTTTACGAACCGAAGTTGTCGTCGTCCACAATCGCTGAACTTATTGTTATAAATAATGCATCTTTCGTGCAAAAACTTGCAACAAGCAATGCATTGAATCCAGTCAGTTCTCGAAGTTGTCTCCTGGTACGGTTACAGACATTCAGTGCACTAATCCTCATTGACCTTCGGTTCTTTTCCTTGAGATTTTTATCCCACTTTTTGTGGAAGCACCTTATCTTCAGCTGTTTTTTTGTAGCGGCATCCTTCTTAAGTCTTTTTTCATGTATATTTTGTGGATCAATAACATTATTTACACTTTTTATTTTTCATTATTTATCACATTTTTATTATCACATTATTTTTCCTTTTGATTTCGATGGCATTACACTACTTGGAATGGGTGAAAGCTTTTCCAAAACATTGTATTAGAAAATTTATTTTAGTTAACAAAATTAATTTATTAGCAAATTAATTGCTCATAAATTAAAAAATATTTATAAATATATAATTAAATTATTAACAAATATATTATTAATTTATTAACAAAAATAATTATATAAAATTTATTTAATAACAACTGTATTATTAATTTATTAATAAAATTTTTATCTGCAAAAGTATTTTTTTGCAAATTAATTTGTTGCCACATTTAGTTTTGATAATTATGTATTTTTCCGAAATTATTTCAAAATTGATTCATTCATATGTTTTACACATAATTTGCAATTCATGCAAATTTATCAATAAGCCGTGTAATCTCTCCTAACACTTAAACTTATGGGGAAATGCGCAATCTCTCCTAAGTAGCAGATGCGCAAACTCTCCTATTTTGGTAGGAGAGATTGCGCGGCCTGCTATTTAAATATGGCCACTTCTAAAATGAATTTTTGGCGTTCGCATACTTAGTCCAGGTTAGTAGTTTATAAGAAATCGTTTACGTTCAAAATATTTTTTATTATTGACGCTCTATAAAAATTCTGACGAACAGTTGTGAAAATTCAAGCACTTACTTTGGGGAAAAAACAAAATAGCACTGCTTAATCCAAGACGCTTGGATCAATCAATATGCACATTCATGTAGACACTGCACTAATGCTGCTGTACAATTACCTGGAGTCGCTGGGCGCGCACTCTACTCCTTCCCGTCGAATCTCTTTGAGCGCAATCTCTCTTACCGCGCGAACTCTCCTCGCTTTACTATATCTATCTATCTATCTATCTATCTATGTATGTATCTATCCATATATATCACTTTCTTCTGGACACGATAACTTCCACAATTCTGCACCAATCTCTTCCAAACTGATACATAAAATCAAGGGGCATAAAATCTCGGTCGAGTTCGTTAATGGGCAAA
Source organism: Maratus speciosus (assembly GCA_963932465.1). Taxonomy (NCBI): domain Eukaryota; kingdom Metazoa; phylum Arthropoda; class Arachnida; order Araneae; family Salticidae; genus Maratus; species Maratus speciosus. Next base: position 45,129,693 of record OZ010786.1, read on the forward strand.
ATCGGACCAAGGGGATGGAAATAGGGAGGGGTTTTGTGAAAACTGAAAAACCCTTATAACTTCTTAAATTTTGAACATATCGAATCAGTTTAAAGTTTTTATTACTTCTAAAAATAGGGCCAAAAATTTATGTATCACAGATTTTTGATAAAGTTAAAACTGGGCTCAAGGGGCGCAAAAAATAGGGTTTTTGGGAGAAAAAAATTCATAACTTCCTCAATTCTCAAGATGTCAAATCCAATTAATTTTATCATGAATCTCCTTAACATTATCTACAACTTTTATACTCACAAGTTTTTGATAGGACCAATTCGTACCGCAAAAAAAATTTAAAAACGAAAACAAAAAGGGCGTTTGAAGAAGAAAAAAATTCATAACTCCGTCAATTCAAAAGATATAAAATCCCAATGAATTTATCATATATCGTCTTAATATTGTCTACAACATCTATATAGACAAGTTTTGGATAGGACCAATTCTTACAGCAAAAACAAATTAAAAATACATAGCGGTTGAAGAAAAAAATCATCTTAGTAAGGGTGTATTCAAATCGAAACAGCTTATTTTCTGACTCATTTTACAATTAATTTTTACTCTCAAAAGCTTCCAATTGGTACCTTTTCTTACTCAAAAACTATACAATGTACCGTAATGGTCAATGTTTTGATAGAGGCAGAATATATTTTAAAACATGCTGTCAAAGTGGGCCTTTTGAACCGCATTTCCCGAAGCGGATTGTGTTGGAAAAAGAAGTATTCAAATCCAAACTGCTTATTTTCTGGCTCATTTTTAAATTCATTTTTGCTCTCAAACGCATCCAATTGGTAGATTCGCTTATTCAGAAACTATATAATGTACCGTAATGATCGATTTTTTGATAGAGGCAGAATATATTTCAAAAAATGATGTCAAAGTGGGCATTTTGAACGGAATTTCCCGAAGCGATTGTGTTTGAAACGAAAAATATTGTCTTACTGAGAAAACAATTTTTTACGTATCAAGTTTTAATCAATTAAACGGAAAATAAAAACACAGGTCGCTTATAAATCTCTTCAGAAATCACGTCAACAAATTTTATGTTTTTCCTATTAAAAATGAATCTAGAGTTATGCCAGAAAATTTCGAGTTGTTGAGCATGGAAAAGTATTTTTTTTAATACCGCCTTAACATGATTCTGATAAAACCAGTTATTATATAAAAATGAAATAAAAACTCGTCAAAAGCGGCCAGATAAAATTGTTAAAGTGGGTTTATCTCTAATCATGATTTGGTTTTTGTTTGTGAAATTAGTATACTTAACTTCGAAATCTATCTCCGCCTGTAGGCCGGGCCGGCAGGGATTTTTTACATAATAGCTGGTTTTATCAGCATCATGTTAAGGGGACACGGTACCTTTTAAACTACTTTTTCGATTTTGAATAATACTGTAATATACTTAAATATAATGTCACTACAGATATGAGGTAGTATAAAGCAAATACAATTTCATATAATTTCAAAAAAAAATCTTGTAGGACAGCCTATTTAACTAAAATTTAAATTAAAAAAAAAAATTAAAAATGTTTTTAAATCCCTACTACTTTTTTAAATATGAATATTTTTGCTTCAATTTTTTTCCCCATATTCCTTAGATTATACTACATAAAACTGTGCATGGATTTTTAGATGTATGGGATATTACATTTAATATCAATCTTTTTCTCTTTTGTATAGTAAAAAATCAAGGAAAAATAATTGAAATTGTTAAAAAAATTACTATAACCTTGAATGTTAAATCCATGCACAATTTTATGTAGTATGTTTTTAGGATTATGTAAAAAAAAATTTGAAGCAAAAATATTCAAATTTAAAAAAAGTAGTAGGGATTTAAAAACATTTTTTTAATTTTTTTTAAATTTAAATTTTAGTTAAATAGGCTGTTCTACAAGATTTTTTTTTTGCAATTATATGAAATTATATTTGCTTTATAGTACATAATATCTGTAGTGACATTATATTTAAGTCTAGCAGATCTACCCGGCTTTGCTCGTGTCAATAATAATGATCCACCCGGGTAAAATACATTAAAATGAAATAATACGGCAGTGACGATAACTGAGATTGGTGCATTACCGTCCACGAATCGTTAAAAGACCGATAAGAAATATAAGTAAAATAGTTTTAATTGCGTCTACTATTAACTATACCATAATAATGTATATTCCAAACAAATGTCATAACATATATTAAAGTACAATTATTTGCTTAAAAAGCGTCATTTAAATAATAAAAAAACATTAAAAATATTAAAAATTTACATGTTTCGACTCTTTCATTGAGTCATCTTCAGAATATATATATATATATATATTCTGAATGCAAAACTACAAACACAATGCCAATTGTGACATTATACTGATGATGGCAATGACCTAACCCATAAATGTTGCCTTTACTAAAATTTTTTAAACCTATGATCATCATACAATTTCGTTTTTCACACTGTCGAATAGAAAAAGCTTCTGTCAAATGAAATTTATTTGAAAATTGTATCTCAATTTTTTCATGTGAATGGATTTTAAAGTAATTTTCAATCATGGATATTTTTGATTTGCATGCAGCCAGGGATAAGATTTCCGCATTTTTTCACACCAGTATTTTGTTAGAGTAAATGATATTTCATTTAATTGGGACACTCTCTTGATTTAACAGAACAACATTTTCTTTAAGAATATACCGGTGTGCAAAAACGTGGAAATCACATTCCTACATGCAGCCCAATTACGAAAGATATACCTGTTTGCTCTTAATGCAATATTATAAAGTAAAGACATTGATGAACTATGAGTAACTCTAGCATCATATTGTTGGTGACAATAACCTAACCCAACCATAAATTTAACTTTTACTGCAATTTGACCTTTAAACATCGCACATTTGATTATTCCAAAATCTAATAGAATACAAAAAGTACTTTCAGTAATTTTTTTTTTGAAAAGCTTATCTCAATTTACGGATTGTTTATCCATTTTAAATTAATTTTCAATCACGGATATATTTTTAAATATACCTGTAATCCAATTCAGAAAGATATATCCGTTTGCTATTAATGCAATATTATGAAGGAAAGATATATCTATAAGTAACGCCTATCACCATATTGTTGGTGGCAACAACCTAACCGTACGATAAATTACGCTTTTACTGCAATTTGATCTCTAAACATCATGCATCCCATTATTTCAACGTCTAACAAAAAAGTCTGTCAGTCATGAAATTTTGTTTAAAAAAGAAAAAAAAGCTTACCCTAAAAAATAGTAGCTATAATTTCTATTTAATATAAATCGTACAAAAATCGTATTTTATATAACCGTATTCGATACAAATCGTAGAATGTTATCATTGCATATCAGGTATTAAAACATTTATCTAAATGATATAATTAAAGATTACAAAGAAATAAGGAATAAATTGTAGCATCCAGTTTTTAGAGCCAGTTTGAAATTATATTGATGACATTGACGTCATATCTAGCAAACGATTTTTTTTTTTTTTTTACTATTATCATTTTCCTTATTTGATTCTTGATATTGAAACGACTTCATTAAAATAGATTTTTTAACATTCAACTAAAGTACTTCTAAGGTCATTTTAAAACATGCTTAGTTAAAGTTTTTACATAAATATATGAAAAATGTGCATTTCCTGATTAGAATGACGTCGATTTCAAAAATGTACAAATATAGCAGTCTAGTCTGAATTTTTATTGGCTAATAAAACAAAGTACTCGAGTTATCATTTTTTAAAAAATTATTGAGCAGTTTTTTTAGACGTGTGGCAACAGGAAAGAAGCTATTGAATTTGAAAATTTAAAATGAGATATTTCTATAATGTTAAATTATGAAAGATGATAGAAAAAAGGGATAAATATTGGTCTGATGATTTTTTAAAGGTGACAGGGTTCCACGTTCTAAAGCCTATGTACAGCAAGTTTCGTGCAAAATGGTCAAAAATTAAAGATTTGTATAAAGGACATACACACAGAGAACGGCTTTTATATATATAGATATTACAGTATTATTCAAAATCGAAAAAGTAGTTTAAAAGGTACTGTGTCCCCTTAAGGCAGAATTAAAGAAAATACTTTTACATGCTCAACAACTCTAAATCTTTTGGCACATTTTCAGATTCATTTTCAATAGAAAAAATATGAAACTTGCTGACGTGATTTCTGAAGAGATTTATAAGCGACATGCGTTTTTAGGTGCGTTCGTAATTATATAAATACGTAGCACCTATAGTCGTCGTTCAGTCCGTCCGTCCGTCTGTCCGCATGTAACAGAGCAAAAACTACCCAACCGAATGGTCTGAAATTTCAAATATATGATTGTTGCAAAATTTTGTCGAGCCATTTAAAATTTTATGAAAATCGGATGTATAGTTTAATTACAGGGACAGTCAAAAGTTTTTCTTTACATTACGGCCAATGGGAAAAATTATTGCAAGTGCATTTTAATGATATTAGAGCCTTCCGAATGATCTGAAATTTTAAAGATATAACTGTTGCAAAATTTTGTCGAGCCATTTCAAATTTTAGGAAAATCGGATGTATAGTTTAATTACAGGGACAGTCAAAAGTTTTTCTTTACATTACGGCCAATGGGAAAAATTATTGCAAGTGCATTTTAATGATATTAGAGCCTTCCGAATGATCTGAAATTTTAAAGATATAACTGTTGCAAAATTTTGTCGAGCCATTTCAAATTTTAGGAAAATCGGATGTATAGTTTAATTACAGGGACAGTCAAAAGTTTTTCTTTACATTACGGCAATTGGGAAAAATTATTGCAAGTGCATTTTAATGATATTAGAGCCTTCCGAATGATCTGAAATTTTAAAGATATAACTGTTGCAAAATGTTGTCGAGCCATTTCAAATTTTAGGAAAATTGGATGTATAGTTTAATTACAGGGACAGTCAAAAGTTTTTCTTTACATTACGGCCAATGGGAAAAATTACTGCAAGTGCATTTTAATGATATTAGAGCCTTCCGAATGATCTGAAATTTTAAAGATATAACTGTTGCAAAATTTTGTCGAGCCATTTCAAATTTTAGGAAAATCGGATGTATGGTTTAATTACAGGGACAGTCAAAAGTTTTTCTTTACATTACGGCCAATGGGAAAAATTATTGCAAGTGCATTTTAATGATATTAGAGCCTTCCGAATGATCTGAAATTTTAAAGATATAACTGTTGAAAAATTTTGTCGAGCCATTTCAAATTTTAGGAAAATCGGATGCATAGTTTAATTACAGGGACAGTCAAAAGTTTTTCTTTACATTACGGCCAATGGGAAAAATTATTGCAAGTGCATTTTAATGATATTACAGCCTTCCGAATGGTCTGAAATTTTAAAGATATAATTGTTGCAAAGTTTTGTTGAGCTATTTCAAATTTTAGGAAAATCGGATGTATAGTTTAATTACAGGGACAGTCGAAAGTGTTCCGTTACATTACGGGGAATGGGAAAAATTATTGCAAGTGCATTTTAAAGATATTACAGCCTTCCGAATGGTCTGAAATTTTAAAGATATAATTGTTGCAAAGTTTTGTTGAGCTATTTCAAATTTTAGGAAAATCGGATGTATAGTTTAATTACAGGGACAGTCAAAAGTGTTCCGTTACATTACGGGAATGGGAAAAAATTATTGGAAGTGCATTTTAATGATGTATCAGACTATGCGCTTTATGAAGTGCAAAAAAGTATACATTCAGTACAATATGGGGTGCAAAAAATAATTATAAAACTAGTTATAGTACGAACGCACCTCATTTGCCACGTTTGACGAGCAATTTCCAACTTGTTATTTTTCTTTCAATTAATTAAAACTTGATTAATAAACAATTATTTTCTCAGTAGGGCAATATTTTTCGTTTCGAACACAATCGCTTCGGGAAATTCTGTTCAAATTGCCCACTTTGACATCATTTTTTGAAATATATTCTGCCTCTGTCAAGAAATCGATCATTACGGTACATTATATAGTTTCTGAATAAGTGAATGTACCAATTGGATGCGTTTGAGAGCAAAAAAGAATTAAAAAATGAGTTAGAAAATGAGCAGTTTGGATTTGAATACACCCTTAATAAGATGATTTTTTTCTTCAACCGCTATGTATTTTTAATTTTTTTTTGTTGTAAGAATTGGTCTTATCAAAAAATTGCCTGTATAAATGTTGAAGACAATATTAAGAAGATATATGATAAATTCATGGGGATTTTCTATCTTGTGAATTGACGGAGTTATGGAAATTTTTCTTCTTCAACCCACCCTTTTTTTTCGTTTTTAATTTTTTTTTTTTTTTTTTTTTTTTTTTTTTTGGAGTACGAATTGGTCCTATCAAAAACTTGTGAATATAAAGTTGTAGATAATATTAAGGAGATGTATAATAAAATTAATTGGATTTTATATCTTGAGAATTGACTTAGTTAGGAGTTTTTCCTCAAAAAACCTTATCTTTTGAGCTCCTTGAGCCCATTTTTAATTTTATCAAAAATCTGTGATACATAAATTTTTGTCCCTATTTTTAGAAGTAATAAAAACTTTAAACTGATTTGATATGTACAAAACTTAAGAAGTTATGGGGTTTTTTCGGTTTTCACAAAACCCCTCCCTATTTCCATCCCCTTGGTCCGATTTTGCCCATTAACAAACTTGACCGAGATTTTATGCCCTTGATTTTATGTATCAGTTTGGAAGAGATTTGTGCAGAATTGTTGAAGTTATCGTGTCCATATATATATATATATATATATATATATATATATATATATATATATTACCATTAATTAAACATAACCTACCACCGTCAATTATTATGAATTAAAGCTGTAAGTATTAAAAAAATATATATATATATTATAAGAATTATTATGGAAGAAAAAAGAAAAAAGTGGACACCGACAAAAATTGAAAAGCTTATACATAGAATTACGTTATCAAGGGCACAGAATTCAATGATATAAGCAAAATGGTTGTTTTCTGTGGGAAAAATAAGCTAAAGCTAAAAATTATTTTCCCCTGTGCCCTAACAACCACTAAAATCAAGTGATATAGATAGATAGATAGATATATAGATAGATATATAGATATATATATATATATATATATATATATATATATATATATATATATATATATATATATATATATAGATAGATATATATAGATATATATATAGATATATATAGATATATATATATATATATATATATAGATAGATAGATATAGATAGATATAGATAGATATGGATAGATAGATAGATAGATAAAGTTTTTTACTGAGGGTGGTTTTGGTTTCTAGGGGTCATGATCGGTGTAGATCTGCAAAAATGTTTCAGAAATTCTAACATAGGAACGATCCCAATAGGAAGTATTTCATACGAAATCTACTTAACATTCATTTTTAGTTTTTTAATCATAATTTAAAAACTCCATGGCTGAATGGGGTATAATTTTAAATTACCACATGTGAAGATTATAGAAATGTATTTCATTAAAATATTAATAGTTTACGTAACAATTCAGCGTTTCTTTTCTTTTTTTACCACATATAACGCATGCGTACAGTGACGACATTAAAAGACTGTTTGAGCGAAAGTATGTTGATGATTCAGAAAAATGTTAGAACTTAGTCGGATTTAGTTCTTTTATTGCGTTTAGTTTTTTATTGTGTTCATGTTATTAAAATATTTCATGTCGAGCTATTCTGCTTACACTGCGTTGCTCTTTAAGCAACGTTTGGTTGTCCCTGTGGAGTCACTGAAATTTCGTTTCGAAAATCTAATTTTTTAATTACTTTTCGTAACATTTTCAAGTTTGGTTATATTTTTATATTAAGAAGACCCCCTAAGAAAAATTTAAGTTTATTACCATTTATTAGTAGACATTATTAATAATCTATTGATAACAATCACATTTTATGATATGAATTCCGGCAAAGTTAGTAGATGGTATCCTTTGCTTTTCACGATTGTACATGTATGTGTACATGTAATTAGATAAATGTCTATCCATTCACGTTTAAAACTGACATTGTACACGACAACTTAATATTATCTTTTTAAATTCTTTAAAAGTATTTTATATATTTTTTCGATATTTTACTTTTTTACGAATATCTAACTTCTGCACATCTGGAAGCGACACGTTCGAGAAGATAGGTATATTTGCTTTGGAGACTCACAAGATTCTCGAAATACAATGCATTGTTTATATTAAAGTTTCACACTAACATCTCGAGTATATTATCTGAAGTGCGCTTAGTTTCAAAACGTAAGGAGAAAGTAGGAAAATATTTGGAGCTGTATAAATATCCTCAACTTGAATTAGAAATTTTCAATTGGCAAAAACTAAATAAAATGATTCATTTTTTAAAAACGTAAAATTAAAATTTACCATCTTCATAAACACACGTTTAAAAATAGAACTGAAACTTATAAATGCAAACGTTATTCATTCAGTGATTAATTAATAATTGTTTGTAATTTTTATCTACATCTACTGTTTATTTCGTTTTGTTTTATCTTGTCCAAATTATCTAATGATGGTACTTTTCACGGATTTGGCAATTAAAGCTTTCATTTTGTAAGAATGACACACTCATTTGTATCAATTTAATACTAATTAAACAACTATAATTTAGTTACATTAGTGTTAATTAAAATTTTAACAATTTTAGGTGCTTTGATAACATTCTTTTATTTTTAATTTATGTATAGCAGTATTTAATTATGATTTAATTGAGTATAATTAACAAAAATAGCTAAAATTTAGTTTAAAAAAAAACCTCGAAAGATTTCGAGAAACATCTTCAAAAATAAAAAACTATATGAATAAATGGAATATCAGATTGTTTAAATATACGTATATAGTGACCTTAACAAGCAGATATCTAGTAGTCAGGTAGATTGAAATCAGATATGAGGTTAATAATACTCTTCTTGATGTTTGTTGGAACAATAATTTTAACTGTATTCTCAGTATAAAGTACACGGAAATTATCAATTGAAAAAAGCGCATAACATATATCAGACAATTTTTTCTATAATTTTGGACCACTATACAGAGTTACAACGCGCAGTCTGGGCGTCATCTACGATTAATGTAAGATAATATGCTTTTTCAGACATAATATGATATACTTAGATTGTAACCTTAACAAGTAGATATCAAGTAGTCAGATAGATTGAAATCAGATAAGATGTTCATATTACTCTTCTTAATGCTTGATCACACAATGATTTTAAGTACATTCTGTGTAAAATTTATCATTTAAAAAACGCGCATAAAAGATTCCTGTAAATTTAGACCACTGTACTGAGTTGCAACGCGAAATCTGAGCTCCATCTGTGACTTAATGTGTTGACTGCTGCTGATTTTAACACTTTCCAACATAGTTGAAAAGTGTTTATGAATTCAGTTTGTTAGTCTGTCCGTCTGTCTGTCCGTACTCTGACTCGCATAAATATAGTCTGATTGTCATGAAAATAATATATGTTATTTGGGTTCACTATGGTATGATCGGTATTGAAAAAAGAAGTAGGTAGCACTTTCGGTTCATTTAAAGAAATACTCAAAAGTATTTCGTTACATTACGGTGTATAGGGAAAAATCGTTTTCCGTGAATTATACAGTATTTTAAATATATTGAAATAGCTATACATCACTGAGGTATACTATAAGGTTCTTACTATAGACTATGGTGTGTATAGAACTTATCGTTCATTTACAGGGACACCCAAAATATTTGGCTTCAGAAGAAAATGAGCAACAAATTGAACTATTGAAGATTGCGAACATTAATTCCTGATAATTCATTGCAGTGCGTTTTCAGTTACAGTATGCATTTTTAAATTTAACTATTTTTTAATTATTACTTGATGTGTAAATTCTATAGATCATATTCCGCGTCGCACACATATTATCAACAACATTCGTTTATTGGCGAAAATTGCTGAGTGGTAATTTTCAACTGTGCTATGGGTTTAACTGAACTAAGTTTTAGAATAGTTTGTAATATACATACATATGTGTAGATCATAAAGTGGGATGCAAAAAAATCGTATATTTTGACGATCATTTATGGTAATAGCAGAAAACGGGTTTTCAATTTTGTTATGTGTTTTTCTAATTCGTGATTTAGACGTCATCTTTCACCTTAGTAAACTGGAAGATTTTTTATAGTATTCTGAATGTGTTAGAAAGTATTTCATAATCTATGTTGTACGCATGATTTTTCGCTCATGTTTCAGACATAATTTAGAGAGCACTGCGATTTTTACAATGGAAAATTTCGTTGAACAAAGTGTCTGCATAAATTTAGTATTTTAAACAACATTTTGTGTGCCAATCACTGAAAATGTTGCAGAAGACCAACGGTGAATCCTGCCTTACGAAAACACAGTCTTATGAATGGTATAAAGCATTCAAAAACGTCTAAAAGTGTTAGGTGATTTCCCTCGTTCTGTCGAACTTCAATGTATACGAAAGGTTCAAGCGTCAGTAAAATCAAGAAGGTGGTAATCGAAAATATTCCTATGAGACTTATAGACTTGGCTCAAGAGGTTAATATACAGTGGTGGCCCAAATTGTGGACATTTTTAGGTAGCTTTCATGGTAAAAAGTAAACAGGTACCTATTGCAGCTGTTCGAAGGAAAACACTTCGGGAAATTTCGCTATATTTTTGCCGATCATAACCCCCAGGTCCCAAAACCACCTCCGTTGAAATGTTGAAATATATACATACACTATATATATATATATATATATATATATATACGTTTATTTATATCTGAATTTTGTCAAGCTGTAATTCTCGAATTTTTTAATCGATTTGGATGTCATTTTTCAGATGCATAGCACATACTAATGTCTCGACGGTGTTCGTTGACTAGCTTCATCCGCCATCTTGTTTCAAAATGGTGGCCATTTGAATTTTTAATTTTTTCATGATTTCAAATAGTGTATACCTATAGAAAATGTTACGTTTCACAAAATGTAAACTCTTATGTATAATTTTAAACAGAATGTTACAAACATTAAAATATAATTTAAAGAGTCACACAGTGTAACAACATATGTCATTTTAAAAAGAAAGTTAGGAAACCTAAAAATTTCGAAAAGTGTCCACAAAATTCAAGCCATATCAAGGAGCCTTTCCTTACATCAGAAATACTAGATTGAGCAAAAAGTTCTGGGAAATTCGTGAAAGTTGCGTTGTTATGCGCAAATTAACAACAAAAGTAACAAGGGCTATTCTTAAAAAGTAGAGACCATCATAGTCCACGACTTTCTGCCACCGTTCTGCCAGATTCCGGATTTGCTGGTTAAGTGTGTCGCCGTTACTAGGACCTTCATCCTCATTAATCTCATCGATGGCTTTCAGAATGTTAAGCCTTTTCTTTAATAATGCCGGGTCAACACACGCAAATCATACTGTTCAATAGGCATTTTGGAGCCAATGTTCCTGGACTCCTAGAAATATACCACTAGTACTCCTATATACGATACAAATTCGGGTTACTATTAGATTAAAAATTTCCCAGAACTTTTTGCTCAACATAATATAAATACACTGGCCCTCAAAAGTTAAGGTACAAGGACTAAATGCGTTCGATTGCACACGTTTTTTCGAATATCTACAAAACTTATTGGCGAATTGTTCTTGAACTTCTGGGATGAAAAGAACATGTTTCATTTTATATTTTTCGGTGAAGATTTAGTCGGGGGTACAATTAGGAGGCTAATAATAAATTTAATAATAAAATAATATTTGCGATCACCTATGTAACAGGAAAGGCTGGAAATGGTTTGTCACTGTGGTAAATGACTATTTGGGTCCTGTTCAACATTTGTATGCATTTGTGTAAGCATAGCACTCATATTCGTGAAGATGTTAACGTTTTTTGTGAAAAACTCAAACGTTTTGTTTTATAGCATACAGAGTTTTCAACCAAATTTAACACAAATTTCCAAAAACCTGACAAAGAACAGTAGAAACAGTATACTGCAATTAAAACATGAATATATTGAATATTTGATGAGATATGGGCATTTTTATGAGATACATTTTAACTGCGCATGCGAGGCAGATTTCAAAATTTTTATTTCAGAATTTGGTAGTCAGCTATTTAGGGCAACTTATATAAAAAGTCTAGTCAAATATCGCGAAAATTCACAAAGATGGGGCCGATATAGTGAGTTGCTTCCTAAAAATAGCTTTATTATAAGGGATTTTACACAACTTTTCAATCAGCTCACTACATCTTCCGAAGTTTTCACAGCATTTGACTGGACTTTTTATAGAAGTTGCCCCAAAATACTGAGTACCAAATTATGAAATAAAAATTTTGAAATCTTCCGCGCATGCGCAGTTAAAAATTATCTCATAAAAATGCCCATATCTTATCAAATTTTCAATATATTCATGTTTTAATTGCAGTATACTGTTTCTACTGTTCTTTGTCAGGTTTTTGGATAGTTGTGTTAAATTTAGTTGAAAACTCTGTATGCTATAAAAAAGAAAAAAAAAGTTTGAGTTTTTCACAAAAACATTAACATCTTCACGAATACGAGTGCTATGCTTACACAAATGCATACAAACGTTGAACAGGACCCAAATAGTAATTTACCACAGTGGCAAACCATTTCCACCCTTTTATTGTTACATAGGTGATCGCAAATACTATTTTATTATTAAATTTATTATTAGCCCCCTAATTGTACCCCCGACTAAATCTTCACCGAGAAATATGAAATGAAACATGTTCTTTTCATCCCAGAAGTTCAAGCACAATTCGCCAATAAGTTTTGTAGATATTCGACAAAACGTGTTCAATTGAACGCATTTAGTCCGTGTACCTTAACTTTTGGAGGCCAGTGTATTTATAAAAAAAAAAAAAAAGTGTAAATAAAGTAAAAAAAATATATATATATGAGTGTCTAAATTACTATCAAATTATTCTTGAAAGTGGTATGGCGGCAATTTTCAACAGATTCGGGATAAAAAGCATTAATAAACAATAACTTTTTATATTATATTTAATAATGAAACATATCCATGCAAGTAGTATCCAATATAGTGTTTCTAGAAATATATTGAAAATTCTTAGAACTTCCATTATTTGTCGAAAAAAAGCTTGCCAATTTTGAAAACGTTATAATATTCTTTTGGAAAAATGTGTATTTCAGCCTTTTAAAAATTGAATTTCTAACAAAATTTTATCTCATTATATCAAGTTTGGAGAAAAAAGTGGAATATTATGATTTTTATTACATAATTCTCTGTATTTATATAGAAAAACGAGTGAAGTTTTTTTTTCGAAAAAAGTGATAAATAATTGGAATTACCAGAGAAGTTTTTTACCCTTACAAATTTTTTAAATATGAAGTATATAATTTTATTTCTAAAGGAACAGTGTTTTCCTTCCAATTTTTTTATCACAATGAATACTTGAAAAATATAAGATATCTTGCCGCAATACCAAATGTTTATATATATATATATATATATAACGCATATATGTATATATAACGATAATTCGTAATGATTTATATCTATAATCCTATTTATAGAGGAAAAAATTGTTTATTTGTCGGAGATAAGCTCAGGACTACAGAACCGATTTCAAAAGTAATGGTATCAAAATGATGGTGTTCGCCCAACTTAGAACATAGGCTATGTCTTATGTCGGTGCTACTACCCCAAAAGGGGTACAGGAGCAAAAAACTTTCTAAAAATGCGATTTTTGCGTTACTGAAGGGCCTAGAAATATGAAATTTGGAATATTAGTTACTTATAAGATATAAATGGTGTCTAAGAACAGTTCTTAAACAATTCGAAATTTAAAGAGGAGAAAATGCACAAAAAGCGTTCTAAAAAACGTTCTAAATGGTAGTTTCTACATAATCTCTGGAAATACCAAACCGATTTCAAAAGTAATGGTGTCAAAATGATGGTGTTAGTCCAACTTAGAACATAGGCTATATTTTATGTCGGTGCCACTACCCAAAGGGGGTGCAGGAGCAAAAAACGTTCTAAAAATGCGATTTTTGCGTTACTGAAGAACCTAGAAATATGAAATTTGGAATATTAGTTACTTATAAGATATAAATGGTGTCTATGAACAGTTCTTAAACAATTCGAAATTTAAAAGGGGTGAAAATGCACAAAAATCGTTCTAAAAAACGCTCTAAATGGTAGTTTCTACATAATTTCAGGAAATACCGAACCGATTTAAAAAATATTGGTGTCAAAATGATAGTGACAACGTTTGCTCCAAGATAGGCTATGTTTTATGTCGGTGCCACTACCCCAAAGGGGGTGTAGGAGCACAAAAGTTCTAAAAATGCGATTTATGTGTTACTGATGGGCCTAGAAATATGAAATTTGAAGTATCAGCTACTTATTAAATATAAAGGATTTCTAAGAACTTCTTAAACAATTAAAAATTTAAAAGGGGTGAAAATGCGCGAAAAGCGTTCTAAAAAACGTTCTAAATGGTAGTTTCTACACAATCTCACGAAATACCAAACCGATTTAAAAAATAATAGCGTCAAAATGATGATGAAAATCCTTGCTCCAACATAGGCTATGATTTATGTCGGTGCCACTACCCCAAAGGGGCTGCAGGAGCAAAATGATCTAAATTGCGTTTTTTGCGTGACGGAAGGGCCTTGAATCGTGAAATTTAGAATGGTAGTTAGTTATAAGATATCAATGATCTCTAAGGACATTTCTTAAAAAAATCGAAATTTAAAGGGGGGTCAAAATGCGCAAAAAGCATTGTAAAAAACGTTCTAAATTGCAATTTCTATGCAATCTCAGGAAATACTGAACCGATTTCAAATATAATGGTGTTAAAATGATGGTGACAGATCTCTCTCCAAGATAGGCTATATTTTATGTATGTTTCCACTAACCCAGAGGAGATGCAGGAGCAAAACGAGCGAAAAGCGTTCTAAAAACGTTCTAAATGCCGATTTGTCACCAATATCTCAGGAAGAATCAAACTGATTTCAAAAGTAATGTTAAGAAATTGATGCTGACAGAATCTGCTCTAACACAGACGCTATTTTAAGTCGGTATCACTTACACCTAGACGTTGCAGGAACAAAAAAGCGTTCCAAATTTCGATTTTTGTGATCGGTAGGGGCTAGCAACTTAAAATTAGGCAAGGTACATATGTATTACATATAAATGATCTTTAAGAACAGTTTCGAAAAAATTGGAAATTTAAAGAGGGGTGAAAATGCGCGAAAAGCTTTCTAAAAACGTTCTAAATTGCGATTTCTACTCAATCTCAAGAAATTCCAAAGCTATTTCAAAAGTAATGGTTGCATATCAATGGTGACAGTTATATTTTATGTCGCTGTCACTACCATCTGAGTGTTGAAAAAGCAAAACATGTTCTAATTTGCATTTTTTGCATAACTGAAGGGTCTAACACTTTGAAGTATGGCATGTTATTTACTTACAAGATGCAACTGCTTTCTATGAATTGTCGAAAGAAAATTTCAAATTTAAAAAGATGAAGTGAGCGAAAAGCGTTATAAATTACAATTTTAGGTAGCTTTCTTTACAAAAAAGCTACCTATTGCAGCCGTTCGGAGGAAAGCGATTTCAAAAAATTTTGGTATATTTTCATCGATCATGACCCCCAGACCCCGAAACCACCCTCCGTTCAAAATTGATATATATATGTATATATATATATATATATATATATATATATATATATATATATCTGACCTATGTCACACTGTAACTCCCGTAATTATGAACCGATTTCGATGTAATTCGGTGTGTACATAGTACATACCAATGTCTCGACCGAGTTCGTTGGCCAGCTTCATCCGCCGTTTTGTTTCAAAATGGCGGCCATTTAAAATTTTTAAAAAAATTTAAAACTTGAAGTGTGGTACCAAAAAATTAAAAATGGAAAAATATTTTTTTCTTATGTATTTGACCTTTATACAAAGATTCCGGAGCAGTTTTTGTTTCGTCTATATCTTAAAAAATGGCTGAGTTATAGCATTTTGAATTTCTAGCGTGGCTGACATTTTGAAACGTCCTGAAATTTGTCACGCGATAAAAGGCGTATTTATGAACCGATTTGGATGTAATTCGGTGTGTACATAGTACATACCAATCTCTCGACCGAGTTCGTTGGCCAGCTTCATCCGCCATTTTGTTTCAAAATGGCGGCCATTTAAAATTTTTTTAAAAATTTAAAATTTGAAATGTGGTACCAAAAAATTGAAAATGGAAAAATATTTTTTTCTTATGTATTTGACCTTTATACAAAGATTTCAGAGCAGTTTTTGTTTCGTCTATATCTTAAAAAATGGCTGAGTTATAGCATTTTGAATTTCTAGTGTGGCTGACATTTTGAAACGTCCTGAATTTTGTCACGCGATAAAAGGCGTATTTATGAACCGATTTGGATGTAACTTCGTTTATACATAGTACATACCAATGTCTCGACCGGGTTCGTTGGCCAGCGTCATCCGCCATCTTGTTTAAAAATGGCGGCCATTTAAATTTTTAAGAAAAATTTAAATTTGAAATGTGGTACCAAAAATTGAAAATTGAAAAAATATTTTCTTCTTATGTGTTTGACCTTGATAAAAAGATTCGGGAGCAGTTTTTGTTTCGTCTATATCTTAAGAAATGGCTGAGTTATAGCATTTTGAATTTCTAGCGTGGCTGACATTTTGAAACGTCCTGATTTTTCTCACGTAATAACAGGCGTATTTATGAACCGACTTTGATGTACCTTGGTGTGTACATAGCACATACAAATATCTCGACCGAGTTCGTTGGCCAGCTTCATCCGCCATCTTGTTTCAAAATGGCGGCCATTTAAAAAAAATTAAAAAATAAAAAAATTTAAATGAGATACCAAAAAATTGGAAAATGAAAAAGATTTTTTTGTATGTGTTTGACCTTAATACAAAGATTCCGGAACAGTTTTTCTTTCGTCTATATCTAAAAAAAAAATGGCTGAGTAATAGCATTTTGAATTTCTCTTGTGGCTGACATTTTAAAACGACCTGATTTTTGTCACGCGATAACAGGCGTATTTATGAACCTATTTGGATGTAACTTGGTCTGTACATAGTACATACCAATGTCTCGACCGAGTTCGTTGGCCAGCTTCATTCGCCATCTTGTTTCAAAAGGGTTGCCATTTGAAAAAAAATTAAATTTAAAATTCAAAATGAGGTATTAAAAAATTGGAAAATGAAAAAGATTTTTTTTATGTGTTTGGCCTTGATACAAAGATTCCGGAGCAGTTTTTGTTTCTGAAAATTTGTTCTTTTGTTGATATCTTAAAAAATGGTTGATTTATAGCAGTTTGAATTTCTAGCATGGCTAACATTTTGAAACGATCTTGTATTTGTCACGCGATAACACACGTATTCGCCTATTTCAATGTAAGAAGGCCTGTGGATAGTATACATCAACACCTCGACCAAGTTCGCTGGCCAGATTCATCAGCCATCTTGTTTCAAAATGGCGGCCATTAAATTAATATATATATATATATATATTTAAAGTGAGATGCAAAAAAAATAGAAATTGAAAAAGGTTTCTTTCTTAAGTATTTGATCTTGATATAAGGATTCAGGAGCATTTTTTGTTTGTCTTTTCCTTAAAAAATGACTCAGATATAGCAGTTTCAATTTCTATTGTGGGTGACATTTTGTAAAATCTGATTTTTTGCATGCGACAGCACTCCTATATATTAACCGATTCCGATGTGAGTGAGCATGTGCACAGCAATTACTAAGGTCTCGACCAAGTTCACTGCTTAGCCTCATCCACCATGTTGTCTTAAAATGACAGGCACTTTAAGAAATTGCCGAATTTGGCAGCCAAATATAAGTTACTTTAAAGAAAAGCAGCTTGGATAAAGCTGACTAATTTCGCGAAATTCTCATTCATTATATTGATAAAAATTAGTATTGAATCTCCTATATTCGGTTTCCACTAAATTGAGCTTCGTGTGTTTGCATGATATAAGTTGGCTTTTTTTAAATAAGGATTATGAAAGCTACCTCTTCCTCCCGGCACTGGCCAGAAGGACTTTTTATATAATCTTTTCAAATACCAAACCGATTAAAAAAATAATGATAACAAATTGTTGGTGATAGAACCTGCTCAAACATAAACTATATTTTATGTCTGTGCCACTACCACCAGGTGGTTGCAGTAGCTAAAAACTTTCTAAATTGCGATTTTCTGTGATACTGAAAAGGCTAGAAACTTTAAATATGGCATGGTAGTTACTTAAAAAATATAAATGCCGTCGAAGGACTGTCGAAAATAAATTCGAATTAAAAAGGGGTGAAGTGAAGGGGAGGTGTGAAAAGCATTCTAAAAAAGCCCTAAATTACGATTTCTACGCTATTTCAGGAAATATAAACCAAATATAAAAGTAATAGTTGAGAATCAATGGTAACAGTCTCTGATCCTACACAGGCTATATTTTATGCCGATGATTCTACCATCTGGGATTCACAGGAACAACAAACGCTCTAAAAAAGGCCTTTAAAAGCTTTCTAAATTACGTTTCTGTGGAATATTAGGAAATAAGAAACCAATTTCAAAATTAATGTTGGCAAATTAATGGTGACAGTTCCTATTTCAAAATAGCCATTTATGTTGAGAGAGGTGGTAGGACTTGGAATTTGACATGATGGTTAATTTTAAGATGTAAGAAGATGGTTTCTAAAAAAATCAAAACTTCAAATGAATACTGAAATGGGCGTATTAATTGAGCATAAAACTTTCAAAATATTTTCTAAATTATTATTTATTTAGTTTTATTTCGTTTTATTAATTTAAGTGTCATTTCTGCCTTATGCAGTGTAACAATGATATTTAATCAAACTCTGTTTTAAATAGTAATTTTTTTAAATTATTCCTAAAAGTAATAAGTACCTTTTAATAAAATAAAATATTACCTTTTAATAAAATAAAAATTTAGTTAGTACCTTTTAATAAAAATTAGACACACAAATATCACTTGGCATATTTCAAATATTCGCGAGCAAAGCAGCGGGGTTTGCTAGTAATTAATAAAATTATACCCTTAATATGCTCTTTTCAAACTGTCAGAATTCGCCATTAACTGCAACTTATCTTAGTAACGCCTGTGAAGGTATTAGCTGTGTTGAAATGGATGCATGAGTTTATTTAAATTCTAATATTTACAAAACTATTTCTACTAATGAGTAAATTTTTAACTCACATGATTCATTTTCATTTTTATTGTACATCGCTTGATGGTCCAAATTTTATAGATTTACCTGGGGGCCCTGCAAGCTACGCTCGCCAACCCCCGTTCAGACACCGCAAAATCTAAAAACACGCTAATCTGATGGGTTTTAAAAATATTAGAGAAGATTGAATTATACTGAAAAAAGCTGTGCAGATCTCCCTGTAAACGGGTTTCCATTCAATTCCCTTTGATTGCAAAAAATTAAGGGCGAATTAGTTGCTGTTAAGACATCCAATGGTTGTTTCCGTTTTTGATTAAAGAGAATCAGTTAAACGTTTGAAAATAAGCTAAAATAAAATAAATTAAGTATACAGTGTCTTTGTCTCCCGGTATTATAAAACAATCTCTATAACAATAGCCTAAGTCATGAGACTATCATCAACAGTTTCAAGCGGACCACTTCGCTTTTTACACTCTAGGTGCCATTTTGGTACTTTAATGTTAGCCAGGCACAGGTGATAAGTCGCCAAATATTATTTTATCGTCATCATTTCATCTATATTATAATAGTTCAAGTCACCAACTGCCATAAACAAATACGGTCTGATCCCTTCGCCGTTCATATGAAAGTTTGGCAAAGATGTCATGTACGTCCCATATTGGCGCGACTTTTTAACGACGCCAATTTGAGAAACGCATCAACCGCATAAACATAAACATCCGACTTACCATATCAAGCAAAATAACATTACTTTGGCACCAGTTATGTGTCCGTTCCGTATATGCCATTGGCGTCAGAAAAAAAATTGCGCCAATATGGGACCGTAAGTTTTCCATTTTGATTAAAAAATCAATTTTTTTTTTCGAATAAAACTACATTAAAAGTAAAACTATTATAAGTATTACTTTTTTTTTCAACTCGCCAGTTAGCATTTTTTTTCGAGTGGTAATATTTGGGCAGATACGCACCGCAGGTTTGGCGTGATTTTTATTCTTTTACGAAAATTTGGCGAAAACCTCGTTTTCAAATACCAGTTACATATGCATTTTCGGTAATCCTTAGATATCCCGTCGACCAAAAATCTATCGCCAAACTATAAGATTAAATGCCAATAATGGTTGATCGTATATTAATTTATTTGTTCTTTCGTTATTTAAAACTAGTAAATCTGCAGATCAGGAGCCTCAACGTCATCTTTGGAAATCATTGTTTTGTAACACTCATTGCGTAATATTCATCTTCCTACAAATCGCTTTTTAAAGTTTTTAAATTACATAAATATTTATAAGAATACAAAATACTTCGTAAAGTTTCAGAAATTAAATGTGTTAAACAAGTGGTTATACACTGATGTTCTGAAATTCTGATGAGTTGCTTATTCTGGTAACTTTTTAAATCAAAAATTGCATTTCTTCAGTGGGGCTCTGCCCCCCTGAACCCCCCGTAGTCTATTTAAATTTACATTCGTAATTTTTTATTGATTGTGCGGATGGTTATAGTATATCATAGATTTTTTTTACGCTGTGATTTATAAGGATAAGTATAATTTTTTTTTTTTTTTTTATAAATTAATAAATTTAAAATTTAAAATAAAATCCTCATGTTAACCGTACGCAAACAATAAATCTTGAAGTGACGAAAAAATGTAACCTTAAAATCTGCTAAGTTCGACCCAAACACAACGGCGTGCTTAAAAAAAGAAAAATATTTTTAGTAATACAGTTATATAATTAATTTATTCATAATACGATTAAATGCTACTTTAGAATGCTTAAATATAAGCAGATCATTTTCATTTTACAGAAAAAATGCACGGATGAAGTCAAAGAATTCGGTCCCTTTTCCACGTGCTTGTTTTGTTTGGGCCGAATGAGGGCATTTAAATCTGAGCGATAACGCACATCATATTGCAAATTGTTTTTACGGCATACTGCACCTCCATCTATCTCTTTCCTCCGTGAATAATAGTTAATTTTATTTTAGCCAAGATCTTTTTATTCCAAAATCTTTTTTTTTTCGATAAATGACGTCTAATTCACCTGCTATTCGTACTTACTCAAAACCTTTCATCTTGTTATATTAAGAAATACTTGAGAGTTTTCTTTTTATTCCCAATATGTCGCCATATTAATTTTTTTATTCTTAATTTTTTTTTTCATTTTCCTGTTTCACGTCAAAATCTTTCAATTGAAAATTGTTTAAGAGAAAATATTATTCAGGGTTTTGATTTTCTTGGCAACAATTAAAGAAACATTGATAAATTTTATGAAAAAATTTCACATTATTCTCTATGAAAATAATGAACTTCTGTATTTTTAAGCAAAATATTTGAATAAAATAAATAAAATATTGCCTACTTTTATTTCTGTGGCTAAAATCCATCTATATGCAAAAATACAAATGCATTAATTCATCCGTTTTGACGTTGTCTTTACTGAAACATTATAGACGCATTTATACTAATATTATTAAGACCAAATACGTTGCTAGGAAATAGATGAAAGAAAAGTTAAAAAATGAAATATGTATTATGTCAAATTGATAAAACAAAATGCTTTATATTATTGGAAAACATGCATAAAGTTCCCCCAAAAATTATAAACCTAATTTAAAAAATCTCGCAAATATATTGACATGATTTCAAACTAAATGGAATAATTTAATAATCTTATTTAAAAATTTCAGCATCCAAAATTTACCATTTAAATCCATTTTTTATATGAGCCATTTCTTTCAACAAATGAGAATTTGAAAATCGTCTGACTTGCCATAGAAAAGCATTACAGAGCAAAATAAAATGTTCTATATTTCCCCAACGAATGAACCAAATTTAACCAAAAACTATACAGCTAAGTCCGAGTACCTCATCAACATGCCAAATTGATTTCAAGCCGATCGGATGCTTTTTGCGGCAGTTATCGCGGAACAGACAGACAAACGGAAATCAAAACTTTTCGTGTCTCCACAGTAAGTCTTCACTGACGTTTCGGCAATAACTAGTAAATCTGCAGATCAGGAGCCTCAACGTCATCTTTGCAAGTCATTGTTTTTTAACTCTCATTGCGTAATATTCATCTTCCTACAAATCGCTTTTTAAAGTTTTCAAATTACATAAATATTTATAAGAATGCAAAATACTTCGTAAAGTTTCAGAAATTAAATGTGTTAAACAAGTGGTTATACACTGATGTTCTGAAGTTCTGATGAGCTGCTAATTCTGGTAACTTTTTAAATCAAAAATTGCATTTCTTCAGGGGGGATGTGCCCCCCTGAACCCTCCGTATTTTATTTAAGTTTACATTCGTAATTTTTTATTGATTGTGCGGATGGTTATAGTATATCATAAGTTTTTTTTACGCTGTGATTTATAAGGATAAGCATAAGTTTTTTTTTTTTTTTTTATAAATTAATAACTTTAAAATTTAAAAGAAAATCCTCATGTTAACCGTACGCAAACAATAAATCTTGAAGTGACGCCAAAAAAAGTAACCTTAAAATCCGCTACATTCGACCGAAACACAACGGCGTGCTTAAAAAAAGAAAGAAAGAAAATAAAAATATTTTTAGTAATACAGTTTTTAATTCATAATACTATGAAATGCTACTTTAGAATGCTTAAATATAAGCAGATCATTTTCATTTTACAGAAAAAAGGCACGGATGAAGTCAAAGAATTCGGTCCCTGTTCCACGTGCTTGTTTTGTTTGGGCCAAATAATGGCATTTAAATCTGGGCGATAACGCACATCATATTGCAAACTGTTTTTACGGCATACTGCATCTCCATCTATCTCTTTCCTCCGTAAATAATAGTTCATTTTATTTTAGCCAAGATCTTTTTATTCCAAAATCTTTTTTTTTTCGATAAATGACGTCTAATTCACCTGCTATTCGTACTTACTCAAAACCTTTCATCTTGTTATATTAAGAAATACTTGAGAATTTTCTTTTTATTCCCAATATGTCGCCATATTAATTTTTTTATTCTTAATTTTTTTTTTCATTTTCCTGTGTCACGTCAAAATCTTTCAATTGAAAATTGTTTAAGAGAAAATATTATTCAGGGTTTTGATTTTCTTGGCAACGATTAAAGAAACATTGATAAATTTTATGAAAAAATGTCACATTATTCTCTATGAAAATAATGAACTTTTGTATTTTTAAGCAAAATATTTGTATAAAATAAATAAAATATTTCCTTTTTTTATTTCTGGGGCTAAAATTCATCTATATGCAAAAATACAAATGCATTAATTCATCCGTTTTGACGTTGGCTTTACTGAAACATTATAGACGCATTTATACTAATATTATTAAGACCAAATTCGTTGCTAGGCAACTGATGAAAGAAAAGGTAAAAAATGAAATATGTATTATGTCAAATTGATAAAACAAAATGCTTTATATTATTAGAAAACATGCATAAAGTTCCCCCAAAAATTATAAACCTAATTTAAAAAATCTCGCAAATATATTGACATAATTTCAAACTAATTGGAATAATTTAATAATCTTATTTAAAAATTTCAGCATCCAAAATTTACCATTTAAATCCATTTTTTATATGAGCCATTTCTTTCAACAAATTAAAATTTGAAAATCGTCTGACTTGCCATAGACAAGCATTACAGAGCAAAATAAAATGTTCTATATTTCCCGAACGAATGAACCAAATTTAACCAAAAACTATACAGCTAAGTCCGAGTACCTAATCAACATGCCCAATTAATTTCAAGCCGATCGGATGCTTTTTGCGGCAGTTATCGCGGAACAGACAGACAGACAGACAGGCAGACAAACGGAAATCAAAACTTTTCGTGTCTCCACAGTAAGCCTTCACTGACGTTTCGGCAATAAAAATGATGTCAATTTGTATAATTTGGCGATTTATATAATTTGACGAAATTGGTCGACGGAATAACTAAGTATTACTGTATTTCTTAATTATTTTCTATTATTTTCTAAAGAAAATATAAAAAAATAATTAATAATCATAGAACAAAATAATTTATGCAATTTGTAAAAAGAAATAAAAGTAAATAAATCTTTAATAACACATAAACAAATATAGCCGGGTTACCATATCAACCTTTTCTGAAATATAAAAAAAAATATATCTGTTTGATTAGAATTTGAGTTGCCATCATTAGAAAAATGTATATAAAATTAGAAACAAATTAATATTTCTAAAAGTAATTCAAATTTAAAAATTCTAATACCAGTTTTGAAATCTGCGGATCAATATTGATTTTTGGTGTTAATTTCATCGCAAAGTATTCCATATTTTAGGAGAAATCGCCGTGAAACCTAATCAGTTGTTTAATCAGTCGTTTCAAAGAATCGTTTCATAAAGTCGTTTCATTAGAATTATATATATATAGGGTAGATTTATTAATATATTTCTTTCTTATTTTTTCTGGTTACGGTTAATCAGGCAATAGTAGAAATATGCATTTAAGCGTTGTTATTATGATTTCCACTTTAGAAATTAACCGTATTTTACTAATGATATCGTAATACTGCCCTTGAAAACAAATTACGAATCATTAGTTCCATTTTTATCCATTATAGTTTTCTTTTTATGCATTCATTTTGTAGTCATATATTAAATTTTCATATCCTGCTTTTCGTACAATGAATTTACTGGTGCTGACACTGATTCTTTTTTTTTTCTGTTTTTTTTTTTTTTTTTTTTCATTGGTTAAATTGTTATTGTTACATAAAGCTTGACAAAATATTTCAAATATTAAGGATTTCATACATATTTATCGTTATATATTTATTTATTTTTTATGCATTCACCTTCATCTTAATATTTACCTTTCACATATTTTAAATGTTATGATTTTTTAATACTTCATTTATAAGTGACTAGCCGCCTTCGCCCGGTACGGTGGTCGGTTTTTCTAAAGAAATCTTGAATGAAACAAAATATATCTGTGAATTTGATCATGCGTTTTAAAGCAATATGGACATTTACCTGGTGTATCCAACAAAATTGCTGAAAGCAATAGGAATGTCATTACGCTATTATATCTTTTATTGAGTCATACAAAATTTAGACTTAAGAACCAATTTCTTTAGTTGATCTGTTAGTGTAGGATTCGGTAAAGAACAATAGAACAATGTTTAATATACTAAAAGCGTTCATGAAGAATTATCAATGCAAGTCTCATCAGAATCTGTTAATTGGACTTATTGAAAAGTGTGATCGTTCATAATAATTGGGTTCGCCTGATTCTAGAACTTTCATCTATAATTCTACAATCAAGCAACCTAACAACCAAGCAACAACAAATGATATGTGCTTTGTACTAAAACATTCACTGAAAAATTAACTAACCAATCAAGTTGCATCGAAATCCACTTAGAATCTTTTAAACTGGAAAATATACCGAAACTTCCCCTAAAAACGATTTAAATCCCATAAAAATTCATTCAGTGGAACCTTTAAAAAAAGCAGATCTTTCAAAATTGGGTTCATCTGATTTAGAAGTTTCCCTATAATTATTTAACTAAGCAACGAAGAACGTTATGTTTTATACTAACATCTTTTCTGAAAAATTATCTAACTAACAATGTAAGTCCCGTCAAAATCTATTCAGGGGAATTCCAAGATATAAGCGGCCGGAATGCAATTTCCCTTTGCATTATATATATATTGAGATAGTTAAATATAACTTTCATAATCGCGTTAACCTGATTATAGAACTCTCTGGGAGGTAGAGGTAGGTATATACCGCATCACTTCTGAATTTTTTAAGGAACTCAGCTCAACTTCCATAACTATAGCATATAGACTCTCTAGTATACCCTATCTCTGTAGCGTATATCTTCCAATTTTCTTTACTGTACCACTGAGAACTTTTTCCGCATAGCTCCGTAACTAAACAACCTAGAATGGTATGATAAATATTGAAAAAATCCCTGAAATATTATCTAACTTACTGTGCATTTAATTAGTTGACTTGAAATCTTTCATAATCGATTTCACCTAATTTTAGAACCCCCGTAGCAACTTAGAATGATTTTTTTTACATTAAACCATTTATAAACCAAATTTACTATTTAACAGTGTAAGTTCTACAAAATTCTGTTCAGTAGAATCTGAGTTATAATCATATTTACAATATGTATTGCTCACTAAACCTTTTTTTCTTTACATTTGAAATAAAATTAGTAACTGTTTTGGTATTTTCCTGTTATGCCAACACCATTGTCAGCAAGCGTAATAGTTGGCACAAAAATGAAATGATACATTTGAAAATAAATTAATAATTTTGTTGATAAAAAAAATGAGCATTTAAAAAATATAACTTTTGAAAATTACACACTTTGACCTACCATTTTTTTTAAATCAATAAAAATAATGGTACTACTTGGTTATCCCGTCGACCAAAAATCTATTTCCAAACTTTAAGATTAAATGCCAATAATGGTTGATCGTAAATGTTACATCCACTTGACTTTAAGGAAGTTACACGTATTTACGTCATCAGGTGATTTTTATTTCAACGTTTTAAATGTATTTTTATTAATGTTATACTAATTTATTTGTTCTTTCGTTATTTAAAATAAAAAATATGTCAATTTGTATAATTTGGCGAGTGGTTTGGCGATTGATATAATTTGGCGAAATTGATCGACGGGTACTTAAAAATAAGAATAAATAAATATTTTACAAGTAATAAAATATAGTCAATTTAAACTGGTCTTGAAATTTTAAATGTATTTTACTACTGAAGCATGGCATACGTAATACGCACGTCTCACATTGCAGTACGAACTTTTCATTCTTTCAATGAAGACATTCATGGTTTTTTGAACAAAACATTTTTATATGTATAATTCCTAACTTCTGAAATAATTTTATTGTAGCTTCCTCATCAACAGATAACTGCGAAATGGTAAAATCTCCATCAGTATCAATAATAAATATTTTCTATTCAAAAAATAACAAATTAAAAAGTTTTGCGAGATTATGATGGAATAAAATAAATTCCATCATTAAAAATTCCTGTATAAAAATATTCACGTTCAATAATTACCAAATGTTAATGTGTGGCACGGTTTGCAATAAAAATCGTTGAACGATTAGGGTTGAAATAAATGGCGCGATAACACACATTTTGGCATGGTATCGCGACGAAAATTAGAACGAAAAAGTAACACAGTTTTTCTATTTTTTTTTTTTTTTTTTAATTTACTTTTAGTTTTTGAGGCGTTTGAATTTTTTTCTAATTCACGAAGTTGTTTTTATTTAACTAAAAGGATTGGTTAAAAAATTATTCAATTTGAATTTTTTCTCTTGCTATGGTAACTGAATGAAAAGAATGAGTTTTTAGAAATTATCACTTGAAAAATTCAGGTTTTGGCGCCAAAGATAGTGCCAAATTAGAAAAATATGAAATATTTCTCGAACTACTGGGCTTAAAAGAATTTAGTTAGTACCATTCGATTCAGCATACAAAAATACACCAAAATATGTTATCAGTTGAAAAATAACTATAAAATTCGATTTTTAAGGAATTTTTTTTAAGTTCGTTCTCTTTTTTACCCCCCTTAGGGGTGGAATTTTGGAAAATCCTTTCTTAGCGGCACTCTATATCATAAGAAGTATTTTTACCCCGATTTTCAAGATTTTAGGTTCAGTAGTTTTGGCTGCGCGTTGATTAATACAAAATCCAGACATTCTTTTATATATACTAGGGAATCGTACCCGGGCTTCCCGGGTTAAAGAATATAGGTGAAAACATTTTTTTTTTATTGAAAACTGACATTTTTTTTATATGCAATAAATTTTTTAGATTGGCCATTTACATTAAAAACGCATTTTTCATATGGAAAATACGAATTACACAATCAAATACATTTTTGAAATTTATCAAAAGCGATATTTTCTTATTAGCCGCATGCTAAGAGTTATTTGCCAAGATTTTACTACTTATGGCATCCTTTTATATTCTAATAATTTCAGAGCTTATACATGTCTGGTAAATTTGTGTTTTATTTATGTTATTTTATTTATTTATTCATAGGGAAGTTCTTTTTAAATAGAAATTAGCCGTAAGAAAATGATGAACTCTTTATTTTGTTTTAAGGGCAAACAGATTAATCTTTCGTAATCGAGCTCCGCGCGATATAGATGAATTAAAAAATATTTCATGCTTTAAAATTGTTTTTAAAAACACTAGGGGAGCGCACCCGGGCTTCCCGGGTTAAAGAATGTAGGTGAAAAATTTTTTTTAATTGAAAACTAATAATTTTTTTTTATATGCTATAAATTTTTTAGATTGACCACTTGCATTAAAAAAGCATTTCTCATATGGAAAATACGAATTATACAATCAAATAAATTTTTTGAAATTTATCAAAAGCGGTATTTTCTTATTAGCTGTATGCTAAGAGTTATTTGCCAAGAATTTGCTACTTATGCCGTCAGCGATATACACAAATACGTTTGTTCTTTATAATATAGATACTTAATCAGTAAAATATAATAAATATCAGGATGTGGTTATCAATTGAGGCTCTTATGCTTGGATTTCCGGAATGAAAACAGCAATTTTCACCTTCTCAAATTTTGCATACGCACTTCTCATATCCATATTCATCATTTTTTAAAAAAATTGTATTTTGTTTGATCATTTAAAAATCATTTTAACTCAAAACTTGAAGTCACGATTGTCAGCAACATCTTTTAAGTGAACAGAAAATGATGTTTTGATGCACTCTTTACTTGAGATTCAAATCTCAATTCCTGAGAGTAAAAATTTCCGTAATTTATGTTTTTGAGACACATTTGTGTTAAAATGATTAGTTTTGTCCAAGAAAATGATCGTTTTCTTTTAAATATGACTTCATTTTCACTTAAATAAGCATTTCGCCTAGTGTCTGAAACAATTTTTATCAAAAAATAGCGTGAATAAAGTTAAAAATAACTCATTATTTCTCGCTTGTCTGCAATAATGAAAGCTATCTAATTTTCCTCATTTTGAAGAAATTTAATAAAATGC
Source organism: Maratus speciosus (assembly GCA_963932465.1). NCBI lineage: Eukaryota > Metazoa > Arthropoda > Arachnida > Araneae > Salticidae > Maratus > Maratus speciosus. The sequence continues at coordinate 45,158,980 of OZ010786.1, forward strand.
TTTTAAAATTAAAATATAAAAGTAAGGATATTAAAAAAAAAAAAAAAAAAAAAAAAAAAACAGATAGTGCGACCAATTCTACAAAGGAAGAGCTTTCAGTTTTTTTTTTTTTTTTTAAATTAGTAAATTTGGTTCAGCAGAAAGATCCTGACAGATGATTAAAAAACACACATGTGTTTTAAATATATAGATTATATAAAATTAGTAAAAATTAAATTAAGCAACTTGTGTTATTTTGATAAAATTATAGTAGAATGTCCTAAAAAATAGCATTAAAATTTTATTATTCGAGAGAATTTTCCACAAAAACTTCAGGAACATGATATTATTTTAAACCACGTGTTATTTGTTTAGTTGTCTAACTCGGCGAAGCAAATCTATCCAGGCGAGAATCATCAATTTCTGTAATATAAATCGCAATTATTTGCAAGCCACCTCTCTTTTATAAATACACTGCCAATTTTTGTAAAACATTGCGTTTTATGTGATTTCGATAACATTATTTTCAAAAGTGAAGCATTTTCACCTGTGAAGAAATTCAAAGCAGCTGGGCTGTGAAAATGACGCACTTCTACAAAACATAATTCAGGTTTAAGAATTAAAATACACGCTTTTTTTATAAAATGACGTCATTTGCATCCGCTAAAGCAATGCACTTTTACAATCCAATCTTAAACTTCGTCTATAGGAAAGTGTGCATATGACGTCATTATCACGGAATAACAGACAATATTCTTGACATAGCGCATATTTTAATTTCAACTTTTTTCAGGTTTTATGAGAAAATGGCAACAAAAAGATGGAGTATCTCCTATTTTCCGTTTACTTTCAATGACTTTCAATAGAAATGGGGTACTTTTGTTGTACCCCATTACCCAAAACAGATAGTACGATCACATCTACGAAGGAACACCTTTCAGTTAAATTAGTAAAATTGGTTCGGCAGAAAGATCAGGGCAGATGACTAAAAAACACACTTGTGTTTTAAATATATAGGTTATATAAAATTAGGAAAAATTAAATTAAGCAAATTATGTTATTTTGATAAAATTATAGTAGAATGTCCTAAATAATAGCATTAAAATGTAATTATTCGAGAGAATTTTCGACAAAAACTTCAGGAACACGATATTACTTTAAACCACGAATTATTTGTTTGCTTGTCTAACTCGGCGAAGCAAATCCATCCACGCGAGAACCATAAATTTCTGTAATATAAATCGCTATTATTTGCATGTTACCTCTCTTTTATAAAGACACTCTACATTTTTATACATCATTGCGTTTATCAGTGTGTGCTTTCGATTACATTATTTTCAAAAGTGAAGCATTTTCACCCGTGAAGAATTTCAAAGCAGCTGTGCTGTGAAAATGATGCACTTCTACAAAACATAATTCAGGTTTAAGAATTAAAATACACGCTTTTCTATAAAATGACGTCATTTGTATCCGCTAAAGCAATCTACTTTTACAACCCAGTCTTAAACTTCTTCTATAGAAAAATGTGCATATGACGTCATTATCACGGAATAACAGACAATATTCTTGACGTAGCCCATATTTTATTTTCAACTATTTTTTCATGTTTTATGAGAAAATGGCAACAAAAAGATACAGTATCTCCTATTTTCAAGTATTTTCCGTTTACTTTTAATGACTTTTAATAGAAATGAGGTACTTTTGTTGCCACGATAAGAAAAATGGTATTAAAAACTTAAAAAAAATTAATATCTCAAAAATAAATTGAGATAGAGCTTTCAAACAAATTGCATTTAAAAGAACATTTTTTCCCTTACTCGACGGTGTAAAAATTAAAAATGTGCGATGTTTAGAAGTTTAAAAATTTGCAGTTGAGAAAATTGCAAAGCCAAAATTTTATTTCAAATTTCAAAATGTTGCCATTCGCAAAATGACGTATGCGTTACGCACAGGTATGTTTGTCCTTTATAATATAGATAGACAATCCGTAAAATGAGATGAACTTTGCAAACAAATTCCATTTGAAAAAAAAATCCTATTTGGTGATCTAAAAATTTAAATTGTACGATTACAAATATGTTAGATTTGTCTTTTTTCAATATTATTCTTTTATTTGTTTATAAAAGAAGTATTAATTTCGTTAATTTGTCTTTCCAAATGTGTTATTTTGGTGGTTTTTTTAATATTATTCTTTTATTTGCTTATAAAGGAAGTATTAATTTCATTATGCAAAAATAGTCAGAAACAAATGCTGAAAAATGTTTGTTCCTTTATGTGCGAAATGTTTATTATTTTATGTATTGAAACCGGCACGTGATACGATAAACTTTTAAAAAATCATGCTTAAAAATTCTTTTAGAAAATGTAATACATCAGTCAATGAATACAATTTTTAAACAAATTGCATTTCGTAGTACATTTATTTCCCTATGCGACAAAATATCAAAATGTATGATGGTCAGAAGATTGAAAAAATGCAGTAGCGAAAATTTCAAGACTGACATTTGATCGTGAAGTATTGCCATTCGCAAAATGACGTCAGCGTTACGCACAGATACGTTTGTTCTTTATAATATAGATACATAATCAATAAAATATAATAAAGATCACTTATTAGGATGTGGTTATCAATTGAGGCTCTTATGATTGGATTTCAGGAATGAAAACAGCAATTTTCACCTTCTCAAAATTTGCATACGCACTTCTTATATCCATATTTATCATTTTTTGAAAAAATGTATTTTGTTTGATCATTTAAAAATCATTTTAACTCAAAACTTGAAGTCAAGATTGCCAGCAACATCTTTTATGCGAACAGACGCACTCTTTATTTGAGATTCTAATCTCAATTTTGAAGAGTAAAAATTTCCGTAATTTATGGTTTTTAGACGCATTTGTGTTAAAAGGCTTAGTTTTATCTATGAAAATGATCGTTTTCTTTTAAATATGACTTCATTTTCACTTAAATAAGCATTTCGCCTAGTGTCTGAAACTTAGTATCAGTACACATGTAGAAGGAAAATCACTATAGAAAATTTATGAGGAAAAATGCGTGTTTTCAAAAGCAGTATTTCATTTTCCGTTATTATGCCCTAATATAATATTCTGCTCCAAATGGGATTTTGCGCCACTAAACCCTATACAACAATTTTGAATTTTTATCAGAAAATAGTATGAATAAAGTTTAAAATACCTCATCATTTCTCTCTTGTCTGCAGCAATGAAAGCTATCTAATTTTCATCATTTTGAAGAAATTTCATAAAATGTTTTTAAAATTAAAATATAACTAGTCGGATGTACCAATCCCAAAACTTTCTTCTATGTTATACATGTTAATACTTCAAAATTCGCTATCACACTGCCAAAATTAAATGGCAATCTATGCATCTCATGAGGATTCTAACGATATGAAATTCCGTGCATTAGTTCTTGAGATATGACTATCGCTGAAATCGTCTAAATTCAGCAAAATGCTGCCTAGCAGCGCCACCTATTGGGTGATTTATACCAAATCCTAATCAGCAACAATTTATGTCAACGTCTGACTGAATCTGATGTTTGGAGAAAATCCGTACATTAGTTTTTGAGATATAGCAATAGCGAAAATCGTGAAAATTTCTGCATAGCAGCGCCACCTATTGGGTGATTAACACCAAAACCTAATTAACAACAACTTGTGTCAACATACAACTAAATCTGAAGTTAGATGAAAATTGGTCCATTAGTTCTATTCATAGAGCTATTGAGGCAATCGTGGAAAAGGCAGCAGAGAAGCGCCACCTGTTGGGCGATTTACACCAACACCTAATCAGTAGCAAGTCATATCAAGGACTAACTTAATCTGAAATTTGATGAAAATCCGTGCGTTAGTTCTTAAGATAGAGCTATTGGGGAAATCGTGTAAAGCCTGCAAAGTTCATCATAACAGCGCCACCTGTTGGGCGATTTACACCAAAACGTAATCATCATCAACTCATATCAAGGACTAACAAAATCTGAAGTTTGATCAAAATCCGTGCATTAGTTCTTGAGATAGAGCTATTGCGAAAATCGTGAAAAATGCAGCATTGCAGCGCCACCTGTTGAGCGATTTACACCAAAACCTAATCAGCATCAATTTGTATTAGGCACTAACTGAATATCAATTTTTATTAAATTCCGTGCATTAGTTCCTGAGATAGAGCGCCCACAAAATGTGTGTCACATACACACAGACAGACAGACAGACACACAGAGTCACAGACAGACATTTTGTAAAAACATGTTTTTTGGAATCTCTGACCCCTAAAACGTGTAAATCCGTCGAAAATCGGAATTCGAAAATTTTCATGAATCCAATACTTTCTTCTTGTAAAGATAGAAGAAAGTAAAAATGGGATATTTAAAAAAAACAGATAGTGCGACCACATCTACAAAGGAAGAGCTTTCAGTTTAAAAATATATATATTAGTAAAATTTGTTCAGCAGAAAGATCAGGGCAGATGACTAAAAACACACTTGTGTTTTAAATATATAGATTATATAAAATTAGGAAAAATTAAATTAAGCAAATTATGTTATTTTGATAAAAATTATAGTAGAATGTCCTAAATAATAGCATTAAAATGTAATTATTCGAGAGAATTTTCGACAAAAACTTCAGGAACACGATATTATTTTAAACCACGAATTATTTGTTTGCTTGTCTAACTCGGCGAAGCAAATCCATCCACGCGAGAACCATAAATTTCTGTAATATAAATCGCTATTATTTGCATGTTACCTCTCTTTTATAAAGACACTCTACATTTTTATACATCATTGCGTTTATCAGTGTGTGCTTTCGATTACATTATTTTCAAAAGTGAAGCATTTTCACCTGTGAAGAATTTCAAAGCAGCTGTGCTGTGAAAATGATGCACTTCTACAAAACATAATTCAGGTTTAAGAATTAAAATACACGCTTTTCTATAAAATGACGTCATTTGTATCCGCTAAAGCAATCTACTTTTACAACCCAGTCTTAAACTTCTTCTATAGAAAAGTGTGCATATGACGTCATTATCACGGAATAACAGACAATATTCTTGACGTAGCCCATATTTTATTTTCAACTATTTTTTCATGTTTTATGAGAAAATGGCAACAAAAAGATACAGTATCTCCTATTTTCAAGTATTTTCCGTTTACTTTTAATGACTTTTAATAGAAATGAGGTACTTTTGTTGCCACGATAAAAAAAATGGTATTAAAACTGCAAAAAAATTAATATCTCAAAAATTAATTAAGATACAGCTTTCAAACAAATTGCATTTAAAAGAGCATTTTTTTCCTTATATGACGGTGTAAAAATTTAAAATGTGCGATGTTTAGAAGTTTAAAAATTTGCAGTAGAGAAAATTGCAAAACCAAAATTTCATTTCAAATTTCAAAGTTTTGCCATTCGCAAAATGACGTATGCGTTACGCACAGATATATTTGTCCTTTATAATATAGATAGATAGATTAGATCTAGTTATTATAAAATACATTACTGATTAGTTAATTTAATAATCGTTGATACAATTTAATATGTATAAGTTCTATATCAGGTCTTGATACGCAATTTATCCTTTTTATTTAAAAATGATGTTGATTTGTAATATTCTATAATGGTTATATATATATACATCTCTAAGTCAAAAAATTAGATTAATTCATTTAATTTGTATTTCGAATTGCATTTAGATTTATTTCAGTGTAGTATAATTGAAAAAGAACAACGGTTGATGTTTTAATAAATTTTAATGTTATTAAAGAAAATCAAAACTATAAAAAATTAAATTTTGAATGAATATAGAATTTTTGTAAAATTATTTTCATTATTCAAAATATTAGAATACTAAGAAAGGTGGTTCAAAAAATTAGAATACTTATGAATTTTCCTGATTGGTTCAGAAGGTTGCACAATTTAAACATAAAATTATCTTCTATGAGGATTTTTCTTTATTTATAAAAACGCTTTGCATCATCATTGCTTTTATTTTGTGTGAAACATGGATCGTTCGTCCGACATAACGGAGTTTACAAAACATCGTATAATTGATTTTCATAAAAAGGGCGTATTCAGCAATTTATCACCAGTTACTTAAAAAGTTCTCAACCAAGTGTTAGTAGAGCAATAAAGCAGTATTTTAACGACGGTCAATTTGAAAACAAGCATCTGAATTGCGGCCGAAAGCCAAAAACTACTCAGAGAGATGATAGAAAGCTAAAGAGTATTGTTCAAAAAAGCCCGTTTTAGAAATGTAAGATATTTGCATAGAAAGTGAAATGAACACGGTATTGATGTGAGTAAATCTACAACAATAAAACGTCTCCACAAAAATCGATTCCAATCTCGTGTACCAAAGATATAGCCCCTTATGACTATTAAACAGAAAAGGGAGAGTGTGAAGTAGTGCATAAAAGCTTATTATGGGGTCTGGATGATTGGAAAAATATGTTGTTTCGTGATGAGAATCTGTTTTATGTAACATATGGTGAACAAGATGTCCGTGTATGGCGAATGAAGCAAAAAGCATATGACCAAGACTGCATGGAACGATCAGCGACATTTGCAGCCAGTGTAATTGCATGTTCTTGCATGACACAGATGGTCCTGGAAAGCTATGTATTAATAACGAAAAGATTAATTCTGAGACGTATCCAGCAATCCTTGAGAATTTCATAATACTATCGTCGTAATATCTGTGTAGTGACGATTTTATTTTCCGACGTGATTTAGTAGCTTCACACATGTCAGTGTCCACCAAGAACTGGCTTGGCCAACACAAAATTAACATACTTCCCTCGACGGCTAAATCGCCGGATTTCATTCCAACAGAGAATTTGTGGGGAATAATGAAGAAAAGACTGCAAGATATGGTTCCCAAAAAATAAAGTTGAGCTTTTTTCCAGCATAAAGTCGACATGATCTTGTGTGGGCAGAAAACATTGTGAATCGCTTGTGGCTAGCTTGGAAAAGCGAGTTTGGGCTGTTATAAAATGTAAATGGGAATGCTACAAAATATTAAAGTATAGCTATTTTTCGTTTTTTTTAAAACACGTATGCATTATTTTAAATACGGATGCATTATGCAATATTACAATGCATTATTCTAATATTTTTAACTAGGTAAATTGTTCCGCTACTATTTTGAATTTTTCAAGTGTGAATAATTATTTTAATTTTTGTATTATTTCCTTTAATTTTTATGCTAAAAGGTTCTACAAACTATGTAGATTCTTACAATATTAAGGTTTATCCTGCATTACTTTTGTACAAGAGATACATAAAAAAAAACCTTTTTTCACAATTATTTTTCTATCATTCTAATTTTTGGACTTGGAGCTGAATATATAAATGTATGCAACGTTAAAAAAAAAAAAAAAAATATTTTAAAAACTTTTATTTTGGGAATGTTTTCCATAGCCCACAATTTTTTTTTTATGTTTAAGTTAAGTTTTACATTTTTTTGGTTAAGGGTTAACAGTATCTGGGAATAAAAATGCACGCAAAGATCATTTATTTTTAGCAACCTTGAGCACATATATTAACAAGAAAGTGAATTAAAAGGTCTGTTTCAGTGAACATATAAATACTACAGTTAGAACTTTCATATCTGAAAAAAAAGACGTAAGAATGATATTTTATGGCAGCACGGCGGTATAAGTGGAATATCTGAAAGTGTCTCTGAAAAGTAACGGGGTCATTTTCAAAATATGCAATGCTGTCCCGCAGTAAAAAAAAAAAAAAAATGTGTTCATAATATATTATTTAAAACTGACTATAAATATTATATTTATTTAATTACACTACACAACATATTTCTAAAACATAAAAATAATCACTTTCATATTTTTTTTCCTAAAGATGCAGATTTTTGCATCTAGTAGAATAAAAAAATAGCTGTCCCTCTTCTGTATTTTATAATTCTGTAATATTTTTTCACTTTAAAAGGAAAGTAATTGGGACATTTAATGAGATAAATCACCATTATTTTAAATTTCTGACATTATTCCAGCAAAAAAAAATTTTTTTTAAGAAAATCTACAAAACATTTTGTCCCTCATATTTTGTCAATTCTGTTACCAAGCTACAATTTCATGAAGAAGGGTTGACAATTTCACAAAGAGACGGCAGCACATTTGCAATAAAAACACTTATACTAGTTAAATATTTACTTGTAGCCATTTTCTTTTGCATTTGAAAAACAACAGTGTAGTGGAGTAAAGAATTTTTTATAAAGGTGAGTATTTTTATTCAATGTCAAGTCTGTTACCTAATTTTTTATGCTAAAAATATAAGTTTAGTACTTTTTTTGCTTGAATATTATTATCTAGTCAATATATTAAAGATTTTGTTTTGTTTCTTAGTGTTAATAATTAGCATGTAGGTTTTGGAAGATAATTTGCTGTTAATGTCAAGTCTGTTACCAGTCAAGTCTGTTACCAGTCAAGTCTGTTACCATGTTACTGGTAAATAGTGTATAAAATATAGTAAAATAGTGTATAAAAATTATACCAAAAGCTAAAGTGCTTAATTAATTATATTTACAGACACATCTAACTTATACATTATCACTTATTTCATTTTTTATGTGAAATTTAAAAGTAATTTTTTTTTTAATGTTTTTCTGAATTGTACGCATTTATTGAAAATGACCCAAGGTGACTACAGAGAGCGCCACCGGGAAAAAAATACAAATACTTGTTAAGTAAAGACAGCAAAGAATAAGATAAATTGTTCAGACGTAAATTATATAGTCGAATTGAAGGGACTTCCAGTCATAAAACTTTTTGTATCCCTTATTTTTAGAATTAAATCAACTTAGATAACTTGATAAAATGTCACTGGTTTTAGACATAATATAACGTAATTTTTTTTTTAAATGTTTTTCTGAATTGTATGCATTTATTGAAAATGACCCAACGTGACTACAGAGAGCGCCACCGGGAAAAAAATACAAATACTTGTTAAGTAAAGACAGCAAAAAATAAGATAAATTGTTCAGACGTAAATTATATACAATCGAATTGAAGGGACTTCCAGTCATAAAACTTTTTGTATCCCTTATTTTTAGAATTACATCAACTTAGATAACTTGATAAAATGTCACTGGTTTTAGACATAATATAACGGCTAAAAAAACTTTAAAGAACTCCTAATGTTCGAGAAACTAGAGATGTTTGATACACTGTCTTTATTTTATTGAAAAAAGTCATTTTTCATGATAATCGCAAGATGAAACATTTTTGCTAGACTTTTGTGCTTTTTAATGTTGTCTTTTAGACATCTGTAGTGATATTAAAAATTATAAACATACAATTTCTCCTCATAAAAATAAATTTTCCTTTTGTCATTTTTAATCTCCTCTGCTAGCAGTAAAGAAAGTTAATGATGTTTACTTTTAAATGAGTATGTTATTTATTGATCTTATTGATAGGCTAGTTGCACTGAACTTGGTATAGCTATTGTCTATGTGTATTTAGACTGTTTTCCAAAATGGTAGTTGCAGGATGTTTGACCCACTACTTTTGAGAGATATTTGATAAAGATTAAATCCCCACTTTCAATCTAATAATTAAAAACATTTTAATAATTGAATTTAAATCTGTAAAAAATGTTAAATAGTATTGCAAAACAATATTTTAATTCAAACTGAATATAAAAATATCTATTAATAAATGATGTAAAATGTGTTCAGAGAAAATAATTTTACAATTCGGATAAAATTATTGAGAAGAGAGCTATATATATCGAAAATAAGTATATTTTATATATATATATATATATACGTGTGTCACTGCTAATATTGGGTTAATTATTTCTGAAGGTCTGAAGCTATGACAGAGTAGGCTACTAATTAGAAAGGTATCCTAGTTTTTTGATTGGTAGCGTTTTGTCCAATGTTAAAGTTTTGCGTAAAAGCGACATCTAGCCGATATTTTTCTCTAATTTTCTCAAGTGAGTTTGTTACTCTCGAAATCTACGTTTCACGGTTTTTACTTGTCGTTTTATGGAGCGTTAGTCAATCTGCAGTGTATAAAAGTGGTATTTTGATTTGGCTAAGATAGATTTGGGAGTTTGATCCTACCTTGTCAAGGTAAATAAGACATGCAGTCTCATGTTTTTCGCTTCGAGACCTCAACATCGATTTCTTTAGTAGTGCAACGTGCCAGTTTAGATTGCCGTTTTTGTAGGAAATACATCGACATTGGTTAAAAAAAAAAAAATCGTTCAACATATTTTGAACGCAGTATCTGAGCGGAAGCTATGGGCTTCTAATATTTAAGTGACATTATACCACTGTTTTCAAGAAGTCATTGTATCTTGGATATTGATAGCCACTTGGATTTAACGTGAGCAGCCAGTTTTTTTTTAGCATGTAATTTAGTTGAAAATTAGTAGTTTGCATTTATTTATTTTAGACTTAAATAGATTCTAGTTTAGAGTACCACATCTGAAATACAAAACTCCACTGCGCCCCTGCCGTAAATGCCATTTTTCTCTAATTTTCTCAAGTGAGTTTGTGTTTCTCGAAATCTACGGTTCACGGATTTTACTTGTAGTTTTATGTTAATAATTGAGTGTTGGTCAATCTGCAGTGTGTAAAAGTTGTATTTTAAGTTGGCTAAGATAGATTTGGAGACGGATCCTACCTCGTGAAGGTCAATAAAACTTGCAATCTGGGTTTTTTTGCTTCGAGACCTCGACCTCGATCGTTTTAGTAGTACCCAGCGCAAAGTGCCAGTTTAGATTGCCGTTATTGAAGTAGAGATTTTGACAATGGGTAAGAAATCGTTCAACATATTTTGAACGAAGTATCTGAGCGAAATCTATGGTCTTCTAGTATTTAAGTGACATTGTACCACTGTTTTTAGGAAGTCAGTGTTTCTCGGATATCGGTAGCCACTTAGATTTAATGTGAACAGAGAGATTTTGTGACGTTTAGTTGAAAATTAGCAGCTTGCATTTATGTATTTTAAACTTAAATAGATTTTATTTTTTTTGTACCATATCGGAAATACAAAACACCACTTTAACCCAGCCGTATTTGATTTTCACTAAACACTTTTTAATAGCTTAACTTAAGTATCCCTGACTCACCTCGTAACAGCCCTGATGGGACTTGCAGAAGTCACAAAGCTACCATATCTAATTATCAGACGTAGTAGTGCTTTATGAAGAGTAGATTTAAAAGGCAGATTTGATTATCTGGTTACGAAATCCTTTATTGATTTTTAGAATTATGCATATGATATATTAACATAAAAATTATTAGCATCATCCCAGAAGCCAACCAAATAAACGAGTTTCGTACAAAAAATTTGATTTTGTAAAATAAATTAAATTAATGCCGTACAGATATAAGTTATGCATCATTCAATTAAATATCTTATAGAAATATATATTTTTTGAATTTACTGGAGATTGTTTTGTTCCAGTTTATAGAATTATTAGAAATAGTTTATATTTTTTTATAAAAAACTTCGTTATCTTGTAAAATTATAATGCTTTAAGAAGGACAGAATACATAATTAGCTTTTCAAATGTTGCAAAAGGGGGTGCTGTTCTATGTCAAACACAAATTACGAGTATTTTAGTAAAACATGAGTCAAACATCCATGTGTCTTTAAAAAGCCAGATTCTATAAATTAACTTATAAATATAAATGAGGAAGGAATCGTAAGAAGAACCCGAATTTCATATTTTTACGGACAAACTGATAAAAATCTTCGGTTAAAAATAATTTACACTGTGTTAAAAAAAAAAAAAAAAAAAAAAAAAAAAAAAAAAAATTAAAAATATAGTAACATTTAATCTGAATCTCTTCCATTTATATATTTACCTTAAGTTTAAATGAAAGTTAAACACGAATAAACTATTTTTATATATCATTAATGAAGATATATCTATCTATATTATAAAGGACAAACATATCTGTGCGTAACGCATACGTGATTTCGCGAATGGCAACACTTTGAAATTTGAAATAAAATTTCGGTTTTGCAATTTTCTCTATTGCAAATTTTTAAACTTCTAAACATCGCACATTTTAAATTTTTACACCGTCGTATAAGGAAAAAAATGCTCTTTTAAATGCAAATTGTTTGAAAGCTGTATCTCAATTTATTTTTGAGATATTAATTTTTTTGTAGTTTTTAATACCATTTTTCTAATGGCAACAAAAGTACCCCATTTCTATTGAAAGTAAACGGAAAATAGCCATAAATAGAAGATAACTGTATCTTTTTGTTGCCATTTTCTTATAAAACCTGAAAAAATGTTTAAATTAAAATACGTGCTATGTCAGCAATATTGTCTGTTATTCCGTGATAATGACGTCATACGCATACTTTTCTATAGATGAAGTTTAAGATTGGATTGCTGTAGCGGATGCAAATGACGCCATTTTATAAAAAAAGCGTGTAATTTAATTCTTAAAACTGAAATATGTTTTGTAGAAGTGGGTCATTTTCACCCCAGCTGCTTTCTCAAGTTTTTGTCCAAAATTCTCGCGACTAATAAAATTTTAAAGCTATTCTTTAGGACATTCTACTATAATTTTATCAAAATAACACACTTTACTTAATTTAATGTTTCATAATTTTATATAATCCATATATTTAAGACACAGGTGTCTTTTTAGTCATCTTCCCTGATCTTTCTGCTGAACCAATTTTAGTAATATATATATTTTTACACTGAGAGCTCTTCCTTTGTAGATGTGGTCGCACTATCTGTTTTTTTTTAAATATCCCATTTTTATATTTTAATTTTAAAAGCATTTTATGAAATTTCTTCAAAATGATGAAAATTAGATAGCTTTCATTGCTGCAGACAAGAGAGAAATGATGAGGTATTTTAAACTTTATTCATGCTATTTTCTGATAAAAATTCAAAATTGTTGTATAGGGTTTAGTGGCGCAAAATCCCATTAGTAGCAGACTATTATATTAGGGGCATAATAACGGAAAATGACATACTGCTTTTGAAAACACGCATTTTTCCTCATAAATTTTCTATATTGTTTTTCCTTCAGCATGTGTACTGATACTAAGTTTCAGACACTAAACATTTTAACACAAATGCGTCAAAAAAACATAAATTACGGAAATTTTTACTCTCCGGAATGGAGATTAGAATCTTAAGTAAAGAGTGCGTCTGTTCACATAAAAGATGTTGCTGACAATCGTGACTTCAAGTTTTGAATTAAAATGATATTAAAATGATCAAACAAAGTACCAATTTTTAAAAAATGATGAATATGGATATGCGAGGTGCGTAAGGAAATTTTGAGAAGGTGAAAATTGCTGTTTTGCATTCCGGAAAACAAAGCATAAATTCCTCAATTTATAACCACATCCTAATAATTGACTTTTATTATATTTCACTGATTATGCATCTATATTATAAAGAACAAACGTATCTGTGCGTAAAGCTAACGTCATTTTGCGAATGGCAACACTTCATGATCAAATTTCGGTCTTGAAATTTTCGCTACTGCAAATTTTTAATCTTTTGACCATCGTACATTTTCAATCATACATTTTCGTCACATAGGGAAAAAAATTACTTTCAAATGCAATTTGTTTAAAAACTGTATCTTAATCGACTTTGTTTTCTAATAATTTTTAAGCATAATTATTTTAAAGTTTATCTTATCACGTGCCAGTTTAAATACATAATAATAATAAACATTTTGCACATAAAGCAACAAACATTGTTCAGCATTTGTTTCTGACTATTATTCCACAACAAAATTAACACTTCCTTTATAAATAAATAAAAGAATATTAAAAAAAACACCAATATAACATATTTGTGAAAGACAAATTAACGAAATTAATACTTTTTTATAAACAAATAAAAGAATAATATTAAAAAAAACACAAATCTAACATTTATGTAATCGTACAATTTAAATTTTTAGATGACCAAGTAGGACTTTTTTTTTCAAATGGAATTTGTTTGCAAAGTTCATCTCAGTTTATTGGTTGTCTATGGCTTTAAAAACAATTTTAAAGCATGAAACATTTTTTAATTTATGTATATCGCGTGGAGCTCGATTACGAAAAATTAATCCGTTTGCCCTTAAAATAAAATAAACAGTTCATAATTTTCTTACTGCTAATATCCATTTAAAAAAAAACTTCCCTATGAATAAATAAATAAAATAATATCAATAAAACACAAATTTAACAGGCATGTATAAGCTCTGAAATTATCAGAATATAAAAGAATGTGGTAAGTAGCAAATTCTTGGTCAAATAACACTTAGCATGCGGCTAATATGAAAATATCGCTCTTGATAAATTTAAAAAATTTATTTGATTGTTTAATTCGTATTTTCCATATGAAAAATGCTTTTTTAATGTAAGTATGTTGTATAATTCGTGTTTTTCATTTGAAAAAAAATGCTTTTTCAATGAAAGTGGGCAATCTAAAATTTATTGCATATAAAACAAATATTAGTTTTCAATTAAAAAAAATGTTTTCACCTATATTCTGTAACCCGGGTAGCCTAGGTACGATCCCTTAGTTTATATAAAAGCCGCTCTCTGTGTGTATGTCCTTCATACAAATCTTTGATTTTTGACCGATTTGCACGAAACTTCATGTAAATACGTAGAACGTGGAAAAGATCACTGTCTACTTAAAAAAAATATCAGACCACTATTTATCCATTTTTTCTACCACTTCCATAATTTAACATTATAGAAATATCTCTTTTTAAATCTTTTTTAATTCAAACGTTTCTTTCCTGTTGCCAAACCCTAAAAAATGACACAATAATCTATATCTTTATTATAAAGGACAAACATATCTGTGCGTAACGCATACGTCATTTTGCGAATGGCAACACTTTGAAATTTGAAATAAAATTTTGGTTTTGCAATTTTCTTTATTGCAAATTTTTAAACTTCTAAAAATCGCACATTTTAAATTTTTACACCATCGTATAAGGAAAAAAATGCTCTTTTAAATGCAATTTGTTTGAAAGCTGTATCTCAATTTATTTTTGAGATAATTTTTTTGTAGATTTTTATACCATTTTTCTTATTGTGGCAACAAAAGTACCTCATTTCTATTGAAAGTCATTGAAAGTAAACGAAAAATAGTCGAAAATAGGAGGTACTGTATCTTTTTGTTGTCATTTTCTCAAAAAAACTGAAAAAAAGTTTAAATTAAAATACGGGCTATGTCAAGAATAGTGTCTGTTATTCCGTGATAATGAAGTCATAAGCATACTATTCTACACACGAAGTTTATGACTCGATTGCTTTAGCGGATGCAAATGACGTAATTTTATAAAAAAGCGTGTATTTTAATTCTTAAACCTGAAATATGTTTTGTACAAGTGCGTCATTTTCACAGGCCAGCTGCTTTGAAATTCTTCCCACGTGAAAAGGCATCACTTTTGAAAATAATGTAATCGAAATCACACACTGATAAAACGCAAAGTTTTACAAAAATTTAGAGTGTCTTAATAAAACAGAGGTGACATGCAAGTAATAGCGATTTATACTAAAGAAATTGGTGATTCTTACCTGGATGGATTTGCTCCGCCGAGTTAGACAAGCAAACAAATAACTCGTGGTTTAAAATAATATCGTGTTCCTGAAGTTTTTGTCGAAAATTCTCTCGAATAATAAAATTTTAATGCTATTCTTTAGGACATTCTACTATAATTTTATTAAAATAACATAATTTGCTTAATTTAATTTTTCCTAATTTTATATAACCTATATATTTAAAACACAAGTGTGTTTTTTAGTCATCTGCCCTGATCTTTCTGCCGAACCAATTTTACTAATTTAACTGAAAGGTGTTCCTTCGTAGATGTGATCGTACTATCTGTTTTTTTTTTTTTTTAAATATCCCCACTTGTATATTTTAATTTTAAAAGTATTGAATGAAATCTCTTCAAAATGATGAAAATTAGATAGCTTTCATAATTGCAGACAAGAGAGAAATAATGAGTTATTTTTAACTTTATTCATGCTATTTTCTCATAAAAATGCAAAATTGTTGATAAAACTTTTTATATAAGATTTATTGGCGCAAAATCCCATTAGGATCAGAATGTTATATTAGGGGCATAATAACGGAAAATGACATACTGCTTTTGAAAACAGGCCTTTTTCCTCATAAATTTTCTATATTGTTTTTCCTTCAGCATGTGTACTGATACAAAGTTTCAGACACTAGGTGAAATGCTTATCTAAATGAAAATGAAGTCATATTTAATAGAAAACAATCATTTTCATAGATAAAACTAAACATTTTAACACAAATAAAAACATAAATTACGGAAATTTTTACTCCCCGAAATTGAGATTAGAATCTCAAGTAAAGAGTGCGTCTGTCCCCATAAGAGATGTTGCTGACAATTGTGACTTCAAGTTTTGAGTTAAAAGGATTTTTAAATGATCAAACAAAATACAATTTTTTTTAAAAATCATGAATATGGATATCAGAAGTGCGTAGGCAAATTTTGAGAAGGTGAAAATTACAGTTTTCATTTCGGAAATCTAAGAATAAGAGCCTCAATTGATAACAACATCCTAATAAATGATCTTTATTTTATTTTACTCATTGAATATCTATATTATAAAGAACAAACGTATCTGTACGTAACGCTGACGTCAGTTTGCGAATGGCAACGCTTCACGATCAAATTTCGGTCTTGAAATTTCCACTACTGCAATTTTTTAATCTTCTGGCCATCGTACCATTTTCAATTTTCGTCGCCAGGGAAAAAAATATTTCAAATGCAATTTGTTTAAAAAGTGTATTCATATATTGATGTATAATATTTTCAAAAATAATTTTTAAGATGATTTTTTTTAAAGTTTATCTTATCATGTGCCGGTTTCAATACATAATAATAATAAACTTTTTGCATATAAAGTAACAAACATTTTTCAGCATTTCTTTTTGACTATTTTTAAATAACGAAATTAATTCTTCCTTTATAAACAAGTAAAAGAATAATATCAAAAAACCAACAATCTAACATATTTGTGAAAGACAAATTAACGAAATTAATACTTCTTTTATAAACAAATAAAAGAATAATATTGAAAAAACCCAAATCTAACATATTTGTAATCGCACAATTTAAATTTTTAGATCACAAAATTGGATTTTTTTTTTCAAATGGAATTTGTTTGCAAAGTTCATCTCAGTTTACTGATTGTCTATGGTTTTAAAAACAATTTTAAGGCATGAGATATTTTTTTTTAATTTATCTATATCGCGCGGAGTTCGATTACGAAAGATTAATCCGTTTGCCCTTAAACAAAATAAAGAGTTCGTCATTTTCTTACGGCTAATATTCATTAAAAAAATTCCTCATGAATAAATAAATAAAATAATATAAATAAAACACAAATTTACCAGACATGTATAAGCTCTGAAATTATCAGAATATAAAAGGATGCCATAAGTAGCAAAATCTTGGCAAATAACTCTTAGTATGCGACTAATAAGAAAATATCGCTTTTGATAAATTTCAAAAATTTATTTGATTGTATAATTCGTATTTTCCATATGAAAAATGCTTTTTTAATGTAAGTGGTCAATTTAAAAAATTTATTGCATATAAAAAAATTATTAGTTTTCATTTAAAAAAATGTTTTCACCTATATTCTTTAACCCGGGAAGCCCGGGTACGATCCCCTAGTGCATTATAAAGGACAAACATATCTGTGCGTAACGCATACGTCATTTTGCGAATGGCAACACTTTGAAATTTGAAATAAAATTTTGGTTTTGCAATTTTCTCTAATGCAAATTTTTAAACTTCTAAACATCGCATATTTTAAATTTTTACACCGTCGTATAAGGAAAAAAAATGCTCTTTTAAATGCGATTTGTTTGAAAGCTGTATCTCTATTTATTTTTGAGAAATTGTTTTTTTTTGTAGTTTTTAATACAATTTTTCGTATCGTCGCAACAAAAGTACCCCATTTCTATTGAAAGTCATTGAAAGTGAAAACGGAAAATAGTCGAAAATAAGTGATATTGTATCTTTTTGTTGCCATTTTTCATAAAATCTGAAAAAAAAGTTAAAATTAAAATATGGGCTATATCAAGAATATTGTCTGTTATTCCGTGATAATAAAGTCATATGCACACTTTACTGTAGACGAAGTTTAAGATTTCATTGTAAAAGTGGATTGCTTTAGCGGATGCAAATGACGTCATTTTATTAAAAGCGTGCATTTTAATTATTAAACCTGAATTTTATTTTGTAGAAGTGTGACATTTTCAGTGCCCAACTGCTTTGAAATTCTTCACTGGTGAAAATGGTTCAATTTTGAAAATAATGTAATCGAAATCACATACTACGCAATGTTTTACAAAAATTTAGAGTGTCTTTATAGAAGAGAGGTGACATGCAAATATTAGCGATTTATATTACAGAAATTGATGATTCTCACCTCGATGGATTTGCTTCTCCGAGTTAGACAAGCAAACAAATAATTCGTGGATTAAAATGATATCATGTTCCTGAAGTGTTTGTCCAAAATTCTCTCGAATAATAAAATTTTATTGTTATTCTTTAAGTCATTCTACTATAATTTTATCAAAATAACATAATTTGCTTAATTTAACTTTTCCTAATTTTATGTAATCTATATATTTTAAACACAAGTGTGTTCTTTAGTCATGTACCCTGAGTTTTCTGCTGAACCAAATTTACTAATGAATTTTTTAACTGATAGCTGTTCATTTTGTGTGCCCGACTCAGCTATTTTTTCTTTTAATATCCCATTATTATATTTTTATTTTAAAAGTATTCTATGAAACTTCTTCAAAATGATGGTAATAAGATAGCTTTCATTATTGCAGAGAAGAGAGAAATAATGAGGTTTATTTAACTTTATTCATGTGATTATCTGATAAAAATTCAAAATTGTTGATAAAAATTGTTGTATAGGGTTTAAAGGCGCAAACGTCCGTTAAGGATATAATATTTTGAACGGAAATTGATGTACTGCTTTTGATAACACGCATTTTTCTTCATAAATTTTCTATATTGTTTTTCCTTCTGCATCTGTACCGATACTAAGTTTAAGATACTAGGCGAAATGCTTAATTAAGTGAAAAGGAAGTCATATTTAAAAGAAAACGATCATTTTCTTAGATATAACTAAACATTTTAATACAAACGCGTCTAAAAAACATAAATTATTGAAATTTTTGCACTCCGGAATTGAGATTAAAATAACAAGTAAAGGGTGCGTCTGTTCACATAAACGATGTTGCTGACAATCGATACTTCAAGTTTTGAGTTAAAATGATTTTTAAATGATCAAGCAAAATACATTTTTTTTTTTTTAAATGATGAATATGGATATGAGAAGTGCGTATGCAAACTTTGAGAAGGTGAAAATTGTTGTTTTTCATTCCGGAATACCAAGCATAAGAGCCTCAGTCGATAACTACATCCTAATAACTGACCTTCATTATATTATATTGATTCAGTATCTATATTATAAAGAACAAACGTATCTGTGGGTAATGCTAACGTCATTTTGCAAATGGCAACACTTCACGATCAAATTTCGGTCTTGAAATTTTCGCTACTGCAATTTTTTAATCTTCTGACCATCGTACATTTTCAATTTTCGTCGCATAGGGAAAAAATTTGCTTTCAAATGCAATTTGTTTAAAAACTGTATCTTAATTGACTGATGTATTATATTTTCTAAAATAATTTTTAAGCATGATTTTTTTTTTTAAGTTTATCTTATTCCGTGCCGGTTTTAATATATTATAATAATAAACATTTTGCACACAAAGCAACAAACATTTTTCAGCATTTGTTTCTGACTATTTTTGCATGATGAAATTAATACTTCTTTTATAAACAAATAAAAGGATAATGTTGTAAAAACACAACATAAAATCTAACATATTTGTAATCGTACAATTTAAATTTTTAGATCACCAAATAGGATTTTCTTTTTCAAATAGAATTTGTTTGCAAAGTTCATCTCAGTTTACTGATTGTCTATGGTTTCAAAAACAATTTTAAAGCATGAAATATTTTTTAATTTATCTATATCATGCGGAGCTCGATTACGAAAGATTAATCCGTTTGCCCTTAAAACAAAATAAAGAGTTCTTCATTTTCTTACGGCTAATATCCATTAAAAAAAAACCTTCCCTATGAATAAATAAATGAAATAATATAAATAAAACACAAATACAGACATGTATAAGCTCTGAAATTGTCAGAATATAAAAGGATGTCATAAGTAGCAAAATCTTGGTCAAATAACTCTTAGCATGCGGCTAATAAGAAAATATCGCTTTTGATAAATTTCAAAAATTTATTTGATTGTATAATTCGTATTTTCCATATGAAAAATGCTTTTTTAATGTAAGTAAAATGTAATGTATGTCTAAAAAATTTATTGCGTATAAAAAAATTTTTAGTTTTCAATTTAAAAAAATTTTCACCTATATTCTTTAACCCGGGAAGCCCGGGTACGATCCCCTAGTAGGGGAGATGGGGGCACATGTGAACACGGGGCACATGTGAACATCGCAATTTTTTGATAGTTATTATAAGTTTTTTTATTTGCGAAAAATTACTAAAGATGATAGTACCTGTAGACATATGGTAAAACTTTTTTGAAGCTCTATGACATTTTGTTTGTCCTCTATAGCCAAAATACTGTTTTTAGATATCAAAAGTAAAATCTTTGTTCCAAGTTGATAAGCGAATAACTTTATTTATTTATTCATTTATTTGAATTTCAGTGTTTTAACATATACTATGAATACTAATAAACATTTTTGATACAGTTCTTTTTCTTCTAAAATTGAGAAATGTTAATGATTTATCAATTTAAAAAAAGAGCAATGTGGGGCACTTGTGAACAGACTAGTTGGGACAGATATGAACAGTTCATAAGTGCCCCAATACTCATTCTGTGATTCTGTTTCTTTCAGTTAACTTAATGAGAAATGATGTAAGTTCCATTATCTAAAATTTTCCTGAAATAGAAGATATTTTGATCACACAAAGTTTATTTTGTATTGAAACTTCCACAAACGCATCTTTCAGCAAATACATAAAGAGAAACAAGCTCGTTTAAGTTCAATTGTACTTTAAATAAATTTAATGTTTTCTAAAAGGCAATAAGTGTTATATATTATTTTACTAAACGGTTTACAACAATATTTTTTATGCATTGTTAATACAAAAGTATTACCTTGAACAACTTTGCAAATTTTTCTGTTACATTTGTTCTAACCCTCCAATGATGGCTTACTTCCATCTCTAAAACAGTTATGTATATGATGCTTTGAATGGAGCAATCCATTCAAAATACCATATCCATAAATACCAGCAATATTTTAAGAAAGTAAAAATTTTAAACTGATAACTACCGTAAAATCCCGATTGTAACCCCCCCCCCTCTTTCAAAAGCAAAAGATGCTGGAGGGCAGGGTTATAATCGAGATATTTTTTAATAATTAAAAAACCCTCCTTTATCTATAGTAAATAAGGCAAATACAGGAATGAGAATCTTTCGTATTTCGGCAGATTTCCGATAAATAGTATGTAAAGGTCCCCTCCCTAAAATTTCATTCAAACAAAAACCCCTAAGCAAAATTTAAAAGTTTTAATTTCTTTTTTTTAAATTGCTCCTTTATTTTTTTATTTTATTGCAACAATATTTAATTAATCATCTAAGCCCCTCCCCTCCAAACCTACTTATTTTCATTTTATAATCTTTTGCTTAAACATATCACCCAGAAACTAAAGAAATATATATATATATATATATATATATATATATATATATATATATATTTCTTTATGGTGAATTTAAAAGGTAATATAACTAATGATTACGATGGCAAATAAATAGCAGAATAAAAAGCATGCTAAAGGATATTTTTTCCTTGTGTTCACATGTGCCCCACGTGTGTTCACAACTACCCCGCTGATGGGGCAGATGTGAACAATTTTTTGAATTTATAAAACTATTAAAAAATGTAAGAAAAATTATACAGGTGATTTTTAAAAAATTACCATGCGTAAAAGATAGTTCTGTTTGCTATATTAAGTAGTTTTTGTTTATAGAAATTAATCCAGTTATGAGAAAAAGCTATATTTATGCGAACTGTTCACATGTGCCCCCATCTCCCCTATATATAAAAGCCGTTCTCTGTGTGTATGTCCTTTATACAAATCTTTAATTTTTGACCGATTTGCACGAAACTTCATGTAAATACGTTTTAGAACGTGGAAAAGATCACTGTCTACTTTAAAAAAAATATTAGACCACTATTTATCCTTTTTTTTCTACCACTTCCATAATTTAACATTATAGAAATATCTCTTTTTAAACCTTTTTTAATTCAAACGTTTCTTTCCTGTTGCCAAACCCTAAAAAATGACACAATAATGTGAAAAAAATATGGATAACGCGTGTATTTTGTTTCTGTTTGCCAATAAATATTCAGATTTTCTTGCTATATTTTTGCTTGTTTGATAATGACGTCATTCTAAACAGGAAATTTACATTTTTTTTGTATATAAAATAAAATCTTTAACTATAAGAGCGGGAAAATAACGTAGCAGCTCAATTTGAATGGTTTTTGTTTTTTTTTAAATTAAAGCATCTATTTTAATACAAACAGTCAAATTTCATGAAAACAATTTAACAAAAAGACGTCACACTCTATCAAATCTTTTCAACGCGTAATCAAATTCATTGTAAACATGTGGCTCCTATATTTTGTTTACGACTTCGATTGTATACTACAGCCATATCTTATAGCTATACGTTATCGCTAAGTGTTGTTTTGGTTTAGATTCAGTGCTAACATTTTCTGTGATTTATAGCAAAAAGAGAGAGGTTATTTACATTTTCAAAGAAATTCTTGACAGATGTCTTGATTTAAAATTTATGGAAAATGACATCATTTCATCAAATCGTTGTAGATTTAATTTCAATAAAATTTCAAATTTTCCAAATAAAATTTTAGTAACTACTTCCTCATTTGAATGTACTTTTTTTAATTTTCCCCCGTATTGTGCGAGATATTGTATACTTCTGTTACGCGCGCCAAAGAAAACATGTATTTTAATTTTAAAAGTTAAAAAAATTACCACAATGTGTCAAAAGAACATCCTTTTTCTGAATTTAAATTTCGCGAGTTCCAAAATTAAAACTAAAAATGTGAGTTTTTTCATAAACGTCAAGTTAAGGCTGTTCTCAAATCCAAAGGAGCTATTTTCTGACATATCTTTTAATTCATTTTTGTTCGGAAACGCATGAGATTGACAGGAATTCTTATTTGGAAACTATGTAATCGAAAGATAGTTTCCATATGTTGGTAAAGGTACCGGGTGTCCCAAAAAGGACTGACTGATTTTAAAATTCAATAACTTCCAAACGGTGACAGATATTAAAAAAATTCTTGCAGGAGGGTTATGCATAAAATCAAAAGTTTTATTACAGTGATTTTCGATTTTAGTTCAAATTACAAACAATAGATGGCGCTGCGATCAATAGAGGCTAAATTCAGGCTCGATATTTGGTACTTCGTGGCCCGGATAATACATTTCCATCTCCTTTTTCTGCATGGAACAACAGAAAGGACCAAAAATCGAGCCTGTATTTAGAAACTATTGCTTATAGCCCCATCTATTGTTTGTAATTCGAACTAAAATCGAAAATCACTGTAATAAAACTTTTGACTTTATGCATAAACCTCCTGCAAGAATTTTTTTAATATCTGTCACCGTTTGGAAGTTATTGAATTTTAAAATCAGTCAGTCATTTTGGGACACCCGGTATAAGATCTTCCGGTTGGTGTTTTGAACTGAATTTCGGACGCAACAGTGCAATAAAGGATAAAAACCGGCAGTCACGCAACCACAATTGCTCATAATTCGATAAGTAATTTATTTATGAAAAAACGAAAAACTCATTTCAATTCCAAATCGCTTTAATAGTCAGGCCTACAAATTTTAAGCCTTTACGTTTAATGAGTCAGAAAGTTTCGCGTTGTTGAGCAGATAAATGGAGAAGCACCTTAAGCATTACTGCAGGTTAGTATTTTGTAATCAAGTTGCATGCCATATAGTCGCTTAAAACATAATTCATTCTATATTGTTTTAAACAAAGGTGCATGCCATAATAGGTGTCAGGCACACTCATTAAAATAAGAATACCCTAGCTCACAGCCCCATTACTGAAGATAAACCCGTCAATATACTTAGAGATAAAAATAGTTCTGCATTTTTCATCCAGCTAATAATACTAATCCTTCATAATTGGGTTCACATTATTATATAACTTTCACCTATAATTCTATGACTAAGCAACGGAAAACAATATGTTACGCACTAAAATCTTCCCTAAAAAACTAATAGTGCAAGTCGCATGGAAATCCATTCTGAAGAATTCAAGTTATATGCACCCGGAACGAAATTCCCATTTGAATTTTATATACTTATCAGGTTATTTTGAGTAGTTTGATTTGATATCTGTTAAATTTGTGTTTTATTTTATTTTATTTTTGGCGTTATAATTTCGTTTGCCAATTTAGTTATTGAATATTACGCGAAAGCAAACAAATTCTCAATTATTTGCAATTTTTTTGAACAATTGAGTTAATCTTTTGTATTTGGGTTGCAAGCATATTTAAAAAATATGCATACTTAAAAATTATTTTAAAACCCATAAAAAAATTGTAAATTGAGATAAACATTACAAACAAATATTTCTGAAAGTACTTTTGTTTTCTATGAAATGTTGGAACAATCGAATGTACAATGTTCAGACATTAAACTGCAGTAAAAGGGAAATTTACTGTTGTGTTAGGTTGTTGCCACCGAAAATGTGATACCAGCGTTACTCATAGACATGGGGTTTCTTTATACTATTGCATTAAGTGTAAACAGGTTCATCTTTCGTAATCGGGTTGCACCCAACTTTAAAAATATCCATGCTTAAATATTACTTTAAAATCCATTAAAATCAGAAAACTGAGATACAATTTTAAAACAAATTTCATTTGAAAGAACTTTTTTTCTATTCCACATTGTAAACTAGTATGTTGTGGCCATCACAAAACTTTCTTCTATATAAATCACGTCAATTAAATCATTTAAATAGTACAAGAAATTACATGAATTTAGCACCAATTCATATCAAAGTATATCTGAATTTGAAGTTTGATGAAAATTCGTGCATTAGTTCTTGAGATAGAGCTACAGCGGGAATTCTGAAAAATGTAGCATAGCAGCGCCACCTGTTGAGCGATTTACACTAAAAATAAACAGCACTAAATGATATCAAGGTATACCTGAATCTGAAGTTTGTTGAATATCTAAGCGTTAGTTCTTGAGATAAAGCTATTGCGGAAATCGCAAAAAATACAGCATAGCAGCGCCACCTGTTGAGCGATTTACACCAAAAATTAAACAGCACTAATTTACATGTCAATTCATGTCAAGGACTAACTAAATCTGAAGTTTGATGAAAATCCGTGCAATAGTTCTTGAGATACAGCTCTTGCAAAAATCGTGAAAATGCAGCACAGCAGCGCCACCTGTTGGGCGATTTACACCAAAAATTAAACAACTCTAATTTATATCAAGGACTAACGAAATCTGAAGTTTGAGGAAAATTCGTGCATTTTTTCTTGAGTTAGATCTATTGCGATAATCATGAATAATGCAGCATAGCAGCGCCACCTGTTGGGCGATTTTCACAAAAAAGTAATCAGCACCAAACTATATCCTGGACTAACTGAATCTGAAGTTTTATGAAAATCCGTGCAGTAGTTCTTGAGATATAGCTATTGCAGAAATCGTGAAAATGCCGCATAGCAGCGCCACCTGTTGGGCGATTTTCACCAAAAACTAATCAGGTCTAGTTTATATCAAGGTATAACTAAATAATAAGTTTTGTGAAATTCTGTGCATTAGTTCTTGAGATAGAGCGTCTACAAAATTTTTGTCACATACAGACTCACAGACAGAGTGACAGAGTGACAGAGTGACAGGGTGACAGGCAGACTCACAGACAGACATTTTCTAAAAACCATCAAATCGTGTTCTGGGCATTGTAAAACGTGTAAATCCGTCGAAAACCGGAAGTCGAAAATTTTCACGAATCCAATACTTTCTTCTTGTAAAGATAGAAGAAAGTAAAAATGAAATTATGTGATGTTTAAAAGTTAGAAAAATTGCAGTAAAGGCACATTTTATGGGTTACAATTTATGGGGCACTATTTATGGGCACTGACATAGTGTTTTTACTTTATAATGTAGATAATATCGTACAAACGAGAATTTCACTAAGTGCTGCGCGATTTGGAGGAATTTTATTTTAAGTATTGTCAGGAAAATCACATATTTTTCTCTTGCACCCGCCAAAGAAATCGTGCATTCTGTTATTAAAGCTCAGAGATTTTACTATGGTTGCAAGACAATAACGCCATGTTTTTTTATTGTCTTTATAACGATTTGAGGATGGGAATGCACAAATTTCAGTTATTGTGATTGCCGTATTATTTCGTTTTAATTTATTTTAACTTCCTTATAATTGACACGGGAGAAGCCGGGTAGTTCTGCTAGTATTGAATAAAATCAGACAAATAGTTGTGAGCATTTTTTTGTATCCTTATGTAACTTTCTAAATTTGACTTTTTTTAACATTCACATTTACACAGGAATGATATTCGATATATTCAATAGAAAAAGGAAATATATTGCACCCTATGCATTTTATATTGAAATTGGGAAACTCAAAACGGATTGAAAAGTTAAGGGATTGTTTAAAATAAGTTTATATTTAGAAAAACCCTTTAACTTGCAGAAAGTTCGTTTAGACACTTCAAAAATTGTGTTTTATGATAATGGATATTGTTTATTGTTTTAAATATTTATGTAAACTTTATTTTATTAACCTGATTTTTAATTATTTGCTGTAGAGTAAGACAAAAATGTATTGGCTGATTTCTTTTTTATTCTGTTAAGAAAATGAATAATACAAACTAAGGTAACAAACAAGAAAGAAAAATCATGCATCAAGCATAGATTGTTAAGCACTTTCCAACTCTTCCAGAATACTTTACAAAACTTCGCCTTTTAACAGGAAATAAGATATTTACATAAACATTTTAGAAAGCGCACTACGAAGATGGGAAAGAAAACGCCCTACGAAAGGGCACAGCGCATTGTGATACCAGAAATGTGCTTTTATACTGTCTCTAAAAGAGAATTGCGAGCCATTTAATCTATGAAATTTATGGTCGTCGTTACACTACAACTGCATGAAATGAAAAATATTTTAAAACTACAATAATCAGTGTCAGTAGTATGCTTATTTATTTATTTGATTTAAAGTTTCAGGTAAAATATTCGGTTTTTAGAAGAATGCCAAAAAATGTGGGTGAGACAAATTTTTATGTTGATCTTATAGTTTAGGCTAATTTGAATACTAGAACTTTTATTAAATTATAAAATTTTTATAACTTTTAATTGTTATTATTTTTACAATAAATGTTAAAATTAAAATTAAGTAACATTCAACAGTAAGTTTTAAAAGTTATGACTGTTCTCAAATCCTTATTGGCTACAATCTGACATATTTTTTTAATTATTTTTATCCGCAAACAAATTAAACTCGCAGATGCTCTTATTCAGAAACTATGTAATAGAACAAATTATATATATTTTAGCGAAAGGCAGAAACACTTTCAGAAAATGCTCTCAAAGTTGATGTTTTGAAGAGAATTTTCGAACGCGACAGATTGAGAATAGTAAAAAACTCTCGTCCTGAGACACTAACCACTTATAACTGAAGATTGAATTGATTTATCGAAATACAGAAAACACATTCCGTCACAAATCCTTCAATAATCATCCCTGCAAGTGTTATGCTTTTATGTTTAAAAATGGGTCAGAAAATATGTCAGAAATTTTAAGTCAGTTTAGCGGAAGAAAATATTTTTCAAGTATTCCTTACAATCAAAATACAAATATAGTACATTTATAAAAGTCAGCTAAAGCTGTGATGTAAATAAATAGTTTACATCACACGGCGAAAACGTTATAAAACAATAAACGCATTTTTTTATGTTTTCGTGGTTTTCGTTTCAAGATCTTTTTCAGACTTTAGGTTTCGTAAAATGACAAGAACAATATATTAAGATTACCATTTGATGAAAATGAACCTTATAGTTTTGACAGATAAAAATTTACGTTTTTGACTTTTTAAAATTGAAAGTATTGTCACAAAAATACTTCTCAAGTAATATTTAACTTGCCTGAATTATTTAGCTGTGAAACAAAATAAATTCTGAACAATAATATAAAAATTTAATATTAAATTGAAGAGACTATTTTAGTTTTTATACAAAAAATATTCTTAAAATAAATAAATAAAATAAAAACTTATTAAATTGCATGTAAGATACGTTACGATGATTCTCAAGAATATTCTGCAAATGCTGTATTTTTATGTTAGAAACACCTTTACATAAAATACCCAAGTAAATATTAAATTTAAAAAATCAAAAAACCTGACTGCGTAAAAAGCGAACTGATTAATTATTTCTCATCAATGTGAATTTTTTTTTTTTTATATTTCATACCTATTTTTTATTTACCTGTATTGATGACTTTTAAGTTGTGTTTAATTGTTAGTTCCTATCTATAAACACTGTTTTGATGAGGCCTATAGATGTGTATAATGGTTAGAGTTGCAGTAGCACTACATATCTTACATACACAACTTCCAGGTTGTGTAATATTTAAACGGAGATTCTGACTGTAAAATAGTCAATGAAACATCGTCTTCATTTTGAAAGACCTATGCAATGATATGCCACTCAATAGGGTGCGTAAAAATCTTTTTTCGTCTCTACCGCCATTTTGTGTTTTACTGCCGCAATTTTGAATTTATAAAAACAAAACTTAGCCTATAACCATCAGGCGATTAAGACGAATCGATAGAGTCCTCATACATTAAAATCCATCCAGTCGTTGTGATGTTTCGATGGTATAAAGAAATCCACATACACGGATACGCGTAAAACACATAACCCTTCTTGGCAGTCGGGTAAAAAGGGAAAAAAGTCTGCTTTTTCCATTATCTGATAAAGATGGTTTTACTATAAAAAACACTATATCGTATATTAGGTGGAAATATCTTCAGTGAACATTAAAAATGCTTAAATAAAATTATTTCTACGTAAACATATTTTTGTAACTTATTTTGCAAAAATCTAATAATTGTAAACACAAGAGTTCAAAATATAAAACGATTCTATAAAGTTCTTAAGAGTAACAAAAATTTAACAATATACGTTTTAGCACTTTTCAACAAAGTTGAAAAATATTTATAAATTCATTTTTTCTGTCCGTCTGTCTGTCCACGCTCTAACTCGCGTAAATATGCTCAGATTTCCATGTAATTGAAATATGTTAATGAAGTTTACCAGGACATGCTTAGCATTGGATATGAAGTGTATAGCAGTAATATGGAATATCCCTTTTCTTAGAGAATAAAATGCACTTCACTACCAGAAATAAAGACGATTTCTCTTTAAAAAAAAGTTATATTGAAACTTATTTACAAGCTACTTACATGAAGAGAGCACTCACACAAACATTATTACATCTTGTGACATTTTTCGTCATTTTAAAACGTCAACGTCTTTTCATTCCATTTTTGCGTCTCCTCCCTCATACCAACACCAACACTCGAATAATGTTCTCCAGTTCTTCGTGTCACTTCCGTTTTTCTCTCTCTAGCAGCGTGTCTGTCGCCGACAGTCATTTGTTGCGCGCATGCGCTGCCGCTATCAGCGTCAGAGTGGCTTTGTTACGGAGTTGTGATAACGATTCCTGGCGGCACTTTTAAGCTGGCACTGTAGAGATTTGGAAAGTGGGATCCCACAGTAATAGTTCATTTAAAGGGGCACTCAAAAGAATTCCGTTGCATTATTGATAATAGGAAAAGATCGTTCGCTGCGTGTTTTAATGACATTACATTATTTTAAATGTATCGAAATTGAGATAAATCATCGAATTTCACTACAAGATCATTACGATAGAATAGGGCTTCCAAAGCATTTATCGTACATTTACAGGGACACACAAAAGAAACCGGTTACTGTACTATCTGAGCAATAATTGCTAGAAGGGCGTTTTCATTTTCATATTGCGCTTTTTAATTTAACTAATGTTTTGCACATTACTGGTTTTGTAAAAATTCTACACCCTATATACAGGTGTTCACAAAAGAATTCTCGTACCGTTCACCTTAAAAGTGGCAATTGCTGAAGGGAAATTTTCAACTGCGGTGAGTAGGGGAGACCGGAGGAATGGCACCGCTCGGGGTTATTCCACCACCCCGATTAGTTTAAAAACCAACCGCAGTTTGAGATAGTGAATGCGCCTGCACTATAGCGGACAACAATAGAAACAGTGGCTAGATTAAAGGTGATTTTGTTGTACGTCGTTCGTTTGTTTTAGTGAAAAATTTAGTTTTCATCTATTTGCTTCTTATTTTGGAGCTTCAAATGAGTAGAGGTAAATACCTTTTATTTGAACAGTAAGTACTTAAGATAATATTACCCGTAATCTACATGCATTTGCCGACATTTTGATGCAATTTGTTGAACAAGTTCCGTTCTTCTGCCGGCTTCATTGAGAGAATTTCCGCTATATTGACCTCTCCAGGTAATGCCGCCACCATGTCAAAGTGTGACTTTTGAAATTTGAGTTAAATTGTAAGTTTAGCCCGTTAATAAATTTAGCTTACGAAACATTGTAATAATTCATTATTCTGCTAAATTACATTGCTTTCTAACCATTTTCAGTAGGTTATGCGTTTCCTAGTATCCATTTTATGTATTTACTAGGTCATTATAGAGTGGCGTCATCACCCCAGTATCCTGGGTAATCCCGCCACTGTACAGAGGTTGAATGAATTTAATTTTTTTTTATGGGTGCTTACTTTACAGTTATGGTTACGGTTAAATTTATACAGATACTAAAGATCATGATTCAGCTTTAGAATTTTTACTATTAAAAAATAAACATTTTTTTGAGGTGAAAAAAATGAAATTTAATTTGGTGTCGCCATCCCCCCGGTATCCACTATTTCCTTAATAAACCAATTTTTTGCGTGCATGTAGTTTATAGATACAAATCTAGATATCACATACAGGGCTTCTCAAAGAATTAGGTTAATTTTTCGAGTGTAAATTGTAATTGTTGAAATTAAGTTTTCAAATGTGTTGTGCTTTTCCAGATGCTTCAATTAGACATCCTATTTTAACTTATTAAACGGTGAAGTTTTGTTGCAATATTCTGAATGTGTTGGAAAGTGTTTTATAATCTATGCTTAGCGCAGGATTTTTCTTTCTTGTTTTTTTATTAATTGTGTTATCAAAAAACGTGTGAAATTCCGTATGGAAACAGAATTCTCATTTTTAACCGACTTCAAAAAGAAGGACGTTATCAAATCCACCTGTATGTATATTTTGGTCCTGTTCATGCATAACTTTCGTAAATACGAACCGTTTTTGATAATTTTTGTTTTGTTTGAAAGGGTACATCACCCGTGGGGTTCCATGCCAATTTCATCAAAATCTGATTTTACAACAATTTTATTTAATAAAAACATTAAAATTCAAATTCTTTATGAAGCAGTCTCCCAATGGAGGATATTCTAAATATGGGTTCGAGACTGAAAAAAGTCACGTGATACCAGTAATTTACCCAAGGAACTTCTAACTGATAAGATGGGAAGATGCTACTACTTTGCCTCATGGACTGTTTCATTGGCTAGCGGGGAGTTACATTACACGTCTACGGAGCCATCCATTCTTTACGCTAGAAGTTTTTACTTTGATTACGTGATCAAAACGGAGATGGAATATCCTCTATTATAAGCATTCACTTTTCGTGCGGTTGTTTTTACAGAGATACGAAATATTTTCAAAGTGCGAAAAATTAGCTGGACGGGCCAGGGTCGAGATAGATTTTTCGCTGTTAGCGAAACAGGATTCACCAATAAGAAGCCTGCATTTTTGCGAACTTTTTGCTGTTTGAAAAAAAATAGGCTTCTGATTAGTCGATGTCTTTTCGCTAACAGCGAAAAATCTATCTGGATCCCGGCGTTCTGCCATCTACCAAACCGGAAAGCCCACTTATATTCCAAGAGACGACAGCACAAAACTACAGCACCTAGAAGATACAGTGTGGAAACGGCTATTCCTATAATGCTTTAAAAAGTGCTAAAAACTTGTATCCCATAAATCTCCAACAATGCTCAGCGGCAATATGCTGATACGAGCGCCATCTCGTAACTCTTTTCAATATAAACCCTGTGTTTTCAAAAATTATAGAATATTAAATATCGGAAACTATAAATATAAGATATATTAGTCTGTTATAAACTAATTTAGTTAAGGAATGACGTGAAATAGGTTAAAGAGTCTCTTTTAGAATGACTATCGTTTTTAAATCACTACGATGGCGCTACGATCGACATCGTGTTATTCAGCATCGTTGTATATTTTTGAGATTCAAATTTTTAGCATTATTTTGTAGCCGTTTTCCACACTGTATCTTCTACGCGCTGTAACAAAACCCTATGTTATCAAACACAAGAAAAAAACTTGTATTTTATGGAAGAGTAGAAATAGGGGATTCCAATCATCCATGTCTGCCGGAAGTGAAGTGGTGCATAATCAAAAATTAATACCACTTCCGGTGTGTTTTTAAAGGCTTATCCTAAGGTATAGAGCACAAGAAAAATAAATTATGGAAAATATTGAGTTCATTTAGTACTATAATAATGTCCTAGTCTGCCAAGCCGCAGCCAGTGCTGAAACACATGCCAGACGTACTTTTATCGAAATTATTTTTAATGGAAACCTAAGTTATCGAGCACAAGGATAATTTGTATTTTAATATTAAGTTTAAATATAGTTATTACAGAAAATAGATGTCTGCCAAAGTTCAGATGTTGCTAAACGTTCGGCAGACCAATTTTTAAAATGTGCGTTCATGTAATTTTGTATCGATTTCATCGTCATTTGAGAAAGTATTGCGTCACTTTCTTAATAATATGGATGATGTAGAATGTTTCAGAAACCTAACGCTGATACAATGGAGGATATTCCATCTCCGTTTTGATCACGTGGTCAAGGTAAAAACTTCTAGCGTAAAGAAGGTAAAGCTCCGTAGACGTGTAATGTAAATCCCCGCTAGCCAATGAAACAGTTCATGAGGCAAAGCAGTAGTATCTTCCCTTCTTATCAGATAGAGGTTCCTTGGGTCAATTACCGGTATCACGTGACTTTTTCAACCTCTAACCCATATTTGGAATATCCTCCATTTGATAGGCATTCAGATTGGTGTTTGCTACTTTCGAAACCAGACTGGCCAATAACATGTCTGCATTTTGCAAAATTTTCAAAAAGTGAAAATTTTCGAAAAACTTCAATTTCTGATTGGCTAATCTCGTTTCAAATATAGTTTTAGTAAAATATTTATTCAGGCCCCTACAACAGTTCCTTTATACAAAATATTACCGCAGTTTATCTCATTTTATATAATTAATGCTGGTATTCACCATCTACCTCAACCTAGAAAACGTCAGTCGACCGCTCAAATGAAATTCACGATAACATTTGATTGGACATTATCAAAGAGACGTCCAATCAGGACTAAAGATGAATACCATTTGGGCGTTCGACTGAGGTTTTCGGTTTAACCGAGGGTCGAAGTAGTTTGTGAATACGAGCGTAAAAATTAATGGGAATTATTCGCAATTTTTTTGTGAAAGGAATAGCTAATACTGTTGGCGTGCCTCTATAATAGAGTGACGACATACGATGCTCAGACTCAGATTAGACAGATTCGTTTATCCAAACTATGGAAAATCTAGGCATTTTTTGCCATAGTTTAGACAAAAGTGAAGCAAAATGTTCTCAAATGACGTATTTTCATTCGATGAAATCGATACAAATGGTATGAATGCACATTTTATAAATTGGTTTGCAGAAAGTTTAGCAACAGCTGAAATTTGGCAGACATCGATTTTCTGTAATAACTGTATTTAAACTTAATTTTAAAATACAAATTATCCTTGTCCATATTATCTTAAGAATCCAATAACTTAGGTTTTCATTTAACATAATGGAGGATATTCCAAATATGGGTTCGAGGCTGAAAAAAGTCACGGGATAACGGTAATTTACCCAAGGAACTTCTAACTGATAAGAAGGGAAGATTCTACTGCTTTGCCTGATGAACTGTTTCATTGGCTAGCAGGGATTTACATTACACGTCTACGGAGCCTCCTCTTCTTTACGCTAGACGTTTTTACCTTGATCACGTGATCAAAACGCAGATGGAATATCCTCCATTTCGATAAATGTACGTCTGGTATGTGTTTCGAACTGGCTGCGGTATGGCAGACCAGGATATTATTACAGTACTAAATGAACTCGACATTTTCCATAATTTATTTTTCTTGTCCGCTATACCTTAGGATAAGCCTCTAAAAATGCACTGGAAGTGGTATTAATTTTTGACTTATGCAAGACTTCACTTCCGCCAGACATGGATCATTAGATTCCCCTATTTCTAATCTTCCATAAAATAAAGGATTTTTTTCTCGTGCTTGATAACACAGGGTTTTGTGCTGTCGGCTCTTGGACAATTAGATACAAACCGATATCGGAGATAAGGGTCGAAAAGTTGAAAATCAAGCTTTAAAGCTTCCTCATGTATCAGAGCACAAGTGTCTGAGTATGAGCACAGCGTACACTGTTAAAAATATCGTTAAAAATTACCTCTGTTTTTAAAGGCTATCTATTTTCTGACCAATGATAATGCTCCATAAGCGTTTAAGAAGCGTTCTCATTGGTCAGAAAACAGACAGCCATTATAAACAGAGGTAATTTTTCACGATATTTTTAACAGTATAGTGTGAAAATCAGCTATCACAGTAATACTTAAAAAGGTGCTAAAATATTGTATCCCTAAAATGTCAGATACTGCTGAAATACAAAGTGTCGATGGCAGTGACATCTGCCGGATTGTTTTTAAAACTCCAAGACGATTTGGGCCGTGATCGAGATAGATTTTTCGCTGTTAGCGAAACAAGATTGACTAATCAGAAGCCTGCATTTTTGCGAACTTTTCACTGTTTGCAAATATGCAGAATTCTGATTGGTCAATCTCGTTTCGCCAACAGCGAAAAATGCGTCTGGATCCTGGCCTTGTTCTAGGCGCTATAATGTGAAGATATTTACATTGCAACTGGAAAATATATTGCAGATGTCGCTGCGATCGGCTCTTTGGATTTCAGCATTGTTACACATTTAAGGGATACAAATTTTTAGCAATGTTTGCATAGCAGATTTCCACACTATTTATTCTAGGCGCTGTAGTGTGAGTGTGTCTGTTGTGTTGAAGTCGCAAAGTGCCTTTATATGTCAACTAGCAGATCTACCCGGCTTCGCTCGTGTCAATTATAAGGTTACATCGGGTAAAATACATTAAAACGAAATAATACAGAAATGACAATAACTGAGATTGCTGCATTCCCGTCCACGAATCGTTAAAAATACCAATAAGAAATATAAGTAAAATAGTCTTAATTGCGTCTACTATTAACTATACCATAGTAATATATATTCTAAACAAATGTCATAACATATATTAAAGTACAATTATTTGCTTATAAAGCGTCATTTCAATAAAAAAAAATTAAAAATATTAAAAATTTACACGTTTCTACTCTTTTATTGAGTCATCTTCAGAATATACTAAAAAACTATAAACACAATGCTAATTGTAACATTATACGGATGATGGCAACGACCTAATCCATAAATTTTGCATTTACTGAAATTTTTATTAACATATGAATATGATACAATTTCGTTTTTCACACTGTCGAATAGAAAAAAGTTCAATTAAATGAAATTTATTTGAAAATTGTATCTCAACTTTTTCATGTGAATGGATTTTAAAGTAATTTTCAATCATGGATATTTTTTTTTTTTTATTTGCATGCAGCCAGGGATGAGATTTCCGCGTTTTTGCACACCAGAATTTTGTTAGAGAAAATGATATTTTAATTAATCGGAACACTGTTGCGATTTAACAGAACAACGTTTTCTTTAAGAATATACCGGTGTGCAAAAACGTGGGAATCTCATCCCTACATGCAGCCCATTTACGAACGATATACCTGTTTTATCTTAATGCAATATTGTAAAGTAAAGAGATTGCTATGAGTAACTCTAGCATCATATTGTTGGTGGCAGCAACCTAAGTTAACTTTTACTGCAATTTGACCTTTAAACATCGCACATTTGGTTATTCCAACGACTAATAGAATACAAAAGTACTTTCAATAATAATTGTTTGAAAGCTTATCCCAATTTACAGATTGTTTATCCATTTTAATTTAATTTTCAATCACGGAGATACTTTTAAATATACCTGCAACCCAATTAAGAAAGATATATCCGTTTGCTTATAATGCAATATTAAGAAGAAAAGACATTTCTATGAGTAACGCCTAGCATCATATTGTTGGTGGCAACACCCTAACCGTACCATAAATTACGCTTTTACTGCAATTTGATCTCTTAGCATCATGTATCCCATTATTTTAACGTTTGATAGAAAACAAAAACACTTTCCGTAATTTGTTTGAAAAGTTTATGTCAATTTACAGATTTTTTATGTTATTTAAAGTAATTTTCAACCTTGATTTTTTAAAAATATGCCTGCAACCCAGTTACAAAAGATTAACTTAATTACTCAAAAACATTGTAAATAATTCAATATTTGTTTGTTTTCGTGTACTTTTACATAACTAAATTGGTAAATTTCAGTATTTGTTTGTTTTCGTGTGGGAATATCATTCCTGCTGCTTATAACTTGGGTTCTTCTGAAGTAATTTTAATTCAACTTGCACTATAATTTTTCAGTTAAGGTTTTGATGTGTAACATTGTTATACGCTGATTAGTCATAGAATTATAGGAGAAAATTTCATAATCATGTGGAACCCGATTATGAAAGATTAGTCTTTTTTTAAATTCTGAATGGATTTCATTGGGACTTGTATTGTTTGTTAGATAATTTTACATGGATGTTTTTAAAATATTGCATATAGTTTTACGTCGCTTTGTTAAAAAATTATAGAAGAAAGTTCAATAGTCAGGTGAATCCGATTATAAAAGATTAGCCTTTTTAAAAGTTCTACTGGACAAATTGCGACGAAATTTGCACTATTAAATTGCACCCAACTTTCTGGAATAGTTTTAGTATATAACATTTTGTTGTACATGCTTTGTTATAGAATTAACTGAAAGGTTCTATAATAAGGCGAAACCAATTCTGAATGATTAACCTTTTTAAAAAGTTAGATATTTTTTGTGGAATAGTTTTAGTATATTGCGTATCCGTCTATCATTCTTAGACCAAATCCTACTGTAAATGATCAACTACAAAATTAGGCCCAAAACAGCCGAAATTTTGTCTTACACATTAGAAAATATAATAGCGCAGTGATGATCGTATCGTTTTCAGCTACACGGAAGGACGTTTGAGATAAAGATACATATTGCTTTAAAATGGAAGATCACATTAACCCATATATTGCCTTTAATTAAAGATTTGTTCGTAGGATTTTTCCGCAGCGGGAGAAATGTGCTACCCAGATAAATAATTGATCGCTAAAACAAATATACCAAAAATATTTTTCCCTGTAGTTGTTGAGAAATCTAACAAATATACTAAGGGTTTAAAATATATTCGTGTTTCAAATTAAAAACGATTTTTATTTATGTACTATTAACGGGCAGTATATCAGGCATCTTTAACACATGTATACAAAGATTCATTGCCGATAAATTTTAAATGGAAACTCATACTTCTATTCATAAAATCCAAATCCGCAGCTGGGTTCAATCGTAATGTCAGTGATGAAATTTTGCTTAAAAAAGTAAAAAGCTTACCCTAAAAAATAATAGCAATAATTTCTATTTAATATAAATCGTAGAAAAATCGTATTTTATATAACAGTATTCGATATAAATCGTAGAATATTATCACTGCATTTCAGGTATTAAAACATTTATCTAAATAATATAATTAAAGATACTGTAGCAGCCGGTTTTTAGAACCAGTTTGAAATTATATTGACAAAATTGACGTCATATCTAGCAAACGATTTTTTTTTATTATTATCTTTTTCCTTAATTGATTTCTTGATATTGAAACGACTTCATTAAAATAGATTTTTTAATTTCAGAAATATCCAACTAAGGTACTACGTCATTTTAAAACATGCTTAGTTAAAGTTTTTTGATAAATATATGAAAAATGTGCATTTTCTTCTTTGAATGACGTCAATTTCAAAAACAGCAAAAATATAGTGAGACAATCTAAATTTTTATTGGCTTATAAAAAAAAATGTACTCGAGTTATCAATTTTTTTGAAATTATTGAGCAGTTTTTTAGATGTGTGGCAACAGGAAAGAAACTATTGAATTTGAAACTTTAAAAAGAGATATTTCTATAACGTTAAATTATGGAATGTGGTAGAAAAAAGGGATAAATAGTGGTGTGATGGTTTTTTAAAGTAGACAGCGATCTTTTCCACTTTCTGAAACGTATGTACATGAAGTTTCGTGTAAATCGGTCAAAAACTGAAGATTTGTATAAAGGACATACACACAGAGAACGGCTTTTATATATATAGATACACAGTAGAGTGCATTGCTATGTGTAGCGACAGTGTCTTTAGATTCAGATTCGGTTATCGAATTAGATATCAGAATGATTTCAGATTTTCTTCAGGTAGGATTCCTCGATAGGAAAGTGGCGTCATACGGAGGTATTTGATTGCTTGAGACGAATCTAGACTAAAGGGATTTTTAATTTTTGTTTTTTCGTCATCATGAAGCATTTTTCATTTCTTTTTTTCGCCATCAAAATCTGTTTTTTTTTTTTTTTTTTTTTTGTCACCCCAAAGCATCTTCGTGATCCTCCCATTACCATCAACCATGTTAAATACTCTCACTCGTATGTCCGAGCTCGTTAAAGCAACCATCGTCATGTTCTGGAATAGAAAATGACCAGGATTGCAATAGTTTGGACAAAAGCATCTGTCAAAACAAAATCTGAGCATTGAATGTTGCCACTCTCACAAAAAGGCAGCCAGGTTCAGGTTATAAGATTCGGATTGAGCATTCAAACATCACCACTTATTTCCGATGCCATTACTACTTTCATGGATATTAGATAGCTGCAGGTTATTTACTGAAGCATGGCGCGGCTTTTGAATGGTTGGTTGTATTTATGACGGCCAATTATCAGCACGAGGGATATAGGCCCTAAGAGGAAGGGGAGAGAGCCCTCCGTGGGATCTTTCTGAGGGAACCTAACCCGAATTTACCTTGGAAAACCAAGGTTCGAAGAAAACCACGACTATTCCGAACGATTAGGCCGACGGGCGCGATTGGGATCGAACCAGCGCGGTTTTTGCTAATATTTTTTTTAAATTTTTTTTTAGTGGAAGGGAGTACTTTTAGCTACACATAAGGCGCGCCACACACCAAGGAAACATGCCACTTTGGCGCACGTCGCATGTCTCATGAAACATCAAGTGCGAGTCACCACAAGAGGCAAGTTGCATTTCTACTTTTTTTCATCCACACACCAAAGCGACATCAGACATAACGGTGCATGCGCGTACCTTGCTTTTAATTCTTTGACAGAACATAACGGTAGAATCATGGCGTCTGCAAACGAATCGATTCTAAATATGGATATTTCATCCGAAGATGATGATTTATTTTTTGTCACTCTACTAAAAAATAAAAGGAATCTTGAATCCCGCCATATTGAAACAAATAAACAAAAATTGTAGCAACACATAACGTAACTGCAGCACAAGACGAAAGCGCGAAATGAAACATACGACACGTGCCACATAGATACTTCGTCGCATGAATCTTCAGTGTGTGGGCACAGACGTAAATTTCTCACACGAGTCAAGAGAGATGTCTAGTGTCTCCTTGTGTGTGGCGCGCCTAAGAAACAACTGTGCGCTGACATATGTAGCCACTTTGCACTGCAATGATACATGGAAAATCTTATCCGCGCTCTGATGTGTAAGAGCATTTAAGTGGTGGATTGTCAGCTTTTCAACAACGAATTCTGATGTCAGTAGATGTCTGTTAAAAATTTGCAACTTTTGCTGCATAGTCTCTCTACCGATTTTATAGAACATGTCTATTCTGACCAATCAGAATACTCCATGATATCGTCAAGTAATCGTTTTCTATAAAAGGGGTGGGGTGACTATGCAGCAAAAGCTACAGATTTTTATCAGTGTATGGATGTGGACTTTCAGGTTCGCTGGATGTGGTAACTTTCCGAAGAGCATAAACTTTCCAAAGTGAGAAATCTTAACTGGGCAAGTTCTCGCATCCACATAACTGGGAGCCGAACATCGATACCAACCGGCATCGGAAGTAGGTGTTGAAAAGCTGAAAATGCACCTGTAAAATACCTTCATATATCAAAGCACTAGTGCCTATGGAGGATATTCCAAATATGGGTTCGAGTCTGAAAAAAGTCACGTGATACCGATAATTTTCCTAAGGAACTGCTAACCGATAAGAAGGGAAGATACTACTACTTTGCCTCACGAACTCTTTCATTGGCTACCGGGGATTTACATTACACGTCTACGGAGCCTTCCCTTCTTTACGCTGGAAGTTTTTACCTTGACCACCTGATCAAAATGTAGATGGAATATCCTCCATTGTGTCGGAGACAAAAAGTGCCTTCATATGTCAGTCCACAGTAAAAAGTATTGCCATGTGTAGAGACAATGGCTGTGATCGAGATAGATGGCTGTTAGCGAAACTAGATTGGCCAATTAGAAGCCTGCATTTTTGCGAACTATTGTATCCTTTAAATGTGCAACGATGCTGCTGAAATATACAAATCGCAGTGACATCTTCAGGATATTTTCTACAACTTTAAGATATTGCTAATGTATACAATGTAATACGTAAATCCTGCAGATGTTGCTGCGATCGACACTTGGGATTTTAGTAGTATCGTTGGACATTTAAGGGATACAAATTTTTAGCGTATTTTGGATAGCATATTTCGACACTAGGTATTCTAGACGCTGTACCGTTAGCAAATATGCAGGCTTCTGATTGGTCGATCTCATTTTGTTAGCAGCGAAGAATGTATGTGGATTCCTGCCCCTTTATTTAGATCCAGATTCAGTTGTCAGAATGACTTCAAATTTTTTTTTCAGGTAGGGTTCTCGATGTGAAAGTGACGACATATATTTGATTGGATGAGGTGATTGTGGGATAAAAGGATTCGCCAAGCATATTGGTTGGCCTGCCGTTATCGCCAAGCTTGTTAACTTTTGTCACTCGTATAATCGAATTCGTTCAGGTGACTATCGCCAAGTTATACGGCATCTAGACGATATCGTGTGGAAACCGACTATTCCAGTAATGCTTTAAAAGGCGTTTAAAAATTGTATCCCATAAATGTCTAATGAAACTGAATGACAAATATCGATTGCAGCGACTTCTGCTTGTTCTGCAAAGGCTCCAAAAAGCTATCTCAATTGAATCCTTATACATATACAATGTTTACGTTTGAACTACCATATGTCGCTGCGATCGCCATTTTCCGTTCTCCAATATTCTACATTTTTGGAATAGAATTTTTTAACACTTTTGGTTGACTGATTTTCACACTCTATAGGCTTTAGCTATGCAATAGAAAATGTCTAGGTTTGCTATAATTTGGACAAATCATTTTGCTGCGCTCTGGTGTTTAACTTTACTAATGGATAGTCAGCTTTTCCACACCCAATGGAGGATATTCCAAATATGGGTTTGAGGTTGAAAAAAGTCTCGTGATACCGGTAATTTACCAAAAGAACTTCTATCCGATAAGAACGGAAACAGGAAACTACAACTGCTTTCTCCCATGAACTGTTTCATTGGCTAGCGGGGATTTACATTATAGCTACGGAGCCTTCCGTTCTTTACGCTAGACGTTTTTGCCTTGACCACATGATGATAACGTAGATGAAATTTCCTCCATTCCGATGTCCGTAGGTATGGATTTGGACCTTAAAGTTTACTGGATGCGGTAACTTTCGAATTGCGAGATCTTGGCCCAGGTCCAGGTAGATATTTTTCGCTCTTAGCGAAAAGAGATTGCCCAATCGGAAGCCTGCATTTTTGCAAATAGCGAAAATTTCCCAAATATACAGGCTTCTGATTAGTCGATCGCGTTTTACTAAGAGTGAAAAATC
The DNA here is from genome assembly GCA_963932465.1 of Maratus speciosus. Lineage (NCBI taxonomy): Eukaryota > Metazoa > Arthropoda > Arachnida > Araneae > Salticidae > Maratus > Maratus speciosus. Next base: position 45,201,366 of record OZ010786.1, read on the forward strand.
AATCTGTATCCCGGTTCTTGTCTAGAAAATTATCCACATTCAGAAAAACCCAAATATCTAAAACGAGGCTAACCGACATCGGAAGTGGGTATCAAAAAGCTTACAATCCAATAGCAAAATGACCTTATACATTAGAGTTCAGCAAAGTGTCTCCATTAGTCGATGCATTGAAAAGTGCATCCATTTGTCAGTACACATAAATGTGCCTCTCTATGTCTGTTCACAGTAAAATGCCTTCTTATGTGTAGGAGCACTGATCTTCGGTTATCAGATTCGGACTAAGCACATAATCATTGCCGCTCATTTCTGATGTACAGTGTTAAAAATATGCAGCACTTGCTGCATAGTCACTCCACTGCTTTTATAGAATGTCTCTATTTTGACCAATGGGAATTCTCCATAATATATTCAAGTAACTGTTTCCTATAAAAGCAATGGAGTGACTATGCAGCAAATGCTGCAGATTTTTAACAGTGATATTTACTGACTAAGGTTAGGGAGTGTTTTTATGAGAATGGCGACATACGAAAAGAAATTATTGATTGATAGATTCTGTACATAACTACCGCCATGAACCTTGCGACCTTGCCATTATTGCCAAACTAATGCTTGTTAAATTGTCCGCGATATCAAACTTGTCTCTGCGAGTATCTCCAAGCTCTGGAATAGAAAATGCCTAGTTTTGCCATCCTTTAGGCAAACACTTATGTATAAACAGAGTCTGAGCATTGTATGTCACCACTCTCATATAGAGGTACCTTACATGAGGAAACAATTAATGGAGATTACCGGAAAAGAATAAGGAAGAACATGTTTACAATCAAACACTTTCATCAACCAATCTACCACTGCATTTTTGTCATAGCGATCATTGCTGGAATCGTCTTGTCGATGTAGGCCAATCGTATCATCGACCTGATAAATACAGATAAATCACATTTCTCGAACTTATGTGTACAGTTGGAGTCACAAGGAACGGACAGGCTTTTCTTGCTCATCCGCAGTAATTCGTCACCGAGGCTAACGAAAAAGACAGGCTACCGCGGTGCATTTCCAAGTGTCTTTTTACAGACCACTAGAGTGCCGTGTTGCTTTTTTCGTACATCTGCATTAGTGCATTCGAGCATCACGTGACTTCAGCGGTCTGTAAAAAAAGATACGTGTAAAGCACCGTGGTAGCATTTCTTTTTTGCTAGCCTCGATTCGACTGAGGATAACGAAATAGGCAGGCTACCACAGTGCTTTCTACGTATCTTTTTACAGGCCGCTGAAGTCACGTGAGGCTCGAATGCACTAATGTAGGTGTACCAAAACAGCATGACGTCACTCTAGTGCTCTGTAAAAAAAGACACTTGTGATGCACCGCGGTAGCCTGTCTTTTTCGTTAGCTTCGATTCGACACCGAGGCTAACGAGAAAGACAGGCTACCGCGGTGGGTCCGATTCTTCTTTTTTTACAGACCGCTGGAGTCACGTGATGCTCGAATGCACCAATGAAGGTGTGCGAAAAGAGCATCACGTGACTCCAGCGGTCTGTAAAAAAAGAAGTATCGGACCCACCGCGGTAGCCTGTCTTTCTCGTTAGCCTCGATTCGACCCACAGTGACGTCAGCTGCCCTTTCCTTATAATGTAGGATGAAGGTTATTCCAGTTACGTTATTATCACTTGGTCAAGGCAAAAAGTCTAGCGTAAAGAAGGGAAAGCTCCGTAGATGCAATGTAGATGCCCGCCAGCCAGCGAAACAGTTCATGGGGAAAGCAGTAGTAGCTTCCCTTCTCATCAGTTAGCAGTTCTTTTGGTAAATTACCGGTATCACGTGACTTTTTCCAGCCTCAAACCCAGATTTGGAATATAGTCCATTTTGGACGACATTTTCAAACCTGACAAGTCTACAGCTTTTTGGGTGCCAGTATTTTAATACAGAATTTTTTTTTTTATTTGATAGAAGATTTTTTGCAATTTAAAAGGACATGCTCTATAAAAATTAAAAGTATCCAAAAAGCCCGCGTCTTTGCAACTCTGCTCCTTAGATCGGAATTAAGATATATTTTTCGCTGTTAGCGAGACGATATTGAATAATCAGTTGCCTGCATTTTGCCGGTTTGAAGTAAACTGCGAAAAGTTCCCAAAAATGCAGAATTATGATTGGTCAATCTTATTTCGCTAACAGTGAAAAATCTATCTGGATCCTGGCCAGTATACACAAAGAGTCCATACAAATGTATATTACTACGTAGTCTGCATTTTGCTTCTTGACAACGGGGTCCTACAAAAAATAATTCTTAAATGATATTGTTGTGAATACAATGTACTTGTTTAAAAAAATGTAAGTATTAAATGCTAATAAAATCAATACTTCTAATGAAATTACAAAGAATGTATTAAAAACTATTTGTTTAATAAATAATTTTTGTAAATTATAATTTCTATGACAAATTATTTATTTATTCGGCAGATATTGAAATCAGGATAATTATGTATTACGGTATGAATAACTAAAAAGTAGGAAATAAAATAAACTTTTCCAAAATAAAATATCAACCTACTTAAAAAAAAGCGCTAAAAAGAATTAAATAATTCTTTAAAGTTCTGTAATGACGAAACGTTATCCAATAACCACACATCGGATATCATCTATCGGCATAAAAACATCAAATTAAATGTGTAAATTTTAATATCCACCAAACATGGATTTTCTAGAGCATATTTTTTTACAAGAGATTAATTTACATATTTATGATTTAATTTACGAATATATACATATAAAAAGTAATCAATTACTTTTGAATTTAGTGCCAAATATTCACAATCGATAATGATTAAACAAATAATTTGCTGAAGAAATAGAGTAGTTTTTTGACTTTGTATCATATTTTCCATCATAACTTTACTCATGGTAATAGGTACAACATATTTACAGTTTTACTATACTTAAGATAGGTTGGCAACAACTTCAAAAAGTAATTGGTTACTTTTTATATGTATATATTCGTAAATTAAATCATAAATATGTAAATTAATCTCTTGTAAAAAATATTCTCCAGAAAATCCATGTTTGGTGGTTATTAATTTCTACATATTAAATTTAATGTTTTCATGCCGATGCATGACAACCGATGTGTGGTTATTGGATAACGTTTTGTTATTAGAGAATTTTAAAGAATTATTTAATTCTTTTCAGTGCCTTTTTTTAAGTCGGTTATTTTATTTTATTTATTTTTTTTTTGAAAAGTTTATTTTATAGTTTATGAAGTTGCACTTTTTTCACACATTTCGAAAGATGTAATCAACAAGTTAAAATGTTTCGTAAATAAAGGAGATTTAATTAATTACGCGATAAGACTTATAAGGCTTTATATCATCTTTGCATATTCTTTTGAGAAAGCCCCGTGTTGACTAATATGTCTGCAAAATACATTTTAATATATTGAGTTGCTTTTTTGTCATACATTTCGAAAGATGTAATCAACAAGTTAAAAGCTTCATAAATAAAGGAGATTTTATTACCGACTCTATAACAATATTAAGGCATTATATCATCTTTGTATATTATTTTGAGAAAGCCCAGTATTGTCTAATATGTCTGTAAAATACATTTTAGTGTATTAAGTTGATTTTTTGTCATACATTTCAAAAGATGTATTCAACAAGGTTCGTAACTAAATGAGATTTATATTAATTACTCGATAAGACATATAAGGCTTTATATTACTTTTGCATATTCTTTTCAGAAAGCACCAGATTGAGTAATAAGTCTGTAAAATACATCTTAGTGTATGAAGTTGCTTTTTTGTAGGCAAACAAACACGGACGCATCCAGCTTACCATTTAGAGGGGTGTCATGGATTTTCCTTTTTTAGGTGGGTGTTCGGTCGTTTTTATGCTTTGCATTATTGGCAATATCTTTTGTCGTCTGCATTTGTTTATACGAGTTCATAGAATGTTTTGTTGTGAGAGAAGTAGCCATAAGCGGCTCTAGTGATATTATTTAAATAAAAAACAGTGCACTGCAGTTTTGTTATTTTGTGTATTTGTGAGTATTTAATATGAGTTAACATAATGGTCCACCGAGCAACGAAGACGCAGCCTGGAATTAAATTCAACGAGCTTCTAAAATCAAATTTTAAGTTGAGTGAAACGCCGAGATGAATGATAAGTTCTAAGAGTTCCGTGCTACGAAATTCGTCAAAAGATTATTCGAAAAGTAAGTGAACGTGATTTTTCTTATCTTTACTGTTATACATATATTAAACAATGTTTAAAGGTGCAAAAAAAGAGGATTTAAGGCTTATAGCCACTGAAATAAATCTAAATGTTAATGAAAATATGACAATTGCGGTTTTAAACGTTATTATTGAAGACAGTGAAATGTATAAAAATAAACCAGATTATGTGAAAGATATAGCAAACGATATAATTGAAAATCGTAAACATGAAGCGCAAAGGCGTATTGATGAGGAGCAAAGGCGAATTGATGAGGAGCAGGAGCAAAGGCGAATTGATAAGGAGCAAAAGCAATATGATCTGGAAAAAATGAAACTTGAATTAGAAGTAGCTAAAATTAAATCTGAAGCTAAATCTAATATTAGTGAGGGTGAAATAAAATTAGAATCGTTAGATCAATTGATAAAAAGTATTCGAACTTTGACTGTAAAAATGCCTATACGTCCTGAAGGATGGGGGTTTTACTTTTCTTCTTTAGAACGAGCTTTTAAGACTAAAAATGTTCCAGAACAATATAAAGCAGAAATTCTGTTAAATTTATTAGGGGATAAAGCATCTAACATATTAACTTACTTACATGATAGTGATATCGATAATTATGCAAAAATAAAAGAATTAGTGTTAAAAGAATTTCAACCTACACCTTATTTTTGCTTAGAGCAATTTAGAAAAGCTGTTAAACAACCAAATGAGACGCATATAGAGTTTGCTTCACGTCTAATGACAAACTGAGAATATTATTTAAATTTAAGAAATGTCTCTAATTTCGAGAGTCCAAAACAACTTATAGTATCGGATAAATTATATCAAACATTAGATAGAGAAACAGCTTCCCACATTAGTGTGAGACAAGGTGATAAATGGTTTTTACCAGAAGAGTTGGGACGAGAGATTGATTTATATTTCATATCACGCGGAAAATCTCTTACTGAGAATTTTAGTGTTAATCGTAAATATACTAACTCCAAAAGTGTATCTAAAGTATTCTTAGCAGATGTTAAAACATTAAGTTGTATTTTTTGCCACGAAAATCACACTCCTTCAAAATGCCCGCATTATTTAAAATTATCTGTCAATGAAAGGGTGAACGTTATAAAATGTAACAAGTTATGCTTTAATTGTTTAAATTCACATTCAGTTGCAAATTGTCCATCAAAGTACACGTGCTTTTGTAAAAAAACGTCATCATAAAACTATACATTTCCCAAAAACAAATAACAACACATACGTGAAAGAGTATGTTTCATCGGAACAAAATAAACAAGGAAAGGTAAATGTGGAAGAATGTTCAGATTCTAGGCCAACAAATCGTGGCACATCAGTCTTGAACGCTAATGCAGAAGAGTTCGTTCAGAAAACCTTTATTAGTAACTATTCGAATAAAAGAAGCAAAGTTTTACTTTCAACTGTTATATGTTTTCTAATTGATGAATCGGGATGTAAACATAGAGTAAAGTGTTTATTAGATGTAGGCAGTGAGTCTAATTTTTTATCCCGCCATTTAATAGAGCTAATGCATTTAAAAAAAGAGAGAACAAACATCTTAGTGTCAGGTCTAAATGATGCTACCTTAGTAATAAATCATAAAGTTAATGCATCAATATGCAATAGAGATGAAAGTTTTGTGAAAAATTTAGATTTCTTGGTAGTTCCGAAAATAACTGCAGATTTAACGCCTTCACGTCCAATTGAAATCTCAATACAAGATTTACCTAATGTAAAATTAGCAGATGCTAGTTTCAATATCCCAGAACATGTAGACATGCTCTTAGGAGCAGGAATTTTTTATGAGCTTTTGAGTCCGGGACAAATTCGTGTTAATAATTCTGATCTTATTTTGCAAGACACAGTTTTCGGTTTTGTTGTATCGGGAAGTTTTTCGACAGAGAATGAAAACAAAGTTCATTGTGGGTTTATTAAGAAAGAAACCAACCTAGACAAGACACTTAGGAAATTCTGGGAGATAGAAAATATCGAGGTTGAAAAACCAAAAAGTAAAGAGACTTTAATTTGTGAGAAACATTTCGTAGAAAATTATACACGAGACAAAAGCGGTAAATATGTTGTTAAAATGCCCTTAAAAGAGGATCCAGCTATTTTAGGAAACTCAAAACAAATCGCTACGAAAAAATTAAATTCTTTATGGAATCGTCTAGCAAAATATCCTGAGTACTTAAGATTATATTCAGATTTCTTAAAAGAATATCAACAGTTAGGCCACATGGTTGAAGTTAACGAAAGTGAGGAAGAAAGTGGATCCTATTACATTCCCCATCTTGGAGTGTATAGAGGAATAGAAAAAAGTATATCAACGCCTTTGAGAGTTGTATTTAACGCGTCTTCCTTAACAACTAAGGGAAACTCACTTAATTCTATTCAATATAACGGAGGTGTAATACAAGATGATTTATTCTCAATTATGTTGAGATTTAGAAAATATATCGTCGCTTTCACTGAAGACATTCAAAAAATGTATAGAGCAATCTCTATTCATCCAGATCAGAGGAAGCTGCAAAAAGTTTTATGGAAGGAAAGTCTTAACGAGCCAATTAAAAATTTTGAATTAACGACACTTACTTATGGTACTGTTAGCGCACCTTTTTTGGCCATGAGAACACTACTTCAATTGTCTAAGGATGAAGGAAGCAAGTTTCCTTTAGCAACACCCGTACTGAGAGAAGACATGTATATGGATGATATTTTATCTGGAGCTGATTCTTTAAGTTCTGCATTGGAATTCCAAAATCAATTAATAGAAATTTTAAACAGGGCAGGAATGTTATTACATAAATGGTGCAGTAATGCTCCACAACTTTGTAAAACAAATGTCGAAATATACCCCTTTGGTGATTCAGAAGAATCTAAAGCGTTAGGTGTTTTGTGGAAATCGAAGAAAGATTGTTTAAGTTTCAATGTTAAAATTCATAATGATTTAAATGTCACTAAGAGACAAGTGTTATCAACTATATCAAGTATATTCGATCCCTTAGGTTTAGTATCTCCTATTATAATTAAAGCAAAAATATTTATGCAGAAGTTATGGTTATTACAATTAAATTGGGATGATTTGCTAACCGAGAAAGAGGCTAAGGAATGGAGAGAGTTTTCTGATACCCTACAATTAATTAATAAATTTGAGATTAGTAGGTATATTTTATTGAAAGATGCAATTATGATCGAGTTACATGGTTTCAGCGACGCATCTGAAGCAGCCTATGGTGCGGTAATTTACTGCAAATCAGTGACAGAATCAGGTCAAGTGTCTGTAAATTAGTGACAAGTAAATCTAGAGTTTCTCCCTTAAAGCAATTAACTGTTCCAAAACTTGAGCTTTGTACAGCAGTTTTATTGACAAAGCTTATAAAACGAGTGATTTCTTCGCTCAAAATTAGTGTAAACAAAATCTTCTTGTGGTCCGATTCCATGATAGTATTATCCTGGATTAAAAAATAACCATACGTTCTAAAAACTTTTGTTGCGAATAGGATTTCTACAATACAAGAACTAACTCAAGGGATGCAGTGGCGACATGTTCCATCTCAGCATAACCCTGCTGACCTTCTAACAAGAGGAGCTAATCCTGATAAACTATTATCAAATGAGTTATGGTGGAGTGGTCCATTGTTCCTAAAGGTAAAAGACTATTCCAATACAAATATTCCTGTAGCAGTTAATTCCAATGACTTTTCAAATGAACTGAAAAATAATAATATAAGTGACTTTAAAAGCATATCTGTTTTTACAGTTTCTATTAATTCTTTTGTGCATGATATAGTTGATTTAAGTAATAACTATTGTAAAATAATTCGTATTTTAGGATTTATTTTCAGGTTCCTTAGTAATTGTAAAAAAGAAAAAAAGGAGGGTCCTCTGGACCTCGAAGATCTCAACAAAGCAGAAAGTTTTTTGTTAAAAAGTGTTCAACGTGAGTTTTTTGACAAGGAAATAAAATCCTTGCAAAAATCAGGTAATATTAATCATGATAGTCAGTTTAAAAACTTACATCCATTTCTTGATAAAGAAGGTCTTCTAAGAGTAGGAGGTAGATTAGCGAACAGTTACTTAAATGCCAACCAAAAATTTCCAATTTTACTACATAATAAAAGTAAACTTACTCAAAGGATAGTAGAATATTTTCATAAACGATATTTACATTTAAGTTCACAAGCTTTACTTTTTCAGTTAAGGCAAAATTTTTGGCCTTTGAATGGTCGTGCAATATGTAGAAAAACAATTCATAATTGTAGTATATTTCATGTTATAAATATTGTTAATCCTTTTTTTTAAGCAGTAAGCTTTATAAGATATTTTGAGTGTAAATATGTAAAATTAAGCTAATTTCTATTTGATTGAATGTATTTTGTGTTTATCAAAGAAAATATTCATACAAAATGTGTATTGAGAATGTATATATTATTTGAGTGAGATTTTATTTATACAGAAATTTATTTAGAGAGATTATTATATGAGATATATATTATTCGAGTTATTTAAATGACATTTATTTTATCCAGAAGGTTTAAGTTTTATTTTGATAAAATCGAATTTGTTAACATTTAAATACTTTTAAAATAAAGTATTTCTGAGCTATTTTTGAGATAAAATACGAGAAAAAGAAATAAATTCTTGCAGCATTTAAAACAAATTTAATTTGAGTGTTAGATGTCATGAGTGTACATCATTACATAATGCAAGCAGAATTTTAGAGTAGTAAACATAAAAAACAACGAGGTGTTTTCAAGAGACCAATTTCAAAAATTTGTCTGTTACCCAAAGAAAATTGATTATTATCTTTTGTAATTTGTTAATTTATTGTTTACTAGTATATGCTGTATTATTTGTTTAAAATTCAAAGTGTAATAATGTATTATGTGGTTGAATGAAAATCATTCAACGGGGGCCGGTATGTTCGGTCGTTTTTATGCTTTGCATTATTGGCAATATCTTTTGTCGTCTGCGTTTGTTTATACGAGTTCATAGAATGTTTTGTTGTGAGAGAAGTAGCCATGAGCGGCTCTAGTGATATTATTTAAATAAAAAACAGTGCACTGCAGTTTTGTTATTTTGTGTATTTGTGAGTATTTAATATGAGTTAACAGTGGGAGAGGATCACATCTCTTTATGAGAATTTTTTATATTGAAAGCTATTCACAAATCCAAACTAGCTACTTTTCTGATAGATTTGCGAAGTCATTTTCTTTCGTAAATACAAAAAATTTGCATTAATATTCGTAAAAATATAAAATCTACCGATTTTGTTCAGATACCAAGAAATTAAAGAATTTCCCATTTTCTTATAAAGGAAAAGATTCATTTAGAAAATATTGTCAAAGTTAGTATTTTTTTTAACGAGTTGACGAGTTTTATGAGTATACAGCCATAGAAATATTGTCACAAGGGAACAGTTGGGTGTCATTTCCGGAAATTCAGTTTAAAATGTCTAACAATTAATTGTCAACGATTAAATATGGTAAAAATATGTGTTAAATTTTAGAGGTATCAAAACTGTATAAATTGACAGCTATGTGATTCTATTAGTGTGATGAAAATTGCAGCTGTAGCCTCTTTTTTCTGCTCGAAGTATTACATAGCTTTTGTCAAACTCTCATTTGCTCGTCAAAATGGGAAGAAAAAAATGGCCATTTTTTAAAATTATTATTATGGCCATTTGTTTACCATTCTGATCAGAAAATCAGACCTCTAACTTTTTACGGCTGCTCTTTCACCTTCACCTAACACTTCATTTATAATGGCTGTTTCATAATAATGGAATCAATCAGTCCATTAGAAGAAAATGTTCCAATCCAATGGTGTAAGTTCGATTGAAAAAAGAATTAATACTTTGTGCAGAAAGAAGAGGCTACACCTGCAATTTTCATGGTTCTAATAGAATCACATGGCTGTTTCATAATAATGGAAGATATCAGTCCATCAGAGGAAAATAACTCGGTTAAGCGGGCTCGGATAACCAGGATTCTACTGTATATTTCAATTTAAAAACGATCCCTAGAATATTTTTGTTGGTTATTCCTCTAATATCGCAACTTAATGTATCATCTTCTAAATCCGAAATGAGGTCAAGAATAGGAACCGTTTTCCTTTTATTTGAATTTTTGGACACTGAAATTTCCGAAAAAGTGCCATTATAGGCAATTTCGTTCTTCATTGGCAAATTATAAGCCCGATCTTGCAATTCAAATTTAGCATTCGTAAAAATTTCAACAGAATCAGTTTTAAGTTTTCGCAGTTCTTCTTCATTATTTACACTTGTAATTAAATTGTCAATATACCAAGCTTCAGAAATTTTTTCTGCCGTTGATCTAAAATGTTGAGGTACGTCATTTATTAACTTAGTTAAACTATCACTCAATAAGAAGGTACTACTGAAAATTCCGAAAACGACTCTCCTATGTCTATACATCTTAAAATGTTCCAGATTACCTTGTACCCACCATAAGAATATAAAAAAATCTCTATCATTCGGATTAAGTCCTATTTCAAGAAAAGCCTTTTTGATATCAGAACTTACACCGATGCATTTTTCTCGAAATCTGTTTATAATTGCAGGAATAGTTTCTAACAAATTATGCCCCTTTTCTACACAATCATTTATTGGCGGAAACCCCTTAATTTTCGCTGACCCATCAAATACTGGTCTTATTTTTGTTGTTTTGGAACTCATTCGAATAACAGCACGATGGGGTAAGTAATGGCAGGAGTTATCATATTCATTTTCAGCTACAATTTCTATAATTTTTTCTTCCTCCCAAGATTTTAAAACCGCTTCGTAATCTTCTAAGAAACCCTTGTCTTTCAATTTTTTATTGTATTTTTTAATCTTCTCTTAGCAATCTCTAGATTATTAGGGAATGGGAGATGGCTCTCTATCCAAGGTAAACAGACTTCAAATTTGCCTTCGTTATCCCTTTTAACCGTTGAAAGAAAATGTTGCAGTGTTTGTTCTTGCAACTCTTTTTTAGTTTCATTTTCGGATGGATCTAAGATTCCGAGAGTATCAAGATTCCACATTTCAGCAATTTTATAATCTGATACGTGCATCGAAAATGTAAATGAATTGTCAGTTTTATTTTCTATTTCCAAAGGAACTTTCCCCATAACTGTCCAACCAAAGTAAGTTTCGACACATACTAAACAACATTTTAATTTTCTTATCTTACCGGTAAGTAATTTTCCTGCAATATCCGCTGCAATAAGAATATGAATTTCAGTTGGGGAATATTCAAACAACAATTTTTCCTTCATGTGGCTAGTTTCATTCAAATATATTCTATGTTCTTTAAGCTCATATAATAGGGGTTTTATTTCTATTTGTGGTACATCGGAACAAATTTTAGTTTGATCAACGGCCTTAAAATTACATTTATAATCACCCTTTACATTACTAAGATACACAATAAATTGTTTATGAATTTCAGAAACCTCCGTTCCACCAAATAGACTATGAACAATGTTGCTCTCACTTATACTTTTGTATTGCATCATTTTAGCAACAAATTTCGAAATGTATGACTTTTGTGACCCAGTATCAATTAAGCACCTGACAAACTTATCTTCACTATTTCCGCAGATTTTTACAATTAAAGTTTGTAACAAAACTTTCTGTGTGTATGTTTTATTTGTTAAAGTGACATTTCTATTGTCAATCTGTTTTTTTCTCTTCTACTTTATTACTCTTTTCACAAATTAAAGAATTATGTTTTCCACTGCAATGTTCAAATCTTATTTTTGAAAAGCAATCTTTTGCTAAATGATTTCCTTTTTTTCATACAGAGATAACACATTCCGTTTTTTCTCAAACGTGCTCGTCTTTCTGCTACGGACTTAGAACAAGCTTCAGAATTGTGATTAACTAATTCAGCGGAATCTCCACAAAAAATACAATGATTTATCGAAACCTTCAATGAAGCAGCAGTAGGAACTGTAAACGTATTTATTTTTCTCTCCCTCTGCACTTGCGGGGGATTTTGAACGATAACCCTATCTCGTATTTTAATCGCAGTTTCTCTCCATTCTATTTCTGCCCGTAAAAATTCAAGCAGTTCGTTGACTTCAAAAAGATTATCCTGAGTTTTCCGTTTACGTTGAAATTCCAAATTTAACTCATTGGGAATTAATTTAAGCAAAATTGGCCTTAGTAACGTACCATATGTTCCGGAAGTTAATTCAAGTGAATTTAAACTTCTTATTTGAGTCTCAATATTATCATATAGCTTTAACAATGCAAAAGTATTATTTACATTTTTAACTGTTTCTAAATTCAATAATTTTCCCATATGAGCATTTATAATCAGGTCTTTACGACCAAAACGCTTTTTGAGTAGTTCAATCGCTGGTATATAATTTTCACTCGATAGCGAAAATCCACTAATTGCACCAGACGCAGCTCCAGTAAGGAAGGATTGCAAATAATTAAATTTATCAATGTCGGTTAAACAATCATTTTGATGTATCGCATTGTCATATTGGTTCCAAAAAGATAACCAATAAGCAGGATCTCCATTAAATATATTAATACTCAAATTCGGTAATTTTCCTTTAGAATGAGAGCAAGAAGCCAAATTCTCTGATGAAATACCTTCATTACCCGAATTTGTTTTAATAATAGAACGTTCAGGTTCAGCTTTTATTTTTAAAGCATACGTTAGTTTCAATTTCATAGAAATTATTTTTTCAGAATAACCTTCGGCAGTTTTAAATGTAGTTTCTAATTCGCCGTCATCATCCATTAACTTTTGGATCTACTCATCTAAAGTTGTTAAATTATTATACTTTGAGTTTAACTGATCAATATGTTCCGTAAGAACAGGAACCTCCTGTACTAATTCTGCAAGATACTGCTCACAAGTATTAATTAATTTCGTAGTCGCCGTTCTAGAAACAGCACGTTTCTTCTTTATTTTTTCAATATCGGACATATTTAATCCGTAATTTTAAATATAATTAATTTTATAGCAACTTGATATAAGAACAATAATATAACTTACAAAATATATTCAATAACTTTCAAAATGATCCCGTTCTCAAAATACGTTATCAATAATTATTATTAATATATCATCTAGAATTAGCATCAAGAATTAAGCATTCAAGACTTTTATTTATTTTTATGCTAAGTTCTTCATTATATTCAAGATCAAAACAAACTATCAACAATATTCTTTTCAGAAGAACTAAATCTTCGAAACTTTCATCTATAAATAACTTTGTATTCAATTAAGATCAAATCAAACCGGCATCCCTGTTCCGGGCGCCATAAAAATGTGATAAACAAGCTTTCAAATTAGACAAAAAATGACATAAATCTTCTACTTACCCTTTCTATCAGGTAAGTTTCCCGCTTGCTTCTGGAGTTCGGACTGCCGGATTTTGATTAGACTTAATTCTACTTAATAATTCACTCGACTAAAATGTTACATAACTCGGTTAATCCTCAATACTTATATACAAATATATTACAAAATATTTAGAGGATTATATTACTTTAACATTTAAATGCTTTAACTTTTAATCGAATCATAACGGAGACGCAACTCCGTTCACATAAAAAAAAAACATCATTCTAAAGTTTTTTTCAGTTCTGTTCAGTTCACTTAGACGTAAAAGTTTTTAGTTAAATTCAGGTGTTACTCTCACTGCAAAGGGATACTCAGGGAGCTGTCTGCGACAGGTATACAATCAAGATAAAATAATCAACTAAAGCTCTAATCTTCTAATATTTTTAATTACAAAAGGAAATTTAGTGAAATTTAAGTAAGTTTGACCAAATATATATATTTTTAGATTTATAATGAAAAAATTAAATTGAAGACAAACATACTTTTTTTTTTTTTTTTTTTTTTTTTTTTTTTTTTTTTTTTTTTTTAAGAAGAGAATTGGGAATTACTCTCAATATTGATATTCTGTTTAAGCTCTGTTGAAAGAACTTCGAACTGCTTTATAATAACAAGCATATTATGCATATAATTAGATATTTTTAGGGTTCCGTACTTAAAAGTGAAAACGGCACCATTATAAGATCCCTCCTGTGTCTGTCTGTCCGTTTGTCACAACCATTTTACACGTAAACTATGGAAAGTCGAAATTGCAAATTGGCTGAAGTAGTAATGGCTATTGACCGCTTACTTATAGATTATTAACTTTTCACAAATGTATTTAAGAAAAATGTAGAGAATTAAGTTACTTGAAAAAAAATATATTTTCTTTGTATATCGTGTGGTGTACCGTATGAATACTTTCCTATCGCCAATCTCAAAAATGCATTTATTTTAATTTTAGGTATTATATTTTCAGAGAGATCGTCGAAAATGTAATGCAAAAATATGCCCGCCTCCTACTATTCCCGAATCTACATAAACTAAAATTTTGAGACAATTAGGGGGTGTTGAATGTAATAATTAGAATTTTAGAATAAATAGAATTTAATAGGTTAAGTTAAACCTTGCAGGAAAATTATAGAGATTACCGTAGGCCGCATAGTTTTTGAGAAAATCGCATTCTACCAATACACACAAATTTCGATTTACGGGTGTCCAGGAAAGGAGTCGAGGAGCTTTGGGGCTATCAATCGTCGTAGAAGTATAAAAATATTGTTGATAATGATTTTCGAAAAAGAAATGTCTGTAATTAGCCGATATATTAACCCTTAAAGACACGGAAGTTTTGGAGATCCATAACTACTCGGGTATCTTACTCTATGCACTATGGGATTTTAAAGCCTAGATGACAACTTTTAATGATATATTTGTGTGATGCAATGCCGAGTTACGAATAAATACATTTTTTGTACGGAAACCCTCTTTGCGCGAGTAATACTCGCACTTGACCAGTTATTTATTTATTTATTTATTTAAATATTTTATGCATCAAAAGGATACAAACCAGTAACTTATGAGTATTTATTATATTTTTCAATTCCTACTATTAGTTCACGCACTCCCTATATTTATTTATTTATTTATTTATCTTGTTCAAATTTTCAATCGTTAATAAAATACTTATTATTCATCCTATCAAGTTGAAATAATTTTTTTAAACTTGTACTGGATGACAATTGATGTTAATACAGTTTTTTCAAATATTAATTCATTAATTAAATTTTAATTAATTAATTTTAGTTTTACATGGGAGACAAAATGGCGGCCATTGGTTATGGAAGCATTTAATGCATCTTCATATTTATAAGGGGGGACCCTGTTCTGTCGCCAAATACCGCCAAGTTTGTCACCAACTTGGCGATATATCGTCAAATTTGGCGAATATTTCGCCAAATTCCCATAGACTTCCATTGTAAACCTACTTGCTTATAGAAAATAAACAAATTGATATATTTTAATGCAACAAAAACTAATATTAGCTTAAGGGATTATATTAATTTTTTCTTTGAGACCTAAGTAGGAATTGACTTTAAAAACAAAATTCTTATATTACTTGTTTTAATTGTATATACGTACATATTTAAATATTGCGCTGCAGCCCAATAATTACTTATTTCCAGTGTCACTCCTCAACGTTAATTTAACACAGTAAAACCTATGGTCAGCATAACTTTTTTGGCTTCCTCCCACCGTTTTGCTCCTGGTACCACAAAACTTTTACTTTACCCCAATTCTAATAATATTGTAAATTTGAAAGTGTTATAGTATTTTGCTGACGTCAGGGACAAGATGTACGATTAAATGCCTTTTCTTATAAAGGTGTATTGTAGCCCAAAACGCAAGATAGCCTATATTTTATTTATATTATTAAAAAAAAATATATATTTTTATAATTCGAAATTTCGTTATTTTCATTTAAAATTAATGGACATATTTCTTAATATTTAACTTCTTTTACGTGACTTCTGCGTGAAAAATTAAATTAAATATCCATACTTGCTTTGAATGGCGTTTATGTATTCATTGCAAAACGTCTTCTAGGTATTCTAGATCTGTTTGCTTGCTTCCGTACCGTCTGTTTAACAATGTATATAATTTGTATATATGTTTTGTAATTCAACCATTTAATTTAATCATTTTCAGTATTTTTATAAATTAATTAAAGATAGCATTTCATTTTCATTACTTGTCATAAGTTATTGTTAAATCTATATTCTGAGCAATATATCTCAGATTAATCCCTTTCAGTGAAGTCCTACTTTTATAATTTTTAGGGGATTTAATTAACTTTTTTTACTAGCTGAAACGTTCATAACGTAAACTTATTACTCCAAATTTCTTATACATACATTTTCAAGAAATACACACGTTTAAAGTTATTAAATGCACGCATTTTTACTATTTTAAAAAATCTACATTCTAAAGTTATTTCCCAAACAATTTCCATAAAAGCGTATAATGAGTAAGGGTTTTATGTATAATATTACGTGGAATAAAATTCCGTAATTCTTTTATGTATTTAATGGCTTATACATAATGGATCATGATGTCACAAATAAGACATATTTCAGAAATTCAAGAAGCTGTAGAAACTTTATAGAAAACTTAAGGCACCTACTTAGCTAAAGTAAAAGCAACGTCTATTTGAAGTAACAACAACTTCTGTATAAAATACAATGTTGCCGAAATAAGTCATATATTAGATATGTCAAAAGAATACAACAATAACCTTTATTTTGAAAAGGAGGATATCAAAACATCTTGAAGGATTACTTCTACAAAATACGACAATATCCGTTATTTCAAAAAAGACGATAGCAAAACAACTTAATATTTTTTGCAGTATTACAGATGTGATTTTACTAAATATAACTTACCACAATTATTATTTTTTATATGCGAAAAGTTAAGTGCATCTTTTTTGCAAAAACGTGTATAAATATTTAAATAACTTCAAGTAAATAAAAAAAATACTCATTTTTAATTAAGGGAGTTAGGGACGTCAAAATTCCCACAAAAGTGCATTATTTACTTAATTATTTATAATTTATTTGTTTTTCTGATAAAATACTACAAAGTTCAATAAAATTAATAAAATAAACTGCACATTTTTACGATTATTATATCCTCATATGCAAATATTCTTGATATTTTCTTCTATCTTCAAAATAAGAAAGTATGGTAATCAAAATTTTTTTGTACCTCGGTTTTCGACGGATTTACACATTTAGTGGTCAGAGAAACCAAAAAACCCGTTTATATAAAATCTATGTCTGTCCGTCTGATGCCAGTGTACCATCCAAATGTGTCTGAAGTTATGCATAGAACTGAACGAAATTTTTTGTGTAAGTTTTAGGCTGTGACAAGCAGGTCCTCCTTCAATTATTTTATTATATAGAAATATTTTGCCGGGAGGGGGCGATGTAATATTGATTTTAGTGCAATTTGCATTATTGTACCATCGAAAACTGTATGAAGTTAAGCATAGTATTGAATCGATTTTTTGTGTTTGTTTTGGGCTATGGGCAGCAGGTCCTCATTGAATTTGAAAATTTTCCGCCGGAATGAGGCGCTGAATGAGATTTCCGAGCCATTTCATCACTGTACCATCGAAAAGTGTATGAAGTTATATATAGAATTGAACCAAAATGTTGTGCGTGTTTGGCTATGGCAAGAAGGTCCTCGCTAAATTTGAAATAAATCTGACGAATGGGGGCGCTGTAAAGCGAATTCTGCGCCAGTTTCATTATTGTACCAACGAACAGTGTACAAAGTTATACATAGAATACAACCAATTTTTTGCGTATATTTTTGGCTATGGCCAGCAGGTACTTTATAAATTTAAATAAATTCTGCAGTAAGGGGGCTCTGTAATATCAATGCCTGTGTCATTTTCTTTATTGTACCATCGAAAAGCCTATGAAGTTATGCATAGAATTGAACCAATTTTTTTTTAATGTTTTTGGCTATGACCAGCAGTTTCTTCTTGTATTTGAAAATATTCTGCTGGAAGAGGTCACTGTAATAGCGATTTTTGTGCCATTTTCTTCCATCGAAAAGTGTACAAAGTTGTGCATAGAATTGAACCAATTTTTTATGTATTTTTTTGGCTATGGCCAGCAGGTTTTCCTTGAATGTGGAAATATGCCGCCAGAAAAGGGCGCTACGATAGCGATTTTTGTATAATTTTTTTTATTTTTCATAGTTCTGTTGACCATCGCCAGCTCCTGCAGCGACAGAAACGTCGTCCTGCACAGCCAGGTATTTGCAAACAGTTAATGTAGAACAGAATAACGAAATACTATTGATTTAAATAAATATCAATATGAATATTAATTCGTTTTTACTCCGATTAATCTACTAATACATAAAGATGCAAAGGAATGTAAATATATCGCTTAAAGGTGTGTCAAACATAATACAATCATTTAAAAACAGATTAATGTCCTTTTAAAAATCAAAACATTTTCAACCGAAACTTACTTGGCCTTCATCAGTGAAGTGCCAATCTGCAGAAGTTTTTCAATGATGAATGCCGAGTAAATATCGATTGAAAACGTTTTGGTTTTTAAATGGACTTTCATGTGTTTTCAAATGATTTTATTGTGTGTGACGCACCATTAAGCAATGTATTTACATATATATTTATCTTTAATAATTTTAATTATTAATCAAGGGGAATTTTGCTCTGAAATTTAAATTTCAAGTTATTTTTCCATGTGATGTCAGCAAAACTGTTGTAGTGTGTTATTAACTGGCACAATCGTTGTTTTATGTAGTATTTCGGCATGTAATTAAAAAAAAGTAAAAAAGTAATTTGTATCATTGTGCCCATCTCCGGGGTAGATTGATCCACAACGTGGGGCACATTAATACGTTTGAGAAATGTGAGAACAAAATAACAACTACTGCATATTTTCCATAGAAAATGAGTTAGCAACCATTTTATAATTATTAAAAAAACTACCCACAATTTAGTTGTAAGGAATGTTAAAGCGATCAAAGTCAAATTAAAAAATATAACGACCTGATGTTCTTGCTGTTCCTTGTCCGGTTGTTGGCTGCGACAACTTTGTCATATCTGGCACTTCAACACCACCGTTATTTTCTTTCTCAGGAAAAGTGAAAAATTTATCATGTTTTCTGTTCATAAGCCGGACGAGATGGTCCCCATCATCGGTTTTTCATTTAACTGGGTCCACAAAGTGAATAACCGATCACTTTTTTTGCAAACTGCGCAATAACAAAGTCCTCATCAACAATATTTTGATCAGAAATATCTACTTCTTCCATTGTATCGTCTTCCATTGCATCTGCTTCTTCACCTAGCAGGTCACTTAGATTCAGATCATCTGATATAAAGTCGCACAACTGTCCTAATGATGATTCAGATTCATCTGATGAATATAATTCTTCCACCTTCTTTCTCGTCGTCTGTCGACTCAAATTTTTGGCGTCTTCTATCTTATAGGTGCAGATTCCAAGAATTTTTAAGGAGCCACTTGGCTCCTAAACCCAAAAAATCCAGTTGCCATATTGTGAAAAAATTGCACAAAAGCAATAACATTTATAAAGGGAAAAAAACTCAGGAATTCAAAGTGAAAAATAATTTGTTTAATGTATACTACGTGTACAATAGAACATAGACTAAATATAACAAATGTGTACATTTAATATTTGTAATATTAACGTTATTAATTTTAAACTATATACAGTTTAGAATATAATGTTGGGCAAGATATCAGGTTAAAAAAATGTGCATAAGATAAGCAATCAGAGCAGTGGTGAATATTATGAAAGCAATATTTCTTATCTAGTTTTGTCCTGAAAGAGTACTTAAAAAAAATGAGAATGTGCGAGTACCTTTCACTATAAAAAACAAAATAAAATTCAAACACTTGTTCTGGAAGAACACACAAGAAAAAATTATCTTAATTTTTTTATCACAGAGGAAAGGAGAGGATATTTATTTTTAATACAATGGTGATTCAGTTCCGAATTTTCCGAAAATTTAAGATATTTGGTTCTAAAATTCGGACATAAAAATATATCTCGAATTTCGACAAATTATTGCCGAAAAAGTCAATTTTTTCAATCGTTCGCAGAAAAAATCGCCAATTTCGCCAAAGGATCTGGAATAGAACGTGCATTATGTCAAAGGATCGACAAAAAACCTCTCAGATTTCGTCAAAGATTCGCGAAAAACCGGATTTTCGTCAGAGGGTCGTGGAAAAATGCGCACTTCCTCAAAGAATCCCGAAAAAAAAACGCGAATTTTGCCAAATGACCTCGAAAATAAAAAGACTGATTTCATCAAAGGACGGAAGAGAAAACGCTAATTTTGTGAAAAGTTCGCAAAAAAACGTGAATTTTTTCAAAGAATCGTAGAAAAACTTCCACAAATTTCGTCAAATGATCGCGAAAAGAAGAGACGATATTCCCGTTTTTCCCCGACTGGTTGACGAAATTCTATTCTTTTGATTGTTGATATTTACGATTTGTTTCAGTGCGGAATGATAGAATTTACCTCCTTTTTTCCCTTTGGACATTATTGACAAAATTCGCGTTTTTTTTAATCGACCGATTGAAAAAATCGTGTTTTTTTCCTATTGACCGATTGACGAAAAAAGTGTTTTCTTCAATGGACCTATTGACGAAAATAGTGTTTTCTTCTATCGACCAATTGACGGAAATCACGGTTTATTTCAGGACAGACTAACGAAATTTGCAGTTTTATTTGACTAGCGAACGACGAAGTTTGCCGGATTTTTCCGGGACGGTTTTTGCAAATTTCATGACCGATCGAGGTAATTCCTAACTTTTTTTCATACCGATTGACGAATTGATTTTGTGTAAATTTGCTAAATAAATAAATAATAATTCGAGGAACTCTGCTAATTCGTAGAAGAATCATATGTCGGTAACTAGTGTCTACCTGTAAGAACATATCTTAATAATCCCAGAGCTACAAATTTAATGAGTGGGGCACAAACGTATTCTTTTCTCGGCTCGAATTTTTCCGCGTCGCAAGCTAACTGTTGTATACCACTGCTGTTGAATTAGTTCACTGCAAATAAAAATGTCTGAAATTCAGTCACTTAAGTGTCTGAAACGGAGTGTTCAATTTTCAGACATTTTAAAATGTCTGAATTTTTTCAGACACTTTTTGCGACTGAATTTCAGACACTTAAAATGTCTGAATTGCTGTCATTTTTTTTACCGAGGTAATAGGCAGCCATCTTTGACCTTTTCTTAAGCTTTTGATTTTGTTTTACAGGCGCTCAAATTTAGTATTAAATTTTCATAAAGCTGATATTTAAATTTTTTTTTCATCTTATACGGATTACAATCAATATATTATACTTTTAGATTAATGCTGGCAAGTTCTAGACAACTATTAGAAATTAGGTTGACGGATATCTTAATTTATCTATTAATTCAAAAGCACAAGCTAACAAGAGTGTTGGGTGCACCCTTTTCTCCGAACTTACCTGATCCAAAAGAAAATCTATCTTATTATAGAGCCTCTAATTATAGAGGTCTAATTATAGAGGGGCCTCTAATTATAGAGGTCCTGGTGATCGTAAAGCCTAGTTAGCTAATAGATAACCTACGGTCATATACCTAAAAGGTTATCTCGGATAATAAAGACAATGCGTTGTGAAATGTTTAGAAGATTAACTAACCTATGGCCAATTGGTTTGAAGGGAAATATATAATAAAATCAAAACCACTAAATATAACTCCCCCATTTTCAGACAAAGCAACCCTACAAGATAAATTTGATTATACTTTTACATATATGGTCTAATAATATTGTTAAGCAGTCAGGTAATTTCTAAACAATTAAAATAAGTAATTAGCAAGACTTTTAAAAAAATAATAACAAAGAAGGGAATTAATAATAATAAATCATTTATTTACACCACAGGCAAATTATATTAAGTTACACTTAAATAATTCATACTTTTACCATCCAAAATAATAACTCATTATATAAAAAACACTAATTTTGATATTAATTGAAGGTGACAAGTTCTCCTGGGCACCCTATTCCCAATTCAAACATTTGATATTAAAACGGTACATAATACAACAGAGAACATACATAAAATCGTACCTTTTTCCTCATTGGGGTCACAAGATCCTTTTAGAGTTGTAGACTTGACAGTATATATATCCAAAAGTGTTTTTTCTTTGTTTGTAGAACCACAACACACATATTCGTGTTCCGTAATTTTAGCTTTATATACACAAAATTCCACCCAGGTCTGGGCCAAAAGCAAAATGTTTAAATCATTTTTTTTTTTAAAGTTAACAATACTATATTGCTCGTCATAGCCTGAGCAAGTAAACATGGGCGGATATGCCAAAAGGGCTTCAAAATAATAACCACCGCACTCTG
Organism: Maratus speciosus; assembly: GCA_963932465.1. Classification (NCBI taxonomy): domain Eukaryota; kingdom Metazoa; phylum Arthropoda; class Arachnida; order Araneae; family Salticidae; genus Maratus; species Maratus speciosus. The sequence continues at coordinate 45,223,890 of OZ010786.1, forward strand.
GAACTCTTTTCGTACATCTGTATTTGTCTCCGAGAACAAGAAAATCTCTCTATGTTAAAAATTTGCATGTGGGGCCCTGAGTGGTGGATATGAATTAACATATTCAGCATAATTAAAATCTCCAACCACTCGTCTCTGCTTGGACCCGCCTTCGTGTCAGCCAGTGGTCAGTGGGTCCCCGGAATGCTCAGGGCCCTCCGACCCTCCTACATCCGATATTTCAAACCCCACTTTCTCACGAGACCGCGGGCCCCCACACGAAGATCCTGCAGCTGTCCCATAAAACATGAGGTCATAAAAGCCGCTCTTTTGTACCAAAACTGTCAAATTCTTTACTTTACTCTCGTAATATAATACATACAGATAGTAACTGGCAATTAAGCTTCCCCCTTAGCAAAACACTTGCCTGGGAAAATACTTAATGCTCTTTGTACCCATCCTTAGGAAAATAATAATAATGTACTAATAGATGCATACATAAAAACAATAATACTGTACATTAAAAAAACTTGAATTAAAAAATTAATCAATTAGATAAAATAATCACTTAGATAAATATATACATAGATGATATCGACAAGAAACTTATTCATATATATATATATATCTTTTTCCTTAAAAAAAAAAATAGTTCTAAATTTTCAAAATGTTGAAATCATGCCAACAATTATGAAATGATTAAAAACAAAAAATTAATATCTAAATATGTATTTATAATTCATATGTGTATTCTAAGACAACGAAAATGTTTATTTTTTTGGTAACAGTATAGAAAATGGGCCCCATGGCCAAAGTCTCGTATAAATTTACCCCGCCACTCCCCTACATTGACAATCACATGCTATCACAAATAAAGAAACATTCAATGTCCTAAAATACATATATATGTAGATATAAATACATATTTCACTTGATATATCTTTTTCTTTAACCTCATTATACCATACAAGTACAAAATATTGATAATCAGCGCAAGGTCAAAACAAATTTTAAAAAATCAATTTTAAGAAAATTTCATACAAAGTTTGAGTATCCAAGTTTTAATCAAAAACACAGTGTTCGACAAAATCATTATTCATTACAGCACTAATAATTATAATTTTGTAAAACATTTTAACTAAAAAGCGTGATAAATGTAAATAATACTTAAAAACACAAATCCTATATTAAGATTACTTACAACTTATAATTATGCATCTTAAAATGTCTCATTTTAACTGTAAGTTGTGATACATGCAAATAATACTAAAAGACACAAACATAACCTCAAAATATAAATAAACCACACATTTTCTAAATGCACTACAAAAAATAACTATTTCACTCATAGTAATAAAACATGCTTAAATAATTTACCATTTATACCTGTATTTAATGTACCTCAATTAGAAAATCTACAATGTATAATGATGAGTAACATAAATATTACAGAAATGAAATCTTTCAATATTTTTATGCAAAATAATTTTAAGTGGTTAACTATAAATTTTAATAATAATTATGAATTATTCAATCAAATTTTAAATAAATGTTGTCGCCTTTTCCAAACTACCCAGAAGGTAGACGACGCAGCTCGTTTTTTTTTTTTTTTTAATAAAAAAATAGTGTTTTCCCCATCGTTTTTTAATCAAATCGACAGGCCTAATCCACTAAACAATTTCTAACACTACAATTAAATATATTATGCTAACATCAGTTTACATGTAATACAATTCAATTAACAAGAACGTAACGAAATTTTAACTAAGTATAAATCTAATGAAATGTATCTTTAAAGATAAATCAAAGTTTTCAAATACATTAATATTTTTTCTTATTATTATTTAAATTATAATTATTATACTTATTAGTACTGCTATAACTATTTTTAAATATACACTAATCCTTTATTATATTCATTATATTAAAATATCTTGCAATGAATATTTTATAATGTATAAACTTTAGAATCATTACTTAAGATATAAGCAGAGTCCCAGAACATGTTATAATTTTAGTCCCCTCTTCCTATTTTATCAAAAGGAATTCAATGCTCTAGAATACATATATGAACACATAAATACATAATCGAATAAATATTCTTTTTTAAACCCTCAAAATGTTTAAAATGTAGTACAAATTACTGATTAAAACTAGTTTAAATATTTAGCACATAAAATCACAAAATAACTGACACTTCACATAAAAAAAACGTCGCAAACTAAGATATAACCGATATAGTATTTCAATACATTGGTAGAAAAACAAACGGAAAATGTTCCTCTCAACGGTAGGTACAACATAATGGCTACTGTCATGATTTCAGTTATGAAGTTAGAATATTATCAGTTTTGTATGTTATGGACAACCATTTTTATTACGAGAATAATAAATAAGTATATATAAATACCTTTTAATTTGTTATCCGACATGTTGTATTCTTGAAATAAAATCAACACAAGCACAAGACGAACCGAAATTAGAATTCCCGCCCAACTATATGATTACTTTTCTTTCCGGTGTAGGAGAAAACGTGCGGTGCGCACGCAACTTTGCTTTCGAAACTTTGACAAACCTTGATTTAATCGAACTTTGATACTACTTTGATATCAATGTTTTTCGTGTGCGTATTTGTGTGTGGTGGTGGTGTGTGTGTGTGTGTGTGGGCGGGGGGCTAAATTTTCTTTATATCTGATTTAAAAACTTTTAAGATTGATACGATTATATGACTTAAAATCTATTATTTCTAATTATATCTGAATTTTAAAAAGTAATTTCAGTTCCAAATGACTATAGAATAATCAAATACTAACAGAAAAAGGGGAAATATTCATCACTCCCCTCCCCTCCCTTCCTGAACGTCTCATAAAAAACAATTTTAAATTCTGTTTTCTTTGTAATTATTTTCTAATTAAGTTTTTTCTGTTATTTATTTTGAAAAATATTAAAAACTGATTTTTGAATGTTTAATATTTCTTAATTGTAAAAATTTTCTATTGATTTTAGAAATTTTTATTGTGAAAGACAGAAAAAAGGTGTTTTCACCTATTTATTTTGACAAATATTAAAAACTAATTTTGAATATTTAATATTTCCTAATTGTAAAATTTTTCTATTGATTTTAGAAATTTTTATTGTACAGGACAGAAAAAAATATTTGTTTCAGCTCTTTATTTTGAGAAATGTTAAAAACTAATTTTTGAATACTTAATATTTCTTAAGTATAAAATTTTTCTATTTGTTTTAGGAATTTTTATTGTGCATAAGACAATAAAAATTGTCTTGTACAAGGATTCTGAAAAAAATCTTAGTTAGCTTATTTCATGTTTGTATTCACGTTTAAAACATTTCCTCCAATAGTAAAGTTTTTCTAATTATGCTGGCATAGTATATATTGCAATAAAATTGTATATATAGTCACCGCCTTACATTTAGACATTTAAGTGACTGAATTTCTAAATGTCTTAATTTCAGACGTGTCATCGTTATTCAGACATTTTTTCAGTTCATTTATATCATGATCCTTGTAAGACACTTAAGTGTCTTAAATTCAGACATCCTTGATGTCTGAAATTTCCTATTCAGACACTAAAGTGTCTGAATTACTTTTTCAGTCACATAAGTGTCTGAATTTAAGACGCCCCTATTTGCAGTGTTCGCGGCGCACATCAAACGTCATTTTTTTTCGGGATCTCGCGGACATCGCAGTTTTTTTTTTAGAAAAAAACAATAAATTTACGATTCCACAGAAATGTGGCGTACATATTTAATCATATTTTTTAATTATCGACAATAAGAAAAAAAAGAAAAATATGACGTGGTTATGGAGGAGACATTCTATCCCCAGCAGCATGTTTGCGTTTTTCAGTTTTTTGTCTCTATTCCTTTGCTGTGCCGCAGCTTCTTTCTCTTCTTTAATTTTTCTGATGTCGAAAAGCCTTTTTTTTCTCTGGAGAATCAGTATAAATTAAATCTGAGATTTTTCAGGCTGCCGTCCTTTTCTTTTGTTAGTTCTACTACCAATAGCTGTTGGGTAAGGTCGTCGTTCTTCAGGAGTTATAAGCTTGTATGAACATATAGTTGGCCTTGGAGTCTGTGTAGCATGAGCATTTTGTGGAACATTGTTACCTTGTGACTGAGAGACAGTTGAGGAAGCTCCTGAGGGGGTGTGACAACAACTGTATAAGAGTGCGAATAAGGTATGGGAACTGTGCTGGAAGAAAAATCAGTGTCTGGAAATATGAATCTGTTGAAGGGCATTATGCCTGTCCTCTCAAAAGTGGAAACAATATTTTTCGGAGTGAATGATTCTAAGTTTGCAAGTTCAGCCAGCTTTGGAAGGTCATAATTTGATATGTGTTTCAACAGATTATCCAGGTGCCAATCGTTGAAAGCAATTTTCAGTTTTGATTAAAAGGGTCCAAACACTGCTACGTCCAATGGTTGAAGTATATGTGTGGTATGTGGTAAAAATAACTATGTAGGTAAGAGGTGTGTGTGGGGGGGATGACAAATAAAACATTCCATTTGCACAACAGTAGTCAATGACTTCAACAGAAACGTGTAACTAATGGTTATCACATAGCGACATGATTCGTTTTTTTGACGAATTTGGATGTTGTTTGATGTGGTCAGAACTACTAAGACAAATCTGCAGTCATCCATCCATTCCTGAATGCCAAACCCAAACTTCCCTCTGAAGCTCCTGCAATGAAGTGGTTCTTATAATAAACACTGGGAAAAATGAATACTAGAAGATATTGATTTCCAGTAGCTGAAATAAAGGCACCAAAAATAACAAGTTCCCCTCCTTCTGCTGAAACCACCTGACCCACTTGCCTATGGTGTTTTGAGGCTAGAACCTTTGGAGTGTCAAGGACAGTTGTATTCCCCTTTTCATCAAAATTGAATATTCTGTCTCAAGCGAAATTGTATGTTTTCATGACACTGTCATGATTATTGAAAAACCCCTCAACAGCTTAGGAAACCTACGCACATCATAATGCTTGTTTTTTTCTGGTTTCCTCAAACTTAAATTTGCATTCCTGCTTCGAAAACCGTACATGAAATCTTCCTCTGCCATTTTATTACCATTCCAAATTTCAGGATACTTACGGCGTAGTTATTTTAACAAATTCATATGCCAAGAGGCTCATCTGCTTTAGCGTTAAACCGATATGCAACTAATTTTATTTAACAAGTATTCATTTAATTGTTTTTCTTGTTTGGGGGTAAATACCTGTTGATAGGAATACTTAGAACCGTGATCCCTGACTCTTTCTTCACTATTTCTTACTTTCATTTTCTCATGACGATTCTGCATAGTTGCGGGTTTGTTGTTGAACATTAGTGCAGCGATTTGCCCTCTAAAGCAGCTTTCATAGCTTTAGATAAGTCATCCTTGCTAATTACAGTTCTCTCAGTCTTTTTTTTGTAAAAGCGAACCATTGTAGAAACTCTGAATAACAAAAAATAAAAATCCCTTTTTGCAAAAATGCTATTAATTTTTACTTTCTTCTATCTTTACAAGAAGAAAATATTGGTTTCATGAAAATTTTCGAATTCCAGTTTTCGACGGATTTACACCTTTTATGAGTCAGAGATTCCAAAAAACATGTTTTTACAAAATGTCTGTCTGTCTGTCTGTCTGTCTGTCTGTCCGTCTGTCTGTATGTATGTGACACAAATTTTGTGGGCGCTCTATCTCAAGAACTAATGCACGAAATTTCACAAAACTTCTTATTTAGTTAGACCTTGACATAAACTGGAACTGATTAGTTTTTGGTGAAAATCTCCCAACAGGTGGCGCTGCTATGCGGCATTTTTAACGATTTCTGCAATAGCTGTATCTCAAGAACTACTGTACGAATTTTCATAAAACTTCAGATTCAGTTAGTCCAGGATATAGTTTGGTGCTGATTACTTTTTTGTGAAAATCGTCCAACAGGTTATCGCAATAGCTCTAACTCAAGAAAAAATGCACGAATTTTCATCAAACTTCAGATTCAGTTAGTCCCTGATATAAATTAGTGCTGCTTAATTTTTGGTGCAAATCTCCCAACAGGTGGCGCTGCTGTGCTGCATATTTTACGATTTCCACAAGAGCTGTATCTCAAGAACTATTGCACGGATTTTCATCAACTTCAGATTTAGTTAGTCCTTGACATGAATTGATGTATAAATTAGTGCTGTTTAATTTTTGGTGTAAATCGCTCAACAGGTGGCGCTGCTATACTGTATTTTTTGCGATTTCCGCAATAGCTTTATCTCAAGAACTAATGCTTGGATTTTCAACATACTTCAGATTCAGGTATACCTTGATATCGTTTAGTGCTGTTTACTTTTGGTGTAAATGGCTCAACAGGTGGCGCTGCTATGCTACATTTTTTCAGAATTTCCGCTATAGCTCTATCTCAAGAACTAATGCACGAATCTTCATCCAACTTCAAATTCAGATATACTTTGATATGAATTGGTGCTAAATCGTTGTTATTTCTTTTACTATATAAATGATTTAATTGACGTGATTTATATAGAAGAAAGTTTTGTGATGGCCACAACATACTAGTGTTAGTATACAATGAAGCTATTTCACTCCAATAAGATCAAATATTAGAAATTTTTTTGGGGAAATGGTTGGATTAATGGTTGGAGTATATGGTAAAAATTATAATAAAAGGTAATGAAAAAATGAACTAAAAAAGGATATATGTTGTTTGCAACTATCATGGGCACATTGATACGCATCAATGTGCCGCATCATAGACAGTATCAGTGTGCCCCAAGCAGCCATTTTGAATAATATGAATCTCAAATCCAACGCTTCATAATTTACAAAAAATAATGAGTAACTGATAAAAAGTAGCTATATTTATCAGAGAGGGTATTATTTCCTGTTGAAAATACTGGAACAGCTGTATAATACTACGGCAATTGTTCAATTCAAATTTACTTTTGACCTGCAAAAACACTAAATCACCCGTCTCAATTCAGCAAACTTCTGAATTACCAAGACGTTCTGTGAGTAGTTGTGTATACTAGCGTCATCTTTTGAAGGTGTTGTGAAACGTCCTGTAATGACCTTGAGAGCAGTAGAGGGGTTGTATCTAGTTGCCCCAAACATCAATGTACCCTACTTTATTTTAGCGATGATTGCTAGAAGTGCATTTTAAGTTGTGATATGAGTTTTTAAATTTAACTAAATTTTTGCATATTACGTTGTGAGCATAATTGTTGTAGATCATACACAGGGCTACACAAAAGAACTTGTAAGGATTACTGGGTATAAAAGAAAATAGCTTGGTGGTTTTACAATGAGTTATGTACTTTTACGCTGAACTATATTACTATACTAAGATATTTTTATAGAATATATATGAAGTGATATAGATGGCCACGCAAACAATTGAATACATGTCCATTTATGAAGGATAATCTCTGGAAGTGTAATTTCAGTCGTTTTAAGCGTGATTTAGTCTGCCTTAAATGACGTGGCGTGTATATAAAGATAGTAGGTAAAATACAAGGTTGTACAAAAGTATTCAAGTATGCTTCCGTCGATTTGTACAATTTGCTGAAAGTGATATTTCAACTTTATGGGTTTTTAACGGTTGAAAAGTGTTTATGAATTCGGTTTGTATGACCGTCTGTCTGACTGTCCGAACTCTAAAATGCGTAATATAGTTGGATTACTGTATAATTGATATGTTTTATTCAGATGTACTATGCCATGTTCGATATTGAAAATAAAGTACGTAGCGCTACTAGTTCATTTACAAAGACACTCAAATGTATCCCATTACATTATGGTCTATCAGGAAATGTCGTAATTTATAAATACGTAGCACATGTAGTCTTCGTCTGGTCCGTCTGTCCGTATATAGCAGCAAAAAAACTACTAACCGAATGGTGAATTTTATGAATTCGGTTTGTTAAATAATAATAAATAATTATAATTTGTATAAATATAATATAATTTGTAATAAATAATCGTTGCAGAATTTTGTCGAGTCATTTCAAATTTTATAAAAATCGAATCAAAACTTAAAAATATATTAATAAATGTTTTCTTCGTTCTGATTAATCCTATTATACATAATTCAATGGATGATATCCCGTGCTAGGTAATGATTCTCGGTTGTCATGGTGATTACGTTCTATTTAAGATGGAGTCTTATTATTTGCCTATTGCTGAATTTAATATATATAATCGTAATAAATTTCGTATTCATGTATTGTTGAATAAGAGTGCAATAGCTGCTGAACTAAGACCTGAATATTTATAAAACTAGTTATAGTAAGAACGCACCTCTATGTCTACGTTTGACAACAATTTCCAACTTGTTAAATAAACATTTTTACGGATAAAAATGACACGTTAACCACAACTTTTAAAGTAACACTTTTTTTTAAAAAAAACCTTGCATACATTAATGGTGTTATGCAGCTAAAAACATTTCACTGAGAATTGATAGTATCCTAAAAAATAATAATGCATCTTTTGAAAAGTTTTTAATCCATTATAAAACCTACGGGGAAACGTTTTCGAAAACCAGTGAGAGAAAAAAAAATTGTTTTTATAAATATCTCTTTTAATCTTGAAAAATATTAGTTGTTGAATTTTCTAAAGATTAAGAACCCTTTTCAAAATCATGATTAACTCAGAGGTTTTTCTTTGTTCCTGGTTACATTATATTTTTTGTTGATTTAGATACATTTTGTTTTTTTAAAGTGTTTTTAAAATAAAACTTTTCCTGTGTGTTTTATAGAATATTTTTAGTGGGAAAGAAAAAATATTTATTTTTCTCTATAAAAATCTTCTTCCATGTATATTTTGATTAAAACAGTTTCACAACAATTTTTCTTTTGTAAAATGAAATGAATTTATAACTCATAACTATCTTAAGTAAGATATTGTAAGAAAAATAGGAATTGCTAATGAAATATACATTTCTAAAATATATTTTTCTATATAAAACGAAAAGTTTCAAACTTCTACAATGAATAAATGAATTTTATTGGAATTTGAGTAAAAGTAATTTTTGATAAAATAACTTCCTTATTTTTCAATACAAAAATTAATTTAAGTGTAACGTAACTCTTATAAAGTAGAGAATAAAAGTAAAGGAAAACAATTTCCAATTTGCATATAAAGGTAAAATACTCTGTTTATTTTTGAACTTTTATGTGAAATAGAGGACTATACTTATTTTCATCTATTTCAATTTGCATATCTTTCTACAAGTATAACTTTTGAGAATGAAAGTAAAATGAAGATATCACGTGAGATTAGAATTAAGAATTATACGGCGCTGAAATTCATTACTATTAAGCCTCCAAGTTTTATTTGAGAGAAAGAAGAATTTGTCATTTATCTGTACTTGATTTTAAAATTTTTGTTGCAAGCTCTTAAATTTTATATAGGATTGGTATAACATATTGAATGACTGTCATTTTGTTAACCAGAATTTTTCCGTATTTATAAAAAGAAAATTTTTTATTTGAGAGAAATTGTTAATATAATTGTCAGAACTATAAATTTCCACAAAGAAAGTTAAAAAACATTCCTTTGATTAAATGAACACAAGTATAGATATTGATAAATTTAACATACACTCTGAGACTTTTACTGACGCAAAAATTACTTTGTAAGGAGGCGCTCCAATCATCAGTTTGGAAGAAACAAAAGAATGGAAAATAAAAAGCAAGCCATAGATAGCAAATATAGTAAAGAATATATGTATGTAAACTCATATAAATAAAAATAACAATATATATATATATATATATATATATATATTTACATGAAGTGGGATTTAATTTTTTTCTTATATCTTATTCCGCTGATGCTTTAAATAAATCTCTCTATTCTAAAAAAAAGTAACTACCGCTGTCACCGCCGCCGCCGGTTTTGAATTTTTTGTGAGCGGTGGTCTTTCTTCGTTAATATTAAAAAAACTGTTGCATACAAAAATATGAAAATCGGTAGTATTATAGAAAATGTTTGATAAACACGCTGATGCAGACAGTTTTCAAATCGAAGAATTATTTTAAGAGATATTTAATGCCAAATTTGGACAAAATCGTTCCATTAAAAAAGTTTTATAGGAGCAAAAACTGTACACAGGAATTTAATCATTTTTAGATCATTTTATGCGTCAGAATTTCCCGGTGTGCAGATTGCAGTTAGTTTTTTAATTTGAATAATTTTTCGAGGTTTTATTTCTATTTTAAATTCAAATTTTGAGCATTTCGAGACATATGTTTTACAAATTTTAGAAAATTGTATTAATTTAAACTGTTGCCAGCTGTATAAACAGCGCAAACAGTAATGTTTGCTTCAAATTAAAAAATTATTTTACACGTGACTATTAGAAACAAAAAATATAAAAAGCAGGAACTCATTGAAAATTACGTCATAAAAACTATAGTTACACGTGAATTTTAAATGAGAAAGAATATTGTAAAATAATAAATTCAGTAACATGCGTTAGAAGTCCTAAATAGGAGAATTTATGTCATATTACATTTATTACGTAAAATGAACAAAAAATAATATTGCAAAACAGTTTTAATTTAAAAATTGCGCGAGACATTTACTTGACATTTTAAGATGATCCTAATATTTCATTTCTAACAAAAGTATTTAGACGTGAATATTAAACAGAGAAAGAAAAGTTTGGTGAAAATTACGTCAGATTATAATTGTCAGATTCAAATTATAATTCAATCTTCCGAAATCTTTTTAAAGGCGATCAAATTAGCGTGCTGTTAGCGTCTGCGGTGTCTGAACGGGGGTTGACGAGCGTAGCTCGTAGGGGGCAGACCCTCTAGTTCTAAAAATGTAACTACCGCTGTCACCGCCGCCGCCGCCGGTTTTGAATTTATTGTGACCGGAGGTCTTTCTTCGTTAATATTAAGAAAAATAATGCGTACAAAAATATGAAAATTGGTAGTATTATAGAGAAATGTTTGATAAACACGCTGATGCAGACAGTTTTCAAATCGAAGAATTATTTTAAGAGATATTTAATGCTAAATTTGGACTAAATCGTTCCACTAAAAAAGTTTTATGGGAGCAAAAACTATACATCGGAATTTAATAATTATTAGATCATTTTATCCGTTATAATTTCCCGGTGTGCAGAATTTATTTATTTTTTTAATTTGACTCATTTTTCGAGGTTTCATTTCTATTTTAAATTCAAATTTTCAGCATTTCGAGAGATATTTTTTACTTATTTCAGAAAAATGTACTAATTTAACCAGTTGCCAACTGTATAAACAACGGAAACAATAACGTTTGCTTCAAATTAAAAATTTATTTACACGTGACTATTATAAACAGAAAAAAAAATTCAAATTAGAATTAAATAATTACTCATAAAAAGCAGGAACTTATTGAAAATTTCTTCATCTATAACTAGGACTTCCCTCAGAGGGATTAGTCTGAGCGATATTACTGAGAACATAGATTTAATAATAACACGTGGAAGCAAAGAAAATGAAATGTTATCTTTAATTGTCCATATACTGCGAAAAATTGAAATGATGAAAATAAACGAATTATAGAATTACAAAATCTTATATATAAATTCGTATACACTGTTTAAAAAAATGGGAAATCAAACCATTCAAGACAGTCATGCATGGATATAAAATTGAAAGTACGCAATACATTAAAAGTAAAATAGAAAATGAAACACTAATTTACTTATATCGGAATTTTAACTGTATAAAATGATGTCAAGAGCATAATAAGACACTCCGCACCAATTTGAGTAACTTTAAATGACAAATATATGATGTTTCAAAAGAATGGACTATACTTTATATGGTGTGTGCTCCCCCGGAATAGTTAATATTGTACAATATCTGTTTTCCACGGATGCAATGAGGTTGTCGATAACATTTAAGGAATTTTCTTCGCAAAATCTAATATAGTATCAAAGCACCGAATACATCAAAAGTGGCATGCAATGCTTCGTTAGAGTGTGTTTTAGATATGCTCGATCGGATTTAAATGATGAGTGTATGCTGGCCACTACATACGCTGTAATGTTTTGTTTTCAAACATATTCTGCACAAGTTGAGCTGTATTTAGCATGTATTAAATAAAAGAAATCGTCAATGATTACAACATAAAGTATGACACAAGATCTGAATATATCGTCTGCATAACTTTTGAGCTGACAAAGTGTCATTTGAAGTAATTTACAAATCCATACATATTTATTCAGTAAATCATGCAAGCTAACATTCGCCAATATGAACCCGATTACAAAATTCCACCAGAATAAGTTAATATATAAAAAATCTACTAATGATAGCTGAGAATATGACCTTATGATAAAATGTCTAGAAAAATGAATCGAATAAAAAATTCATATCAGATTTAAAACGGCACTTCCCTCTGTTAGTGGCCTTGGCGAGAGAGAGAAAAGCCTAGAGAAGGAACACTTTAACAAGTACTTTCGGGCAACCTACTCACTGTTTCATACAGGTCTTTATTCAATATTTACACAATTTATGTAATGCTAGGTGGGTATCTATCAGTTTTGTTGCATTTAAATCGCATGTTTTGCGGAGGAAATGCAGCATTATGAAATATTTAAAGTTGCTGTACCTAATAATTCCAAATTAATGGTAATTGAGATCGCTTTCCGTTAATTTCATCTTTTTAAATTTTAAATTTTTTAGAAACCATTCATAGAGACAATTGTATATTTTAAAACTAACCCGAAGCAAAATTTCAAGATTTTAGGCTCAGCAGTAACAGAGAAATACAAAATTAAATTTTTTTGTTGTTGTTTCTGCACTGTTTTATATAGCGACATTTTTAGAAATTGTTCCATTGCGAGAATTTACGTCATGATAAATACAGCCATGTCAATTTTCATGTTTATATTCCTAACAGTTCCATGTTCTTCGTTACTTAGATCATCTTTAGATCTTTTTCCGCTTTGTTTAGTCTTTCTATTTTTTAGAATTCGTTCTACAGCGAGCATTTACATCTTAGAAATTACTACCATGCCAAAGTTCTAGTTTCTAACCCCAACAGTATCCCAAAAATTTCAGTATTCCAAATAAATCACAGTTTAGAATCTTTCTAGAAATTTTTACGTTTATCCGTCAAATTGAACCTTTTAGAGAGCGTTAATTACGAGTACTTACATCTTAAAAGTAACTACCGCACCAAATTTAAAGTTTCTAACCCAATCAATATCGCAGAAATCACAATTTTAGAACTTTTTTGCTCCTGCAGCGATGTAGGTTCTTGCACGGACATAAAATAGTCTTTTTTTCGGAGCAGTGATGGCCACCAACATTTTTTTAAGTTGGCTGTGTAGTTTCAGAGATAACACCTCACAAACGTACAAGCATTAATAATATTATATACTTTATAATATTATAACGCTTTATAATATTAGCATTAGATGTACAGATACAAAAGCCATTTATCTGTTACAAACTAAAGTACCGGCGTTGCCCAGGATTTGAAGGATGTTTGTTCTGAAAAATCAATTTCAAAATTTAACATACAACACAAAACAAACATTAAAAATAACAGTCGAAATGTTGTTGAATGAATCATATGAAAACGCTACATAAAAATGTATAAATGTATATAACAGACGCAAAAGAATACAGCTATAAATGAACTTATTTCAATTTATAATTGGAGCAATAATGTTAAAATACGCCAATATTTCCCTAATCAGGTTTTCATCATGCTTCAATACTTTTTTCACACTCATATGACGTTATACTATATCCACCATGCCCTTTATATTTCCAATATGACGTAATATTTTCCTCTTTCACGTGGAAACCTTGAAATAGAAAAGTTATAAAGTTATATTCACTTTCATTTAAATTCGTCAAACCATTTATTTCATTTTCATATGTCACGTGAATATCTTGCAATAGAAAAGTTATGACGTAATATTCACCTATTTTTTTTTTTTTAAATTCGGCAAACTATTTATTTCATTTTCATTTTTCACGTGGAAATCTTGCAGTAGAAAATTAATTGTTGTAGTAATAATTTTATTGTGTTTTTTAATTGTTGGCAACTGCTATAATGAAAAATGTTTAAATTTGATAAGAAATTGCTGTTAAATTGGTGATTTTTTATTAATTAAAAATTAACTATAATTTATTTCGATTCCGGATTACTTTAGTTGTCTCGGCCATGTTTTAATACACATGTACGTATCTCTTCACAATTTTGTCTTCTAAATTGTGGATTTTTTATAGAATTACAAACAGACAGATAGACAAGTTTTCATTTTTATATATCTCTCTATTCTATAAAAAGTAACTAACGCTGTCACCGCCGCCGCCGCCGCCGCCAGTTTTGAATTTTTTGTAACCGTAGGTCTTTCTTCGTTAATATTAAGAAAACTATTGCATACAAATATATGAAAATCGGTGGTATTATAGCGAAATGTTTGATCAACACACTAATGCATACAGTTTTCAAATCGAAAAATTACTATTAGAGATATTTAATGCTAAAGTTGGACAAAATCGTTCCATTAAAAAGAAAAAAAATTATAATAGCAAAAGCTATACATGGGAAGTTAATCAGTTTTAGATCATTTTATTCCATAGAAGATCCCGGTCTGCAGATTTCATTAATTTTTTTTTTAATTTGACTCATTTTTTGAGGTTTTATTTCTATTTTAAATTCAAATATTCAGCATTTTGACAGATATTTTTTACATATTTTAGAAAATGGTATTAATTTAAACTGTTGCCAACTGTATAAACACCGCAAACAGTAATGTTTGCTTCAAATAAAAAAATTATTTACACGTTACTATTATAAACAGGAAAAAACCTTCAAATTAGAATTGAATAATTAGATATAAAAAGCAGGCACTTATTGGAAATTACGCCATAAAAACTATATTTACATGTGAATTTTAAAAGAGAAAGTATATTGTAAAATAAATTCATTAACATGCGTTAGAAATCTGAAATAGAACAAATTACGCCACATTACACTTATTATGCAAAATGAACAAAAAATAGTATTGCAAAACAGTCTAAATTTAAAAATTGCGAGAGACAAAATATTAGAGGTTAAATATTAGATTTTTTCAAAATTTTATTATTTGTCGTTTGATGTGAGGTGTTCAGATATAAGTGTGCAAATTTTTATGTTTCCAACATAATTAGGGGCTGAGTTAGAAAAATTGCTTTAAATACACAAGTTAGAGCCCAGAGGGTAAAATATTAGACTTTTTCAAAGTTTTATTATTTGCTGTTTGATGTGAGGTGTTCAGCTATAAGTATGCATAATTTCATGTCTCCAACTTAATTAGGGGCTGAGTTAGAAAAAATACTTAAAATACACAAGTTAGAGCCCAGAGGGTTAAATAATAGACTTTTTCAAAATTTTATTATTTGTCGTTTGATGTGAGGTGTTCAGCTATATGTATGCAAAATGTCATGTCTCCAACTTAATTAGGGCTGAGTTAGAAAAAATTGCTTAAAATACACAAGTTAGAGCCCAGAGGGTTAAATAATAGACTTTTTCAAAATTTTATTATTTGTCGTTTGATGTGAGACGTTCAGCTATAAGTATGCAAAATGTCATGTCTCCAACTTAATTAGGGGCTGAGTTAAAAAAATTACTTAAAATACAGAAGTTAGAGATCGGAGGTTTAAATATGACTTTTTCAAAATTTTATGATTTATCGTGTTATCGCAAGTGTTCAGCTATAAGTATGCAAACTTTCATGTATCCAACTTAATTAGGGGCTGAGTTAGAAAAATTGCTTAAAATACACAAGTTAGAGCCCAGAGGGTTAAATATTAGACCTTTTTCAAAATTTTATTATTTGTCGTTTGATGTGAGGTGTTCAGCTATAAGTATGCAAAATTTCATGTCTCCAACTTAATTAGGGGCTGAGTTAGAAAAATTGCTTAAAATACAGAAGTTAGAGACTGGAGGGTTAAATATGACTTTTTCGAAATTTTATGATTTATCGTGTTATTGCAAGTGTTCAGCGATAAGTATGCAAACTTTCAAGTCTCCAACTTAGTTAGGGGATGAGATAGAAAAATTGCTTAAAACACATAAGTTAGAGCCCAGAGGGTTAAATATCAGACATTTTTCAAAATTTTATTATTTGTCGTTTGATGTGAGGATTTCAGCTATAAGTATGCGAAATTTCATGTATCCAACTTAATTAGGGGCTGAGTTAGAAAAATTGTTTAAAATACATAAGTTAGAGCCCAGAGGATTAAATATTAGACTTTTTAAAAATTTTATTATTTGTCGTTTGATGTGAGGTGTTCAGCTATAAGTATGCAAAATGTCATGTCAGCAACTTAATTAGGGGCTGAGTTAGAAAAATTGCTTAAAATACAGAAGTTAGAGACCGGACGGTTAAATATGACTTTTTCAAAATTTTATGATTTATCCTGTTATCGCAAGTTTCAGCTATAAGTATGCAAACTTTCATGTCTCCAACTTAATTAGGGGCTGAGTTAGAAAAATTGATTTAAATACACAAGTTAGAGCCCAAAGGGTTAAATATTAAGCTTTTTTCAAATTTTTATTATTTGTCGTTTGATGTGAGATGTTCAGCTATAAGTATGCAAAATTTCATGTCTCCAACTTAATTAAATTAGGGGCTGAGTTAGAAAAATTGCTTAAAATACACAAGTTATAGCCCAGAGGGTTAAATATTAGACTTTTTCAAAATTTTATTATTTGCCGTTTGATGTGTGGTGTTCAGCTATAAGTATGCAAATTTTCAAGTCTCCGACATATATAGTTTCTGAGAACGGGCACTGGAACAGACGGACAAACAGACAGACAAAGGAGTGAGACAGGTAGGGTTTCGTTAGATGAACGAAACTCTAAAAACATGCTGCGGATGACTGTAACAACATCCTAAAATTACATTACCACCAGCGATCTACCAATCCCGAATTTAGTTTATATTCGTTTCATATATTCTTATTCTTTTGTGCGGCCCTGTAAAATAATTATCCATATTATATACAGTAAAACCTCTGAATAGCGGACACCCCGAGAATGCAGAATTTGTCCTCTATTTAGAGGTGACCGCTACTGAGAGTAAAACATGTACAGTTATTTAAGATTTGGTAATCAAAAAAATGTCCGCTAAATAGAGGTATCCGCTAATCGGGTGTGTCCGCTATGGAGGTTTTACCAGTAAAACTTCTGAATAGCGAACACCTCGGGAGGGCAGAATTTGTCCTCTATTTGGAGGTGTCCGCTACTGAGAGTAAAAAATGTACAGTTATTTAAGGGTTGGTAATCGAAAAAATGCCCGCTAAATAGAGGTGTCCACTAATCGGGTGTGTCCGTTATGGAGGTTTTACTGCATAATAATATCATCCTTTACAAGAAAATAGCATGCTGTATGATAGACAGACAGACATCCTGAGAAAGATAACCTCCCGGATCAATAAACACTCAAGTCTTTTGTTTTAATCATCCACAATTCTATGTCAACAACATGCCAGATTTTATACAACAGGCTAAACACGGTCACCGTGGTACGGAATACTGTATTATTATTTGTTTGCCCACCAAATCTGGTTGCCACGGGTTGTTGCAAGGTTTGTGATCACGTGGTTGAAACTGACCTATTCAATATTACTGCGTGCGTATTTTTTTTTTAATTGCTCCATGTGTTCAAACCAGTTGTCTACGAAAACATCAACCGGTGAAAGTGACGCACACCAAATTTCTGTGACGTATGCAGATAAATTGTGCTTTTTTAAGAGTTTTTTCTATATAATTTTTAAACGGTTTGGAACTTATTTTTCATAGTAGGTGCATTCAGTAGGCGACCCTCATAGGTACCTTCTGGTGCAATCAGAAACGAAATCCGACAAATATTTTTTGAGTTATGCTTGACGAAAGGTTTTTATTAGGCTTTTTTTTTTAGTAGGACATGGCGTTAATATCCATCGTAGTAGTAAAGTGTCCGGACAGTAATATTTCGCTGAGTATTAGCCTTCGCTTCGCTCAGACAATTACACGTGAATTTTAACAGAGAAAGGATATTGTAAAATAATAATTTCATTAACATACGTTAGAAGTCTTAAGTAGGAGAAATTACATCGCATTTACGTCACATTACACTTATTACGTAAAATGAACAAAAAATAATATTACAAAACAGTTTAAATTTTAAAATAGCGCGAGACATTTACTTGATATTTTGAGATGAACTTTTCAACTATTTTTTTTTATTTTTTTATTTTTTTTTATTTTTTTTTTTGGACAGCGCAAATAATATTTCATTTCTAATAAAAGTATTTTCACGTGAATATTAAAAAGGGAAAGAAAAGTTTAGTGAAAATTACGTCAGATTAAAAACGATGTATTTAAAATGTCTTACTTAAAATGACTTTCTTTTCGCTTTCTTAAAAAATACCGGGAGACAAAGACTCTGTTTACTTAATTCATTTTATATTAGATGATTTTGAAATGCCATTGTATCTTTTAACAGCAGCTGATTTTTCCGTAAAATTCCCGAATCAAAGAGAAATGAATAGAAACCCGTTTATAGGGAGATCGACTTTGTTTTCTTAATTATAATTCAATCTTCCAGAATATTTTTAAAGCCGATCAAATTAGCGTGCTTTTAGAGACTGCAGTGTCTGAACGGGAGGTTGGTGAGCGTAGCTCGTAGGGGGCCGACCCCCCTAGTTTAATAAGAAAAAAAGCAGAAAACTATTTAATTATTAGCCCATTTCTAAAAATATTCTCAATACAATAATAAGAATTTCTTTTAAAAGGGATCATAATTTCGTAACATATCTTTTTTCTACAAAACTGTTAATTTATATATATATATATATATATATATATAATATTATTCTAAGAAAAAGCTAAAAAATATATATACACTCTAAAATTGGGAGAATTGAAAAGTTCACATTTTGGAAGACTGACAGGCATTTTCACTCTTTTTGGAGTGAATTTGATAAAAATATACACCTTAAAGAGTGGAATTTCTCACTCCCTAGAAAGGAGTGAAATATTTCACTCCATTGTCGAGAGTGAAACATGCCACTACATTGTCGAGAGTGAAATATCTCACACCGCTAACGAGAAAGAAAGCCTGGCATTATGCACTTAAAAAAAAAAAATTCCGTTAGAGTTTGAACTAATATATCTATCTATTCTAAAAGAAGTAACTACCGCTGTCACCGCCTCCGCCGCCGCGGGTTTTGAATTTTTTGTGACCGGAGGTCTTTCTTCGTTAATATTAAGAAAAATATTGCATACAAAAATATGAAAATCGGTGGTATTATAGAGAAATGTTTGATAAACATGCTGATGCAGACAGTTTTTAAAACGAAGAATTATTTTAAGAGATATTTAATGCTAAATTTGGACAAAATCGTTGCATTAAATAAGTTCTATAGGAGCAAAACCTATGCATGGGAATTTAATCATTTTAGATCATTTTATACGTGTGAAGTTCCCGGTGTGCAGATTGTATTTTTTTTTTTTTTTTTTTTTTGACTGATTTTTTGAGGTTCTATTTCTATTTTAAATTGAAATTTTCAGCATTTCGAGAGATATTTTTTATAGATTTTAGAAAATGGTTTTAATTTAAACTGTTGCCAACTGTATAAACAGCGCAAACAATAATGTTTGCTTCAAATTAAAAATTTATTTACACATGACTATTATAAACAGAGAGAGAAAAAAAAAAAAAAAAAAAAATACATTTGGGAATAGAATTAAATATTTACGTATAAAAAGCAGGAACTTATTAAAAATTACGTCATAAAAACTATATTGACACTCGAATTTTAAAACAGAAAGGATATTGTAAAATAATAAATTCATTAAGATGCGTTAGATGTCTTAAGTAGGAGAAATTACGTCACATTTACGTCACATTGCATTTATTACGTAAAATGAACACAAAATAATATTGCAAAATAGTTTAAATTTAAGAATTTCGCGACACATTTACTTGATATTTTGAGATGATCTTTTCAACTATTTCAGGGGAAATAACATTTCATTTCTAATAAAAGTATTTTCACGTGAATATTAAAAAGAGAAGGAAAGTTTGGTAAAAATTACGTCAGATTTGAAATGTCTTATTTAAAAGAACTTTCTTAATAAATTCATTAACATGCGTTAGAAGTCTTAAATAGGAGAAATTACGTCACATTACAGTTATTACATAAAATGAACAAAAAATAATGTTGCAAAACAGTTTAAGTTTAGAAATTGCGCGAGACATTTATTTGATTTATTTATTTATTGAACAACAAACATATGACTTGTGTGCTTTACATGAGAGCCCGCTTATAAGTCAATGACCAATATCGCCAAATTATATAAATCGCCAAACCACTCGCCAAATTATACAAGTTGACGTAATTTTTATTTTAAATAACGAAAGAACAAATAAATTAGTATAAAAATACAAATACAAATAAAACGTTGAAATAAAAATCACTTGATGGCGTAAACACATGTAACTCCCTTACAGTCAAGTGAATGTGACATTTAGGATCAACTATCATTGGCATTTAATCTTAGTCTGGCGATAGATTTTTGGTCGATGAGGTAACCAAGTAGTACAGTTATAATTTACCACTCGAAAAATAAAAAAAAATCTAACTGGCGAGTTAAAAAAAAAAAAAAGCTATTGGCCGGATTTTAACCCAGCTAACATAAAAGTACCAAGAATTCTTTTCGATCATGGCAAGTTTTATGTAGTTTTACTTGAAAAATAACTTTGATTCTTTAATCAAAATGGAAAACTTTCTTATGAAAAACGAAGGAACTGTTGATGATAGTCACATGACTTAGGCTATTATTATAGAGATTGTTTTCAATTCTAAAAACAGCTCAAAGAATAATATTTCCTAACGATTAAAAATTTATTTACACATGACTATTAAAAACAGAAAAAAAACCCCCTTAAATTTACGATTAAATGAGTACGTGTTAAAAGCAGGAAAATATTGAAAATTATGTCTTGAAAATTGTATTCACACGTGAATATTAAAAGAGAAAGGAAACTTTAAAATAATAAATACATTAATATGCGTTTAACCCTTTCAGGGTCAAGTTACTTCTATTCGTAAAATGTTGAAATCAGTGAAAGACACCAGAATTTATGACACCAGAAATTTCGAAATATGAAAATGCTTTTGTTCACTTACTTAATAAAAGGAAAATTTTCATTCCAATATTCTGGTGCCAATATGACATTTAAGAATTAAAATTAAATGTTCCAAAAATGAACCACCGCCCTTGAAGGGGTTAAAGCGTAAATTGTAGTAATTGTAGTAAATTGAATTATATCAATCGTTTTATAACGCTGTTAAAAAATACCGGTCGGCAAAGACTCTGTTTACTTAATTCATTTTATTTTAGCTTCTTTTGAAATGTTTAACTGATCTTCTTTAACCAAACACAATAACAACCACTGGATGTCTTAACAGCAACTGATTCGGCATTAAATTTTCGCAATCAAAGGTAATTGAATGGAAACCCGTTTATAGGGAGATTGCTATAGGTTTTTTCTTTGTAATTCAATATTCTCTAATGTTTAAAAAACCGATCAAATTAGCGCGCTTTTAGATTCTGCGGTGTCTGAACGGGGTTTGGCGAGCGTAGCTTGCAGGGGGCAGTGCCCCCTAGTGGAGTAAAATAATGAAAAGCACCAAAATACGTCACTTATTAATTTTTACAAACTTCATTTCATAATATAACCTTGGAAATTACGTATTAAAACGCACTCATTTTCAAGGGTGAATAGTCACTCCTTTGAAAGAGTGATTATTCACTATAAGCAAGAGTGAGTATTGTATGGGTATTAATGATCAGCCAAACAAAACAGTCTCGTCTAGGACGCATTTTTAAGATTAGAGAAAGACGTCTGCCACTTTAGAATTAAAATATGCGGATATTATTAAAATGATTATATATGGAACTTTTTATCTGCATATAAAATTAAATGTAATTAATTCATAAAGGATAGAGAATGATAGAACATTCTCAAAGTACTTTCAAAACAGTTTTGCTGTTTCAAACTTCTATTACTGCTATCTGCAGTATAGCTGAGCGCGCGAAAACTATCTTCAAAGTTGAGTCATATATGTATTGCTTGCACTGTTATATTTACTCCCGTCTCCAGTTTATCCTGACTGATAATTATACAGAGTGAAGTTCAATGAATTAAATAAAGAGTGTCTCATTTGAGCCAATACAGCTCAAAACAAAGTGTAATATTCAAAAATTTCGAAGGAAGAAATGAGATTGTTAGAATACAGATAGTTTCTGTCTGGCCTAATTTTTGGCAGCATTTTCGCGGAAAACGAATTTAGTCACAACTCAGATTTTGGAACGAAAAGGAAACCGAATTTTCTGTCGATAACTAATTGTATGTACTCGTATTACGCATTAGTTAATCTGAACAGCAAATCTGCGAAGATTTTTTTAAGAAAAGAGAAAAGCTTCCGTCATTTTAGGATTAAAACTTATGGATATTTTAAAGTAATTATTTATGGAAAGTAAAGGTAAATCTTACTTAATTTTACTCTTTTATTCCTGGTAGAATTTATTTGTATGTTATGATTATGAGCTAAAAAGCTGTGATACACGAAATTATTCTCATTAAAAAACAAAACATGATATTTAAGCTTTAAAATAAAGCGTTTTTTATGGCTGATATGATGTTTATTGATAAAACTGCTTTAGTATATATTTTTTAATGTTCATAGTATCACTTATATAACATAAGATTTAATATATTTTAAAGATATAAATAAGTACTTTTTACATTAAAAATGTTTTTCAAACAATAAGAACAGTACATACGCTGTCATTTCTTTTTTTATATATATATTTCCTTCTTTTTTCTATTTCCAATTTTCTCCTATAAAACATACGAAATCTATTAAGTTCATATTCCCAAAATACAATATATACAAGAATAAAATTTTTAAATTAAATATGGCATAACATACGTCGTTCTATAAATAAACGTTGTATTAATATCCACTTTTCAGCAATAGCGGAAGAAAATTCGAAGTCATTATTAACCCCTTGGGTACGAGCAACTCGTATACTGAGCCGCATGAGAGCATGAAGCACTCAGAATCATTGTTTTTCCTCATCAGTAAAATTTGACTTTAAAATTTGCTCCATTTAATCAGCGCATTTTATCGATTCAAAAAGATACAAATTTCTGTTTTTAAAAACTGTGACAAAAGATTAAAAATTTCGTAAATGGCTCCCGTCGCGAAGGTGTAATGTTAAAGAAAGTGTTTAAAAGAAAAATATAAACATATTCCCCACAACATAAAAATATTGACACCATGTTCATATTTATTAAAACAATGACAGATCACAACCCATAAAAAATCTTACGCATTCTTAATATTTAGATCAAGCTTAGAACTTATGAAAAAAAAACATGAGTTAATAAGCACTGTGTTTTTAGTGAAAAAACTAAAAATATTTTATAACAATAGGGTTCTGGAAAATAGCGCTAAAATGATAAGATTAAAGAAAAATTTAAATTAAATCAGAAACTGTTAATCATATAACATCCACCTATTATACAGTTATCTGGGAGCACGGCAGTGCGTCCGCTAAGTTCGCACAAGCCGCAAGCTACCTTTTCTTGAACCATTTCGGCATACTTTTCACCCCCTCATGATGTCGTTTTAGGTAGAGATATAGAAATTTTTCTTTTATACACATGTTCATATGGTCAAACTGAACTAAGGTTCTACAATTTCATGTTTCTGTATTTAGTAGTTTTCGAAATATTAAATTCCGAAAAAGCGCTTTTTTGCCACTGACTCACTTCGCTTCATCAAATAACTAAGGTACTTCTAAAAGTCGTAGAATCATGAAATTTCACAAGTAACTCGGGTTTGTAGCACAATTAACCAGAAAAATCTGAAAACACAGAATTTTCGCCTCTAAACCCTTCAAACAGGGGATGTTCATTTGGCCGTAAACAGTTTCTTAACACATTCAATTGTGCCAATGTTGGTCGCCAAAACTCGATTACAGAGTTTTCAAGGGGTCACGTGATTTCAAGAAGAATAACTTTTTATATGTATATGCTTTTCCAAAGATGTTTGTTAAATAGAAAAAATGAATATACCTAAAAATGTTAATCAGTATAGGTTACGATATATTTACGATATTAAAACAATAAAACATTTAACACAATATAACAGCAATTCGGTAAGTTTCCGATATAGTAGCCTTGGCGAAATACAGAAAATAGCCTTGACGAGAAAAGAAATTTGATAATAACGTATTTTCTGGCAACCCATTTACTGTGTCATATACACGAGCAATTTTTTCCATATGTATACAATTTATTTAATGTAAGGAACCCGTTTATTTATTTTTATATACCAACATAAATAATTTGTATATAAAAAATAATATTTTATGCATGTATAAAAAAAATGTTTATCTACCCTATATGTATAAAATCCTAATGAAACGAATTTATGAAACGAATATATGAAACGCCTGAAATGTATCGATTCTTTGAATCGACCGATTAAACAACTGATTTTGTTTCACGGCGGTTTCTCCTAAAATACTTTGCGATGAAATTAACACCAAAAATCCTTGTTGATCCACAGACCTCAAAACTGGTATTAGAATTTTTAAATTCGAATTAGTTTTCGAAATATTATTTTTTTTCTAATTTTAAATACATTTTTTTCTAATGATGGCAACTCAAATTTTAATCATAACAGAATTTTATTTTTTTCATAATTCAGAAAAGGTTACTATTTTAAATTAATTTGGCGACAGTTGGGCCTCCTTTAAATCTATGCTAAGAACAATGCTTTTTTTTGTATTTCGTTATCATTTTATTAAATACAAATCTTTCATTTAAAAATGAAACATTTAAATTGATGGCTTTCACTTCTTTAAAAAAAAAAAAAAAAAAAAAAAAAAAACGAAAAGAAAAATATTAGACACAGATGTCATATATGCACCGGGGTACCTAAATGGCGCACGAATGGCATTATTTTGATAAACATGGTAACCCGGCTATTGTTGTTTATTTAATAATAAATGTATATTTACTTTTATTTCTTTTTTAAATTTATATAAATTATTTTGTTCTATAGTAATTAATTATTTTTTTGCTATTTCCTTTTGAAAATATTAGAAAATAATTAAAAAATACGGTACAATGTAGTAGTTATTCCGTCACCCAAATTCGCAAATTATATAAATCGCCAAACCACTCGCCAAATTGTACAGATTGACAAAATTTTTATTTTAAATAACGAAAGAACAAATAAATTAGTATAACCCCAGCTAGAAAAAGTTTGCAAAAAAAGTGTAAAAAAAAAGTGAACAAAAAGCGAGCGTATTTGGCACCTCTGCTTATGCATAATGAGTGCACACTGAATTGTGCACAAAAAGTGTATACCTAAATTGTTAACTTTTTATACACAATCAGAGGTGCCAAATACGTTCGGATTGTGTGCACTTTTTTGTTTACACTTTTTTTGCCTACCTAAATTGTGCACTTTTTATATACAATCAGTGGTGCCAAATACGCTCGGATTTTGTGCACTTTTTTGTTTACACATTTTTTGCATGCCTGAGTTGTGCACCTTTTATACACAATCAGTGGTGCCAAATACGCTCAGATTTTGTGCACTTTTTTATACTTTTTTTGCCTATCTAAATTTTATACTTTTTATGCACAATCACAGGTGCCAAATACGCTCAGATTTTGTGCACTTTTCTTTTTACACTTTTTTTGCCTATCTAAATTTTACCACAAAAAGGCTTAATTATTGCAGTTCCCGGAACAGATGTCATAAGTTCCCACGGCTGCCATCTTGGAATTTTCTTGGCGTGAAAACCCCTTTTCCGCCAAGTAGTAAATGTCGCCAAGCACCGGTTTATACGCATGTTTCGCTTAACGAAAATAAAATGTAAATAATAAACAAAATTCGCTAAAGTGGCAATCAGTAATCTTGTATGAGCACTTCGTGCACATTAACTGAAAAAAAACCATCACTGCATTCAGCAGTTCTTCCGGTGTAGCATTCTCAAAATTCAGCAGTTCTCGCTTTCTAGCAATCTCAAAATATAAAAACTCTTAAGGCAGCAGAATATACATAAAATTATCAACATACCTTAACAGATATCTGCTTTCTTGAAAGCTCCAGTACGAAATCTTTCTCATAACACCACCATCATTTTCTAAAATAGGCTTATGAATATGCATTGAGACACAATAAACAAACCTACTTTTCTTCTCAAAATTTCCTCATATATCTTAATTACTTCAGCAAAAGCTTTTAAACAGATTACAGAAACCATATAGTCAGTCAAATACATCCAATAAATTTAACATAAAAATAAAAAGACAGAGCGATACAACACAATATCAAAATCCATCCACAAAATCCACCACTTCTCAGTGGTTGCCAGAACACATATGTCACACGGGGTTCCACATATCGAGGTTGCCATATTTTAAACACCGCGAACACACCAACGAAAAATCGCCAAACAATTCAAAACAACGGCTGAGGGAACATAAGTCATCTAAGCCCAGTTCAGTTCCCTTAACCAGAAACGTACCATGTGTGAGATGGTTTCGTCGATATATCTGCCCTTAATATTTTCGCACTCCGGCATTCAAAACTTATTTTTATGCTGTTATATTAAAAAATTGCTCCTATTAATGCATTACTATTAAAGATTAAATGTTTAAGTTCACTATTTGATAAATTATTAAGTGGTCTGTTTGTGCACGGGATTTTCACATTTCCGGTTAAGGGTTAAACATATTGCTATCACATACATAATTCACACTGCAAAATCAATAATAAGACCAAAAAACAAGCATAAATTTATTGGTGTACCTGTAATGGAACAGTGGCACAACAGAGAGCTGAGCAATATTCTTATAATAGTATGAAATAAAAAAAAAAAGATGTTTCTATAAATATAACCTAAAATTGAACCTTATAACATACGATGAAGCTATATTTTAAATTTTAAAACATTATGATGAATTCTTCACAATTTTTTAATTTCTAATTACAGCTGAAGGAAGGTTAAATGCTTGTAATATTTGGTACTTTATTTCGGTTAGCCGGGCGCCAATATTATAGATACATATATAAGACTATATACATGTTTATATAAATATATATACTACATATATATGTATATAGGTGATATAGACAATATATGTATATACATATGTGTGTGTGTATACATATATATGTATGTATATATAACACTGGCGCCCGGCTAAACTAAAACTACCTAATATTTTTACGAGTAAAGCACCAAGTACTCCTGTGAGTACCAAGTAATTGTGTGCAAGAAAAAAGCACTTATGTGCACATGATGTGAGCTTAGGGGTAATACTCCTATGTGTGCATGTGTTTATAAATACACATAAACATTCTTCCTGAATCAGGGTTGCAAAAAAGCCGGCTAAAATTAAAAAAAGCCACGCCAGCAGCTTTTATTGGTTTTAAACGGCTTTTTTTGACCAAAATAGGCCTTTTTTGGCCATAATCGGGTTTACAATGAAGCATTGTAATTATAAACTACATATTTTAAAGTGTTTTTAATTAAGAGGGCAATAGTTATTTAGTTACATGTTTTATTACTTAATTACTTTTAAGAGCTATTAATATACAAGTCTTATTTTATTTCTAATAAACATTTAAAGTTATACATAGTCATATAATAAAAACATCATTTCTCACTATTAAAAAAACATTATGAATAGCATATGCATGAATATGCTTAACAACAAGCTTGTCAAAAATTTATTTAGAGAAATTTTATTTATTTATTTTCTTGTTTAAATGCTCTATTTTTTATACACTTACGTACCTAACTCTCCTCAAATATTATATCCTTTCTAATTTTTCTTTTAACATTTATAAGTTAACTCTCCATATGGGCACATAAGAATGTTTCCATTTTGATGTGCTACATTTTGTCTTTGTTTAATTAAATATGATCTTTAAAATGTGTAGTATATGTGGAGCTATATAATGTAATATAAAATTTCAAAACACCAGTTTGGAGTCTAACTTAATATTCTTTTCAATATTTATATATATATATACATGTATTTTTTTTTCAGACATAATGCCTTCACAGTTGCCTTCTAGCAGTTAAAGACTTAGTTATTTGACAAAATTTAATAGAAATTTATAATTTTCTTAGCAGAAAATATTTATAAGTGTATTATAAATTAATTGATCCAAATTTAAAACAAATTAGCTGTAAACAGAATTTTAAAAATAAAAACCGGCTTTTTTTAAGTGGTTAAAACCAAAAAAAGCCAGCCGGCTTTTTTTGGCCTGGCTAAAAGAGGGCAACTCTGTCATGAACATATAATATTTTTTTTAAATTAACTTCAATTCAAAGTTTAATTTACTGTATACCTTTTGAAGATAATTTTTGTAAATTTCCATGCCCTATAAAAAAAACTTTGGGATATTTAGACATCTGATCGACAAAATTCACAATTTTTCCAAAGACAATCGATAAAATTCCAATTTTTCCGCACCCAATTGACAAAATTCGCTATTTTTTCACACCCGACTGACAGAATTTACTATTTTTCTGCACCCGATAAAACACAAAATTCCCTTTTTTCCTTGCCTGATCGACGAAGTTCGCTATTTTTCCGTGAATCAATGAAATTTGTGATTATTCCACTCCTAATCGACAAAATTCATAATTTTCTACACCTGTTCAATAAAATTTCCTTTTTTTCCAGCGCCTGAACAACGTAGTTCACTATTTTTCCGTGAATCAACGAGATTTGAGATTTTTCCACACATTATCGACAAAATTCAGACTTTTTCCATGCCCGATCAAACAAATTCGCGATTTTTCTACGCCAGATTGAGAAATTTCGCTATCTTTTCATACCCAACCAGTGAAATTCGCTATTTTTTCACACCTTATTGACAAAATTCACTATTTTTCGATACCCAATCAACAAAATTCCCTTTTTTTCACACCTGATCAACAAAACTCTCCATTTTCCCCGCACCTGTTCGACGAAGTTTGCTATTTTTTCATGATTCAATGAAATTTTGAGATTTTTTCCATTCCTAATCGACAAAATTCATGATTTTCTACACCCTTTCAACAAAATTCCCTTTTTTTCCACACCCGTTCAACAAAATTTCCCTTTTCTGCCGCGCCTGATCGACGAAGTTCGCTATTTTTCCGTGAATCAACGAGATTTGAGATTTTTCCACCTGTTCAACAAAATTTCCTTTTTTTCCCATATCCATTCAAGAAAATTCCCCTTTTTCCTGCGCCTGATCAACGTAGTTCACTATTTTTCAGAGAAACAGTGAAATTTGAGATTTTTCCGCACATTATCGACAAAACTCGCACTTTTTCTATGCCCGATCAAACAAATTCGCGATTTTTCTACGCCAGATTGACAAATTTCGCTATCTTTTCATACCCGACCAGTGAAATTCGCTATTTTTTCACACCTTATTGACAAAATTCACTATTTTTCGATACCCAATCAACAAAACTCTCCATTTTCCCCGCACCTGATCGACAAATTTTGCTATTTTTTCATGATTCAATGAAATTTTGACATTTTTCCCATTCCTAATCGATAAAATTCACGATTTTCTACACCCTTTCAAGAAAATTCCCTTTTTTTCCACACCCGTTCAACAATATTCCCCTTTTCTGCCGCGCCTGATCGACGAAGTTCGCTATTTTTCCGTGTATCAACGAAATTTGAGATTTTTCCGCACATTATCGACAAAATTCACACTTTTTCTATGCCCGATCAAACAAATTCGCAATTTTTCTAAGCCGGATTGACAAGTTTCGCAATCTTTTCATACCCAACCAGCGAAATTCGCTATTTTTTCACACCCAATTGACAAAATTCACTATTTTTCGACACCCAATCCACAAAATTCCCTTTTTTACACACATGATCAACAAAATTCCCCTTTTTTCCCGCACCTGATTGAAGAAGTTTGCTATTTTTTCGTGAATCAACGAAATTTGAGATTTTTCCGTACATTATCGACAAACTTCACACTTTTTCTATGCCCGATCAAACAAATTCGCGATTTTTCTATGCCGGATTGGCAAGTTTAGCAATCTTTTCATACCCGACCAGCGAAATTAGCTATTTTTTCACACCCAATTGACAGAATTCGCTACTTTTCGACACCCAATGTCATGAACATATAATTTTTTCTTAATTAACTTCAATCCAAAGTTTAATTTACTGTATACCTTTTGAAGTCAATTTTTGTAAATGTCCATGCCCTATAAAAAAAACTTTGCGATATTTAGACACCTGATCGACCAAATTCACAATTTTTTCAAAGCCAATCGATAAAATTCCAGTTTTTCCGCACCCAATTGACAAAATTCGCCATTTTTTCACACCCGACTGACAAAATTTACTATTTTTCTACACCTGATAAAACACAAAATTCCCTTTTTTCCGTGCCTGATCGACAAAGTTCGCTATTTTTCCGTGAATCAACGAAATTTGAGATTTTTCCACTCCTAATCGACAAAATTCATAATTTTCTACACCTGTTCAACAAAATTTCCTTTTTTTTCATATCCATTCAACAAAATTCCCCTTTTTCCTGCGTCTGATCAACATAGTTCACTAATTTTCAGTGAAACAACGAAATTTGAGATTTTTCCGCACATTATCGACAAAACTCGCACTTGTTCTATGCCCGATCAAACAAATTCGCGATTTTTCTACGCCAGATTGACAAATTTCGCTACCTTTTCATACCCGACCAGTGAAATTCGCTATTTTTTCACACCTTATTGACAAAATTCACTATTTTTCGACACCCAATCAACAAAATTCCCTTTTTTTCACACCTGATCAACAAAACTCTCCATTTTCCCCGCACCTGATCGACGAAGTTTGCTATTTTTTCGTGATTCAATGAAATTTTGAGATTTTTTCCATTCCGAATCGACAAAATTCACGATTTTCTACACCCTTTCAAGAAAATTCCCTTTTTTTCCACACCCGTTCAACAATATTCCCCTTTTCTGCTGCGCCTGATCGACGAAGTTCGCTATTTTTCCATGAATCAACGAAATTTGAGATTTTTCCACACATTATCGACAAAATTCACACTTTTTCTATGCCTGATCAAACAAATTCGCAATTTTTCTACGCCGGATTATCAAGTTTCACAATCTTTTCATACCCGACCAGCGGAATTCGCTATTTTTCGACACCTGATCAACAAAATTTCCTTTTTTTCTGCACCTGATCAACGAAGTTTGCTATTTTTCCATGAATCAACGAAATTTGAGATTTTACCACTCCTAATCGACAAAATTCACGATTTTCTACACCCGTTCAACAAAATTCACTTTTTTCCCATATCCGTTCAACAAAATTCCCCTTTTTTTCCTGTTCCTGATTGACAAAGTTCACTATTTTTCCATGAATCAAAGAAATTTGAGATTTTTCCGCACATTATCAACAACCATTACAAGAGAAGACATGGCACGTTGTTGCAGATCTGCAACAAACAAAAGTTTACGCTTATTTTATACATATTATAAATTTCTTAGCTCGAAAATGGTCTTTAAATAAAGAATTTAAACTTACCTTTGTAAACAATATACTTGTCTGCAGACTTTTTAACTCCACTATTTCAAAGCTTAATTCAGCAAAAATCACATTTAGCTGATCAAGCGATAAATGAAACTTTGGCGTAAAAAAAAAAAATAAATATTCGCTATCTGTTGCGGATTTAATGACGTAATTATACTACTAGCAGTGTAGTAGAATAACATTCAACAAAATCGTGTTTTGATGTTTACTGTCAAAATATCATTGACTTTTTGGGTATGTTGCAGATCTGCAACACGGTGATACAAAGGGTTAATTTCTTTAGGCAAGTAGGTGAGCCTCATTTGCTTCCAAAAAGATTATAGAGTACTTTTCAGTTAGCCAGGCGCCACTGTTATGTACACATAAATATATGTATATACACATGTATGTATACATATATATATATACACATGTATGTATATACATATATTGCATATATACACATATATCCACATATATGTATATCTATACATATGTATATATACATGTATACATAATACTAGCACCCGGCTAACCGAAAAGTACCGATTTTAATTTCCTCGTACATATCACTCTGCAGCACTTGTATTCAGGCCCTGTTTACGGAATAGGCCCATGAAGCCGGTGCTTACCCACTGAGATACGAAAGGGCCCCCAATTTTACTTTTCAAAACTAATTATTAGAAAAAAGAAACTCAATCAGGGTAAAAAATGCATTTTTTTTTCTTTTGAAATTTTTTTGTTCTTACTATGTGGCAATTTGTAAATCACAAAAGATATTTTGAAATTCAAATATCCTCAACTGTAGTTCCATATTTGTCATTTACAAAATAAATTGGTTATTTACAATTAAAAATATAATAAAATACTTTTTCATAGTATATATATATAGGTAGTTAGTTTTAGTTTAATATTAAGTGTTATTTACTCTAAACTTTGATGGTAAAATTTCAAATTATTTAAGCATACGAAAAAGGGATTTAGTAAATAAAAAAGCAATTTGTAGAGTAATAGGGGGCCCTGTGTGACGTCGGGCTTCCCCTACTTCCAAGTGTTAAGCGGGCCCTGCTTGTAATATTTCCTTTGGTGAGATATCCAAATAATAAACGTTGTTTTCCTGAACTGAAGATACGCCGTTTGCTACGGTGTCATCCTCCATCTTGCTGTCGTTCATTTCTCCATTATTCTCAGTGAGGGCATTTGAAACCATTGCATTTTCTTCACTTTCATTTTTAAAAGATATCAATCCCTTCTTCCTAGTATTAGGCTTTATCCTTTTTGAAGTCCGAAGTTTCGATCCAGTTGAGCTCATATTCTGAGCAACAGATATTTTTTATATATTCTAGTAAAATTTTTACTCTTATTTCTTACAAATTTCGCTATCGCTACTAATAACGCCCGCCACGCCGGCCACACAGCTCGATGCATGTAAACACCAGGAAAGGAGTGTTGAATTGAATTGCAGCTACACATGCGAAAATAAAAATCAAGGCCGTGATCGAGATAGATTTTCGCTGTTAGCGAAACGAGATCCACTAATCAGAAGCCTGTATTTTTGCGACCTTTTCATTGTTTGCAAATATGCAGGCTTCTGATTGGTCAATCTCGTTTGGCTAATATCGAAAAATGTATCTGGATCTCTGCCCAAATGTTTAAATAGAAATTTCAAAGAAATTAATAAGAAATAAACGTTTTTCATTTGATTTTTGAAAGCAGAAGTAATTTTCATAATAACTGGAATTTATGCTTGATCGATGATAAGAGATGCATTTAGTAATCATCAAAAAGAAGAAAGTTTGCGTGAGTGTGGGGGGGGGGGGCGGGGGGGCGGAGTCCACTGCCCTTCCCTCGATTTTAAAATTTAACTAGCTAAATTTTTTTTTGATAATTTTGAAAACTTCATAAAATGTATTCTTTTCGAAGAACTTAAAATAAAAGAGGAAGTAAGGAATTTTCTGATAGGGCATGGGAGGGCCATTGCCCTCCCTGCATTTTAAAATTTGATTAATTAAAATTTATTTTTTTCCTATTTTGAAATACAGAGTCAAATTTATTATTTACGTGTAACTTAAAATAAAGATAAACTAAGAATTTTCCTTTGGGGGAAGGGGGCTTAGGAGGGCCATTTCCCCTCCCTCGATTTAAAAATTTAACTAACTAAATTTTATTTTTCTCCGATTTTGAAAAAAAAAAGTAAAGTGGAACTGTGGATTTTCTGTTAAGGAGGGGGGGGGGGAGGAGAGGTCCATTTTGCCCCTCCCTGGATTTTGAAACTTATTTAATTAAAATGTCTTTTTCACCAATTTTTAAATGCACAGCAAAATTATTTATTTCGAGTACATTAAAAAGAAACTAAGAACTTTTACTTGGGTAGAAGGGGTCATATGAGAGCCATTGCCCCTCCCTCGAATTTGATTTAATCTAAATTATTTCTAAATTTTATTTTCAATGATTTTGAAAAACACAGTAAAATTTTCTCTTTTCGAGTAACTTAACATAAAAGAGGAATTAAATATTTTTCTGTAAAGTTAGAGGGTTTAGGTGAACCATTATCCGTACCGCAGATTTTAAAATTTAATTAATTAAAATTGTTTTTTGCTTATTATTTTGAAAAACATAGTAAAATTTATTTTTTTCAAGCGACTTAAAATAAAGGGGGAGCTCAGGAAATTTCCGTTAAAGAAAGAGGGGGGGGAGGAGCCCCATTGCCTCTTCCTGCATTTTGAAATTTAAATAATTAAAATTTGTTTTTTTCTTATTTTGAAAAACATAGTAAAATGTATTTATTTCGTTTACCTTAAAATTAAAATGGAATTGAGAATTTTCGTTTTTTTTTTCGGGGGGGGGGGGGGCGGTAAATATACTATTTAAAATAAAAGTACTAATTTTTACATCCATAAAAAATATATAATTTTTGGAAAATTGGAATCTACAGTTTTTTTTTTTTTTTTTTTTTTTTTTTTTTTTTTTTTTTTTTGCATAAAAAATGCACACTTTTCGCGAACACGGAATATTAATTTATTTTATGCAAAAAAGGTGCACAGTTTTTGAAAACATAGGATATACACTTTTTTGTATGTATAAAAAATACAGACAGTTTGAACAAAAGGTGCATACTTTTCGAAGTGTTCAAAAATAGTCACTTTTTATGCACAAATTGTGTACAATCTATACTATTTTGCAAAAAAGGTGCAAACATTTTCTAGCTGGGACATTAATAAATATAAAAATAAAACGTCAAAATAAATTCACTTGATGACGTAAACACGTGTAACTTGCTAAAAGTCAAGTGAATGTGACATTTACGATCAAGCATTATTGACATTTAATCTTATAGTTCGTGATAGATTTTTTGTCGACGGGATAACTAAGTAGTACCAAAAATACATATGTAACTGGTATTCGAAAACGAGGCTTTCGCCAAATTTTCGTAAAAAAAAAAAAAAAAAAAAAAAAAAAAAAAAAAAAAAAAAAAAAAAAAAATTATGCCAAACATGCCGTATATGACATCTGGCGAAATATTAAATTATGTAACAAACCATGACATTTAATTTCAACTTCAAATCAATGGTTTAATTTACCACTCGAACAATAAAAAAAAATGCTAACTGGCGAGTTGAAAAAAAGATATTGGCGAGATTTGCACCCGGCTTTTTTTTCTTTCGGCACAGATGTCCGGCCCCATATTGGCGCGAATTTTTTCTGACGCCAATGTCATATATGCAACGGGTACTTAACTTGCGCCAAAATATCGTTATTTTGCTTGATATGGTAAGCCGGATGTTGTAGTTTATGCTGTTGATGCGTTCCCCAATTTGGCGTTAGAGAAAAATCGCGCCAATATATATGACATTTGTTCCACACTTTCATATGAAAGGCGAAGCGATCAGATCGTATATGTTTATGGCATTTGATGACTTGAACTATTATAATATAGATGAAATGATGGAGATAGAATAATATTTGGCGATTTATCACCTGTGCCTGCATAACATTAAAGTATCAAAATGGCACCTAGCGTGTAAAAAGCAAAGTGTTCCGCCCGGAACTGTTGATGATAGTGACATGATTTAGGCTACTGTTATAGAGATTGTTTTAAAATATCGGTTGACAAAGACTCTGAATGCTTAATTCATTTTATATTAGCTCCTTTTCAAATGTTTAACTGATCATCTTTAATCAAAAACGAAAACAATCATTGGATGTCTTAACAGCAACTGATTCTCCGTTAAATTTTTGAAATCAAAGGGAATTGAATGGAAACCCGTTTACAGGGAGATCTACACAGCTTTTTCAGTATAATTTAATCTTCTCCAATATTTTTAAAACCCATTAGATTTTTAGATTTTCAGATTCTGCGTTGTCTGAACGGGGGTTGGCGAGCGTAGCTTGCAGGGGGCAGAGCCCCTAGTATGTATATAAAATAACATAAAAGTTCATCAGGTTTGTTTTCATAGTTGTTTATATCATTTGGCAACATATCTCAGTTTCTGAAGTCCGAATTGCGCCAAGATTTTTAAAAAATGCCAAGGTCCCTATAGTGGAAAAATATCCTAATTCCATATGAAAGTTTAAAAATCTCATTTTAATTAATGAAATGTGTAACTAATAAACTGTCTTTAACGATGTGCGATAGATGCGGCGTCCGAAGTCCGCTGCTAATGTTATTATACTGTATTATTAGCCTACTTACTGTTAATTTATTGTTAATTTTAAATCTGTAAAAGAAAGATTATAGTTATAGATAAGATATGTTTGTCGCCAAAACCCGATTACAGAAAATTAGCCTGAGTTATAAAGATGTTACATGGTTTTAAGCTGAATGAATTTTTATATGCTTTTACAAAAATCTTAAGGCAAATCTTTCAGTTTATCTGTCCATCTTTCTATCTTTTACTTCCTTAAAACAAATCTTATTAAAGGCCGGGAGGCGTCTGCACAGATCATCACCTCATCGAGTTGACGGCTGAAATTTTAGGATTAGTTAAATATCGATTAGCGTATTGAAATGTAACTAGTCTCCAAGTCATATCTTTGTGGAAATCACCTACAGACCCGATTTTACGGGTTAATTGGTGGATTTACCACTGTGTTTTCCAGCATTCATTCGTCCATGTTTCTAAACTTTTGGATGCAGGAAAATACAATAGTAAACCCATCAGTTAACCACTAAAATTAGGTCTTCAGGTGATTTCTACCAAGATATTACTTAACAGACCAGTTGCATTTTAATAAACTAATGTAGTTTTAACTAATCCTAAAATTTCAGCTGTAAACTCGATGAAGTGATGGTGTGTGCAGACGCCTCCCGGTCTATTATAAATGTCGGAATTCTAATCTCAATAGCACTCTGGTCAATCTGGCAGTTATCCCTACTTTTTGTGGAACACTATTTCTGTAAGTGCGTTTTAGTGATGTTAATGAACTTATGCATATGCATCATACATATTATATATATGCATATAATA
Organism: Maratus speciosus; assembly: GCA_963932465.1. Classification (NCBI taxonomy): domain Eukaryota; kingdom Metazoa; phylum Arthropoda; class Arachnida; order Araneae; family Salticidae; genus Maratus; species Maratus speciosus. The sequence goes on from OZ010786.1 coordinate 45,260,992, forward strand.
CGTAATACATTTGCATCATAAATATTATAGGTATGTGTATAATACATGATACATATGCATCATTATGACGTCAGAATAAACAAAACATTTTCTGTCGCCAAATTTGAGAATTGACATAATATATTACCAAATTTGGCGTAACTTTGCTAAATGTCGCCAAGCTTGGCGAATATTTGACGCTAGTGGCTATTTTTCAATGTATTAATTATTAATGCGAGCCATCTATTTTTATTTTTCCGCATATCATCTGAATTGTTAAATGATATAACGCACGAATATTTCCAAAGTGCTAATAGTTTCGTTACTGCCCCAAAACTCTGCTATTGTTATTATATTGAACTGTTATTATACTTACTGTGACTATGTTTTTAATCTTTACACCGCTAAAACTTCTGTATTATATAAAGAGAATTTACGAAAACTATTAAAGCATTGAAACTGCCAGATCTCCTTATGATTATTATAATTCTATAATATGTAACCTGTTAATCGATATGTACGTTAGAATGAATCTTCTATAATCCGGTTCCTCGCATTTTAGTTTTCAGGTTTCGAATAAAATTAGCTAAAATCTTAAAACCATGGCACATTACCTAATTCTTCAACACGACCAGATGTGAAGAATGATAGATTTTCAAGTGGATCATGGCAGTGAACCGGTAGACCTTCTATTCTTCCGTAATCGAGTCTATTGAAAAGGTTAACGTGAAACAAAAAGATATTAGCATCAATATGGTTTAATGTAAATGCAGATATCGTCAAAGGATTTCATAAGGACCATTTCACTTGTACCCAGTCATATCAGTTAAAATACAACAACTGGCAGTGAGCCCAATTAGAAAAGATTACTTAATATGATTAAAAATTTCTGCATTAGAGAACGAATCGTAACTGCTAACGAAATATGCATAAGTGAGTTAAGATATATTTATCACGAAAGATGAAATACATAACAACACAAAACATCTGATGTGCTTCCATCATCGTAAAGATTTCTTGATTTCTCTATCAAAAGCTTCCGACTTGGCGAAAGAATGGGCAAGTAAATTAAATTATGAATAACAGTAACATGATGCAACGTTTAACATGGAATTAATAGAGTAAATACTGCTTGTTAGAGGCGGCTAGTACTTTAATATAAAAAGAAATAAAGTATAAATTTGTAAAGCTCAATAAAATAAATTTAGGTTTGTTTATGCTAGCCGGGTGCAAGTGGCAAATCGCCAAATACTGTTCCCAACTCCATTGTTCATATTGCATTCATTTCATTTAAAAATATAAACTTTTCAGTCATCTCATTTAAAATAGAAGCATTTCCCTCATTTTATTCAATAGAATATTTAACATAGAAATAAATAAATAAATAAATAAGAAATAATAACATAAAACAAAATATTTTATTTGAAAATCAAAGCATTGTTTCTAATTTACACATGTGAAAAATGAAAACTGCTATTGGCGAAAAAACAAAAATGCTAATGAGGAGATTTGCTCCCGGCTAACATAAAAATACCGAAATTTAAGCTTTTTCATATTAATATAGTTTAGAATAACAAACTTGAAAAAACATACAAAAAGTAGCGATATCCCAACAAAAAGTTTTCGATAAAAAAAAAAAAAAAAAAAAAAAAAAAAAAAACCGCGCCAAGTTCTTTTTAATGTTTCTGCCAGAAAAAGTAGTGATATCTGAAGTTCGCACAAGTTAAAAGCCAAACATCCCAAATCTTTCATTGAAAATAGCTTCCTGCGACTTGGCCGTTAATGCCTTCGAGAGAGTTTTTCAAATTTTAAAGTATGTACATGCCAACTAATTTTTTTGCTTATTTTAGGCATTTTGTGGCACAAAGTACAGAAATAAAATACACATTTGAAAAAAGCATTTAAACAACTTCAGTCTATTTAAATGCTTAGAAGTTAAAAACAACAAAATACTTGTATTCAGGAGATAATATCCCTAATTGCTAAAACGTAATTAGTATCAGCTTTTAACAGTTTCTAAATCGAATACCTCTTAATGTATGCAATCAAACTATAATAAATGTTTAAACGAAAAAAATTTCTTTCGTCAATGCAGAAGATTTCTATAGTATACAATAAAATATAATGTAACATATTGTGAGATTTGAAGTAAATAAATTTTGTTTTATTTCTAGGGTTTTACGTTAATGACTTTAGCTTTAGACCGCACAAAATGACAATTAAACCACAAGTGGACTAAATGTTCTGTAATCAAAACTAATGTTTATTGAAACTGAATGGTAGTTATCAGAAATCTTTTACTTATAATGTCTTTCTGTGAATTTGCCTCTTTGCATTCTAATATTACTTTTAATATTTAAATAATTCATAAATGCGTAATATTTCCAATTATTAATTTTGAAATGCTGTAGAAGGCATTAACGGCCAAGTCGCAGGAAGCCATTTTCAATGAAAGATTTGGGATGTTTGGCTTTTAACTTGGGCGAACTTCAGATATCACTACTTTTTCTGGCAGAAACAGTAAGGAGAACTTGGCGCGTTTTTTTTTTTTTTTTTTTTTTTTTTTTTTTTTACCGAAAACTTTTTGTTGGAATTAATAAAACTTTAAAAGTAACTAAAATACAGTAAACAATAACGTTTAATTATATTTAAATTTATTAGCAATGAATTCTGAGATCTAAATATTTCAAATTTGAATTACACATAAAAAGAAAGAACATAATTGACCTACATCACGGTAACTATTAAAATAGTAAATGGGTATCAGAAAAAAAATAACATTAACTGACTTAGATTTCGGTTAATTACTTGCCCTTATGGGCATTTTAAAACCATCATATAATTATACATATATTTGCAATGAAAGTAAACACAAGGGATAAGATTATAATAAAATATTTTAGTTTTTTTCTGTCAGTAATCTAATATAATTCACATGTAACTTTAACTGAATTTTTCCTTAAAAGTTCAATTAGTGTTACAAACTATGAATTGAATAAATATTGCTAATAAAGTATTTTATTCTAATCTTTACCACGCTTGAATCTACTTTCATTGCATGTTATAAAAGGTGTGATTCTTTTAAAATGCTCATAAAAGCAAAATAAAAAAATAATTGGCTACATAAAAAATGAACATTCACTCCTATGAAAGACTGACTATTCACTCCTACCAGGTGTGAAAAAACGCACTCATTTAAAAAGTGCGAATAGTCACTCCTCCGAAAGAGTGATTATCCACCCCTGTTTAGAGTGAATATTTACTTCCCAAGAGTGACTATTCACTCTTTTCGAGACATCATAATTTTCACTTTTGCTCAGAATGAATAGTCACTCTGTAGAGGTTGGGCATATTTTGACTCTGCTATAGAGTATATATATGTATATAAATATACAGTGTTTATCTACAGTAGCGACGACATTTTACAATACAGTGAGTAACACATGATAACACGAATTAATATCTTGATGTATTGCTTTAATAAAAGAATTTTAAAAGAAAATACTCTCTCGCTGCATTTGCTACCATAAAAAGTTGTCAATTGTGATATCGGTGTAACAAACCCTTCAAGTATTTAAGATTAGAAAGACGACATGAAGCCTAATTTATTTTCAATAATAAGCTGGGGATATCAGTAGCGAAGTGCATAGACTTAATTCGGATGTTTTGAAATTAAGTTCAATTAAGAAGAACTAATGGAGAGAGAAATCCTTTCTCAAACCTTTTAAATTATAAAGTATTTAACAGTTCTCGCAATGTCCTAACATTTCCTTCTTTTAGAATCTAAGAATCCACTTTTTAAAATCTTTCTAAAATTTAACAGAACACCATGGATCCCGGTAATTTTTTATCTGAGGTGCAGAAATATTCATTCTAACAAAATAAATAAGTCTAGCAGCTACTGTCTACATCGAATTCTTAAATACAAAAATCCAAGTTCAAAAAAATATCTCCACGTTTTTTAGAGGGAAAACTTTCCAATGTTGAAATACTGCAGAGATCTGCGAAAAATCCGACGATACATGCTAAAATCTTTCTATAATAACCACAGTAACTAGTCCACATATTTTCGCAAAATTCCCGTGAATACCAATTGCAGAGATCCATTCGCACAGAACAGAATTTAAAAGAAAACGCAATGTTAGTAATGCAAATCTATCTGATTGTCAGAATAACTAATTTGATCAATTAGATAACCATTATTAATGAACAGCCAGATATACTGTCAAATAATAACATGATAAGAATAGACAGAATTATACACTGCAACGTCACAGCACGTTTAACACGTCAACAGTGTACTGTAATGCGTCATTCGAGTGTGTTCCCGATATGCTTGATCACATTTAAATAAGGAATGCATACTGGCCTCTACATACGCTGTATTGTTGTGATTTCAAACATATTCTCGGCTAGTTGAGCTGTATTAATCTTTAGCATACATTAGATAAAATGAATTGGGGATGACTGCAGCGTAAGTTATGATATGAGATATGAATATTTGGTCTGCATAACCTTTGAGCTGTCAAAGTGTCATTTTGTGTAATTTACAAATACGTACATATTTTTTCAGTAAATCATGTAAGCTAAAATACGCCAAAATGAACGTGATTAAAATTTTTACACGAATAAGTTACTATATGAAAAAATCTGCTAATGACTATTGATAAAATGATCTTGCGGTGAATTTCCTAGATTAGTGAAGCTGAAAAAAAATGTATATCAAATTTAAACCAGCTCTTTACTCTGTCAGGGGGCCTTGGTGAGAAAGAGAAGAACCTACAGAAAAAACTGTTTGACAAGTACTTTCGCGCAACCTATTCGCTGTTTCTTACAGATGTTTATTTAATATTTACACAATTTATTCAGTGCTACCCGTTCCGTTGCATTTAAATTGTATGTTTGGGAGGAAAATGTACTAGTATTAAGTATTTACAGTTTCTATTCCTAACAATGACGAATTAATGGTAATTTAGAACATGTTTAGTTCATTTCATTTTTATTTATTTTTATTTTTTTTGGAAACCATTCTTAGAAACCTTTTACATCTTAAAAGAAACCCGATTCAAAATTTCAGTGTTTTTTTAGCTCAGCAGTAACACAGCAATAGAAAACTTTCGAAAGATTTTTTTCCCTGCATCATTTTACATAACGACATTCTTAGAAATTGTTTTATTTAAAGAACTTACGTCTTAAAAGTAACAGCCATGTCAATTTTCATGTTTATAGGGGAGGGTAGTACACAGTGAGACGAAAATTATTATTACTTAACAAATGGCAACGATTTTTATTCTTTTGAAAAAACATTTTGCTACTACTTTAAACTACACAAATACGCAACACATTAATGTATAAATGGTTTTAAAAAAGGTTATTTATAAAAGCACAAAAGCAGCATAAAGGGTATCGAAAATTGTCTCACTGTGTATAACAAGTGGTACACAGTGAGACAATGTATATACTTTCATAAATCATAAATTTTTATACTCAATCAATAATTTTCTGCAGTTTATGACTTCTAATTAATATTTCTAGATTAAAAAAAAATTAAAAATATGAGCCTCGGTTGGACAATGGCAGACATTGGGCTACCTTCATGCAAACTTTCAGCCTCTCACATTTAGTAGATTTCATTAACCATCGCACGATCCCACACACACAGAGGTAAAGAGAGAGAAAAAAAACCTTATTTTATTAATAAATAACTTTTTTTTTTAATGTCAGAACTGCATAGTAGATACACAATGAGGCACGTCTTACTGTGTACCACAACCGTGTGTCTCACTATGTACTTTCGTTACGTCGTAACAAAATTGATGTCATATCTGTTTCATCATCAGTTTCATAGCTTTGAATGCTTGTGTCGTTTTGTCGACATAGCCTATTATTAGATATAGCTAGGTATGGTTAAGTAAATACATGCCATAATAAAATAAATAAAGTCTAAAATGGACGTTTATGTAACTTTAACCCCTGTAAAATAAATACTTACTTATTATTTTGTTGGACGAGTAATCGAAGTGCCGAAACTACATCCACGTGTTGCATAAGATGAGGTGGTTCAGTGTGTGTTCCAGCTAAGAGAAAAAGTTATAACTATATGCCAAAATGGCTGCTGTCTCACTGTGTACTCCCCTACCCTATTCCTATAATCACATGTACTTTGTTATTTAGATCATCTTTATAACTTTGTCCTCTTTATTTAGTCTTCTAAATTTCCAATTTCGAATTAGTTCTATAACAATAATTTACATCTTATAATTTACTACAATACAAAATTTTAAATGTCTACCCACAAGAAGTATCACAGAAGTTTCAGTTTAGATTTTTTAGGTGCATTCGTAATTATATAAATGCGTAGAACCTATAGTCGTCGTTCAGTCCGTCTGTCTTTCCGGTTGTCCGTATATAACAGCGCAAAAACCACCCAACCGAATCGTTTGAAATTTAAAATATGTAATTATTGCACAATTTTGTCGAGTCATTTCAAATTTTATGAAAATCGCATGTATAGTTTAATTACAGGGACAGTCATTTTTTTTCCGCTGCATTGCGGCCGATGGGAAAAAATTATTACGAGTGCATTTTAATGATGTTACAGCTTTTCGAAAAGAATGAAATTGATAGGCGCTTATGAAGTGCACTAAAATATACGTTCAGTACAATATGCAACTTGTTTTATCGTGCAACCGTTTAATGTTCGGGTGTTTTGAAAACTGATCGCCATTTACCTCTTAAAAGTAATAGCCACATGAAATTTCAAAATTTCTATCCCAAACTATTCCAAATAAATCTTTATCTAAAAGCTTTCCAGAATGTTTTTCGCTTATTTCCCGCTTTAAAATTCATAACCTTTTTGAAAGCGTTCATAACGAGTATTTACATCTTAAAAGTAATCACAACACACAATTTCAGGTATCTTGCACAAACAATATCACAAAAATTGCAATTTCAGAAATTTTTTGCTCTTGTAATCATGATGTTTGTTGTACCGACATAAAATAGTCTTTTTCGGAGCAGAGATAGTCACTAATATTTTTTGACACCATTATTTTATTAATCGGCTAGGTAGTTTCGGTTGTTTGCACCCCACAAACACACAAACGGTATTGTTTTATAGTATTATCATACAAGTATAGATACAGAAGCCTTTTATCTTTTATTGTATAATAACATAAATAATTTATCTAATGCATGTTAGTTGATGCATTACTTTAAATACATACACCAGTATAATACTTCTTCAATATTATTTTCATAGTCTTTGATATCGTTTGGCAAAAACGTCTCACTTTCTAAAAGCCGAATTGGGTCACACTATTTAAAAAAGCGCAAAGGCACATATAACGGCGAAATATCATGAAGGGTATTAGATACAGTATAATAATGCATTTATGTGATTAATCGTCAAATATTGCTCTTATCTTCATTTTTCTTAATACATTCTTTTCATTTAAAGCACGTAAATTTAAAACAAATATATTAAATACATTCAAAAATACGACTTTGTTTCATTTCATTTAAAATACATAATAATAATAATATTAATAATAATAATAATAATAATAATAATAAGAGCATAAGTCAAAACATTTTATTTCAAATTCAAAGATTTGTTTACTCATTGCTACACATGCGTTTGTTCTTACACATTCGAAAAAAAAACTGCTTTTGGCTGAATCTTAATCCGGCTAAATAAAAGTACCGTGATTTATTCAAATATTAGAGGAATGTTTCGTAATCTGGTTTGCAACCAATGCCGCATTTTAAAAAGCGTTACATAACGACAATTTAACCTTTAAATACCGTGTTTTGCCTTACAAAAGCAATTTTAATCTACTATCATAAATCTCATACGGTTATAACAATATTGTTGTTAGTACTACTCTTGTTTATCGCCAACCTTATCTGTGTATCTGAATGCGGATTATTAGACATTTATCTTATATGAAGTGTGTTTATAACATAATCGTTTCATTCCACATACAATGTAGCAATATTAATACATTTATGATAGCCGAGTACAGAGGATAAATCGCCAAAAATAATCCACATACCATATTCATATTGCATTTATTTCATTAAAAATAAAACTTTCATTTGATTTAAAATGCATGATTTTAACCAATTTCACGATATTTTCTTATATTATTTTGCCTTTGCGTTTTTTTTTTTTTTATAAATTAGTGAAGTTTGGGCTTCAAAAAGATATAAACAGCTATGTAAACAAACCTGATGCTTATTTTAACATTTGATTTATACATAATAAAATTAATGTTTTTATATGAGGACCCCAGAAGCCAAGGGGTATAACTGACAAAATTGAAAAAATTGAACTAAGTGCACCGACAACCTGGAAATATGCTTTTTATTTTCAGGTGAAGAAATATAAATGATTTTCAAATTATATGTTGTGTTTTAGATATCAACCACTTTTGCCGAATAATGATCAATATTGATTAATTATAAATGTAAAGAAAATTGCACTCTACTTTTTTCACATTTATTAAAATAAGATTTCAAATACCACTTTGAAAGAAGCAGCAGTTTCTTATTTCAATTCAGTCAATTATTATTGATGTTCAATTTTAACGTCAATTATTTTTGAACTCAATTTACTCTAAATTGAAGATTTTGTCACTTGTATCCCTTGGTTTCTGATGTCCTCACATACACTTTACTTATGTCTGTATATAAAAATAAGTAAATCACTTTTTTACACTACATAAATTGTATAAATGTTCAAAAAAGTGCTTGAACATATGAAACAACGGATAGGTTGCAAGAAAATATTCATTAAATGTTTACGTCTTTCACCAAACCATTTTCTCCATCTCGTCAAAGCATACTGAAAAAGTACCAGTTTCATTTAAAATATTAAAACGAAAAAAAAAATCGGACAAATGATGCCATAAATCAAAATAGTTCATTTAAATATCAAAGAATTGTTTATAATTTGCACACGCGAAATATCAAAGATGCTATCGATAAATTAGAACGAAATCCGAAAAATATTTTTTGATTTATACTTGACGAAAGCTTTTTAATATCCATCGTAGCTAAATGCCTTGAAAGTAATATTGCTCTGTGTATTAGCCTTCGCTTAACTCCGACAAATAAAATTTATCACACTATTGTAATTGTTGATATATTTTTTAAATTGTGTTTACTTTCTAATACGAATCATTTTTCCCACTTTATATATGTATATATATATATATATATATATATATATTAAATTCATAAGTTCGAAATTTTGTTAAAAATTCCATAAATACAGAGCACAAATTATATTTCTTTGACTAAAACGTAAGACGATGCGATTAATAAGTTTTCCATGAAATTATGTATTGTTATGAAACTTTTTGCTGAAATACTTGGAAAGACAGTTCACCTAATTTAAATCCAATTTTGTGCTTTTTAAGAATTAATCAAGTGAAAAAAAATTAAAGGGATGTAGGAAGTCAGACATATTTTTAACACATTTTTTAATCAACGATTCTGCAATTAAATCTTTATTGAAGCATAATAGAACTTACGGTATTATATGTATAAAAACGTTTTTGAAACACAATTAAACTATAAACAAGTAAGAAAAATCATGCGTTAATCATAGATTATGAAACACTTTCCAACACTTCCTGAATGCTTTAACAAAACTTCGATATTTAGGGAAATAAGGTAAATAAGATAACTAAGTAAACATTTTACAAAACGAATAAAACATTTGAAAAACTGATTTCAGTAGTTACCGTCCATAGCCAAATATATATTTCAATTCTTTTGAACAGCCCTGTATTTGATTTGTAGGTTGATATATATAATATATAATGGAAAAATTCAATTTAGCAAAAAAAAAAAAAAATGTATAACAGACTGAAATTCATCTTTCAGCAATTTATACTAATAGATGGAAACATACTTGAATACTTTTATACAGCCCTGAAGTTTACCTAGTACCTTTATTACATGCCACTATTTAGCTAAAATTTAATTCAAACTAAAACACTCTTAAAACTACAGAAATTACATTTCCAGAAATTATCACCCATAGACGGCCATGTATCCACCCATTTGCGTGGCCCTGTATATCATTTTATCTATATTCTACAAATATTTCTTAGTAAACTAAATTCCGTTCAGCGTAAAAATGCATATTTCCTTTAAAACCCACCTTTAAGCAATTTATGCGCATACTCAGTAACTTTTACGAATTTATTTCTGTAACGCTGTATATGAACTATAGCATTTATATACGCACTTTATAGTATGCATAAATGTAGTGAAAAAAACACATATCATAATTAAAAATGCATTTCGAGAAATCATTACTAATATACAGTAATTCCGATACAATATTGTACCTGAAATCTTTTCAAATACACCGCAAACAATCCCCCCTATACAATTATGAACGGAATTCTTTTGTGTGGCCCTGTAGTGGCCCTGTAAATGAACAATAACTATTCTTTGCACCGCATATTCAACAGAATGCATATTTTAGTGGACTTCATAAATAAATATCAATTTTACTATGTTTGAAAGAGTGTAACACCATAAAAAATCATTTGAAACAATTTTTTTCCCATTGGTCGTAAGGTAAAGGAAATTTTTTGACTGTGTCTGTAAATGATCTAAAAACGCTACAAACTTCATTTGAAATAAGGAACGTGCTATGGTACAAGGTCACTAACATCCAAAAATTTCAGAACGATCCGAGCATATTTACGAGAGTTAGAGCGTGGACAGACGGCCAGACGGCCAAATGGCCAGACGGACAGACAAACCGAAGTCATAAACACTTTTCAACTTTGTTGGAAAGTGCAAAAAAGAACATTTACTATGATAGAAAGGAGAGAAAGAATAACACAATAAATATTATAAGTGATTTTTTAAGATTTAAAAGAAAAAAAGTAATTTAACAAATTACAACGACCATTTGGAAAATGATTTTTTTCAAAGACTAAAATTTAAGACATAAAAAATCACACGGAGTTGATTATATATTACGTACGGCATGAATTAAACATTAATAGTGTTATTGCATGTAAAAATTGCAAGCGACAAAAATCGCCTGCGACTCGACAGATTTTCTGAAACTTAAGTATTATCCACCTGAAACTTACGTATTATCCAAGTATTTCATTGGCTGTTCGGGAAAAGGCTTTTACATCGTCCAAGAAATCTGACGACCCATTTTAAATGAAATTTCATTCTTAAACTTATAAACACCCCACAATATTACTTTTTACACCGTCGTATAGAGAAAAAAAATTTACTTTTAAATACAATTTGTTTGAAAGCTGTATGTCAATTTGTTTCTGTGTTATTATTTTTTTTGTAGTTTTTATTACTTTTTTGTCATAGTGGCATAGTATCCATCTCTGTTGTAAGTAAAGGGAAATACATATTACTGTATAGACCAATCAGAAAACGAATAAAATGCGGATTTGACCAATAAAAAGCTTCAGATATGCTTTTGATTTCCTACCCTGACGAGGACAATAACCCTTTTTCCAAATAGTTAATAAAAATAATTATATGTGTCGTCTAGTTGCAAAACCGACCAACTCCTCAAAAATTGAAAATGTGTTTTTTCAGTTTTTTAAGTTCTAAGTAAAGGTTTCTATCATCTAAAAACGATAAACCATGCAAAAACCTGTCAATCCCTGCGTTATATGCGTTTGAAAATCACGGTGTGGAGCAAAAGCGGCCAAATCCTTCAGCCGGTGAGTTTCGAAACCGGCCATCTCCGTATCCGCTAGCTAAAGCTTCTGCTCGACCCCACAATAACTTCTCACTTGTTGATTAGATTAACGTTATCGTGTTTCTCTCGCCTGTGATTGCTCTTCCTTGGTGCATACAAATTTTCTAATTTAGCTTCGTGTTTTCTCCGACTATGGAAGTGTTTCTGGAAGAAGTGTCCACTAATCAACCAAGGAAGCGGCAAAGTGGATCTACGACTTGGTAAAGAAAACCCAAAATTCAAAGGCAATGTACACCTTTTGATAACCAGGGGTGATTTACCATTTTTTGACGCCCTAGGCCAAAATACTTTTCCGCAGCCTCCCCCCCCCCTTCATAAAACTGTAAGTGAATTTTCTTTGACAAATTTAAGAATTTTTTAATCTATTTAATTAAATAATAAAACATTTAAATTTTACTTTATAAATTTTAGTATTTTGAGGATTGTAGATTGGAAATGAATGGGCTTTTGTTACACTTAAAATCTGAGAGAATTTTGTGTTGGTGTATCGAGAAGTAGAAAAATTATTTTAAATGTAATTATTACAAATTAATTTTTTATTTAACACTTTTCGTTAAAATTTAAAATTTTTCTTATTACATTAAATTTAAAAACTTTAAAGTTCTTAATTTTGTGAACCCTACCTAACGTACGCCCCTTGGCCATAGCCTAAGTTGCCTTATGGGTAATCCAACCTGGGGATAATATAATACATAATTAATTGATATCATAATAACATCATAGTTAGCATATTTTGATTAATTAATTATCATGATGCCATAATATTTTATTAATCTAATAACTTGCCTACGTTGATTCAGTATTCTTTTATCCCTCCAGAGTTTCAGCTCAAATTGAAAGGAGATTGAAAAAAATCAAGTCCCTCATTCAGCCCGCAAAGTATGAAGAAATTTTATCTGAATATGGAACAGTTTTCAAGTCTGGAAGAGACCGACCATGATTGGAAGAAGACCAGCAATTTCTTCCCCAAACCACCTGCACTGTGGCATTTCAATTTTGCTCCTGCGAAAAAAAAAAATCATAACAGAGTATAAAAATAAGCTGTTGGTGCAAGGGGAGGTCTTCTACAAATCTGAGGTAGAAGTCAGAAAGTCTGTCGTCAAGAGTAAGAGAAGTATTATGAACAGCAAGCTCGAGGACGTGGCTCCGGGTGCCGTGGTGAAGCCTCTAAAACTTCGGGATGTCCAAAACTTACTGACGAAACATTTCGGGTCAAATTGGGATGCTGGCCAGCGGTTATTTTTTTTTACAAAACTATATATGCATCAGCTGCTTAAAAAGCAAAAAGCAAAGATGATGAAGAAAAAGACGCAAGGATGGACCATCATGACGAAATTTGTGAGACTATCGAAAACGATGAGACCACTAAAGTTTGAAATTGTATGCACATGTACATAGTATGATTTTTGTTTAAGTTTTAAAATTTAATAATTTTATTTAAAATAATATCATGTCATTTAAATCATTTGTTTAGTGACATTTAAATCAGTCTTAACAGCTAGTCAGTTAGTTTTAACAGTCAGTTTTAACAATCAGTAAGTGTGTAAAAGTCGATTTACGCTAATAACTTTCCTAAAGTTCTTTTTGTTAAATAATATTAAGTTGAACAAAACATTTTTGTGTATTTGCAACCCCTAAAAACCCAATGTCAGATTAAATTTAGCAAAAATTAATTTCTGGTTTGTTGCAAAACCGGCCAACTCCAAAGTAAGTTGCGGCCAAATCCAAAACAAAGACCTAAATAACCCCTTACCTTCATGTGCCCCTGCCACTTTATTTCGTGTTTTCAAATATACTGCCCTAATGACTATAAAACGGAAGATTTTTGGTTCCAAACTTTATTTGGCTAAGTGTGGTAAAAAATCAGCTTTTTCTCAAAATTTTATTTTTTGGAGATGGCCGGTTTTGCAACTAGGCGACACATATATGAACTTTGTTTTTCTAAAAAAAAAAAAAAAACTCTTACTAACTATTTAATGATTCTAGGACACATTCATTGAATTTTATTTTTCGTTTTAATGATTTGAGCTAATATTTAAATAAATTGCATGATAGTAATTCAAATTTAAAAGAACTAATCTTATTTGTCTCCCACCGAGAAGAACTTTTATCATTTCTTAGAATTACATTTTTTATTAAAACAAACTACAAAAACAAATAAAAAATAAATAACTTTTTAAAATAAAGTTATAAGAATAAATTTTGTTGATGCTGTGAATGAATAAAAATATAATGGCAAAATATCAAAATGACATTTTATGGCAGAAGAAATGCCTTTTTGTTAAAAAAGCTCTCGTTAAAATTTTAATGTAACCAGGAAACACCTTTAATGAAAATTCAGAAATTACACATAGTAAACACAAGTTATTTCTATTATATTTAACTTTTGTATGCCAAATTTTCTTTTGTGTTTATTTTTTTTTTTTAATGTCAAATAAACCTAGCTAATAAGTTTTCTTTTGCATTCACAAAGAAAATTAAACAGAATCCTTTAAACAATATAATACGTATAAATAATAGTTCCTATTAATATAAATAAAAGCCCTTAATACTAATGTATTTTTGTGTACTTATTGCTGTACACTGTAAAAAAAATTCCGCAACGTTCCTGGGAAAAAATGGGCAGCTGATTTGCCCATTATTTCCAGGAAACATTTCTTGAAAATGACTGGAACTTTACTGTATATGTTAAAAACATTCTACAGAAATGCCAGTAAGTTTCCAGGGAAATACCAGGAATATTTCTGTTGACAGCAAAAGATTGCTGACATTTCACAGCATGCGGGATCCGCTAACGATTTTTACATTTCCAGTTGACAATTTTCGCTTTATTATCATTATTTGTTGGAATGAAAAAATATTTTGAAATTGACATCAAAATTATTATTTATAATTTACACGAAAAAATAAATTTTCGGTTAAAATTCAATAAAGTAAATATATATATGATATATTGTTTCTGAACTTTGCTTAAAATATAAAAATATATAAATGTAAATAATAATTAGAAAAAAAAATCTAGACATAAAATATTTTGGATTTTCGTCAGTAATTATGTTAGTTTACAAGTTAGATAAAATACATATAAATTTTCATGAAAAAAAAAATAAAATCCTAAACGTAATTGTATATTTTTTCTGAAAATAAAAAAAAAAATTCAAATTTACAGCACTTCAAAGTGTCAAATATATATCAAATTTAAATCAAATTGTAAAGTGTTAAAATCACAATATAAAATTAATTAAAAAAGAAAAAATAGTCATGAGGCAGCATCGAACTTGGGCCGTACGGGTGGCGTGCGAGCCTTCTGCGTCCACACCACGAAAGACACATTGAGAGCTGCAAACTAATGGGTATTTGAAACGCATGCTAAACCTCGGCATCTAATTTCTGAAAATCTAAGGACCATTTGAAGAAATCCTTTCACAAGAATAATTAGAGATAAGAACTCGAAAACATACTTTAAATTAACCAAAATCGGTGATAATCATGTTTGATGGTCCCCTGGTTAATGGAGATCCAAATAATAGGTGTATTTTTTTTACACGGTCTGCTCGTTAAACATTCACAGACAAGTACGAGAGATAATCTCTTAGCGATGTCACAGAGGTATTGTATTTTCATCTGAATTGTCTTGACAATAGAGACGTAAAGGATTATGTCATCTATTGATTTATTTGCATTCCATATTGATTTTTTTTACATTCATTTAAGGAATTCGTTTTCGACACTCGCGCGCGAGCAACGGATTATAGCACAAAAAAAAAAAAAAAAATGGCGGCCGCAGCGTTTTGCTGTTTCCAACTTTTGTTCAGGAACGTTTCAGATAAGAAAACCAGAATTTCACAGGAAAGAGCTAAATTATTCTGAAAACCTGAGAAAAGGCGAAGCGTTCCTGGATTTTACATGAAACGTTACCATTTTTTTTACAGTGTATGTATTCTGAACTATATCGTTGTAAAATAATTTTAATGCATTTAACTAATTCGTTATAAGTTGGAGAAAAAACTAACTAAAACTGGGTGTAAAATCTTTGTAGAAGATTTTAGTAATAGAGATTCAAAACACTTGCAAACTCCCAGCGGCTTCATTACACGTCTGATAATTTTTTACCTATTAGAGATCGGCATTTAAATAATTAAGACTATAGGAAAGTAGCCCTACCTTTCATGTATATTGCCAGAATGGATTCAATTTGTGTTATTATAAACATTTAGTAAAAACTGTTGTAAAAAAATACAAAAAATTTAAAGTTGCTGAAAACAGAAATAATTATTTTTTTCAACAATAATACAATAGTAAAGTTTTAAGGAAAAAGATTATTAAACAGACCAATTTCCCGAAATGAAAATATTTTTTAAGACTTTCCAAATAGTTGAAAAGTGTTTATGAATTGGGTATTATCTGTCCGTCTGTCTGTCTGACCGTCAGTATCTCCGTCTTCAGACTTGCGTAAATATGCTCGAATCACGATGTAATTGATATACATTGTTGCGTTTCAGCATGGCATGTCCATTATTGAAAATGATGTGTGTACGTTTTATAGATCTTTTACAGAGGCACTCAAAAGTATTCCATTACATTATGGTTGTTGTGATTTCACTGAAACAAGGACTGTATGTAGCTGGTTCTTAACTAACACTAATTAATGACAATCGTTGTGCTGTTTTTCCATTTAATATTACAACCTCGATTTGAATATTTCACACATTTTGTCGGACACACATATCCGAACTAA
This sequence comes from Maratus speciosus, assembly GCA_963932465.1. Taxonomy (NCBI): domain Eukaryota; kingdom Metazoa; phylum Arthropoda; class Arachnida; order Araneae; family Salticidae; genus Maratus; species Maratus speciosus. Next base: position 45,277,476 of record OZ010786.1, read on the forward strand.
AGTTTCACACACACTCGAAGGGAATTTTTTACGTGCTCACAAGGATAAATTTCGAGGCGACATAGCTCCCTCTCTATATTACATTGGTAACTAAATTAATATTTTAAGAATATAAGGATTAAACAATGGTATATGGGCAAAAAGAATTTATAATGAATATTAATAGTATTATAAATACTATAAAAATAATGTAATTTATATACATTATTAAGGTGCGCTAGAACATTGCACTATAGTAACTGTTACGTCTAGAACGTATACAGGGGAACTCAAAAGTATTCCATTATAATATGATCTACTAAGGAAAAATCATCTACTGTGTATTTTAATGATGTTACTCCATTACGAGCATAATAAAATTCATGTGTATTTTTGAGGTGCACTAAAACATGCTTTCTATAGAATGCGGTGGGCAAATCCTTTCTTATTAATTTACAGGGTCACACAAAAGAGTTTGGAATTATAATGGTTTACGTGGAAAAACAGTTCTAAGAGTATTTCATTTATGTTGCTTTATTTAAAATATGATGAAAATGATAGACATTACTGAAGTTTACTACAAGATGGTTGCAGTAGAATATGATGGATATATCTTTTAGCGTTAATTTGCAGGGACAAATAAAATATATCAGATACAATTCCCTATCAAAAGTGTTGTTTATTAGGAATGATTGCTGAAAATGCTATTTTAGTTCTGGTATGTGTTTTTAAGTTTAACAAAAGTTTTACATACTACGTAGAATGCATAATTTTTATAGACCATATGCAGGGCTACTCAAATGAATTCGTAAGCATTACTGAGAATGAGCGTGAATTGCCTAAAGATATTTTTTAATGTATGCATTATCAAGCTCAACTACATTTAGTATACTAAGAGATGTTTGTAGCATATGAAAAAATAATACACACGGCTATGCAAAGATCTGGATACAGAGCTGTCAATTGATAGTAATTTCTGGGAGTGGTATTTCAGTTGTTTTAAGCGTGTTTTGCCTGAATTACATTTCTACTAACATGTGGCGTTTATAGAATCTTGTATGCAATATACAGTGTCGTACTAAAGAACTAAGTATGTTTCCGTCATCGGTAGAAATTGCTAAAATGAATTTCAACTATGTTATTCGTTTTTTATTAAATAAAATTTTAACATGCTATGTAAAGAATCTGTAAAAAACTATAGATCCTATACAGGACTGCACAAAAGATCTGGAGTACTTTTCGAGGTATGGGCGGTAACTATTGTAATCTGTTCAATACATAACTCGCGATTTATCACATTGCAAACTAAGCGTAGAAAAAACATTGTGAAAAAAGTCCAAGCCCGGAATCGAAACCCTAACCCTAGGAATAGCGCTCCAAGTGCTCTACCATTTAAGCCAGGAGAAGGATGCCAAGCTTAGCATAGCATTTCCCACATATGTTGGTTAGGCTGCAATTGCAGCACAAGATGGAATAGTCTTCATGAGCATACAATCCTGCGACGAAACCTGAAATACAAATAAACCCAGCATCGGTGACCACATATATAATTTTAATTGATTTTCCAATTAAATTTTGCAATAATTAAAAAAATAATTGAAAAATTAATCAAAATTATGTACTGTAATCTGGTTTCCAAATGTGTTACACTTTTTAAAAATGTTTATTTAGGTATTTCCTTTACCTTATTAAACAGCAAAGTTTTGTTAAATTATTCTGGAAGAGTTGTAAAGTGTTTCATAATCTATGCCTGACTTATGATTTTCTTTCTTATTTATTCTTAACTTCTATATTTTTTATTACACATTATATTTCACAACCAATATTTTATTGAGAATACACATAATATATTGTTCTGTATTTCTACAAAAATGTATTGATTTATGTATAAAACTAAGCAGTTTTCAAAAAATATTTTCATATTTCAATTAAAATCCAACAGCAAATTCATCAGAAAATATACTATATATGAAATGTCGAAAATTAGAATTTTATCTTCTTCTATTTTGTAAATACAAATTAGTAAAATGTACAAATTTACAGATCTCGGTTTTTAATAATTCTCAATTTATTTTAGGTTATAAAAAATATTATAGTATCTGTATTTTTGAATTATTTTTAACGGATCCTAGTCAGTGAATTCGACAGGTTTCGTATGAAATATAATATCGCAAACCAATATAAATTTCCAATTATTTGAAATTTCGAATTATAACTCTATTCTAAACAAAACTCTATCCGAACGAAACTCCCTATTATATACTATCGGTAGATACATTAGTCGAGGGGATTGGGCCGATAGCATGCAAAATAAGTAGGAGCCTCTCGAGGTAAAAAGTGAAACTAAAATATGTAAGACTGTGGTGCATAATAAGAAAGAATGGTCAAAGGGGTGTCGGCAAAAATTGGAAAAGTGCTCCCCGTGTGAAAAGGGTGGAGGTTAGAAAAATTGCTTAAAATACACAAGTTAGAGCCAAGGCTTAAAATACACAAGGAGTAAATAATATAGGACTTTTTGAAAATTTTATGATTTGTCGTGTGGTCTGAGGTATTCAGCTATACGAATGCAAAAATTCATGTTATGAAGACTTTTTTTGCTAGAAGAGATGGCCGTTTGCGTTTATAAGATTGCGAGAATTTAAAACACCAGGTCCTATTAAAAAAACTCCAATTCGGTAAACGAAGACTTATTTTATTTTCATGATGAAAGTCGAAGGGAGAGGTACAAGGGAAAAGCATAAGGAGCCTCTTTTAAGACGTCATCACGAGGCTAGCGAGAAAGCAGGAATGAGGAGAATATACAGTTACAACTTTCTTGCTTGGCGGACTACAATATCGCCAATCTAAAAGTATTTTTGCGCCATGCATAGGGGGTAAGAGAAACATTGGCTGGTATGTTCGCCAAAAATGTACGGTAGGCTTCTACCATATTAATTGTGTAGGGGGGGGGCAGATTGTGGGCTGCATACATTCCTGAGTCATGATAGATAGAGACTCATCAGTACATTGATACAGCTGCGGTTAAATGTAAAAATAAAAAAAGTGTTGTCTGGAAAGGGCATAGTAACAGACCGGATTCGTTAGGCTAAAAAGCATGAGACTGTATTTTTCTAGACCAGATGTTAGATCAAAGATGCACCGCTTTACCACAAAAATGCAGAATTGCCATACATCTGAACAAAAGGGTGTGAAGCGAGGATAATTCTAATAAGTAGATTGCATGTAAAGTGATTTTAAATGATGAGTTATATTCATGCCCAAATAAGGAAATGTCCGAAGTTAAAATGCTTTTGAAACTAACAGTCAGCCGTAACGAATTTTGTACAAGGTTAAAGCGTATGTGTGAAAGAATCAGAAAGTGGAAATGGAGAGTGATTCACTGATTTTATTTTATTAAAGAGATGAGTACTTAGAATAATTCAATTTAAATGTGAAGGGCTGTTAATACAATCGATCTAGTTTTTAAATGTTGAATTTAATTTAGGGGCTGCACTGTTTGACTATAGTGCACAAAATAAATAAGTTATTAAACAGACTTTTAATTGAAACTGTCTGGGGGGGGAGGAATAAAATGCAAACATATATAACGAGATAGTCGTTATATATATCACCTGGGACACCGCAAAAAAAACTATTGTTGACCCGTGTGCATGGGCAAAACAGCAAGAAAAATAGTTACACATATAAATATATCTTCAAAACATAAAAGTTTTTTTTTTTTAAACAAGTTGCTGTCATGAAAACAAAAAAAAATCTCTTTCATCAATAGCTCAACAGTCCTAAGAGATTTTATGAATTAATATTTTCTAAATTAAGTTTATGGATCTCCACCTTCAGTAAAATTTTCTTCCAAATTGCATACCATGGTATATTTTTTTGTTATGCGAGTCGACTCTGACAGCAAGTAATTAAGCAGCATTTAACTAAACCATTGGCTGCACATCATCAAAACATTGATCCTGATTCGGATCATTTTATGAAAAATACAAGTACTAACAATAAGAATATATATATATAAACACAAATGCAACACTAGAAGTAAAGAATAAGTAATAATAAGTGAAATGTGTAATTGTAAGCTAATAATCAATTGTAATATGATTTAAAAGAAATTGGACATGATTTAAAAAAAAATGTAATGTTCATGCATGCAGCATAGGATGACAAAAAAAAGAGGTGCCTGAAGCACGCCCATGAAAAAGGTGTCACCCTGAATCTTGTGTAGACCACAAGTATTATGGCGTCAGCTTAGGGCTTCAGCCTTATATGAGGAGGGAGTTTTGAGACTCATACAGCGCCCGCTTATATGAGTCCCTGCTCCTCCGAAGACACTAGCGGTCCTCTAAAGGAGCACACGTCGGTTTACAAGCAAAAATTGATTTTTTGGGAATTGGAACACCAATTCCAAGGGGTTGTCTCTCAACACAATGAAGTTTTGAACCCTAAGGGCAATAATTTTGAACGGGAACAAAACATTCGAAAGGGAGAATTAAAAAATAAAAAAAAATAGATATATATTTCACATATATATCAAATCAAAAAGGGGTAGACAATCCTAGAGTGAAGAGAGACATAAAAAAAAATGAAAAAGTCATAATCAGGTTAAATAATGCACAAGTCGTATAATTAGAAGGTAACTAACTGGTTGCCTTACAGAAAATGTTATCAAATTACCTGTGAATTTTTTTTTTTTTTTTTTAAATAACTGCAATTATTAAATGTGTTAGTTATCAGTTTTAACTGAAATGTAATCGTAAAAGAATGAAATGTAAAATAAATGTTAAACTGTAAATAATAGTTAAGTGTATGTAAGTAACATAAAAAGTGTACAGTAAAATGAAATGAGTGTAAAGTGATTCAAAATATTGTTCACAAGAGATCTTCGAAGAAAACAGTCATGGGCCAGCCATAATGTTGTCAAAGATCTGTTGTAAGCAACATACATACAACCTAGGCCTCTGGTTGTACACTTAGCTTCACAATACATGTCATAAGAAAAAAATGTAAACAGAAGTATATTATTTTCTGTTTCTTAAATTATATGTATGTGGTTGATAAACATTAGGGAAGTTGTGATTGTTTAAGTGACTTGTAGCATCGAATAAATGTCCATATCGAGGTGGTGCAAGAAGTAACCTATCAATGTGCACCCGAAATGCTGTATTATCAGCAGCATACAATCTCTTGATCGAGAATGACACAGGTGAATGTTTGAAAGTTACAATATATGGTCCAGTGTATTTAGGTTTGAATTTATCAACAGACTTTAAGTACACAATATCTTTGAGACAAATGGTTCTTAATTTAGCTTTCTGGCCGTAATGTTTATATCTTTTATCCTGTGCTGTTTTAATGTTATTGTAAGCCTTGTCATATATTTTGTGTAAATCTTCAAGTAGTTTATGTATTTCAGTATGTTTATCTAGAAAAGGTTGATTGCTATTCTGATCAAAAGTGTCAAAAATTAATGAAAGTTCACGTCCAAAGTGGAGAAGATTAGGAGTGAATAATGTAGTTGAATGTTTTGAACCATTATAGAGCGACTTGTGTATAAATATTGCATTTTCAAATGAGTGACCTTCTTGTAAAAGTATATTAAGAGAGTATTTGATAGATTTATTTATTCTCTCCGAAAGAGCATTGCTTTGTGGTCTCGAAACAGAGCTGTGAAGTACCTTAATACCTAGAGTATCATTAAAAATGTTGTATATTTGAGATGTATATTGGGGTCCTAAGTCTGATAAGACAACAGAAGGTCTCCCAAAGGTGGTTATGTAAGAGAATAAACATTTAACGACTTTAGGTGCAGATGTATCATTAAGTGGGAAAAGTTCAACATGTCTTGAAAAGTGATCTGTAATAGTTAAAATATGTTTACCATTAGAAAAAGGTCCAACGAGATCTGTACTAATAGTATGGCCAGGATATCTGGGCGTGTAGGTGGGTTGTAAGGGTGCAGGAGGGGTTTGATGATGTTTACATTCAAGACATTTGACACATGAAGCTACAAAGTTTAAGGTGTCAACATACATGCCTTTCCAAAAGTATCTTGATGATAGAAACTCATAAGTTTTATTAAAACCAAAGTGAGATAAATGAGAGATTGTTAAAACTTTGCTTTTAAGAGAGTTAGGAACAACAATGTGATATGAAAAAGTGTTGTTAAGATTATTTTCTTTTTTTAACATTAAAACTTTTGAATCAGGGTGTATGAAGTAATTAGGATATTTTTGAGAAGGTCCTTTCTTTAGAATATCTTTGTAAACAGTGGACAAGGTGGTGTCATTTTTTTGTTCAGTGCAGAAAGTTTCATTTGAAATTTCTAATAAAGGATCTGGATTTGTTTGTTTACCAGATACAAGATAGTTTACGTATTTCTTAGTGGCACTTGAACATGAATTATTACTGTCTGGTGTATCATAGTCAACAATAGGTAATGGTTGAGGGTCATGGATAAGTTCAGGGTTAGTATCCAGAGTTTGTTGATTGTTTTCAAAAGTACAGCGAGATGAATAGTCAGCAAGAACATTTTTCTTACCAGGGATATGTTTAAAAGTGTATGAGTACTCTGAAAGCTCCATGAGCCAACGAGAGATAATATCAGCTGAATTAGTAGTCTTGTTATATTTTTCTAAGGGTTTACTGTCAGAAAGAATTACAAATTGTCTGTTATATAAATAATATTTGAAAGCGGTTACAGATTTACAAATTGCCATGAGTTCTAATTTAAGTGCAGGGTATTTTTTTTCTGATGGCTTAAGAGATTTAGAAAAATATGCTACTGGTAAAAGTTGTTGATCATGCTCTTGTAATAAAACACCAGAAATAGCAACATTTGACGCATCTGTATTTAAATAAAATGTCTTGTTCCAATCAGGTAATCTAACCATGGGAGAATTAAAGAAAAATTTCTGTATTGTGTCCATGATTTCTTGATGTTTAACTGTCCATTTAAATTTAACTTTTGGAGTAGTTAGGTTTATCAGTGGTTGTACTAACTCAGAAAAGGATGGAATTAGACTCTTATAAAATGTAATGACACCAATGAGTCTTTTTAGTTGACGTTTAGTTGTAGGTGTGGGAAAAGATGTTATTTTTATGATATTTGACTGAATCGGGGAAACGGACTGATTTTCTACATGAAATCCCAAATAGTCAATACTAGATTTATGAAAAGTACACTTGCTAGGAGACAGGGTTAAGTTGTATTTGGTTAGGATAGAGAGAATTTTTTTTAATTTATTACACATTTCATCAAAAGAGTTTGCACCTACAATGAAATCATCCTGATATGTATATACACCATCTAATTGTAACTCATCAAGCAAAGAGTCCATTAAAGCTTGGAAAATAGAAGCACTGTTTTTTAATCCGAACACTAATCTCTTGTATCTAAAAGAACCAAACATAGTAGTAAATGTCAACTGATTTTGGAATTTTTCTGGCAAATCAATTTGATGATATGCCTGATGAAAGTCAAGAGAAGAAAAATATCGATACTGAGAAAGATTTGAAATGATGGTTTGAATTTTAGGTAGAGGGTAAGATGATCCTTGAATTACAGTATTTACCATTCGAAGATCTAAGGCGAGACGAAATTTTTGTTTACCAGTTCCGTCTGGTTTCTTTTTGACTAAAAGCATGGGGCAAGCCCATTCTGAACAGTGGCGTTCAATAATTTTGGCATCAAGAAGATCTTTAATTTGTTCTAAAGTACCTTTTTGCAAAGATTGAGGAAGGGGAAATGGAAGAGTTTTTATAGGGTAATCATTAATAAATTTCAACTCAGGTACAATCTTATCAGTATGTCCAAGTGTATTTAATGATTTTGAAAAGGCCGGGTAGTAATTAAGTAATAATTTAGTCATTGTATTTGCTTCATTAGAACTTAAATGTGTAAGATCAAAATCGGTAGCTGCCAAATCCTCTTTCCTCTTTTTTAATGTTTCATTAGATGCCTGAATAAAATTTAGGAAGTGTTGTTCTGAGTTATGATGCTTGTCCAAATTATTCGAGGGGTAGTCAAGAATTTCCTCAACTTCAGATAAATGTCCAATTTTTGTGTGTTTAGGGAGATGAATGGTAGTGTCAGAATTATTTTTAAGTGAAATAGAAAAGAAATGATTTAATTGTACAGGCTTCTTTTTGCGCTTAGTTTTCTTATTCATTTGAATAATGGCATCATGACTTATTACTTCTTTTTTATCTGCCACATATTCAAATAGATAATTTATGTCATGTTTGATATTATTGTTTGTATAAACTGCGCACCATGTTTGCTCTTGGGGTTCTAGAATTATTTTACGGGTTAAGAAAACTTTTTGATTTGTCACTACGTCACATAAGGTGTTACATTGATTACTTTCACTGACTTTAGACTTAGTGTGTGATGTTTCTAGTGGAATAGTCAAGTTGTTGTTAATGTGAATGCATTTATTGAAAGTATCAATGATAATGTTAAATTTACTAATGAAATCAAAACCAAGAATGCCTTCAAAACTGGAGGATTCAGGAATATCCACTATATAAAAGTGGTGCGAGAAGGATTTTTTTTTCTAATTTAATGGATGCTCTAATACATGAAGAAAAAGAAACATCCGAATTGACGGTTTTAATATTTATGGCTGTTGATAGTCTCTTGTATTTTAATACTGGTTTAAGTTCATTAAATAAATTTTATGAAAGTAACGAAATGCTACTTCCAGAGTCAGCCAATAGGGTGATTTTATGGTTTGCAATAGTGGCCTTTACAAGAGGGAGTGATGGAGAATGCGTATTAACACTACAAATGATGTGAACAATTTTATCGCCTTCATTTTCTGTTTGAGGAGTGATATTTCTTGCAATTTTAATGTGATCTGAAGTTTGTGACCCGGTTGAATTGACTAATCTTTCTTTAGAGATCTTTGGTAATGTAGGGTCAATAGGAAATGTTGCTGATGTTTAGTCACATGGTTGAGACACAAAATCATCAGCATAAAAATTGTGTCTCTGTTCTAGTTTTCCTGAACCTGGTAATTGTTGCGTCTGTTAAAATTTTCCCTTCTCTGTGTATTAACTCTTTTCCATTTAAAACACTGATGTGCCTGGTGGCCATTGCGGAAACAGAGTTGACAAGTCACAACTTTTCTTTGTGTAAATTTGTGAGGGGAAAAACGTTTTGGGAAATTTCGCGTTTTGAAATTTTTCCTATAGCGCATCGCATTTGCGTTATACTTTGGGCTACCTTGCATGTCATTTTTTTTAGTTTCAGTTTTGGGTCCAGGCGGTGCGAGTGTTAATGCATTTATTTTTTCCGAGAGTTCCTTCAATTGCTCTTCAATGTTATTTTGAGATTTACTGACAGAGGGTAAGGAATGTAGAATCTTTTCGTTATGCAGAATTTCGTGCAACGTCTGTGCTCTTTCAACAGCAGCACGATATTCATTGATGCCTTCTTCTTGTAACTTTATTCGTATGTTAGCTGGCACAGCTTCCATAAATTTCATAAGTTTAATGGTGTTACGGGCATTTTCGTCTTTAATATCTGAATAGACAGTTGCGACTAACACGTTTAACCGATGTGCCAAGTTTTTAATTGACTCCGCTGGCAGAAGAGATAAGCTCGAAAGTTCAACGCCAGCCACGCACTTGCTGGGGGGGGGGGGGGTGAGAAAAATGCGGCAAATTCTTTTTCAAGCGTATCTAGATCATTAATTTTTTGAATTTCTGGATTCTGAGCATAAAATTTTTGAGCGGGACCAATTAACTTGCCTACAAGTACAGCAATGGTAGTCTGAGGGCTGTATTTGTTAATTTTAGCGACCGACCTAATTTGGTTAAAAAAGAATTTAAGCAAATCCGGATCTCCATCAAATTCGTTAATGTTGATTTGAACTTGTTTAGCGGACATGGTCAACGTTTTACCTAACACAAATTCTCTAATCAAAAATTGTTACTGAAATTCTGCATACATATCTAAATATAACACACATAAACAGATAAAATGCAAAGCAACTAAAATAATGAAATAAAATAATCACATAAATAATCACATTAAAAAAAAACTAATACACAACTTAAAAATAAACAAAAGGTCTTATTTTTTTTTAAACCTTATATAAAAAAAATAGAGAGAAAGAAAACTTATCCAGGGACAAAATTGTGTTTCCCAAAGTAAAAATAATACCGTTGCTTAGTTTAAGCAACAGAAAGAGAAACAGAAAAATATTTCGCAATATCTCCTACTTTATTTTTTTATTTATTTATTTATTTTTTTAAAGAATGAAACATGTAAGTCTTTTAAAATAAAACTAGTAGGAGCAAGCAACTGAAATAAAAACTTATTTTATCCTTTTTAACAGAGAAAAAAAAAACTTGCTATCTGTCCTTATTTCTCTAAAAGGACAGAAATTAAAAATATTTCTCAAATTAAAATATTTTCAAGCCGAAAGGCGACCCAGAAAAATATATGGGACAAAATATAATCTTCGTTAACTCTTTTTGAGAGAGAAAAAAAATTAATATATTTTAATATGCATTAAAAGTTAAGCAAAGGTGAATGTATATCGTAATAACTAAAGATAGTGGAACATTCAATGGAATGGGAAAAAAAACTACTTATATTATATTTATAAATATTATAATAGACAACACAAAATATCAAAAATAGCAATATCACTGTGTTTTCGTATCCTGTACAAAAACACAATAATATTAATAAAATCAATTAAGAAGTACATGTGAGTACTTATGGAGTAAGAAAGCATACAAATGGAATGAAACAACTTTACAAATTTTAAAACAAGGTTTCCAGAATTAACTGAAAAGAAAATTAAGCGAAAGGAAAGCAATTAAATGGGGGAATTAAAATATGCTTTCGTACTCTAAAAATGTGCCATTTTAAGTAAATCTAGCACTATTGAAACTTTTTTTTTCTTTTTTTTTTTTACTAAAGCACTTTCATTTTTTTTGATTGAGAACTTTAGTTTTCAATAGAGCATATATATCTGACTCTCGACGATTTCCTTTTTTTTATATTTGTGTACAACGGAGAATTTATGGAGCACAACTTCAGGAGTAGTTTGAATGATTCTTTTGATTGACTCCTTTTATTAGAATGAATCAAGAAACGTGCACACTAGCATATTCACAAACAAGCACATTTTGACTGTAGCATCAGAGAAGTTGAAACAACACACATGGCACACTTGAGCAGATCGCAGGACAAATTGGGGTGGATATTTTGATCAAGAGTGATCACGAAAGAAAACAAAAACGATGAGGCATTTCTTTCACAAACAGTGGTGTCCTATGGTAAAAAAGGTAACCCAACGCACTTTTCAGACTATTGAGGAGGCTGGCTGTGTAAATAGAAATATGAGCGAGAGTCATTATTCAATCGCCGACTCGCTCGGACGTTCTTTTCCACGAACACCTGTATTTTCAGGGTTTTTTTTGTGTTTTGCTTTGAAATCAGTGTTTCACTGCACTTAACTGATGAATAATTTGTAGTATTTTTCACACAGATTCGAAAGGTTTCTCAACGCGGAACCTGTTGAAGTTGTGACATAATTAATATTGCTATTATGCGGAAACATTTGCCGTTGATTTGTAAATTTTGTAGCCTCTTTCACAAGAATGATGCGATGATGGGCCGGGGGAATGGTCCGAGAGATAAGTTTGCACGCGGGCAGAATTTTTCGGCACGGGAGGATGTAAGGCAGGCAGATTTCTTAGGCGACGGGAAGCGAGCAGCTGATTCCACAACTCCGGGGGTTGGCAAAGGGGAAAAGCAGACGAGCAGGCAGGCACAGATACTTTACGGCGAAGAGCAGTCGTCCAGGGCGAAAGGTTCACTCCATGATGAAATCCACGTAGCGGGCACGGTGCGACAGCCGGGAGGAATCCATCGCTGCCAGAAGTCCATGCAGAAAAAAGGATTAGAAGCAAGTACCTCTCCCTTACATTTTTTTTTGTTAATGGAGAAAAAAAAGCTGGTCACGGAGACCAATTTATATGAAGACTTTTTTTGCTAGAAGAGATGGCCGTTTGCGTTTATAAGATTGCGAGAATTAAAAACACCAGGTCCTATTAAAAAAAACTCCAATTCGGTAAACGAAGACTTATTTTATTTTCATGATGAAAGTCGAAGGGAGAGGTACAAGGGAAAAGCATAAGGAGCCTCTTTTAGGACGTCATCACGAGGCTAGCGAGAAAGCAGGAATGAGAAGAATATACAGTTACAACTTTCTTGCTTGGCGGACTACAATATCGCCAATCTAAAAGTATTTTTTGCGCCATGCACAGGGGGTAAGAGAAACATTGACTGGTATGTTCGCCAAAAATGTACGGTAGGCTTCTACCATATTAATTGTGTAGGGGGGGGGGCAGATTGTGGGCTGCTTACATTCCTGAGACATGATAGATGGAGACTCATCAGTACATTGATACAGCTGCGGTTAAATGTAAAAATAAAAAAAGTGTTGTCTGGAAAGGGCATAGTAACAGACCGGATTCGTTAGGCTAAAAAGCATGAGACTGTATTTTTCTAGACCAGATGTTAGATCAAAGATGCACCGCTTTACCACAAAAATGCAGAATTGCCATACATCTGAACAAAAGGGTGTGAAGCGAGGATAATTCTAATAAGTAGATTGCATGTAAAGTGATTTTAAATGATGAGTTATATTCATGCCCAAATAAGGAAATGTCCGAAGTTAAAATGCTTTTGAAACTAACAGTCAGCCGTAACGAATTTTTTACAAGGTTAAAGCGGATGTGTGAAAGAATCAGAAAGTGGAAATGGAGAGTGATTCACTGATTTTATTTTATTAAAGAGATGAGTACTTAGAATAATTCAATTTAAATGTGAAGGGCTGTTAATACAATCGATTTAGTTTTTAAATGTTGAATTTAATTTAGGGGCTGCACTGTTTGACTATAGTGCACAAAATAAATAAGTTATTAAACAGACTTTTAATTGAAACTGTCTGGGGGGGGGGGAGGAATAAAATGCAAACATATATAACGAGATAGTCGTTATACATGTCTCCAACTTAATTAGGGTCTATCTTAGAAAGAATTGCTTAAAATACATATGTGGTAACTCAAAGTGTTAAACGTAAGACATTTTCAAGATTCTATGATTTGTCGCCTGGCCTCATTTGTTCTGCTATAAGTATGCAAAATTTCAAATCTCCAATTTAATAAGGGGCTCAGTTAGAAAGAATTGCTTAAAATAAGCATGTGGGAGCCCAAAAGGTTAAATGTACAATTTTTTCAAAATTTTATGACTTGTCGTATGATATGTGGTGTTCAGCTATAAGTATGCAAAATTTCACTCCCCCAACCTAAATATTAGAACATTAAGAAGAATTGTTTAAAATAAACATGTGGGAGCTCAAAGGGTTAAATGTACGAAATTTCAAAATTTTATGGTTTGTCATTTGATGCGAGGTGTTCAGCTATAAATATGCAAAATTTCACGCCTCCAACCTAAATACACTGTAAAAAAAATTCCGCAACGTTCCTGGGAAAAAATGGGCAGCTGAGTTGCCCATTATTTCCAAGAAAAATTTCTTGAAAATGACTGGAACTTTACTGTATATGTTAAAAACATTCTACAGAAATGCCAGAAAGTTTCCAGCGAAATACCAGGAATATTTCTGTTGACAGCAAAAGATTGCTGACATTTCACAGCATGCGGGTTCCGCAGACGATTTTTACATTTCCAGTTGACAATTTTCGCTTTATTATCATTATTTGTTGGAATGAAAAAAATATTTTGAAATTGACATCAAAATTATTATTTATAATTTACACGAAAAAATAAATTTTCAGTTAAAATTCAATAAAGTAAATATATATATATGATATATTGTTTCTGAACTTTGCTTAAAATATAAAAATATATAAATGTAAATAATAATTAGAAAAAAAAATCTAGATATAAAATATTTTGGATTTTCGTCAGTAATTATGTTAGTTTACAAGTTAGATAAAATACATATAAATTTTCATGAAAAAAAAATAAAATCCTAAACGTAATTGTATATTTTTTCCGAAAATAAAAAAAAAAATTCAAATTTGCAGCAATTCAAAGTGTCAAATATATATCAAATTTAAATCAAATTGTAAAGTGTTAAAATCACAATATAAAATTAATTAAAAAAGAAAAAAAAGTCATGAGGCAGCATCGAACTCGGGCCGTACGGGTGGCGTGCGAGTCTTCTGCGTCCACACCACGAAAGACACATTGAGAGCTGCAAACTAATGGGTATTTGAAACGCATGCTAAACCTCGGCATCTAATTTCTGAAAATCTAAGGCCCATTTGAAGAAATCCTTTCACAAGAATAATTAGAGATAAGAACTCTAAAACATACTTTAAATTAATTAAAATCGGTGAGAATCATGTTTGATGGTCCCCTGGTTAATGGAGATCCAAATAATAGGTGTATTTTTTTACACGGTCTGCTCGTTAAACATTCACAGACAAGTACGAGAGATAATCTCTTAGCGATGTCACAGAGGTATTGTATTTTCATCTGAATTGTCTTGACAATAGAGACGTAAAGGATTATGTCGTCTATTGATTTATTTGCATTCCATATTGATTTTTTTACATTCATTTAAAGAATTCGTTTTCGACACTCGCGCGCGAGCAACGGATTATAGCAAAAAAATAATAAATGGCGGCCGCAGCGTTTTGCTGTTTCCAACTTTTGTACAGGAACGTTTCAGATAAGAAAACCAGAATTTCACAGGAAAGAGCTAAATTATTCTGAAAACCTGAGAAAAGGCGAAGCGCTCCTGGATTTTACATGGAACGTTACCATTTTTTTTTTTTTTTACAGTGTAGGGACTCTCTTAGAATTGTATGAAATAAGAATGTATGTAATGTTGGAAAAAGAATTGTTTAAAATACACATGCCCAAAGTGTTAAATGTAAGATTTTTTCCAAATTTTATGATTTTTTGTTTAATGTGAGGTGTTCAGCTATAAGTATGCAAAATTTCACGCCTCCAACCTAATGATGTCTAAGAACAGTTCTTAAACAATTCGAAATTTAAAAGGGGTGAAAATGCACAAAAAGCGTTGTAAAAAATGTTCTAATTGGTAGATTTTACACAATCTCAGGAAATACCAAACCGATTTAAAAAATATTGGTGTCAAAATGATGGCGACAACTCTTGCTCCAAGATAGGCTATGTTTTATGTCGGTGCCACTACCCCAAAAGGGGTGCAGGAGCAAAAAACTTTCTAAAAATGCGATTTTTGCGTTACTGAAGGGCCTAGAAATATAAAATTGGAAAGGTTAGCTACTTATTAGATATAAAGGATTTTTAAGAACAGTTCTTAAACAATTCGAAATTTGAAAGGACTGAAAATGCCCAAAAAGCGTTCTAAAAAACGTTCTAAATGGTGGTTTCTACACAATCTCAGGAAATACCAAACCGATTAAAAAAAAAAAATCTGTCAAAAAGACGGTGACAACCCTTGCTCCAACATAGGCTATGTTTTATGTCGGTGCCACTACTCGAAAGTTGGTGCAGGAGCAAAAAACGTTCTAAAAATGCGATTTTTGCGTTACTGAAGGGCGTAGAAATATGAAATTTGAAATATCAGCTACTTATTAAATATAAAGGATTTTTAAGAACAGTTCTTAAACAATTCGAAATTTGAAATGGGTGAAAATGCGGGAAAAGCGTTCTAAATGGTGGTTTCTACACAATCTAAGGAATTACCAAACCGATATAAAAAATAATGGCGTCAAAATGACGGTGACAACCCTTGCTCAAACGTAGGCTATGTTTTATGTCGGTGCCAGTACCCCAAAGGGGGTGCAGCAGCAAAACACTTTCTAAAAATGCGATTTTGTCGTTGCTGAAGGGCCTAGAAATATGGAATTTGAAATATTAGCTACATATTAGATATAAAGGATTTTTAAGAACAGTTCTTAAACAATTCGAAATTTGAAATGGGTGAAAATGCGCGAAAAGCGTTTTAAAAACGTTCTAAATGGTGGTTTCTACACAATCTAAGGAAATATCAAACCGATCTAAGAAATAATGGCGTCAAAATGATGGTGACAACCCTTGCTCCAACATAGGCTATGTTTTTTGTCGGTGCCACTACCCCTAAGGGGGTGCAGAAGAAAAACGTTCTAAATTGCGGTTTTTGCGTTACGGAAGGGCCTAGAATCATGAGATTTGGAATGGTAGTTAGATATCAATGATCTCTAAGGACATTTCCTAAAAAAATAAAAATTTAAAAAGGGGTCAAAATGCGCAAAAAACCGTTGTAAAAAACGTTCTAAATTGCGATATCTATGCAATCTCAGGAAGTACTGGACCAATTTCAAATATAATGGTGTACAACTGAAGGTGACAGATCTTGTTCCATGATAGGCTATATTTTATATCTGTTTCCACTACCCCAGAGGAGATGCAGGAGCAAAGTGCGCGAAAAGCATTCTATAGACGTTCTGAATGCCTATTTGTCAGCAATATCTCAGGAAGAATCAAACTGATTTCAAACGTAATAGTAGGAAATTGATGCTTACAGCCTCTGCTCTAACATAGACGCTATTTTATGTCGGTATCACTATGACCTAGACGTTGCAGGAGCAAAAAAGCGTTCTAAATTTCGTTTTTTGTGATCGGTAGGGGCTAGCAACTTAAAATTAGGCAAGGTACATATTTATTAGATATAAATGATCTTTAAGAACAGTTTCGAAAAAATTGGAAATTTAAAAAGGCGAGAAAGCGCAAAAACGATCTGAAAACTTTGTAAATTGTGATTTCTACTCAATCTCAGGAAATACCAAAGCTATTTCAAAAGTAATGGTTGCAAATCAATGGTGAAAGTCCCTGCTATAACACAGATTATATTTTATGTTGCTGTCACTACCATCTGAGGGTTGCAAAAGCAAAACATGTTCTAATTTGCGTTTTTTTGCACAACTCAGGGGTCTAAGACATTGAAATATGGCATGGTATTTACTTACAAGATGCAACTGCTTTCTATGAACAGTCGAAAGAAAATTCCAAATTTAAAAAGATGAAGTGAGGGAAAAGCTTTATAAACTACAATTTTTAAGCAAACTTATAAAATACCAAACCGATTAAAAAAATAATGATGACAAATTGTTGGTGGTAGAACCTGCCCAAAAAATAAGCTATATTTTATGTGTGTGCCACTACCACCAGAGGGTTGCAGGAGCTAAAAATATTTCTAAATTGCGATTTCTGTGATACTGAAAAGCCTAGAAACTTTAAATATTTCATGGTAGTTACTTAGAAAATATAAATGCCCTCGAAGGACTGTCGAGAATAAATTTGAATTAAAAGGGGTGAGGGGAAGGGAAGGTGCAAAAAGAGTTCCAAAAAAGTCCTAAATTACGATTTCTATGCTATTTCAGAGAATATAAATCGATTATAATAGTAATAATAGTTTCTAATCAATGTTAACACTCTCTGATCCTACACAGGCTATATTTTATGCCGATGACTCTACCACTTGGGGTTCACAGAAACAACAAACGTTCTAAAGAAGGTCTTTAAAAGATTTCTAAATTACGTTTCTGTGGAATATTAGGAAATAACAAACCGATTTCAAAATTAATGTTGGCAAATTAATGGTGACAGTTTCTATTTCAACATAGCCCTTTATGTTGAGAGAGGTGGCAGGACTTGGAATTTGACATGATAGTTAATTTTAAGATGTAAGAAGGTGGTTTCTAAAATATTCAAAACTTCAAATGAATACTGAAATGAGTGTATCAATTGAGCATAAAGTTTCAAAATATTTTCTAAATTATCATTTTTTCAGTTTTATTTCGTTTTATTAATTTAAGTCTCATTTCTGCCTAATGCAGTGTAATATGATGTTTAGTCAAACTGTGTTTTAAATAGTAATTTTTCAATTATTCCTAAAAGTAATAAGTACCTTTTAATAAAATAAAATATTACCTTTTAATAAAATAAAAATTTAGTTAGTACTTTTTAATAAAAATTAGACATATAAATATTACTTGGCATATTTCAAATGTTACGCGAGCAAAGCCGCTGTGTTTGCTAGTTATTATATAAAGTTTAAAACAAATCATTCCTGCCTGTAGTTTTTATGAATGCACTATTCATATATAAATTAAATATAAATTATTTTTTTAAGATTAATTCTTAGTTATAGTGTTTTTGATTTAAAATAAAGATGCAATTTTATATCTCTAAAAAATCAAAATATTCCATATCGATTTCGTTCATAAATTAAACCCTGTAAAATAAAATGACATTATATCAAGAAAAAAAATATTTTAAATGAAACTGTGATGTAGTGAAGAATTTCGGTTTGAAATTAATTAAATATTCTTATTAATAACATAACATGAGCGTAACGGTTTTCAAATATCTGTTTTTTAATTTCATTTTATTCATTCAAAAACGCGATATTTGCGTTACTGAAGGGCCTAGAAATACGAAATTTAGAATATTATTTACTTGTAAGATATAAATGATTTCTAAGAACAGTTCTTCAGCATTTCGAAATTTAAAAGGGATGAAAATGCGCGAAAAGCGTTCTAAAAATGTTCTAAATGGTGGTTTCTACACAATCTCAGGAAATACCAAACCGATTTAAAAAATAATAGCGTCAAAATAATGGTGACAAGCCTTGCTCCAACATAGGCTACGTTTTATGTTGGTAACACTATCCCAAAGGGGGTGCAGGAGAAAAAAATCTTTCTAAATTGCGGTTTTTGCGTTACGGAAGGGCTTAGAATCATGAAATTTGGATTGGTAGTTAGTTATAAGATATCAGTGATCTCTAAGGACATTTCCTAAAAAAATCGAAATTTAAAAAAGGTCAAAATGCGGAGAGTTGTAAAAAACGTTCTAAATTGTGATTTCTATGCAATCTCAGCAAGTACTGAATCGATTTCAAATATAATGGTGTAAAAATGACGGTGACAGCTCTTGCTCCAAGATAGGCTATGTTGTGTATCTGTTTTCACTACCCCAGAGGAGATGCAGGAGCAAAAAACTTTCTTAAAATGCGATTTTTTAATTATTGAAGAACCTAGACTCATGAAATTTTGCATGGTATATATTTATTAGATATAAATGATCTCTAAGAACATTTCTTTAAAATTTTGAAATTTAAAAGGGGTGAAAATGCTCGAAAAGCGTTCTAAAAACGTTCGAAATGCCGATTTTCAGCAATATCTCAGCAAGAATCTAACTGATTTCAAAATTAATGGTAGGAAATTGATGCTGACAGATTCAGCTCTAACATAGATGCTATTTCATGTCGGTTCTTACTATCACCTAGAGCAGGGTTGGCGAACCTATGGCACGCGTGCCGTATCTGGCACGTGGGAAGATATTTTTGGCACGCTGTTTATTGAAGTTCTAAATCAAAATTCAGTCCAATTCCCAAAATTCTTCACCTCTTTTTTTTTTTTATTAATACACGAGCTTCATTGAAAATAGCTTTTGTTTTCTATAATAGGTACTTGTGTACTTGTTATATCACTGAACTTCCCACTTAGAAATATTTTATCCTTCCCAACTCCCCATTACCTCGAGTTCGTTATGATGGCACCTATGATTCGCATAGAAAGAGAGAAAACTAGCAAATCAAATTATTCTTTGCTGTAATATTTCTGCATAATTTAACGCGTTTTGACCTGCACATGAGGCTTTATTGAACATTTGCTAAAATTTGATAATTGATTTTTAATTTGTTAAAATGCAAAAGTATTAATAAAACTAATAAAGCATGACTTTTTTCATAAGTCATGAAAAAAATAATAATTTGATTGTTAAAACATTTGTAAAATGAAATGAAAACTATAATTATATTTTTCTATAATTATTTCTATAATGCGTATGTTGGTATTATAATAATCTAATAATGATATTTAATGTTGACACTATTATTTATTATTATTAGAATTAAACTAACTTATAATTAGCTTTTTTTTGCGGGAAAGAGAGGTCAGGGGGGAGGGGGGTGCGTTGTTGGCACGCCATATTCAGTTGAATTTTTTGGGGAAAATATTGGCACGCAGATGTAAAAAGGTTCGCCGACACTGACCTAGAGGTTGCAAGAGCAAAAAAAAAAAAAAAGTTCAAAATTTCGATTTTTGTGATCAGTAGAGACTAGCAACTTGAAATTAGCCAAGGTACATATTTATTAGATATTAGTGATCTTTAAGAACAGTTTCCAAAAAATTGGAAATTTAAGAAGAGGTGAAAAAAAGCCTTCTAAATTGCGATTTCTACATAATCTCAGGAAATACCAAACCTATTTCAAAAGTAATGGTTGCAAATTGATGGTGACAGTCCCTGCTCCAACATAAGCTATATTTTATGTTGCTGTCACTACCATCTGGTGGTTGCAAGAACAAAACAGGTTATAATTTGCTTTTTTTGCGCAACTCAGGGGTCTAACACATTGAAATATGGCATGGTATTTACTTACAAGATGCAACTGCTTTCTAAGAACAGTCGAAAGAAAATTCCAAATTTAAAAAGATGAAGTGAGCGAAAAGCTTTATAAACTACAATTTTTAAGCAAACTTATAAAATACCAAACCGATTAAAAAAATAATAATGACAAATTGTTGGTGATAGAACCTGCCCAAAAATAAGCTATATTTTATGTCTGTGCCACTACCACCAGAGGGTTGCAGGAGCTAAAAACTTTCTAAATTGCGATTCCTGTGATACCGAAAAGGCCAGAAACTTTAAATATGGCATGGTAGTTACTTATAAAATATAAATGCCTTCGAAAGGCTGTCGAAAATACATTCGAATTAAAAAGGGGTGAAGCGAAGGGGAGGTGCGAAAAGCATTCTAAAATAGTCCTAAATTACAATTTCTATGCGATTTCAGGGAATATAAACAGATTATAAAAGTAATAGTTGCGAATCAATGGTAACAGTCTATGATCCTACACAGGCTATATTTTTTGCCGATGATTCTACCACCTGGGGTTCACAGGACAAACAAACGTTCTAAAAAAAGCATTTAAAAGCTTTCTAAATTACGTTTCTGTGGAATATTAGGAAATAACAAAACGATTTCAAAATTCATGTTGGCAAATTAATGGTGACAGTTCCTATTTCAACATAGCCCTTTATATTAGGAGAGATGGATAGGACTTGGAATTTGACATGATAATTAATTTTAAGATGTAAGAAAAAATTCAAATCTTCAAATGAATTCTGAAATGACCGTATTAATTGAGCATAAAAGTTTCAAATTATTTTCTAAATTATCATTTTTTAAGTTTTATTTCGTTTTATTAATTTAAGTCTTATTTTTGCCTAATGCAGTGTAATAATGATGTTTAGTCAAACTATGTTTTATATAGTAATTTTTTAATTATTCCTAAAAGTAATAGATACCTTTTAATAAAAGAAAATCCTTTTAATAAAATAAAATATTACTTTTTAATAAAATAAAAATTTAGTTAGTACCTTGTAATAAAAATTAAATATATAAATATCATTTGGCATATTTCAAATATTAGGCGAGCGAAGCAGCGGGGTTTGCTAGTTTTAAATAATTTGTTAGATTAGCTGAAAATTTAAAATTTAGTATTATATTGATTTTAAGGGTTGGCCCACTTCTGGATCACAGTTTCCTAAATTGTACCAGTAGTGGGCATGGGGGCCCACTACTGGAGCGTATGCCAAAAAAAATTATATTTAATTTATTTTAATTTGTATTTTTTGATGTTCTAAGACTTTGTATACAATTTATTTAGTTTTTTGTTCCTCAGAGCCAGTAGTGGACTACTGGTGCAACAGTGTCCCACTTCTGGAGCAGTGAAAATGCAAATTCTCTAAGCTATCAGACATATGATTATTAGAATTAATTAATGTCTAAAATAGTTCATACTTCAAAGGTTCAAACTCAATACAAGGGTTCAAATTTTTGAGCCATATTTAAGTAAGCATTCCATAGACAAACCTGTAGTGTTATTTATGGATGAACGTACTTCTCACATATCTTTGAGTCTAAGAATCTTCTGTTTGGTTCATGGAATTGAAATGGTAGCTTTGCCCCAAATTCCACACACCTAATGCAACCAATGAAAGTTGCTGTTTTCCATACTTTTAAAATTGCTTGGAGACTGGAAGTAGTGAAATTCAGAATAGCCCAAGAAGGCAAACAGATGCAGAAACATGACTTTCCACCAGCCATAAAATCAGCATTACACCGTTTAATTCCTACAACAATTGTGAATAGATTGAAAGCAAGTGGACTAATTCCATGGGATCCAAAGAAAGTAAATGTATAATCCACACTAACATCATAGAAAGTGATAATATCACAAATAAAGGAGGAAGAAATAGCTTCTCTCTTCGAAGTTCTTGAAGATGAAATTGGAGAAGAAAAAATAAAATATTTCTCAAAAAATAAAAGCAAATGGAAAGGCCCTGTGGAGTAAACATATCTTACTACTTATGGTTGGAGTTGAAGAATACCTTGAACATAGAACCAATTTCCCAGGTAATCTATGGCAAAAAATTGGGCATAAAATACTTGAGTATATTTTTTTACAATTATTTATTCAATTTTTACATTTTACTTATTATAGGGTACACCAGTCATATATGTTCAGGTGACATACACTGAAGAGAAATTGAAATGGTAACTTTGCCCCCAAATTCCACACACCTAATGCAACCAATGAAAGTTGCTGTTTTCCATACTTTTAAAATTGCTTGGAGACAAGAAGTAGTGAAATTCAGAATAGCCCAAGAAGGCAAACAGATGCAGAAACATGACTTTCCACCAGCCCTAAAATCAGCACTAGACCGTTTAATTCCTACAACACTTTTGAATAGATTGAAAGCAAGTGGACTAATTCCATGGGATCCAAAGAAAGTAAATGTATAATCCACACTAGCATCAAATAAAGTGATAATATCACAAATAAAGGAGGAAGAAATAGCTTCTCTCTTCGATGTTCTTGAAGATAAAACTGGAGAAGAAAAAATAAAATATTTCTCAAAAAATAAAGGCAAATGGAAAGGCCCTGTGGAGTAAACATATCTTACTACTTATGGTTGGAGTTGAAGAATACCTTGAACATAGAACCAATTTCCCAGGTAATCTATGGCAAAAAATTGGGCATAAAACACTTGAGTATATTTTTTTACAATTATTTATTCAATTTTTACATTTTACTAATTATAGGGTACACCAGTCATATATGTTCAGGTGACATACACTGAAGATAAATTGAAATGGTAGCTTTGCCCCCAAATTCCACACACCTAATGCAACCAATGAAAGTTGCTGTTTTTCATACTTTTAAAATTGCTTGGAGACAGGAAGTAGTGAAATTCAGAATAGCCCAAGAAGGCAAACAGATGCAGAAACATGACTTTCCACCAGCCCTAAAATCAGCACTAGACCGTTTAATTCATACAACAATTGTGAATAGATTGAAAGCAAGTTGACTAAATCCATGGGATCCAAAGAAAGTAAATATATAATCCACACTAGCATCAAAGAAAGTGATAATATCACAAATAAAGGAGGAAGAAATAGCTTCTCTCTTCGAAGTTCTTGAAGATAAAATTTGAGAAGAAAAAATAAAATATTTCTCAAAAGATAAAGGCAAATGGAAAGGCCCTGTGGAGCAAACATATCTTACTACTTATGGTAGAATACCTTGAACATAGAACCAATTTCCCAGGTAATCTATGGCAAAAAAAATTGGGCATAAAACACTTGAGTATATTTTTTTACAATTATTTATTCAATTTTTACATTTTATTTATTATAGGGTACACCAGTCATATATGTTCAGGTGATATTCACTGAAGAGTCTATTGACACTGTTGATACTGAGACTACTTATCAGGAGCAAAGAGCAATTGTTGAAGATGCTGAGGTGGACCTTTACATTCAAGACTGGCAGCCATTGAATTCTTTCAAATAGTGGGCTATCTAGAAATGTACCATCTCCCTTCAAAAGAGTTCTTTTTTGCCCGAGAGGCAGATAACACAAAGAAAAAGAGAGAAAATTCCTGCAATTGTGGCTTCTCCCCAAATGCTTCAATATTATAAGAAAAGAGTAAGTCTTAAAAATACTAAAGATGCAGAAAGAGAAAAAAGAAAATTTGAAAAGGAAGATGTAAAAAATTGCCGAAGGCAATAAAAGGAGTGTCTGGAAATTATCGCCCGAGTCTGATGCCTCTCTTTCATTGGAAGTGTCAACTAAAGCACTCTTTGTACTAAATTAGCTATAAACCCCTCACACATTTTGAATTTTTTTTCCTTTTCAGATTAACCATTTTTTTTTTTGTCATTTCAGCTTTTAATTATCCTGTTTATTATATTTGTCTTATTATTTGTCATCACTGCGAAATAACAAAGAAGGCAGATTTTTTTAAAGTTACAAAATATAACAGACTGTTATTTAGAGAAAACAAAAGCTATGCATTTCAATTTAAAAAAAAAAAAGTTTGCTAAATTGTCTACTATTATTGTGGAAAAAACTGATGATTTTTTTTCCTACCATTTGTATCATTCTGGTACAAAACACAAAAAATGCATTTTAAATATCAGAAATCGCTGAAAATTCATTAAATTCATTCTAGCACAACTCAGAAGGCTTTGAACATGGAATATGGGAATATTTACTGTCTAACAAGTGAAAGCATATGAGCAGATTTTCGAAATATAACTTATAGATCACAAGAACTGTACAAAAATTAAATTTCATAACAGTAAGAAAATGCAATTATTTTGATGAAAATGGATTTTCACAAGATGAAAAACATATGAAATAGTTCACAATTAAAATTATACCTCTAAAACTAGCTTTTTAGGAATTAGCTATTTTTAAACGATAAGAAATGATACCCTGTATATAATCTAAAACAATTACTTTGCAGCTCGTAGAATATTAGCTTTTATGTAAAGTGAGATAAAATTAAAATTGTTTTACAGAACTGAAGTTGTGGTCCCTGATCAGTAGATTTACTAGTGAGATTATTTTACGTAATCATCTAAACTTCTTGTATGATTTCATTTTTGAGTATATTTAATTCTAGAAATGTAAAAAAAAAAGTATAGCTTTAGTATTTTCACACTAAACTCAAAACTGGAGTGGCCCACTTCTGGGGAGCCCACTACTAGAGCATAAAATATTTATTAGGCCCAATACTGGAGCATAGAGGAAGGCAAAATTCTTAAATTTTCATCCTTCCGAAGAATATATTTTTGAAACTTTGAATGTTTATTCCGATACCTGAAGGTTCGGAGTAGTTTAAAAAAATATATGTCTTTAAGAATTCATTAATACTTTAATAATAATTAGATAAATATCCTTAAGCGCCCCACTACCGTTGCGTTTACCTTATGTAATACATGATCAATGTTTCTTTGTAAACTTTTTAAATAATCGGATATTAAATATTTTTTTAATGGAAACAGCTGTTTAAGAAACTCAGTTTTGTAGCTAACTAATTAATATTGAAATTTAATGATATTTCCCCCAAATGAATTTGAGAAAATATTGTAATAAAAGAATGGAAAGTCAAACATTAATATACGTTTCAGTGCAATTTATTGAAATATATGTTATGGTTGATGATTTGAATTCAGTTAAATTCAGTAATAGTATTATCGTTTTATCCATTTGTATCCATTTTGTATCCATTATTCGTATTATCACTTTTCAAAAATCATTAATAACATCAGTCCGTTATCGCTATATAAACTGAAATATAATTTCAGCCATAATATATATATATTAAAATAATGATTTTAACGTTTTTATTATCTTTTGTTAGTTTTAAGTTTAAAGTAGCTAATTAAAATTTCTCAAGAAGAGAATTCTCTGTTTCTTTTTTATTTCCCTTTTTTACGGAATGAAAGCTTTTATATAAATTTCCAACATTATTCAATTTTTTTTTCAATATCGTATAGAATCTTAATAAAATCTTAATTTTATTAACATATTTTAAAGATTTTCACATGTAAAATTTCTATTTTGGTAAACATTTTTGACAGAAATTAAATCCTAAATGCATTGCAAAATTAATGAGTATGTGACAAATAACAAATTCTGCGTTCTTTAAAAATCTTTGAAATCATTAATAAATTAGCAGCACATGCATGTAGTAAAACATACGTTATATTTAAAAAAAGATGAAAAATATTAAAATCCCTTATGATTACGTGAAGACATATCTTCATGAATTCTGATATTCAAACGTGTATTACATGTTTCATATTACTTTGCATGGATATACTTCAGCGAAACTATTTATTAAAATAATTAGACTTTATTGACGTCTCGATTTACTCATTTTAAGTAGTAAATCCGTTAGTAAAGACGTTATATTTTGAAACAATGTTTTGTAAAAAGTTTTCCTTATTTGCATTAAAAAGGTTACAATAGAATTCAAAATAAATAATAATAATTTACATTATACACATTAAATTCGACATTTTTGTAAAAGGTTGTTATTAACAAATCATATATTTGTACTTAGATTAAAGTAAAAAAAAAAAAAAAAAAAAAAAAAAAAAAAAAAAAAACATAACCATTTACCATAATCAACAAATAACTTAAATTGACATTTAATTTAAATTTTATCCTTTCAGAAGCATTAACGAAAAAAATTTTGATTTTGTGAAAGATTTAAAAACAAATATATTTTTTAAATCTTTCACAAAATCGGTTTTATTACAGAAAATGAAATGAAAAAAATATATATATCTATATCAATTAGGCCTAATAGACTAGTATTCTCCTATATCTCATTTTTAAACTGTTGGAACTAATGTATCTATTTTATTTATATATATTAGGGTGGGCCGAAAAAAGCTTTTTTCTTCTTTTTGATTCGCTATAGCGCGGAAAACTTGTGTCTAGGTTAGCTTAGTAAAATGCAATAACAAAATAAATAATTTTTTACGTATGGTGGCAGCGCATCGGGCCTAAAATATA
This sequence comes from Maratus speciosus, assembly GCA_963932465.1. NCBI lineage: Eukaryota > Metazoa > Arthropoda > Arachnida > Araneae > Salticidae > Maratus > Maratus speciosus. The sequence goes on from OZ010786.1 coordinate 45,304,421, forward strand.
AGAAAAAATACGATTTTGATAATTTTTCTAATACATGAAAATAAATCAAATAACTTCTATAACAAGCAGCTATACACATATTTTAGTACAAAAGAGTATAGGAATGATAAATAAATGATACAATAAATACATTTCGCAATACATTGGCAGCGTATTATGTTAAAAAAAAGGATTTTTTTTTTTTTAATGACAAATTTTCATTGAAATGAAAACTACTTTTCTGATTATACTATTACCTGATCTGATTAACTTTATTTGATTGTACCTGAGTGTAATTTCACTTTGTAATAAAATATAGTCCTTTACTTGTCTTTACTGTCTTTTAGCGGTTTAAAATAAGATTTCCTTGAAAAACTAAGCATTCGAGATCTCGAGAAAAGTGTCGTTCTAATAAAACCATCTCTGGAATTGGACCTGAAGACTTTTTGTGACGCATCGGTTACCAGCTTCACGCGCCGTTTTAATGTTTGGGTGTGACATGGGAATTGGTCAAAGTTCCACCTGATTAGACCTTAGACCAAATCTCTTCGTTGGTGACTCTTCTCATAAAAGGTGATGGTGAAAATATCGTAGAGTTCCAATGAATCATTTCGATGTAGTCTGTAGATAAAAAATTGATTTTGGATGTTTGAAAACACCTGACTGACTTTCTTTTAGAAGTTCAGTTTCTAGCCTTTATAATTCTTCTGACACATAACTCTCGTATAAGATCCCTTTTGTTTACTTTCATACTCAAAAGCAAGTTTTCTGGATTGGCAAAAATTCGTTTCTCTCAATCACTGGGTCAATGACCTTCAGCAAGTTTTCAGAGAGGCATTTTGTCGATTTTATAAGTTCCAATACATGTTCCGGTCCATTTGTGAAGTCTTTTCTTTTTTTATACTTAAATATACAGGTATATATGACTTTAGGAGAAAAGAAACTATAATCTTGCGGTCATCTGTTGGATTTTCAATACTTAAATACAACTGGAGAATTCTGTTCGCCGTCGTTAACCACCTTGAGTGGAAAGAGTGCCAGGCTCAGAATAGACAAATCTTCCGGACAGATGCCTGCTTTTATAGCACAAATAATGTCCAGTAGGTATTGCTGATCTTTGCTTAAAATTTTCCGGTTAGTTCTGGAAATTCACACTCAGCACTGTCAAAATTTATCACTGGGGGTTTCTCACATTTCCTGAGCTGCATGCCAATCGGACTAATGATTTTGGCCCATTCGTTTCACCATCTAAAGTTTGAAACAAATGCTAGAATGACAGTTCATTGAAATGTAAGAGGCCTCCTCACCCCCTCCCCACACACACACACACTCTAGAGGTCCTATAACTTCTTCAATTGTGGGAATAACACCTGTTTTCCACCCCGTATCCATAACGGTGCCATCACATCCAATCACATTTTTTTTGTTTTCTTTACGTTCACACATCTAATTTTACCAATACCACGCATTTTTTGGAAGTACAATAATTTTAGTTCAATGATGGGTATCTTTTTTGCTTTTTCACAGTTACAAATAACAGAGACAGGACACTCACAAACCTCAGGGACCATTTTACAAATGCTGTATAATATCATGCAGGGACAGTAACAAAGATTTTTTTTTAAATCTTCAACTCTCTTTTTGAACTTTTACTTTCCGTTATCACTCTTAAAGGACTCCATAAGTTTACGATAACTGTCATGATATGCATTTATTAACTGAACAATTTTGCAAGGCATTACTGCCAGTATTGAAGCTTTATCGATCACAGATTTAATTTGTGGCGTCACAATAATAGCATCGTGAGAAAAATTAACTGACCTGGTGTTTGATTTCAAGGCTAAGCTGTAATTTTCATGGAAACAATGCTTGAGAACATATTCATAAGTTAGAAGTTTATTCACTCTTTTGGGTGGCCAAATAACGGGCAGTTAAAGTCACTGCGAGTAATTTCCTTGGAAACAGATATAAAACAGTGGTTAATATAATCAATAAATCGAATCCCTTAATAAGCGGTCACAATCAGTCCTTAAGAAACGCGATTGAAACGCACAAGAAGAACACACTCCTAATCATTCCCGGCAGAATTCTAGTGAATAACTCACAGAAACGTTGTGTCATAAGCACATGCATGCGTATCGCACAGTGCATTGCGAAACGTCAGTATAAGTCGTACTGACGGGCTCCAATTGTCTAGTATTGACGGGCAGCAGGGCGCGTCGCGTTGGACTTCTTCCAGAATAGAAGGACTCAGAATACAACTTGAATGCGTCAATTTAAGGATTTTTCAATTGTTTTGCGCTAACGTAAATGAAATAATTTAGTTCATTTATTTATTGTAATGTGTTTTTTGACCTTTCTTTTAAAACTTTTTCACTGTAGCAGTTTTTTATCTTTTTCGTTTATATCTTTTAAAAATCGAAAGAAAACTACTGCTTTTTCAATAAATTTCAACTATTCAAGTGCGATGCGCTACCGCCAAACGTAAAAATTTATTTAAATTGTTTTTGCATTTTCTTAAGCTACCCTAAAGCCAAGTTTTCCGCGGTAGAGCAAATCAAAATACAAAAAAAAAAAAAAAAAAAAAAAAAAAAAAAAAAAAAATTCGGCCCAACCTATTATATATATATATATATGTATGAAAATATACCAAAATTTTTTGAAATCGCTTTCCTACGAACGGCTGCAATAGGTAGCTCCCAGACCCCGAAGCCACCCTCCGTTCAAAAGTTGATATATATATATGCTACGCTCGCCAATCCCCGTTCAGACACCGCAGAATATAAAAACATGCTAATCTGATGGGTTTTAAAAATTTAGAGAAGATTGAATGATACTGCAAAAAGCTGTGCAGATCTCCCTGTAAACGGGTTTCCATTCAATTCCCTTTGATTGCAAAAATTTAAGCGCGAATCAGTTGCTGTTAAGACATTCAATGGTTGTTTTCGATTTTGATTAAAGAGGACCAGTTAAACATTTGAAAAGAAGCTAAAATAAAATAAATTAAGTATAAGAGTCGTTGTATCCCGGTATTAAAAAAAATCTCTATAAGAATAGCCTAAGTCATGTGACTATCATCAACAGTTCCAGGCGGACCACTTCGCTTTTTATACTCTGCCATTTTGGTACATTAATGTTAGCCAGGCACAGGTGAGAAGTCGCCAAATATTATTCTATCGCCATAATTTCATGTATATTATAATAGTTCAAGTCAACAACTGCCATAAACAAATACGGTCTGATCCCTTCGCCTTTCATATGAAAGTTTGGCAAAGATGTCATATACGTCCCATATTGGCGTGATTTTTTAAAGACGCCAATTTGGGGAACGCATCAACAGCATAAACAGCAACACCCGGCTTACCATATCAAGCAAAATAACGATACTTTGGCGCCAGTTATGCGCCCGTTCCGTATATGACATTGGCGTCTGAAAAAATTCGCGCAAATATGGGACCGTAAGTTTTCCATTTAGATTAAAAAATCAATTTTTTTTTTCGAAGAAAACTACATAAAAGTTGTCATGGTCGCAAAGAATTCTAGGTAATGTTACGCTAGCAGGATGCAAATCTCGCCAATAGCTTTTTTTCAACTCGCCAGTTAGCATTTTGTTTTCGAGTGGTATTATTTGGCCAGATACGCACCGCAGGTTTGGCGTGATTTATATTTTTTTACGGAAATTTGGCGAAAACCTAGTTTTCAAATACCAGTTACAAATGCATTTTTGGTATTACTTAGTTATCCCGTCGACCAAAAATCTATCGCCAAACTATAAGATTAAATGCCAATAATGGTTGATCGTAAATGTCACATTCACTTGACTTTAAGCAAGTTACACGTGCGTGATCACGTCATCAACTGATTTTTATTTCGACGTTTTATTCGTATATCTATTAATGTAATACTACTTTATTTGTTCTTTCGCTATTGAAAATAAAAATTGTCAATTTGTATAATTTGGCGAGTGTTTTGGCGATTTATGTAATTTGGCGAAATTGGTCGACGGAATAACTAAGTAGTAGTATTTCTTAATTATTTTCTATTATTTTCTAAAAGAAATAAAAAAAAAAATTAATAATCATAGAACAAAATAATTTATATAATTTGTAAAAAAAAATAAAAGTAAATAAACATTTATTATCAAATAAACAACAATAGCCGGGTTACTATGTCTACCTTTTGTGAAATATATAAAAAAATATCTGTTTGATTAAAATTTGAGTTTACATCATTAGAAAAATGTATATAAAATTAGAAAAAAAATTAATATTTCGAAAACTAATTCGAATTAAAAAAATTTTAATACCAGTTTTGAAATCTGCGGATCAATATTTATTTTTGGTGTTAATTTAATCGAAAAGTATTCCATATTTTAGGAGAAATCGTCGCGAAACATAATCAGTTGTTTAATCAGTCGATTTATACTTCCGTTTCATGCTTCCGTTTCATAAATTCGTTTCATTAGTATTTTATATATAGAGAGTAGATATATCTGATCTTTGTCACGCTGTAACTCTCGTATTTATGAACCGATTTGGATGTAACTTCGTGTATATATAGTGCATACCAATGCCTCGACCAAGTTCGTTGGCCAGCTTCATCTGCCATCTTGTTTCAAAATGGCGGCCATTTAATTTTTTTAATTTAAAATTTGAAATGTGGTATCAAAAAATTGAAAATTGAAAAATATTTTTTTCATGTGTTTGACCTTGATACAAAGATTCCGGAGGAGTTTTTGTTTCGTCTATATCTTAAAAATTGCCTGATTTATAGCACTTTGAATTTCTAGTGCGGCTGACATTTTGAAACGACCTGATTTTTGTCACGCAATAACAGGCGTATTTATGAAAGAACAAAAAATTAATAATAAAAAATTATTACAGGATGGTTGGGTGAATAGATGTTAGAGTACGAAGGAGGGTGGCGTTGTCTGGATAATGAGCAGTGTTAATTTAAAAAATGGGGCAGTTGATTTATAACTATCTTGTTAATACACATTTTATAATGGATGTTGATTCGATACTTTTATATGTTTAATGTTGTAGTTTTTTTATATTCATCAATTCATATTAAATTTATTCATATTCATTAATATTTAATAAAGTTAATATTTAAAACTTGTTTATTTTACTATGAAAAATAATAATCAATATCATTTCTCACTCTAATGATTTGTTTCTCCTTACAAACATAAAAAAATAATATAATTCCGTGTCCTTTTGGGAAAATCAATTCGCACCGGAAAATTCTGCCCGGTAATTATTAGACGCTAGATATCAGAATCAATGTCTAGTAATTAAATGGCAGACTTTTCCGGTAGGAACTGATTTTCCGTGATTGATAGATAATATTCCTGGAAGACGAGTTATCTCGTCCCTCGCGATGAAAGTTTTAAGATAGATTTACGAGCATTATTTGGCGAACCTAATGTTTCTGTAGTTTTTTAAGCGTGTGTTGCTGATTAACCCTTTCCGGCGCGGTGTCCTTAAAAAATTACACATAATTTTAATTCCAAAACTGACAAATGGCACCAAGAATATTAAAGTAAAATTTTCCTATTATAATGTACATGAAAATAAGTTCATATTTTCTAATAAATTCGTTTATAAATTGCGGTGTCAGTCCATTATTTCATCAGTTTATAAACAGAAGTACTCCGCGCCGGTAAGGGTTAAAGTTGTTTTATCGAAACAGTGAAAATGTTTATAATGTTCTTCTCGAGTACAGTAGGTATAATGGATATTGTCCACTAAGCCGTAACTGATCGTAAAAGGCAAACCACAATAACCAGATGGGTGCAAGATGTTAAAAAACACTCTAATATGATATACGAATATGACTTTATTGTGTCGTAAAGAACACCGGGAAGAGGTACAAATAGGAGGCGAAAAACAGTAGCCTCTTTTTAGCACAACATTCAGAGGCAAGCGCGAGAGCAGAAGTGGCGTGACTACGCAGCTAAAATTTACGTGCTTGTCGTGATACAACATCGCCAATATACAAGTATTTTGCGTCATGCACAAGGAAAAAACAAAAACATTAGCTGGTAAGGATTAGCCAAATACAAACGGTGACCTTATACATATTTGAATTGCGTAGGGATACCATATTTTGAGGTTACAAGATTCTTGTGGTATGGGCAATGAAAAAAGAATGACACTGGACTTCGGATATAATGCGTTATAAGTAATAACAGATAATGTTTCGAATATAGACAAAGGCTGTAGAAAATTAAAGAATCGTTAGGTGAAAGACGTATGAATGCGGTTGGTAAAACAGATGTGAACATAAAGTTCAGTCTGAAGTGCAGATTGCAGCTGTTTGAAAAATATGCAGGATTCTAATACATATGAATTTAACGGTCTGGAGTTTAGGGGGCAATGCGAGAATAAATGTAATGAATAGACAGCAAGTTAAATATTTTTGATGATACGCCAGACACATTATATACACACTAATTAACACATATTATACACACCAAATAAGGATATCTCAGAAACTGAAATGTTTTTTTAATAACTGACAGCCGTAACGTTTTTTTTCTACAGGCTAAATATATGTGAGAAAATATCTCAAAGTAGAATGGGAAGACTGAATTACTGGTTTTATTTCATTAAAGTAAATGAGTACTTAAAAATAATTTAATTTAAATGTGAGGGCTATTAGTACATGTGATATCAATTTTAAATATTAGATTTAATTTAGAAAACGCACTGGGAGAAAATAGTACATTAAAATAAATAAAGTATTAAATTGGATTTTGAAATGAAACTGTGGGGGGGGGGGGGGGGGAGTAGAATGAAAACATATATAACATGATAATCGTTATATATATCATCTGGAACATCGAAAAATTTATTTTGTCGACCCGTGTGCATAGGCAACACAAAAAAGATCAATTACACATATAAATATATTTTGCAAAAGGATTTTTTTTTTTTTAAAGCAAGTTGCTGTTATAAAAAAAAATCTCTTTAATCAATAGTTCAACAGCTCTAAGAGATTATATGTATGATTTATCATAATGTTTAATTCCGGATATCCAATATTTTAATTTCTTGCAAAAGTTTTGTACAATGTTTTTTTCTACTGAGTCGACTCTGACAGCAAAAATGTTTAAGCAGCTTAAAAATATTCTAGTGACTGTTTTTCATCAAAATAATGATCCTGATTAGGGTCATTTTATGAAATAAACACGAGTACCAACAATAATAAAATGTAATATATAAACACAAATGCAAAACTAAAAGTAATGGGTGTATGATAATAAATGGAATACGTATATTTGTAAACTAAAACGCAAATGCAATATGATGTAACAGAAATGGAAAAAATGATTAAAAAGTAAAAAAAAAAAATGTAAGGTTTATGCACGCAGCATAGGATGACAAAAGAAAAAGAGGTGCATGGTGCACGCCCAGAAAAAGTGTGTCATATCTTAATCTTGCGTAGACCACAAGTTTTATGGCGTCCGCTTAGGGCGTCGGCCTTAGATGAGAAGGGAGTTTTGAGACTCATACAGCGCCCGCATATATGAGTCCCTGCTCCTCCGAAGACTCTAGTGGTCCTCTAAAGGAGCACATGTCGATTTACTGGCAAAAGTTGATTTTTTTAATGTGAATTGGAGCTCGAAATCAAAGGTTTGTCTCTCAACACAATAAAGCTTGGACCCTTAGGGCAATAATTTTGAACGGGAACAAAGCTTCGAAGGTGGTAAATTAGAAAAGTAAATAACATTGATATATGTCATATATATCAAATCAAAAAGGACAGACAATCCTCGAGTAAAGAGAGACGAGAAACAAAAATGTCAAAATCAGGTTAAATAATGCACAAAGTCATATAATTAAAAGGTAACTGGTTGACTTAAATAATAATGTGATCAAGTTATATTAGACGAAAAACTAAAAGTAGTTAAAAAAAATGTAAGTATTAAATGCAAGAGATATCACTATTAAATTAAGTGTGAATATAGTTAAACACAAAAAAAAAATAAAAAATGTAAGTTAAGTGTTAAGTTAGAGAAAAACAGAAATGTAAATAATAGTTAAGTGTATGTAAATAACATAAAAAAGTCTAATGTGACATGAAAAGATTGTAAAGTGATGCCAAATATTGTTCACAAGAGATCTTCGAAGCAAGCAGTCATGGGCCAGCCATAATGTTGTCAAAGATCAGTTGTAAGCAACATAGATACATACAACCGTGGCATTTGGTTCCACACCTAGCTTCACAATACATGTTATAAAAAAGAATTTGCAGGCAGTAGTATATTACTTTCTTGTTCTCAAGTTGTATGTGTGTGGCTGATAAACATCAGAAAAGTTGTTGTTGTTGTTTCCATGATTTGATGCATCAAATAAATGTCCTATCGAGATGGTGCGAGAAGTAATCTATCAATTTGCACACAAAATGCTGTATTATCAGAAACATACAATCTCTTGTTGAGAATGATACAGGTGAATGTTTGCAAGTAACAATATATGGTCCAGTGTATCTAGTTTTAAATTTATCAACAGATTTTAAATATACAATATCTTTTAGACAAATGGTTTTTAATTTAGCTTTTTGACCATAATGTTTATATCTTTTATCTTGAGCTGTTTTAATGTTATTGTAAGCTTTGTCATATATTTTGTGTGAATCTTCAAGTAGTTCATGTATTTCAATATGTTTATCTAGAAAAGGTTGATTACTACACTGATCAAAAGTGTCAAAAATTAATGAAAGTCCACGTCCAAAGTGAAGATGATTAGGAGAGAATAATCTAGTTGGCTGTTTTGAACCATTATAGTTTGACTTGTGAATAAATATTGCATTTTCAAATGAATGACCTTCCTGTAACATTATATTAACAATTTGATTGATTTATTGATTCGTTCCGAAATCGAGTTTGATTGTGGCCTCGAGACAGATCTCTGAAGTACTTTAATGCCCAGAGTATCATTAAAAATGTTGTATTCTTGAGATGTATATTGGGGTCCTAAGTCTGACAAGACAACAGAAGGTCTCCCAAAGATGGTTATATAAGATAATAAACATTTAATGACTTTAGCTGCAGATATATCATTAAGTGAAAAAAGTTCTACATGTCTTGAAAAGTGATCTGTAATAGTTAATACATGTTTACCGTTAGCAAAAGGTCCAACGGGATCTGTGCTGATAGTATAGCCAGGGTATCTGGGCGTGTAGGTGGGCTGTAATGCTGGAGGGGTTCGATTATGTTTACATTGAAGGCATTCGACACATGAAGCTACAAAGTTTAAAGTGTCAACATGCATGCCTTTCCAAAAGTATCTAGATGATAGGAATTCATAGGTCTTATTAAAACCAAAGTAAGATAAATGTGAAATTGTTAAGACGTTGCTTTCAAGAGAATTAGGAAAAACAATGTGATACGAAAAAGTGTTGTTAAAATTGTTTTCTTTCTTTAACATTAAGACTTTCATGGTTCTTTCGAATCAGGGTGTATGAAATAATTAGGAAATTTTTGAGAAGGTCCTTTATTTAGAATTTCATTGTAAACAATGGACAAACTGGAGTCATTTTTTCGTCCAGTGAAGAATGTTTTTTTTTAAATTTCCAATAAAGGATCTGGATTTGTTTGCTTACCAGATACAAGGTAGTTTACATAATTCTTATTGGCATTTGAACATGAATTATTACTGTCTGGTGTATTATAGTCAACAACGGGTAACGATTGAGGATCCTGGATAAGTTCAGGATTAGTAACAAGAGTTTGTTGATTGTTTTGAAAATTACAAAGAGATGAATAGTCAGCGAGAACATTTTTTTTACCAGGAATATGTTGAAATATGTATTAGTATTCTGAAAGCTCCATGAGCCAACGAGAGATAATATCAGCTGGATTTTGTAGCCTTGTTGTATTTTTCTAAGGGTTAACTGTCAGAAAGACTTACAAATATTACTGTTGTATAAATAATATTTGAAAGCTGTAACAGATTTATAAATTGCCATGAGTTCCAGTTTAAGTGCAGGGTATTTTTTTCTGACGCCTTTAGAGATTTAGAAAAGGACGCAACTGGTAAAATTGTTGATCATGTTCTTATAATAAAACACCAGAAATAGCAACATTTGACGCATCAGAATTTAGATAAAACTTTTTGTTCTAATCTGGTAACTTAACCATGGGAGAGTTAAAGAAAACTTTCTGTATTGTGTCCATAATTTCTTGATGTTTAACAGTCCATTTAAATTTAGCTTTTGGAGTAGTTAGGTTTATCAGTATCTGCACTAACTCAGAAAAGGATGGGTTTAGAGACTTATAAAACGTAATGACACCTATGAGTCTCTTTAATTGACGTTTAGTTGTGGAAATGGGAAAAGATGTTATTTTTCTGAAAATTGACTGAATCGGAGAAACAGACTGATTTTCTACATAAAATCCCAAATAGTCAATGCTAGATTTATGAAAAGTACATTTATTAGGGGACAGCGTTAAGTTATATTTGACTACGATAGAGAGAATTTCGTCTAATTTATTACACATTTCATTAAAAGAATTTGCACCTACAACGAAATCATCCTGATATGTATACACACGTTCTAATTGCAATTCATCAAGGAAAGAGTCCATTAAAGCTTGGAAAATAGAAGCGCTATTTTTTTAATCCGAACTCTAATATCTTGTCTCTGAAAGAACCGAACATAGTGGTAAACTTTAGTTGATTCAGATATTTTGCTGTCAAATCAATTTGATGATATGCTTGATGAAAGTCGCGAGAAAAAAATAGCAGTATTGAGAAAGATTTGAAATGGTAGTTTGAATTTTTGGAAGGTGGTAAGATGAGCCTTGAATGACAGTTTTGACCATTAAGAGATCTAATGCGAGTCTGAATTTTTGTTTACCAGTGCCGCCTGGATTCTTTTTGACAAGAAGCATGGGACAAGCCCATTCTAAACAATGACGTTCAATAATTTTGGCTTCAAGCAGTTGCTTAATCTGTTCCAAAGCCCCTTTTTGCAATTATTGAGGAAGGAGGAAGCTATGTCTTTTTATAGGGTAATCATTAATAAACTTCAAATCAGGTACAATTTCATCAGTATATCCAAGTGTATCTAACTATTTTGAAAAGGCGGAATAATAATTGAGTAACAATTTATTCAATGTATTTGCTTCATTAGAATTTAAATGTGTAAGATTAAAATCGTTAGCTGATAAATCCTCTTTCCTTTTTTTAACGTTTCATTAGCTGCCTGGATAAAATTTAGGAAGTGATGTTCTGAGTTATGATGCTTGTCAAATTATTCGGGGGGTACTCAAGAATTTCCTCGATCTCAGATAAATGACCAATTTTTGTGTGTTTAGGAAGATGAATGGTACTGTCAGAATTATTTTTAAGCGAAATAGAAAAGAAGTGATGTAATTGTGAAGTTTTCTTTTTGTGTTTTGACTTTTTATTCATTTGAATAATTCCATCTTGTCCTAATATTTCTTTTTTTTTTGTGCCAAGCATTCAAATAAACAATTTATGTCATCTTTGTTGTTGTTAGTAGTGTAAAAAGAGCACCGTGTTTGCTCTTGGGGTTCTAAAATGATTTTACGAGTTAAGAAAACTTCCTAGTTTGTCCCAACATCGCACAGAGTGTTACATTGATTACCTTCACAGACTTTTGAATTAGTGTCAGAGGTTTCTAGTGGCATAGTCAAGCCGTTATTGATGTGAATGCATTTATTGAAAGTGTCAATGACGATATTAAATTTACTTATGAAATCGAACGCGAGAATTCCTTCAAAACTGGAGGTTTCTGGAATATCGTCTATGTAAAAGTGATGCTAGAAGGATTTCTTGTTTAACTTGATGGATATTCTAATATACGAAGAAAAAGAAACATCCGAATTAACTGTTTTAATACTTATGGCTGTTGATAGCCTCTCGTATTTTAATGTAGGCTTCAGTTCATTAAATAATTTTTGCGAAAGAAACGAAATGCTACTTCCAGAATCAGCCAAAAGTGTGATATTATGGTTTGCTATAGTGGCCTTTGCAAGAGAATGTGATGGAGAATAGGTGTTTACACTACAAATTATGTGTACTTTGTTATCTCCTTCATTTTCTGCTTGAGTAGCGACATTATTTGCTATTGTAATGATATATGAAGTGTGTGAACTGGTTTGTGAACTGCAAAAAAAGGAAGACATTGGACTTCGGATATAATACGTTATAAGTAATAACGGAAAATGTTTCGAATGTAGACAAAGGCTGTAGAAAATTAAAGAATCGTTAGGTGAAAGGCGTATGAATGTGGTTGGTAAAACGAACATAAATTTCAGTCTGACTTTATGTTCTCTGACTTTATGTTCAACTCAACATAAAGTTCAGTCTGAAGTGTAGATTGCAGCTGTTAGAAAAATATGTAGGATTCTAATACATATGAATTTAATGGTCTGGATATTAGGGTGCAATGCGAGAATAAATGTAATGAATAGAATGCAAGTTAAATACTTTTGATGATGAACTAGATACATTACCAAATAAGGATAGCTGAGAAACTAAAATGTTTTTGTAATAACTGACAGCCGTAATGTTTTTTTCTACAGGCTAAATATATGTGAGAAAATATCTCAAAGTAGAAAGGGAAGACTGAATTACTGGTTTTATTTTATTAAAGTAAATGAGTACTTAAAAACAGTTTAATGTAAATGTGAGGCTCTAGTAATAGAAGTGCTATACATTTTAAATATTAGATTTAATTTAAAAACCGCACTGGGAGAAAATAGTACATTAAAATAAATAAAATATTAAATTGGATTTTGAAGTGAAACTGTGGGGGGTGCGGGGTAGAATGAAAATATATATAACATGATGATCATTATAAGTCTTTTCTGAAAGAGCAAAAGCCATAAGGAGTTACTCTCACGTGACATCTCTACAGATAAGTTCCGTACTGCTGCTAATCATAATGCTATACAGTGTGAGTTGCTGACACTGCAGCATAGTGGGCAATATGAGGAAACATACAGGTGCATTTATTTGCTGCTGTGCTAATCACGTGTGCGTTATTGGTAATGTTACCCCAATAATGTTCGAGAGTTCGCGTGCGCATGTTGCGAATTATAGTTATACATGAAGAAACTTAGTATGACGCTCTTTAGATGATTTATATGCATTACATGACAGTTCTTAAAATACCATATTTTCGCTTATAAGCTATTTCTTTTTTTTATGCATTTAATCATATTTCCATGGTCTAAAACATGATTCGAGCGGATAGCGTTATTTCTCCAGGAAAACTACCAGTATCTTTTTATGGAAAAATAAATCTAGGTTTAGCGCGCAAAATTCCGCCTTCTTCTAACAAGCGATGTTCTATAAGATAATACTAGTGCCGAAAAATTTTCTGTCCTGCAAAATTCAAGGAGGTGTACAAACTATATAAAACGTGTATCTTCATGATATGGAGGGGTTAAGTTCGTGGGTTGTCCATGTGGTTTCCAAAAAGGAATACTTTTATAATAAAACACACATACTACAATATATATTAAAACACACATACACACATAAATAGCGCCTGCATTCAACAGTTAAAGGTATATATAAATATTATACAGACATACATGTGTGTATGTCTGTACAGGAATACTTTTGTTTGAATCACATGGAACACCCTTACAACGCCCCCCCCCCATGTATATATATATAAACAATATATATATACTAGGGAGCTCTGCTCCCTGCAAGCTACGCTCGCCAACCCCCCGTTCAGACACCGCAGAATTTAAAACAAATAATCAGATGGGTTTTAAAAATATTAGAGAAGACTGAATTATACTGAAAACACCTCTGAAGATCTAACTGTAAACAGGTTTCCATTCAGTTCCCTTTGATTGCATAAATTTAAGGTCGCATCATTTGCTGTTAAGACATCCAATGGTTGTATTCGTTTTTGATTAACCCCTTAATTCTCGCTCCCGAGATATTCTCGGGCTGTGTCTTTTACTCAAATTGTTTGATTCCCACCAGTTTTATAAAATAGTGAAATTGGCTATATTTTAGTATCGTTTTACCTGTCATTAAATAAGGTAAATATTTCTTTTTCTTAAAAGTGGTGACAATAAGCAATTTGAATTATTCAACCGCAATTTAATTCGAGCGTTAAGGGGTTAAAGAGGATCAGTTAAACATTTGAAAAGAAGCTAAAATAAAATAGATTAAGTATGCAGAGTCTTTGTCTCTCGGTATTTTAAAACTATTTATATAACAATAGCCTAAGTCATGTGACTATTATCAACAGTTCCGGGCGGACCACTTCGCTTTTTATACTCTAGGTGCCATTTTGGTTCTTTAATGTTAGCCAGGAAATGGTGATAAGTAGCCAAATATTATTCTATCGCCACCATTTCATCCATATTATAATAGTTCAAGTCATATAACAGCCATAAACAAATATGGCCTGATCCATTCGTCTTTCATATGAAAGTTTGGCGCAGATGTCATATACACCCCATAATTGTGCGATTATTTTTCGACGCCAATTTGAGGAAAGCATCAACAACATAAACAACAACATCCGGCTTACCATATCAAGCAAAATAACGATACTATGGCGCCAGTTAAGTACGCGTTGCGTATATGATTTGGCGTCAGAAAAGAAATCGCGCCAATATGGGGTCGTATATGACATCTGTGCCGAAAGATTTCCTTTTTGATTAAAAATAAAAAAAAAAATTTTTTTAATAAAACTACATAAAAATTGCCATGGTCGCAAAGAATTCTTGGTACTTTTACGCTAGCCGGGAGCAAATCTCGCCAATAGATATTTTTTCAACTCGCCAATTAGTATTTTTTTTTATATCTCGAGTGGTAAATTAAAACATTGATTTGAAGTTGAAATTAAATGTCATGGTTTGCTGCATTATTTAATATTTGCTCCGATGTCGTATACACACCGCAGGTTTGGCGTCATTTTTTTGGCGGGGGGGGGGGGATTTGGCAAAAATCTCGTTTTCGAATACCAGTTGCATATGTATTTTTGGTACTACTTAGTTATCCCGTCAAACAAAAATCTATTGCCAAACTATAAGATTAAATGCCAATAATGTTTGATCGTAAATGTCACATTCACTTGACTTTAGGCAAGTTACACGTGTTTACGTCATCAAAAGATTTTTATTTCGACGTTTCATTTGTATATTTATTAATGTTATACTAATTTATATCTTCTCTCGTTATTTAAAATATAAATTATGTCAATTTGTACATTTTGGCGAGTGGTTTGACGATTTATGTAATTTGCCGAAATTGGTGGACGGAATAACTAAGTATTACCGGATTTTTTTAATTATTTTCTATTATATTCAAAAGGAAATAACAAAAAAATGATTAATAACTATAGAACAAAATAATTTATATAATTTTAAGAAAGAAATAAAAGTAAATAAACATTTATTATCAAATAAACAGCAATAGTCGGGTTACCATGTTAATCAAAATAATGCCATTTTGACGCCAATTAGGTATCCCGGTGCGTATATGAAATCTGTGCCTAATATTTTTCTTTTCGTTTTGTTTTAAAAAAATGAAAGAAGTGAAAGCCATCAATTTGAAATCTTTCAGTTTTAAATGAAAATTTTGTATTTTAAATAAAATGAATGCAATTATTATATTTTAAATGAAATTAATGAAATATAAAAAAATGCGACGGGGAAAATGTTTGGCGATTTATCACCTGCTTCTCGCTAACATAGAAATACCGAGTTCTTGATTTCTCTATCAGAATCTTTCGATTTGGCGAAAGATAGTTCAAGTAAATTGAATTATGAATAAAAGTAACATGATACATTTCTTAGCATACATTTAAGGGAGGCCAAACTGGTCGCCAAATTAGTTTAAAGTAGTAACCTTTTCTAAAATATGAAAAAAAGTATCTGTTATGATTAAAATTTTGTTGCCATCATTAGAGAAAAGTATTTAAAATTAAAAAAAATATTAATAGCTCGAAAACTAATTCGAATTTTAAAATTCTAATACCAGTTTTGAAATCTACGTATCAATACAAATTTTTGGTGTTAATTTTAGCACATAGTATTCCATATTTTAGAAGAAATCGCCGTGAAACATAATCAGTTGATTAATCAGTCGTTTCAGAAAATCGTTTCATAAATTCGTTTCATTAAGATTATATATATATATATATATATATATATATATAGGTTATATGTATTGTTTATATATATATATACATATATATATATATATTGTATATACATATGGTATATATATATATATATATACCATATGTAAATCTTATTATCACCAACTTCTTACATCCTGTATTTCTTCTAATAAATCTTTTCAAAAAACTAATGAAAATGTAATAGTAAACAATCGTAAAATTCAAAGTTACTATAAACTATTAAATATTTTCTCTACTAACTTTAATCATCCTTATTTAGTTCTTCTACCCAAATTTCATGAGAAACCAATTACATTTAGGACTGTAACTATTGGATGCAATATATATAATAATATAGCCAATAAGCTTCTATTAAAAATTCTCAGTCAAATTTATATACTGACAAGAACACTGATAATACACATTGTATAAAAAATAGCTATCAACTGGTCAATATTATAAAAAATCTTAAATGTGTAAACAATATAATGACATATGATTTCAAAGATCTTTTTAATAATATAGATTTATTAGATCTACATAATATTATAAATGCATTATTTAAAAAATAGCAGCATAAACTGGATTTACCATTTAATATAGATATAGCTTATTTTAAATCTTTAACAAATTTCATTATCTATAATAATTATATTTTGCGAGATAACACATTATATTTACAGAACGTCGGTATAGCACAAGGTGCATGCACATCCAGTTTACTATCAGACTTATATCACTATGAACGTACTTTTACTAATAGTAAACTACATTTATATCGTTATATGATGACATAATTTTAGTTGCTACTAATCAAACTAATATTTCTCAATTTCAGTAGATTATTCTACTAATTTAGAATTAACGGAAAAACCTCCTATATAAAAATACAATTAACTTTTTAAATCTTAAACATACAATAAAAGAAAACAAAACAATAACTGGTGTATATGGTAGACGTAAAAATTTCAATTCAAAGTTAATACATTTACAAATTTTAAATCTTGTCTTCATAATCCTGTATATCGTAATATAATCCTTAATCTTTTATATAGAATAAAGTGTTTATGTTCTTCTCATCTAATTAAAAATAATATTAAAAAACTAATTTATGATGCATTAAATCATGGTTTAAAAAAAAATTCACATATTCTTTAATGTATAATTAGTACTTAAACAACCTTAAAAAAATACAAAAAAGTTACAAAAAAATACAAAACATAAAACTACAAAAAAATATATATATAAAATAAGAAAGGAATAATAAAAAAATAAAAATTTAAAACTATAATAAAAAATTATTATAGAACGGTTGGCTGAATAGATGTTAGAGTACGGAGGAGGGTGGCGTTGTCTGGATAATACGCAATGGTTAATTAAAAAATTGGCGCATTTAATTTATAACTACATTGCTAATACACATTTTGTAATGGATGTTGATTCGATACTTTTATATTTATAATGGTGTAGTTATATTTATATATTTATCAAATTCATATTAAATTTATTCATATTCATTAATATTTAATAAAATTAACGATTAACTTGTATTTAAATTTTAGCCTATTCAGGACAATATCATAATAATTTCTAATAGTATACTATCTTAAATGAGAATAAAATGCATAATGAGTGTATTTGTTATATCTAATGCTATGACAGTATGGATGTTAATTTTGTATTCTTTTTTCTTTTCCTCTATCCTTTTCCATCTTGTTTCATTTTGAAGTTAATTGGTGTTCCATGGTTTATTTCCCAGTTTTGTGTGTGCCGTAGTCCCAAATTCATATTCTTTAGCTAGTTTATGGATAATATGAAGAATAAACCACACATTTTATTTGTGGCACTTAAGGCATTTGGGACCCGATGATTCTGTCTAAATTCTAGAAATTTCCATCATTCCATTTGTGTTATTTAATTTCTGCTTTTTTTATTATGTTTCTGGAATCTATGTTAAGTGTCTTGGGGGAACTGTATTTGTTAATGCCATTTTATTCATAATTTTATAGTTTTTGTTGGTGGTCGGTAATGTTTATTTAATGGTTATATATATATATATGTACACACACACATACAGACACACACACACACACACACACACACACATATATATATATATATAATTTTAATAAGTAGTTACTATTGCTATTCCTTAAAATATATAATTTTTATAAGAATATCTTCTTTGCAATAGATTATATTGTAATAATGTGTTTTTAAACTTATTCACAAATATTCCAGCATATTGTTAAAACGAAGAACAGTTTTTGTTTACTGTTTTTGATGCTTCAAATGGTATATTCTTGAGAGAATGGAATCTCATATCAAGTAAATGTATTCCGATCAATTTTCGGATGCTGGATAATGCACGTAAATTGTTCCTTTTTGCAAATTTTTGTCCATTTCAATAAAATACTTCGTATATACGAATTCAAAATCTGCTTCGCAATTTGAAGATTAACATTTTGAAATTCTATAAATTTTATCATTACTTTACTATTAAATATCTATCTGTGTCTGTAATTTTAGTATTTATGTATATATATGTGTGTGTGTGTGTACACGTTGGTACATATAGATTAAATTTTTATATAACTATTTTTTTAATGAAATGGTTCTGCATTTTTTTCCTTAAAAGTAATCATTTTATTATTTAAAAAAGATTTTAATAAATGTGTGTTTGGAAGACTACGAAACTTTATTCCTTTATTAGTTGAATTAAAGGTTATAATTAAAAATTCACAGACATCTTTTTAACTTATAAACGACATTTATGAATATTCTGTAAGATTTTAAAATTCACATATTAAAATTTAATTTTTTAATGAAGTATATAATTATCCTCCAAATAATTATTCTAATTATGCCAATAACATTTTTGCTAATTGTATATATTCTTAAAGGGGATTCATTTTCTATCCTCTATTCTAAAAAAAATATACAATTATACATTTTTAAAAAATCTGGATCAAATTACATATATTAATGTGGGAAACAGCCATTTTGCAGTCAAGCATCATTAAACTTTCAAAAAATGATTCAAAGATAAGATAAAATGTTAAATTGAATAGAAAGTAAAAGAACTATTATTTAACATAATAAAAGAGATTTTAAGTATTTTTCCATGGTATTATTAATAAGAAGCTAAAATGGAAGTTTGATACTGATAACATATTACATTTTTCATGACTATAACATAAAGTAGTTATAACTATTTATAAAAAATTGAAACATGTAAGTTATTATCAACTTGATGTTTTTCTAATTTCACAGCATAATTGGCAACGTATAAAGATAAGATATCATTTTTCACAGATCTGTTGAAACTTTTTGTTTTAATGTTCAGTTTTATAAGACATTTGCTAAAAAATATATTCATATTTATGATACTATGAGTAATTGTGTAGATTTTAATTTAAAAACATGTACATTATTGAAAGATGTGATTAGCACATACATACATACATACATATATATAAGGACACCGTCGCCTTTCGTACAATTACATGTGGTTTTGGCACTTATTTAGAATTTGCTAATAAATAGTTTTTGGATATGTCGCAGAGTTTATTTGAAGTGGTATTAACACAAAATAACACATGTACAATAAAAAATAGTTTTGAGTTGCTTAAGGGATTGAAAAGATTGAGTAATATAAAAGGTTTATAAGTTTATGATTTTGAAGATTTGTATAATAGTATTGATTTAATTGCACTGTCAGAAAAACTCGTCAATATACACTAAATTATTCCTCATTTTTTACAAATAATTTCCGTACTCCTAGAAAACATGTTTTATCCATGAATTTTCCCCGAACATCTAAAGAAGAGAAAGAAATTCCTTTCATTCCTAGCGCGCATGCGTAATTGGTTCTATTAATGATAAATCCGAATTTATTTTTTAAATGAAAAACCAAAAATTCTATAAATTAATATTTCTAATTTAATTAAAAAATACAAAAAAAGTTTTCGAATTTCAAAATAAATAAGAATTACTTCTCTCATTCATTCAAAAGTACTCATAATTTATTTTGAAAAGTTGAATTTATAAAGTTGTATTTACAAAGTTGTTTATAAATAAATATTCGCATTTAAGATATACTTTAAATGAACACATTTAAAAGATATTTTTATTAAGAAAATTAAATAGAAAAAAAATCTATATTACTCAAAAAAAAAAAAAAAAAATATCGAATAAAAATATAATATTCGTATTTTACCTCTAGCAATCTATGTAAAACTATTTAAAATTCATATTTTTATACCATATTAATACTAAAGTAAATATAAAAACCCCAGCCACAATCTCATTAAAGACGAAAACTTCCTGAAATGAACTTCAAAATTAAAAGCTTTAATGAAACTGATCAAGTCATAGTGCTTCAGATGCTTCAGAATCAAACACATTTACTACAAAGCATTTCGCCGCTGTACAACTACAGATCAGTGCTAGCGTGTCCATTTCGTAATGCTGAGATGGCTGGTTCGAATCCTAATGGTGTTATTACACGAGGAGTCAAAGATGCTTGAAATCCCAGGCGTCTAAAGACAACAGCCGCCTCACGGCCCGTCTTTTCCAGGCATTTCATTGGCTGTTCCGGAAAAGGCTTTTCTATTATCAGATTTCCAAGCATATGATTGGCTGTTACTGGCGACTCGCCTCGTTTCGGGCGTCAAAAATGCTCCGACAGAAAAAAGACGCTCGCGCTCCAAGCGACTCCCCTGGAGCCATAGGAATACATGGAGACGCCCGGAATCTGAAGCGTCTTTGACCCCTCGTGTAATAACACCATTAGTCGTCCGTTTTGCTTGTTCCCATCTTTCTTCAATTGACGAATATTTTACCTACTGTAACGGAGAAAGAAAAAACGGATATTCCTAAATTCACGGAAATATGCCGGCAGCACTGCTGCCAGTAGAATTTCCGTGAATTGAAAAAAGTTTTTTTGAGAGTGTGATCTTAAAAATAAAATTTTTGACTTTTGTAAGCGGTACAATACTTTGGGTAAAGATTTGAATCATTTAACAGATTTATTTAATTTTGTAGTTAATGAAATTTATTTACTCTATGGTAAGCATGTGTTTCAGCAGATAAGGGGTATATCTATGGGGTGTATTTGCAGCTCGGTTCGTGCAGTACTATATTTATTTTTATACGAGGTTAATGAAAAATTATATAAGGATTTTTTAAGTTTTAGATATATAGATGATGTTTTGTTGGTAAAGATTAACGATTCCAATAGCGAATTAAATTTACTACCCCCAAGGTTTGACATTAAAGAAAACTTCATACGACGATAAACATGTAAATTATTTAGACCTTACTATCGATATCGAGAGGGGTGGCTTGAGTACTAACATTTATGATAAGAGACAGGATTACAACTTTGAAACAATAAAGATATTCAATTTTAATTCAAATGTACATATTTCTACTTTGAGAAATATAATTATCATAGTTTAATAAGGTTTGAAAAGGTTTAATAGGTTAAATTCTAATCACAATAGCATAATAAGTGACATTATAAACCTCTATCATAATGCAATGATTCAAAATTATATTAGTTTGTTAAATAGATTGACAAAAAAATTTCGTCAAAGGTAAATATTACCGTGATACTCTCCTTTTGGCGATTAATAAGGAGACATAAAAAGTGGGGAAGGATTGTACTTTGTGCCAATATATTAAGAAAAATAAACAACGTATAAGGGCTCAAATAAAATGTGTTTAAAAGCATACAGCTGTTTCAAAACCTCTAAGGTTTCCTCATCAGTGCTTAAAATAAAAGTTAAATTAAAACTAAAACATAGTGTAAAAGGTGGTGGGAGGTGGGCAGAGAGTCAGAAAAGCGTACCTTTCAGCTCTACTGCCAACGGTGAAATGCGACATACGGCTGGCAAACAGCTATGGAGTTGATCTCACGCGCATATTCAGGAGAACCAATCAAATTCATCCAATTGCTCTGGAAGAGTCCAAATTTAGAAGGAGAACTCCATCCCCCCCCTTTCTCTCCTTCTAAATTTGGACTCTTCCAGAGCAATTGGATGATTTTGATTGATCTCCCTGAATATGCGCGTGAGATCAATTCCGTAGCTGTTTGTCAGCCGTATGTCGCATTTCACCGTTGGCAGTAGAGCTGAAAGGTACGCTTTTCTGACTCTCTGTCCACCCCCTCCCCCTTTTTTTACACAATGGTTTAGTTTTAATTTAAATTTTATTTTAAGCACTGATGAGGAAACCTTAGAGGTTCTGAAACAGCTGTATGCTTTTAAACACATTTTATTTGTGCCCTTATACGTTGTTTCTTTTTCTCGATTAATAAGGAGCTCTGTCTGGATGTGTCGTTCTTTTCGGCTTAGGTTAATGCTTTCTATGGTTAGATTGGTTGCGACAGGCATAGGGAAAGTTTAATGAGTAATTACCGGTATAACCCAGCAAGCAGGTCTTTAGCCCTGCAGCCTGTCTCCAATTGATGTGTTCTTTCTGTTTATAGTTTTGTTAGCATGGATTTTCTATGGTTATTTTCTTATTTTTTCACTGTTGTTAAGGAGTTTTGGGATTAGATGTATAATATGTGGTTTTGGTATCATATATATATATATATATATATATATGGATATTTATATATTTATTTTTATTTATATGTAAATATATATATATATATATATATATGCAGGGCGAAATATGTTGTCTATCGCCGAACCTTAATTTCTCAACCGTTGGTCGTAGACATAGCGGGTGAGCAAAAAGTCCGTATAAAATTTAAAAATTCATAAAAACCGAAAAAATAATCCAAATGAAAAATTGTTTGCAGGATTAGCATCTATAGGTTACGGGAATTTTTTAAAGACAGAAATAAAAAATAATTCAAAAAACAGCCGACAGATGGCGCTGGTTCGTGCAATTTTGATGGAAATATGAAAATGAAACTGCTATAAGAACTTGCGCTCCTAATCCAGAACTAGCTCACGTAAAACAACTTAACCAACAAAGATTTTATCCTTCATACTCAGCATCCTTGATCAAGTACACGGTTCACAACCGTGAATTAGTCCTGGATTAAGAGCGCAAGTTCTTATAACCGTCTCATTTGCATATTTCCACCGAAATCGCACGAACCAGCGCTATCTGTCGGCTGTTTTTTGAATTATTTTTTATTTCTCTCTTTAAAAATTTCCGTAACCTATAGATGCTAATCCTGCAAACAGATTTTCATTTGGATTATTTTTTCGGTTTTTATGAATTTTTAAAGTTTATACGGACTTTTTGCTCCAATTACAAAAATGTTTCAATTGATGTAAATATTCATGTTGTAGCATTATTTAAAGTAATAAATCAATTTTATAAGAAATTACGAAATCTAACTTTTTATACGGCCCCCCCCAATCACCATAGTTATATTTAGTAAAAGTTTACTCATCAGATATCATAACAGATATAACACAAAAAGTTTAGCATCTGTACTACAAAAATTGACACAGTTATTAAATTTCAATGTTTGAGATAAAGTAATTCTAGATCAAAATCAGGGTACAATGTCCTTTTTATGGCGAAACTACCTTTAGCCGTTATTTCCAAAACGGGGAATCACCAAAGAGAGTAATTTCATCTAAAAATTTGAGCTAACTTTTATAGGTCGAACAACATTCAAACACCAAAGTAGGTAGAATCGACAACCGAAAAATAAAACATACTCACTAAGGATTAGATAAATGGCAGCGGATTGCAAACGACCAGCCGAGCTATAACGATAATGGGAATTGGGATTATGCAAATTTCAATACTACCGCAGAGCCACACGTTCGTGTTAAAACACCAGCCATCTAGCAGTGGACATGCTAGTGCGCGCTGAGATCGTGATTGCAAGCTATGCATACATGCAATATGCCGAAATGATACTTATTTATGGTGAATGTCAAAGGAATGCCATAGGAATGCGAGTGTTTGTTCAGAACGTTTCCTAAGGATTTACATCCAACGCATGAAACTGTAACTGATGCATTCTACCATCTTAGAGAGATCGGCTCTGTTTCACAACGACCCAGAACAAGTAGACGGACAAGGTGTAACGTTTGGGTTCTCCAGAGGAAGTTCTGCCATTTTCCCTTGAAATTCCACAACTGGGCACGGCGGAAATAAACGAGGCATGTGGTCACCATGTCTGGTATCCATACTATCCGACACGGGTGCAAGCATTGATGCTGGGTGACCACGCACGACGATTTGGTTATTGTAATTTCATGCTCAACACCTTAAAGGAAAATCCCTCATTCCTTTTTGACATTCTGCGGAGTGATGTGTCAATGTTTACACGGAGTGGCATTGTGAACGTGCCCATTGTGCATTACTGGTCTCTGGAAAACATTCACATCTCCCGCACAGTACGACACGTGTGGTCCGGTAAGTGAGGAACCGAGATTGTTGAACTCATGTTTTACGATTGAACCTTAATGGGCGATCGTTACCTGCAGCTGCTACAAAACACGATACGTGTTTGGTATGAACAGGCGCCTCTCAAACATACATGCTGGGTGTGGTGTCAACGTGATAAGGCCCTCTCCGCATAAAACATCAAACGTCCGGGAGTATCTGGCGTATCTGGCCACCGGATTCGGTGAATAGATCCTTTGCTATGGTGATCCGTTAGAGTGGCCATCGCGTTCACCGAACTTGACTTCCATTCTACCTCTGGGGGTTACATCAAGGCATAGGTCTATGTGACGGAGACCACTTCTCTGGTTTATCTGAAGCAGCGCATCATCCTTGATTGTCGCGCAGTTTGCACACCTGCTATGCTCTAACGTGTCCAGGAGTCAGTACTGTCACGCATTTAACTAAGCATAGCCACTAATGGAGAACACATTGAGTAGTATCTCTAGTGTATTCCGGAGTTTGATGTATGTATTTTTTGTAGTAGACCGTTTTCTGATATTATAATAAATTTATATTTAAGTTTATGTATAATTTCAATATTTTATTCTTTGTTTTGTATACGACCCCTAAAAGTTAGCTCAAATTTTTAGAGGAAATAACCTTCTTTGGTGATTCCCCGATTTGGCGATTCCAGCTAAAGGTGGTTTCGCCGTAAAAAGAACATTGCATTCTGATTTTGGTCTCGAATTACTTTAATTCATCTTTTAACTAATCCCTCAATGAAACCCAAAATCATTTGAAAAAATCTCAAACTTTGAAATTTAATAATTGTTTAAATTTTTGTATTACAGATATCAAACTTTTTGTGTTATATCTCTTATGATATATGTAAACTTTTATTAAATATAAGTATATGGACTGGGGCACCGTATAAAAAATCATATTTCCTAATTTTTTACTTTAAGTAATACCACCAGGAATATTTACCTCATTTGAAACGTTTTTGTAATTGGAAATATATGTCTACGACCAATGGTTGAGAAATTAAAGGTCGGCGATACATAACATATTGCACCCTGTATATTGCATTATATAAATATAAATACTCTAAACTGTCATATTATAAATATATTATACTAGTATACATAATTATATGCAGGAACAAAGAAAGACTTTGTCTTTGTGTATGTTTGTTTGTTTTTTGTTGGCGATGGCTAGAGAAAACTACTGCATTCAGCGGGTTGCAAATATGGATCCGGAGACACAAATACAAGCGCCGATGCACAGTTGGCCGAGAAAAGTAAACACCCTACACATTTGAATCACGATTATGTCCCAATAGAAAAGGAAATCTGCTCAAAATGAAAATAAAATTAAGTTAACCTTGGGAAACCAAACAAAAATTCATTCGGTAGTTTACAAATAAGGAGGGTTTAAAATTTGGAACTTCTACTGTTAAATTTCATGTAATCGTTGTAAAATCGATTTAATTGAAACAAGTTTTAATACATAACTGAAAAACTATTTTGCGGAATGAGCTCTATTTGTGGATTCGCGTATTTGAAACTTCTAAAAATTGGATACTCTTAAAAATTTCATTGGTTGCAAGTACCCCTCCTTTTATTTAAAATATATAATACACTTAAAAGTATTTATTTTCGAAATTAATTTTCGAAAAAAATATAAATTTTGAAACTATTTATTTTTTTTTAGTTGAAATTGTTTGCTAAAAGTTTTATATATGCGAAAAGCTTCACATATTCGAATAAAAAATTACACTTAAATACTTTAAGTAGTTTTTGAGTTTTGATTTAAAAACTTCTGGCATTGTTTGTCGATCCAGTAAAGAAAGCTTAAAGAAAAGGCAATGAAAATTGCAAGGTTCAGAGTAAGCATGATTTTTGGTAAAAGTGAATTCTTTAAATCGTAATGAATATAATTATCATTTTACTTTCTCTCTATTCTAAAAAAAAAAAAGTAACTACCGCTGTCACCGCCACCGCCACCGGTTTTGAATTTTTTGTGACCGGAGGTCTTTCTTCATTAATATGAAGAAAAATAATACATACAAAAATATGAAAATCGGTAGTATTATACAGAAATGTTTGATAAACACGCTGATGTAGACAGTTTTCAAATCGAAAAATTATTTTAAGATATATTTAATGATAACTTTGGACAAAATCGTTCCACTAAAAAAGTTTTATAGGAGCAAAAACTATTCATGGGAATTTAATGATTTTTAGATCATTTAATACGTTTGAAGTTCCCGGTGTGCAGACTGAATTTCTTTCTTTAATTTGACTCATCTTTTGAGGTTTTATTTCTACTTTAAATTCAAATTTTCAGCATTTCTAGAGATATTTTTTACACATTTTAGAAAGTGATATTAATTTAAACTGTTGCCAACTGTATAAAGAGAGCAAACAATAACGTTTGCTTCAAATTAAAAAATATATATTTATACGTGTAAATAAATTAAAAATTTATTTACACGTGACTATTATAAACAGAAAGAAAACATTTGGAATTTGAATTAAATAATTATGTACAAAAAACAGGAATTTATTAAAAATTACGTCATAAAAGCTATATTTACACGTGAATTTTAAGAGAGAAAGGAAATTGTAAAATAATAAATTCCTTAACATGCGTTAGAAGTCTTAAATAGGAGACATTACGTCATATTTACGTCACATTACAGTTATTACATAAAATGAACACAAAATAATATTGCAAAACAGTTTAAATTTAGAAATTGCACTAGACATTTATTTGATATTTTGAAAGGATACTTTTCAACTATTTTTGTTAGGAAATCGCAAATAAAATTTATTTCTAACAAAAGTATTTTCACGTGAATATTAAAAAGAGAAAGAATAGTTTGGCCAAAATTACGTCAGATTAAAAACGATTAATTTAAAATGTCTTATTTAAAAGAACTTTCTTTTCGGTTTGTTAAAAAAATACCGGGAGACAAAGACTCTGTTTACTTAATTCCTTTTATATTAGCTTATTTTGAAATGTTTAACGTATTTCACTTAATCAAAACGAAAACAGCGATTGTATCTTTGGTACTACTTAGTTATCCCGTCGACCAAAAATCTATCATTTGCCAAACTATAAGATTAAATGCCAATAATGTTTGATCGTAAATGTGCACATTAACTTGACTTTAAGCAAGTTACACGTGTCTACGTCATCAAATTATTTTTATTTCGACGTTTATTTGTATTTTCATTAATGTTGCACTAATTTATTTGTTCTTTCGTTATTTAAAATAAAAATTATGTCAATTTGTATAATTTGGCAAGTGGTTTGGCGATTTATATAATTTGGCGAAATTGGTCGATGGGATAATCAAGTAGTACCGCAGAGGATTTGACCTTAAAATTCCCCAATCAAAGAGAAATGAATAGAAATACGTTTATAGGGATATCGCCACTGTTTTTTTTAATTATAATTCAATTTTCCGAAATCTTTTTAAAGCCGATTAAATTAGCGTACTTTTAGAGTCTGCGGTGTCGAACGTGGGTTGACGAGCGTAGCTCGTAGGGGGCAGAGCTGCCTAGTTAAATATAAAATCTTTAGACTTTTCATTGATTTGTTATTAGTTCAGTTCCTTAATTAAAGTTTTAAAAATATCTTTTTTTTTTTTTTCAAATAAAAGTCTAAAATCTTTCATCTTCAGCAATGCATACAAGGCATTCTCACAATCTTTAGACTTTTATGTCCCTGAATAATAATTTTTATTTTAGTACATATCCTTGTGTTTTTTTTTAGTTTCATATACAGGGGAAAATCCCATTTCATGATTGCATAACAATATTAACGAGATAAATAAGATTTGGACGATGTTGGGGGTGCAAATACCAGGAAAACTCCTATCCCTGATGCTGATTTTTAAGTTTGGAGCTGTCTGTATAAAATTGTTTCAATAAAAGTAATTCGATGTAATTTTTTTCTGAAACTGAAACAATAGTTTTATATAAATAGGTAGCAAAAAATTAACCTGCACACATTTTTATGGTTGATATTATTTTTTGAACTCTGTCCCTAGGTTTTAGAATCCTTATACAGAAAATTATACAGAAAATCTCTTCTGATGCAGCCACAGAATTTTTTCTAGTTTTTTTCTAATGGAGAAGTATGCTAGAGAAATAATGTCAAAAATCCTTAGACAAGAAATTTACGGCAGAATTTAAATCAGCGTTTAAATATCAATTTCAAGCATCGTGGCGTTATTGATAGTCTTACCGTCCCCAAGGTTTATTACTGCACTTTTCGAGGTAAATTAATTCTTTTTTTAATTTAATCCGATGTAAATAGCTGTTTCTAAAAAATCAATGAACATTGTGGCTTTTACTTAGTCTTAACATGATATGTCTCAAAATAAAGGAAATTTTCCTTATAGTCCCATCCTTAACATCCCTTTTTTTTTAATTACCGTCCCTTTTTTCCTAGACCATTCCATTTGTTTTCTTCCGTAGCTTCTTTAACAGCCCTTTAAGTCAATGTTATACCAAAATTTTGTACTAAAAATACTGCATTGTTATTATTTCTTGGTTGAATGTCCTATGGGTACTATGCAAATTCATTATAAGTAAAAATTTAGAAGAAATTAGAAAGTTATAGTGGCGAAATGGTACGGAAAATTAAACTTGCAAGTGTAACCTCAGTTAAATAAAAACTCTTTCGCTGCTGACCATTTTTTCTTTATTTTGTATCAATAAGGCATTCGTCTATCAGATTAAAATGTTATTTTAGCAAGTTTAATTTCTTACGAATGAATATTTGCAACTGAGCGAAAAAATGTCCAGGCTGGGATTCGAACACAGATCCTTGGCTTACAAGGATGTACTTATAAGACAAGGATCTGGGTTCGATTCCCAGCCTGGACATTTTTTCGCTCAGTTGGAAATATTCATTCGAATGATAACTTTACCAATCAGTTTGATTGTGTTAAAATAAAAGTTTAATTTCACCAGATTTTTATGCCCGAAAGTCAAAAGATTGTGAGAATTCCCCATATGCAAGCGGTGTAATGTTGAATGATTTCAAAATTTCTTAAAACACATTTAACAATAAAATTGTGACAAACAAAGTATATATAAAGAGTTATATTATTGTACAAAGCTAAGCGCAGAGCATGTTCACAAAATTTTATTAAATTCTGTTTGGAATATTTTCTTAAATAAACAATTAAATTTAGAAAATCAAAAACTCAACTGCGTAAAAAGCGAACTAATTGATTATTTCTCATCAATGTGAAACTATTTTTTTTTTCAATTCCTACTATTAGATCACACTCTCGCTATATATATCTTGTTCAAATATTCAATCGTTAATAAAATACTTATTATTCATCCAATCAAGCTCAAATATATATTTTTTTTTAATTTGTAGTGGATGACACTTGATGTTAATCGAGTTTTTTTCAAATATTAATTCATTAATTATATTTAATTAATTAATTTTCAATAATCGAGAGAGCCCCCTTCTTCATCAAGGTATTTTAAGACCGAGAGAGCCCTCTTCTTGATCAAGGCTTTTTAAGTGCCACTCAAGAGGAAAGACGAATGGGGAAAAAAATATCTTATTGACCTAAGTAGGAATTGACTTAAAATATTTTCTTTTATATTACTTACCTATTTTGCTTATTAATTGTATTGATGACCTTTAAGTTGTGTTTAATTGTTAGTTCCTATCTATAACCACTGTTTTGATGAGGTATTTAGATGTCTATGATGGTTTGAGTTGTAGCAAAGCTAGAGATCCTACATACACAACTTCCAGGATGTATAATATTTTAACAGAGCTTCTGGCTGTAAAATAGACAATGAAACATCGTCTTCATTTTGAAAGACCTATCCAATGATATGCCATTCAATAGGGTGCGTAATTTTTATTTTCGTCTCTACCGTCATTTTGTGTTTTACGGCCGCCATTTTGAATTTATAAAAACAAAACCTAGCCTATAACCATCGAGCCGTTAAGACGAATTAATAGGGACCCCATTCATTAAAATCCATTCAGCCGTTGGGATGTTTCGAAGGTATAAAGAAATCCACATACACCGATACGCGTGAAACACATAACCCTTCATTTCAGTCGGGTAAAAAGAAAGAAAGAAAAAAAAATATAAGACATGCAATATCACCTCTTTTTCTCCTACAAATTACAAATGCATAGTTACTACATTTTGCTCAAATAATATTTTGGAACTATTTGAAAATTATATACAATATCACTTAAATATCTAAAATTCCAATTGAATACTAAATCGTGAAATATTGTAGATTTTTAGGTTGATGATAAATTTATTTATTTGTGTGGTTGAAACTTGATCATTTAAAGAACTTCAGAGTAATCATATAGTTTAAGAGAGAAAAAAAAGAAAACCTTTTTAATTTTTTTTTTCGAAGTGAATGTGTAATTAAATGTGGTTTGCTTTTGGTTTAAGGGATGCATACTGCATACGGTCTTGGCGGCGAAAATTTTACATATTTTGTTATTTTTATTTTAAGAAGCAAGTAAATTTATAAAAACTAATAATTCTACATTGTTTTTTACTGCTTAAAGCATTTTAAAAAATTTCTGTTGTTAAATTTAGTTATATATTACGTCGGAAACATACAGACGTGTTGACATGTACCAAACTATCCAGGCTCAATGGACAGCATCTTAAAAACCCACCATGCAGAAAAACGCATTTAAAGTTTTAAACAAAGATTGGCTCCTAATAAAATGTTTAAATGCTTTAGAATAAATTGCAGGTGAGTAAGTAACCCTTTTCTGTAGATTAAACTTCCAGTTCAGTTAAATATTTGCTCTTTCATCTTCTTTTAGTACTATTTAAATGTCCGTCAGTTGATTTAAAACAAGGATTTTTCTAACATGCTGATTAAAGGTGTTTTCATAATTGTAGCCGTACAACTTTACGTTTTCTATCGTCACGGCGTGGCCGTCAAAAAAAGTTTGTATTACAGGGCCGGGCCAGGCCCGACCTTATTTTTTTCTGGAGGTTCAGCCGGGCCAGGCTGGGTGTAACGTGCTTTTTCATATCGAACCGGAACTGGCTTTCGAGTTCTGCACGGTGCGAAATCTTCCATTCCGGTCTCGACGCAACTCGTATAAAGTCATTGTCTCTGACTGACCAGATCCGTGAAAAAATCAGTAAAATTTAGTTCAGCAAAAGAATTTTTACAAAAAATGCATATATTTTTAAATCGCCTTTATTTTGCAATTAAACTTTAAAATTCATTTTTTTAAAAGGATAGTAGATTTAAAGGCAAAACAAGAAACAAAAAACTACAAAACCAGTGAAAAAGAAACAGTCTATCATGGAATCCTGTCTTAAACAGAAAAATATGTTGATCCATGCATAATGAATGTGATAATACCCGAGAAAGGAACAGAATACATTTACACCTCTTAAGAAGAGAACTTGTCCATAACGCATGTTTTCTTTCCTATGTGATTCCGCCTTAGGAGATTTTACTGTAAAGTCTCCAATACATGGAATACGGATTAACGATATTAAATGATAAGTGAAACATTTATTTTCAAATAGAGATTCATAAAATATATATATATATATCACAGCCTTTGGCGCTTCTTTATTGAAGATTATAAATATGAAAAAAGAAAAGCAATAATAAGTATTTTTGGTCAAAATGTCTCTATACGAAACAATTTTTAACCATATCGACATAAAAAAAACTATGTTTTGTAGAAATTCAGTCGTAAAATCTTAACACTGCTTTTTTAGGTCCAAAAAAGAGGCGCTTTCTTAAATCAACATTTAATAACGTACAATTTGTGGAAGATGGAATCTTGCATTCAAAACGAGTCAATAACTTGTCACTCAGAGGCATGGGTAAATGGTGCAAGTCGCGAATTTTTAATTTTAATATTTCTGCGAATTTTGAAGATATCGAGATGAATTTTTTTGTGTTTAATTCAGACATGAATAAGGAAAAATTTCCTAATTGGAAATTTTACTCAACGAGGGCTGTATAAAAATTTATTTTTTATATATATTCTCAAATAGATACCCCATGGATTTGCAACTTATGTCATTAAATTTTGCACCTTTTTTATGAAACTTTGCAGTTGAAAGTATGTGTCTAGGAGCAATATTTAAGGAAATAGCCTATTGTTTCAATCTTTATGAATTACCCTTTACATGTATATATGTGGGTAAGCATGCTATCACGCAAACTATACTTTTGACTAAGCTCACATTTGGAGAATATGTAACTGGACTCGGTTGAAAGATATGTAAACCTTTTCGAGAAACAGACGGATGCAGTTGGTATCGAATCCATTTTTCAATTATTCTGTGACGATAACTAATAATTTTTTTCTCTTGTACCTGTGATTCAATGATTTTTTATTTACTGCTAAATAAAATCTTAAGTTGAAATAGGAATATGGTTCATCTGAAAGTGACTTAATTTAGTAAAATATTTTTTTTTCTTACAAAAAATTTTATCCTTCATTAATCGGATAAACGCGTATGAAAATTTATGTATTGCATGTTTTAGAGAAAAAAATGGTAAGATCCCGACATATAAAACAACTTAAAATTCCCATTAGCAGCCCTATGTAAATTAAATTTAAATATTTTATTTTTCATGCCTTAATCTAAGCATGGGGTGGAATTAAAATTCATTACAATTTTGGTCATAATTTTAGCTATACGAATGAAAGATCACGTTTTCTTTAGAACCTGCGGACATTTTCACAAATGAAAAATGCACCTTTTATAACCATTTTTTCACCATCTAATATTTTATTTACAGTTATATTATTACTTATATATGCTAAGAGTATTTCGTAAAGTGATCGAAAAGTGGGGTCACTACAGATTTAAAAAAAATAAATAAACTTACATTTTCATTCAAACGAATTAAATGCTCACTGATTATAAAAAAATTATATAATTTTTAATGTACTTTCAGTCGTGACGTTTTGTTTGAAATGAGAACGAGCTGGCTCTCTATA
Organism: Maratus speciosus; assembly: GCA_963932465.1. Lineage (NCBI taxonomy): Eukaryota > Metazoa > Arthropoda > Arachnida > Araneae > Salticidae > Maratus > Maratus speciosus. Next base: position 45,337,919 of record OZ010786.1, read on the forward strand.
TTTAATATAATAAATCTTAGAAAATGATGATACTGTACATAAAAATACGGCAATAATTACCTATAAAGCTTATATGGGGCATTCTCACAATATTTTGACTTTTATGTCCCTGAATAAAAATTTTTAATTTAATTCATGTTCATGTGGGGTTTTTTATTTCATTTACTGGGGAACATCCCATTGCATGATTGCACAACAATATTAACGAGATAAATAAGTTTTGACGATGTTGGGGGTCCAAATACTAGGAAAACTCCTATACCGTCCCGTGTTCCTGATGCTGAATTTTAAGTTTGGAGCTGTCTGTATAAAATTGTTTCAATAAAAATAATTCGATGTAATTTTTTTTCTGAAACTGGAACTATTGTTTTATATATTATGTGTCAAAAAATTAACCTGCACACATTTTTAGGGTTGTTATTATTTTTTAAACTCTGTCCCTGGGATTTAGATTCCTTACCGCCCCTCTTTTAAAATTATACAGAAAATCACTTCAGATGCAGCCACAGAATCTTTTCAAGTTTTTTTTTTTCATGCAGATGTATGCTAGAGAAAGAATGTCAAAAATGCTTTGATAGGAAATTTACTGCAGAATTTAAATCAGCATTTAAATATCAATTTTAAGCATCGTGGCTTTATTGGTAGTCTTAACGTCCCCAAGGTTTATTCCTGCATTTTTCGAGGTAAATTGCTTTTTTTTTTTTTTTATTTAATCCAAAGCAAAAAACTGTTTTTAAAAATCTATGAACATTGTAGCAACCACTTAGTCTTAACATGATTTGCCTAAAATAGGTGGTAATTTTCCTTACCGTCCTTTTTTTTTCCCATTTCGTCTCTTTTTTTCTTACACTGTCCCCTTTTTACTTTCTTCTATCTTTACAAGAAGAAAGTATTGGTTTCATGAAAATTTTCGAATTCCAGTTTTCGACGGATTTACACATTTTATGAGTCAGAGATTCAAAAAAACATGTTTTTACAAAATGTCTGTCTGTGAGTCTGTCTGTCTGTCTGTCTGTCTGTCTGTCTGTGACACAAATTTTGTGGGCGCTCTATCTCAAGAACTAATAGACGAAATTTCACAAAACTTCATATTTAGTTAAACCTTGATATAAACTGGAACTGATTAGTTTTTGGTGAAAATCGCCCAACAGGTGACGCTGCTATGCGGCATTTTTAACGATTTCTGCAATAGCTGTATCTCAAGAACTACTGCACAGATTTTCATAAAACTTCAGATTCAGTTAGTCCAGGATTTAGTTTGGTGCTGATTACTTTTTTGTGAAAATCGCCCAACAGGTGGCGCTGGTATGCTGCATTGTTCATGATTATCGCAATAGCTCTAACTCAAGAAAAAATGCACGAATTTACATCAAACTTCAAATTCAGTTAGTCCCTGATATAAATTAGTGCTGCTTAATTTTTGGTGCAAATCGCCCAACAGGTGGCGCTGCTGTGCTGCATTTTTCACGATTTCCACAAGAGGTGTATCTCAAGAACTATTGCACGGATTTTCATCAAACTTCAGATTTAGTTAGTCCTTGACATGAATTGATGTATAAATTAGTGCTGTTTAATTTTTAGTGTAAATCACTCAACAGGTGGCGCTTCTGTGCTGCATTTTCACGATTTCCACAGGAGCTGTATCTCAAGAACTATTGCACGGATTTTCATCAAACTTCAGATTTAGTTAGTCCTTGGCATGAATTGATGTATAAATTAGTGCTGTTTAATTTTTGGTGTAAATCGCTCAACAGGTGGCGCTGCTATGCTGTATTTTTTGCGATTTCCGCAATAGCTTTATCTCAAGAACTAATGCTTGGATTTTCAACAAACTTCAGATTCAGGTATACCTTGATATCGTTTAGTGCTGTTTACTTTTGGTGTAAATCGCTCAACAGGTGGCTCTGCTATGCTACATTTTTTCAGAATTTCCGCTATAGCTCTATCTCAAGAACTAATGCGCGAATTTTCATCCTACTTCAAATTCAGATATACTTTGATATATGAATTGGTGCTAAATCATTGTTATTTCTTTTACTATTTAAATGATTTAATTGACATGATTTATATAGAAGAAAGTTTTGTGATGGCCACAACATACTAGTTTAACCTTGCCGTCCTTTCTTTAACACTCCTTAAAGGGAATGTTATACCAAAATTTTTGTACTAAAAATACTACATTGTTATTATTTCTTACTTGAATGTCCTGTGGGTACTATGCAAATTCATTATAAGTAAAAATTTAGAAGAAAATAAAAAGTTTTAGTGCTAAAATTGTAAGGAAAATTAAACTCGCAAGTTCAACATAAACCTCAGTTAAATAAAAAAAAATTCGCTGCTGACCATTTTTTCTTTATTTTGAATCATTAAGGCATTCGTCTATCAGATTAAAATGTTATTTTACCAAGTTTAATTTCACCTTTGACTATTCAAGTGAAAATCTTTTGTTGTTAGAAGGATTTGCGCTGTCTTCGAATTCACGATAATAGTTGAAAAGATTATCTCAAAATATCTCGCTCAAATATATTTTTTAATTTAAATTGTTTTGCCATATTTTTTGGCCATTTTAAATATGACGTATTTTCCTCCATTTACAAATTTTAACTCATAATATATATATATATTTTTTTTAACATTTTGTTTCTCGCTTAAAATTCAAGTGTAAATATGGTTCTTATGACGTAATTTTCCTGCTTTTAACATGTAATCATTTAATTCTAATTTTAAAGGTTTTTTTTCTGTTTATAATAGTCACGTGTAAATAAATTTTTAATTTGAAGTAAACATTATTGTTTGCGCTGTTTATACAATTGGCAACAGTTTAAATTAATAACATTTTGTAAAATATATAAAAATTATCTCTCGAAAGGCTGAAAATTTGAATTTAAAATAGGAATAATACCTCAAAAAATGAGTCAAATAAAAAAAAATAAATGCAATCTGCACACCGGGAACTTATAAAGTATAAAATGATCTAAAAATTATTAAATTCTCATGAATAGTTTTTGCTCCAATAAAACTTTTAATGGAACGATTTTGTCCAACTTTAGCATTAAATATCTCTTTAAAATAATTCTTCGATTTGAAAACTGTCTGCATCAGCGTATTTATCAAACTAATACCACCGATTTTCATATTTTTGTATGCAACAGTTTTTTTAATATTAACGAAGAAAAGCCATGCTTAAGCATTCAAATTGGATGACGATCTACCGGGAATATCTACGCAGATTTTCATTGGTCCATTTCCAAATAAAAACTTTTTTTATATATATAGAAGGATAAATTCTTCTATATATAAAAAAAAAGTTTTGATTTAATACAACAATATAACATACAATTAATACGACAATAGCTGTATTTCCATATCCAGGCAAAATAAAGCCATTTTGGCGCAAGTTAGGTACCCCGGTTCGTATATGACATCTGTGACAATCTATTTATATTATAAAGGACAAACATATCTGTACGTAACGCATACGTCATTTTGCGAATGGCAACACTTTCAAGTTTAAAATAAAAATTTGGTTTTACAATTTTTGCTACTGCAGATTTTTAAACTTCTAATCATCGCACATATTCAATTTTTACACCGTCGTATAGGGAAAAAAAATTGCTTTTAAATGCAATTTGTTTGAAAGCTGTATCTCAATTTATTTTTGACATATTAATTTTTTGTGGTTTTTAATACTTTTTTCTAATCGTGGCAACTGAAGTACCGCATTTCTATTGAAAGTAAAGGGAAAATCAAGACTAAAATAGTAGATTACTGTACCTTTTTGTTGCCATTTTCTCTTAAAAACTAGAAAAAGAATGAAATTAAAATACATCCTATGTCAAGAATATCATTGTTATAAAAGCCGGTGAATTTTGATTTTATTTCTTTTTTATAAAATGATTTTAATTTATTGAAACTTACTGTACAAACGATACAACACTTTTTTTTTATGTATTTTAAAGAATATTTGTGTGACTTATTTTCTCCGCATTTACTTAATTCGTATAAAGAAAAGATGAAAAAATGCAATTTTATTAATCATGTGTAATAACATTTTCCAAATTTAAAAGAACATTTTTATAAACTAGCCGCCCGTGGCGACCAATTTAGTCTCCCTTAAATGTATGCTAGGCATTGTATCATGTTACTTTTATTCATAATTTAATTTACTTGCTCAATCCTTAGCCAAATCGGAAAAATCTGATACAGAAATCAAGAACTCTCTAATTTTATGTTAGCCGGGAGCAGGTGATAAATCGCCAAACATTGTACCGTGTCTTTGATCTAGATTAAAATATAACCATTTCACTCATTTTATTTAAAATGGATAACTTTAATTTAAAACTTAAGCATTAAAATTCATGACTTTCACCTACAAAAAAGTCTTTAAAAAACGAAAAAGAAAAGAAAAAGAATAAATAATATCATAAACCATTTAATTTCAACATCAAAGCATTGTTTTAATTTACCCCTCGAAAAATAAAAAATGCTACTGGCGAGTTAAAAAATGCTATTAGCGAGAATTCCGCCCAGGTAACATAAAAGTACAAACTCTTTGCGATCATGGCAACTTTTATGTAGTTTTATTAAAAAAAAAAAATATTTTGATTAAATAGGTTGCCAGAAAATACGTTGGCAAATTTCTTTTCTCGCAGTGGACCTTTTCTCTATTTCGCCAGGTACCTATGCTGGAAAAGTACCTTTATTTATTTATTGTATTTTAAATGATATGAATAAAAGACGACACAGATGTCATATACGTAAAGCGTTGGCACGATTTTTTTCTGACGCCAATGTCATATACGCACCGGTGTACTTAACTGGCGCTAAAGTGTCGCTATTTTGCTTGATATGGTGACCCGGATGTCTTTGTTCATTTATTAATAAATTGTTTATTTACTTTTAATTTTTTTTAATTATATAAATTGTTTTGTTCTATAGTTATTGATTAAACATTTTTTATTTGTTGTTATCCCCTTTTTAAAAATATTACACAATAACCAATGAGATGCGTTTCATTTGGTTTGTTGAAATTAAACAACAAATAATCGCGATTTCTGTGCCACGTACGATAGCGTAATTTATATATATACTAGCAAATCCCGCGGCTTTGCTCGCGTAATATTTGAAATATGCCAAGTGATATTTATATGTCTAATTTTTATTAAAAGGTACTAACTAAATTTTTATTTTATTAAAAGGTAATATTTTATTTTATTAAAAGGTTTTTTTTTAATTAAACGGTACTTATTACTTTTAGGAATAATTCAAAAATTGCTATTTAAAACACAGTTTGATTAAACATCATTATTACACTGCATTAGCCAGAAATGAGACTTAAATTAATAAAACGAAATAAATGATAATTTAGAAATTATTTTGAAACTTTTATGCTCGATTAATGCGCTTATTTAAGTATTCATTTGAAGTTTTAACTTTTTTAAAAACCATCTTCTTACATCTTAAAATTAACCATCATGTCAAATTCCAAGTCCTACCACCTCTCTCGACATAAAGGGCTATGCTGAAATAGGAGCTGTCACCATTAATTTGCCAACATTAATTTTGAAATCGGTTTGTTATTTCCTAATATTCCACAGTAACGTATTTTAGAAAAGTTTTAAAGGCCTTTTTTAGTACGTTTGTTGTTCCTGTGAACCCCAGGTGGTAGAATCATCGGCATAAAATATAGCCTGTGTAGGATCGGGGACTGTTACCATTGATTCGCAACTATTACTTTTATAATCGGTTTATATTCCCTGAAAATGCATAGAAATCACAATTTAGGACTTTTAGGTAGCTTTCTTTACAAAAAGCTACCTATTGCAGCCGTTCGGAGGAAAGCGATTTCAAAAAATTTTGGTATATTTTCATCGATCATGACCCCCAGACCCCGAAACCACCCTCCGTTCAAAATTGATATATATATATATATATATATATATATATATATATATATATATATATATATATATATATATATATATCAATATATATATATATATATATATATATATATATATATATATATATATATATATATATATATGACCTATGCCACACTGTAACTCTCGTATTTATGAACCGATTTGGATGTAATTCGGTGTGTCCATAGTACATACCAATGTCTCGACCGAGTTCGTTGGCCAGCTTTATCCGCCATTTTGTTTCAAAATGGCGGCCATTTAAACATTTTTTAAAAATTTAAAATTTGAAATGTGGTACCAAAAAATTGAAAATGGAAAAATATTTTTTTCTTATGTATTTGACTATTATACAAAGACTCCGTAGCAGTTTTTGTTTCGTCTATATCTTAAAAAATGGCTGAGTTATAGCATTTGGAATTTCTAGCGAAGCTGACATTTTGAAACGTCCTGAATTTTGTCACGCGATAAAAGGCGTATTTATGATCCGATTTGGATGTAACTTCGTTTATACATAGTACAGACCAATGTCTCGACCGAGTTCGTTGGCTAGCTTCACCCGCCATCTTGTTTAAAAATGGCGGCCATTTAAAATTTTAAGAAAAGTTTTAATTTGAAATGTGGTACCAAAAAATTGAAAATTGAAAAATTATTTTTTTCTTATGTGTTTGACCTTGATAAAAAGATTCGGGAGCAGTTTTTGTTTCGTCTATATCTTAAAAAATGGCTGAGTTATAGCATTTTGAATTTCTAGCGTGGCTGATATTTTGAAACGTCCTGATTTTTGCCACGTGATAACAGACGTATTTATGAACCGATTTGAATGTACCTTGGTGTGTACATACAAATAACTGAACCGAATTCATTGACCAGCCTCATCCGCCATCTTGTTTCAAAATGGCGGCCATTTAAAAAAAAATTTAAAAAAATTTAAATTTAAAATGAGATACTAAAAAATTGGAAAATGAAAAAGATTTTTTTCGTATGTGTTTGACCTTAATACAAAGATTCCGGAACAGGTTTTGTTTCGTCTATATCTAAAAAAATGGATGAGTTATAACATTTTGAATTTCTATTGTGGCTGACATTTTAAAACGACCTCATTTTTGTCACGCGATAACAGTCGTATTTATGAACCGATTTGAATGTAACTTGGTCTGTACATAGTACATACCAATGTCTCGACCGATTTCGTTGGCCAGCTTCATTCGCCATCTTGTTTCAAAAGCGTTGCCATTTTTTTTTAAATGTAATTTAAAATTTAAAATAAGGTATTAAAAAATTGGAAAATGAAAAAGATTTTTTTATGTGTTTGGCCTTGATACAAAGATTCTGGAGCAGTTTTTGTTTCTGAAAATTTGTTCTTTTGTTTATATCTTAAAAAAGTAGTTGAATTATAGCACTTTGAATTTCTATCATGGCTAACACTTTGAAACGATCTTGTATTTGTCACGCGATACCACACGTATTCACCTATTTCGATGGAAGAAGGCATGTGGATAGTATACATCAATATCTCGACCAAGTTCGCTGGCCAGCTTCATCAGCCATCTTGTTACAAAATGGCGGCCATTAAATAAAAAAAATATATTTAAAGTGAGATGCAAAAAAATTAGAAATTGAAAAAGGTTTCTTTCTTAAGTATTTGACTTTGATATAAGGATTCAGGAGCATTTTTTGTTTGTCTTTATCTTAAAAAATGGCTCAGATATAGAAGTTTCAATTTCTAACGTGGGTGACATTTTGAAAAATCTGATTTTTTGCCTGCGACAGCACTCGTATATATCAACCGATTCCGATGTGACTGAGCATGTGCACAGCAATTACTAAGGTATCGACCAAGTTCACTGGTTAGCCTCATCCACCATGTTGTCTTAAAATGGCAGGCACTTTAAGAAATCGCCGAATTTGGCAGCCAAATATAAGTTACCTTAAATAAAAGCAGCTTGGATACAGCTGACTAATTTCGCGAAATTCTCATTCATAATGATTTAGTATTGATAAAAATTAGTATTTAATCTCCTACATTCGGTTTCCACTTAATCGACCTTCGTGTGTTTGAATAATATAAGTTGTTTTTTTTTTTTAAATAAGGAATATGAAAGCTACCTCTTCCTCCCGGCACTGGCCGGAAGGACTTTTTTAGACTGCTTTTCGCACCTCCCCTTCGCTTCACCCATTTTTAATTCGAATTTATTTTCGACAGTCCTCGAGGGCATTTATATTTTATAAGTAACTACCACTTAAAGTTTCTAAACTTTTCAGTATCACAGAAATCGCAATTTAGAAAGTTTTTAGCTCCTGCAACCCTCTGGTGGTAGTAGCACAGACAAATATAGCTTATGTTTGAGCATATAAAGCATATTATGTTTGAGAATAATATATAGCTTATGTTTAAGCAGGTTCTATCACCAACAATTTGTCATCATTATTTTTTTAATCGGTTTGGTATTTTATAAGTTTGCTTAATAATTGTAATTTATAACGCTTTTCGGTCACTTCATCTTTTTAAATTTGGAATTTTCTTTCGACTTTTCTTAGAAAGCAGTTGCATCTTTTAAGTAAATACCATGCCATACTTCAAAGTGTTAGACCCCTCAGTTTTGCAAAAAACGCAAATTAGACCCTGTTTTGCTTTTGCAACCCCCAGATGGTAGTGACAACAACATAAAATATAACCTATGCTATAGCAGGGACTGTCACCATTGATTTGTAACCATTACTTTTAAATTGTTTTGGTATTTCCTGAGATTGTGTAGAAATCGCAATTTAGAACGTTTTTAGAACGCTTTTCGCGAATTTTCACCCCTTTTTAAATTTCCAATTTTTTAAAACTGTTCTTAAAGATCATTTATATCTAATAAATATGTACCTTGCCTAATTTTAAGTTGCTAGACCCTAGCGATCACAAAATCGAGATTTAGAACGCTTTTTTGCTCCTAAAACGTCTAGGTGATAGTGATACCGACATAAAATAGCGTCTATGTTAGAGCAGAGGCTGTAATCATCAATTTCCTACCATTACGTTTGAAATCAGTTTGATTCTTCCTGAGATATTGCTGACAACTCGGCATTTAGAACGTTTTTAGAGCGCTTTTTGTGCATTTTGCTCCTGCATCTCCTCTGGGGTAGTGGAAACAGATATAAAATATAGCCTATCTTGGAGCAAGATCTGTCACCATCATTTTTACACCATTATATTTGAAGTCGGTTCAATACTGTCTGAGATTTCAAAGAAATCGCAATTTAGAACGTTTTCTACAACGCTTTTTGCATATTTTGAACTCCTTTTAAATTTCGATTTTTTTTAGGAAATGTCGTTAGCGATCGTTGATATCTTATAACTAACTACATTCCAAATTTCACGATTCTAGGCCCTTCCGTAAAGCAAAAACCGCAATTTAGAACGTTTTTCTTCTGCACCCCCTTTAGGGTAGTGGCACTGACATGAAACATAGCCTATGTTGGAGCAGGGGTTGTCACCATCATTTTGACGCCATTATTTTTTAGATTGGTTTGGTATTTCCTGAGATTGTGTAGAAACCACCATGTAGAACGTTTTTTAGTACGCTTTTCGCGCATTTTCACACCTTTCAAATTTCGAGTTGTTTAAGAATTGTTCTTAGAAATCCTTTATATCTAATAAGTAGCTAATATTTGAAATTTCATATTTCTAGGCCCTTCAGTAACGCAAAAATCGCATTTTTAGAACGTTTTTTGTTCCTGCACCCTCTTTCGTGTAGTGGCACCGACATAAAACATAGCCTATGTTGGAGCAAGGGTTGTCACCGTCATTTACCTTTATATCTAATAAGTAGCAAATATTTCAAATTACATATTTCTAGGCCCTTCAGTAACGCAAAAATCGCATTTTTAGAACGTTTTTCTGCTCCTGCACCCCCTTTGGGGTAGTGGCACCGATATAAAAACATAGCCTATCTTAGAGCAAGCGTTATCACCATCATTTTGACACCAATATATTTTTTAATCGGTTTAGTATTTCCTGAGATTGTGTAGAAATTACCATTTAGAACGTTTTTTAGAGCGCTTTTTGTGCATTTTCACCCCTTTTAAATTTCGAATTGTTTGAGAACTGTTCTTAGGCAGCATTTATATCTTATAAGTAACTAATATTCCAAATTTCATATTTCTATGTCCTTCAGTAACGCAAAAATGGCATTTTTAGAACGTTTTTTGCTCCTGCACCCCCTTTAGGGTAGTGGCACCGACATAAAATATAGCCTGTGTTTTAAGTTGGACTTACACCATCATTTTGATACCATTACTTTTGGAATCGTTTCGGTAGTTTCAGAGCTTACCTCCTACAAATAAACAATTTTTACCTCTTTGTAATATTAAAATAGAATAGATATAATATTAGTATAGATATATATATATATATAGATGATTACTGATAAAACATGGAGGTATTATAAACAAACAAATGAAGGCATATTAATTATTAGACACCCGATTTGTTTTGACGAGCTTCTTGAATGACGACATTGTTTTTTGTTTGGTTTATGTATTATTCTCCGATAATGAAGTCATATACTTACTTTTCTGTACATGTTGTTTTAGACTGGGTATTAAAAGTGGAATGCTTTAGCGGATGCAAATAACGTCATTTTATACAAAAAATGCTTATGTTTTAATTATTATTAATTATAGAAAACTGAAATATGTTTTGTAGAAGTGCACCATTTTCACACCAGCTGCTTTGAAATTCTTCGCAGGTGAAAATGCTCCACTTAATCGAAATCACACACTTATAAAATGGAATATTTTACAAAAATTTAGAGTTGCTTTATAGCAGAGCAGTGCCATACAGCGTCCATGCTCAGATCTGAAGATTCTCGCCTGGATGAATTCGCTTCACCGAGTTAGACAAGTAAACAAAGGAGATACGGGCAATAATTCCAGGTTTAAAATAATATGAGGTTTCCCAAGTTTTTGTTCAAAATTCTCTCGACTAATAAAATTTTATTGCTATTCTTTTGACATTCTTCGATAGTTGTACGAAAATAACATAATTTGCTTAATTAAATTTTTCATAATTTTATATAATCTATATTATTTAAAACACAAGGTTAATTTTTAGTCATCTGCTCTGAGCTTTCTGCTGAACTAATTTTACTAATAATTTTTTTCATTGCAAGCTGTTTATTTGTAGATGCTCCGGCAATGACAGTTTTTTTTTTAAAATATTCCCATTTTTATATTTTAATTTCAAAAGTATTTTATGAAATTTCTTTATAATGGTGGTAATTAAAGAAGTTTTATTGCAGAGTTTTATTACTTTCATTATTGCAGAGAAGAGAGAAAAAAGTGAGGTTTATTTATCTATATTCATGTGATTTTCTGATAAAAATTCAAAACTGATTATACAAATTGTTGTATAGGGTTTAGTGGTGCAAAATCCCCTTAGGGACATACTATTTTGAACGGGAAATGACGTACTGATTTTCAAAACAATCATTTTTCCTCATAGAGTTTCCATATTTTTTTTCCCTTCTACATATGTACTGATGCGAAGTTTCAGACGCTAGGCAAAATTCTTAAGTAAGTGAAAATGACGTCATATTTAACAGAAAACGACCATTTTCTTAGATAAAACTAAACATTTAAACCCATCTGTATTTAACGTATCTATATTAAAAGGACAAACGTATCTGTGCTTAATGCTGACGTCATTTTGCTATTGGCAACACTTCAAGATCAAATTTCGGTTTTGTAATTTCCGCTACTGCAATTTTTTAATCTTATGACCACTATATATTTTCAATTTTTAGAACGTTGTATAAATAAAAAATGTACTATCAAATGCAATTTGTTTAAAACTGTATCTTCTTTGATTTATTTATTATTTGTATCTTAATTGACTGATTTATTGTGTTTTTTAATATAATTTTCAAGCGTTATTTTTTGTAATTTATCTTATCACATACCGGTTTTAATACATAATACTAATAGTAAACATTTTGGACATAAAGCGACAACAATTGTTCAGCATTTATTTCTGACTAATTTTCCATAACGAAATTTCGTTATGGTATGTATGGTATGGAAGTATTAATTAATCAATACTTCCTTTATAAATAAATAAAAGAATAATATAAAAAAACACTAATTCAACACATTTGTAATCTAACAATTAAAATTTTTAGACAGCCAAATAGGAAAAAAAAAATATTTCAAATGGAATTTGTTTGCAAAGTGCATCTCAGTTTACTGATTGTCTATGGGTTTAAAAATAATTTTCAAGCATGAAATATTTTTAATTTATCTCTATCGCGTGGAGCTCGATTACGAAAGATTAATCCGTTTGCCATTAAATCAATATAAAGAGTTCATTTTTTTACGGCTAATATTCCATTAAAAAAAATTTAAACTTCCTCTATAAATAAATAAATAAAATAATATAAATAAACACAAATTTAACAAACATGTAATTGAACTAAGCGCTTAAAGCTCTAAAATTAGCAGAATATAAAAGGATGCCGTAAATAGCAAAATCTTGGGCTAATAACTCTTAGAATGTGGTTAATACGAAAATATCGCTTTTGATAAATTTCAAAACTTTATTTGATTGTATAATTCATATTTTTCATATGAAAAATGCTTTTTTATTGTTAGAGGGCAATCTAAAAAATACATTGCATGTAAAATATATATATGTATATATATATACATATTAATTTTCAATTTTAAAATATGGTTTTCACCCATATTCTGTAACCCGGGAAGCCCGGGTACGATCTCCTAGTAATAATAATAATAATATAAAATTGGAATTCAGACGTTGTCATACGTTAGGTGATGTGGCAGTTAGATGAAAATAGAAAGATAAGAACTAAAAAGAAAAAATTGCCATTCAAAATTAGTCTAACCAAATTTTCAGATTCATTTTTTTAACCTAACGCAAGAGATAATTCGCCAAATATTACATCAATAGTAAAATTTCCCAATAAATTATACTTTAAGCATTACGAATATTTATTTCATGTTTAAATTAAATATTTTCATTTTATAATGTCTCATTAAAACTTTTTTTTTATTTTATTAAATATCACTATTTTTCCAAAATTATTTGCGATATATTTGTATTATTTTCCAGGGGATATAGCAATTTCAATTCTTTAATCAACAAACTTTTCGCCAAAAAATGACCACTGGTAACCCATTCGTCAAAAATATCAATAAAATACGAAAATTATTACCAAAAATCATAGTTACCCCTGTATATCTCCATTGAATGATACAATTTGCAAAGAAATCCACCGGGTAGTTTTTGAAAACACTCGAGCGGAACTTTTAGAGCTTACTGCTTTATAATATATATGATATGATTATACATATATTATATTTAATGCATTTTTAATACAAAGTTGTATTTAGCTAATACAAAATTTTGAAAATTTCTACGGTATATTCACCTAAAAAAATATTTTTTTCAACAATAAAAAGGACATTTTAGGTTCAGTTTATGCAGCCTAACATTAAACACATGTTTTGAAAATTTCCTGAAAAAAATATTGAGACTTTTTGTGATATCCTGCGCGTTATGCCCAAAAACGTCATTTGGAGAAAAATGACTTCAAAGTTTCGGAAACTCCGATTCAGCAATTGAGCGGGTATAAATTTAAAAGCTATAACTTCTGTTCTAATGGAAATTTCAAAGAAACAATTTCATAAAAATGATCAGATAAGATAGGGCTTTAAGATCTAAAAAAATAAAAATTTCGAAAATTTTGAAGCTTTAAGAGTCCCGAGCTCCGACTCCTTAAGCTTTCTCACTATAAATGATGAATTTTCAAACAATTTCCTATTTTATGGAATTATCTTGAACCGAACATTTTTTTCCAAAAGTAAATATGTCATTTTGGAGTGTAGTTTCATTATCAGACAAAAATTCATTGATTAATTCTATTTAAATAACTAAAGAATTCACAATGTACAGAAGACTAAGAAAAGTATCTACCTACTCCATGTTTCATTTCAGGTACTCGAGAATGATAAAGGAATATAATTAAAATTACCTCTTGCACAAAATTAAGAGTCTCGTCATCTACAGATAGGAATTTACTTTTAATTACTTTTTGAAATTAGAAGGAATGCGATGAAAATTAATTAATGACAACAAGCATTCAATTCGTATCAGAAAATAACAAGTCAGTTAGTAAATTTTGAATTTAGTAAAATGAATCCAATTTGTATATTCAGTGACAAAGATATTCTACACTAAAGAATTAAATTTTATTGAAGATATATTTCAAATTAAACGCATTCAATTGAAAATAATAATCTACTATTGCGATGTTATTCAAACACATAACAAACAAGAAACAACGTTCATAGAATTTTTACGATAGCTATATTAGATGTTACCAAATGCACTTCATATGCAAACTTTAATAAACTTTTTTTCCAAAAATAAAACCGACTTCAAAAACTACTACAAAGTAAAAAATAATTTTTTTACATAATATAGTTAATAAGAAATTAAATTAAGAGCATTGTATTTACCATGCGTATTATTATATTTATGTGCCTTAATTTGATTTTTTGGAGTCGGTGCCAGCCAAACGAAGTTAAGTATAATTATCCAACAGACACACATCCAAATATATACGATTTTCTTTACGATTTTGTTATTTAGTTAAAAATTTTGAATTTTACCATTTTTGAAACATTTCATCTGATTTTATAAAGGTGTATTTTCAAGTGATATTAGTTGTAATTATGTGTGCTAAATTAAGCATTATTGTAAAATTAATGCGTTTATACAGGCTATTATGTAAAAAAATCGTAGCCAAGCAGATTTTCAAATGCAGGATGGTGTCAGAGTTGATTGAGAATGGAATTTTTTTCCTAAACGGTTTTGTTGAATATTGTTACGATTTGTATTGGATAAGCAATTTTAATTTTGAACTTTGCTTGGCTGGCACCGACTCCAAAAAATCAAATTAAGGCACATAAATATAATAATACGCATGGTAAATACAATGCTCTTAATTTAATTTCTTATTAACTATATTATGTAAAAAAAATATTTTTTACTTTGTAGTAGTTTTTGAAGTCGGTTTTATTTTTGGTAAAAAAGTTTATTTTTCACTTTTTAGTTTTTTTTTTGAGTTAAAATTTTTGCATAATTCTTTTGGAGGAAATTACGGACTTTTAAAGAAACTTTTAAAGATGTTATTTTGATAAGTAAATGCTTTTGTCCAGATTTGTGTATACATTAATAATACAGGTTTTTTGTGAAAATTCTTTATATATATACTACATGTATTCTTCTTCAGATTTAATAGCTTTATTTTTTAATTAAATATTTTTGTTTCTCTATTTGGACATGGGTAGAACGACAAGAGATGCTGCTCGCATGAAAAAATATCGAACTTTGGAAACTGACAATAAAAAGTTCTTCGGCTTACTAAAAATGCTCTATGAAATAGAGAAGAGAGACCCAATGACTTATTTTTCATACTTTCTAACCGATGACCAGGCCTTTATCTTCCGGGTTGCCCTAGATGAACGGGTTTGATACCTGGCATCGGCGTAGGAGACCACCTAATCGCCACGTAGCGGCAATAAACCTGATGAACGCCTAGATCGTTTTACTATCGGCAGTGCCTATTTCTTAATTATGAACTTTTTTATGCCAGTTACTTAACATTTATATCTTGTTGTTGAACACCTTTCATTGCTACTCATATTGATCTCGTAATTTAGAAGCTTAATCAGATAACGAGACCTTCATCTGGCAAGGCACCTCAGAGGTATAATTCATAGGTAAATTCGAGGTTTTCGCAACTATCGACGGAGTTTACATGCACCAGGAGCCATTAGGGTGCATGACAACCGAATAACTTATCAAAAAATGATCGTGAAAAGACTACAGGGCGAAAGTCTTAAATGGCGTTCCCTCAAATGGCTGGTCATCGATGAAATTTCTATGGTGTCAAAAGAGAATTTATATATAATTCATTTGAGGTTTTAAGAATTTAAAAACAATTTATTTTTTGGTGGTATTAATGTTTTCTTATATGGAGATATTATGCAAGTGCCAATATGTAATGTATAATGTATACGTAATGCCAATGTGCTTAAATGTATGCTAAGCATTTCAGCAGAGTACTTTTATTCATAATTTAAATTATTTGCTTAATCTTTCGCCAAATCTAAAGATTCTGATAGAGAAATTGAGAACTCATTGCATCATGACGGCATTTTGTTTACTTTTGTTTGTAATCTTTCTTGACAAAATCAGCTTTACTCACTTAGGCATTTATGCTTCTTATTGCATCATCATTTGCAATACGTTGGGCAGTGGAGATTTTAAAACTATTAAGTAATCTACCGTTATTGCGTCCACTGCCAATTGTTGTTTCTGAGCTAATATGATTTGGTGCATTGAAGCGTTTTGCGAATTAAATATTTTATGATACCCACATTTACATTAATCCAATTGCTGCTGCTATTTTTTTTTTTTTTTTTTTTTTTTTTTTTTGTATTTCACACTAGCCTTAACTGTGGGCTCGATTACGGAAGATTAGAAATTCATCGTCATGCTCATTTAATAGTCTTGCTTGGTGTCATTGCTCTGCATAGTTAACTGACGTATTTTAGTGAGTATAGTACTGCAAAACATATAGAACATATAGAACTTTCGGAAGCAACTTATGATATTCGCATTTTCTTTAAACTATGTTTGCTGTTAGTATCGCACACTTTTTGCTTTTATCGGGCAATCTGATTCAAATTTACTTGCTCTCATTTCTTGATACAATTCAAATGTTTTCATGACTTCGTAACTCACTGACTTGCTTTCGCCATTATTCTTATGCCTACTGATGTTTAAGTTCTGTGCCATGTAAATACACCGCACCATAACAATGCTGCCTGTAATACTAATTAGAGTAACTCCTTTTATTTCTTTCTATGTTGTTTATCTTGTACTTTAACAGCATAGGGATCTTGGCTCAACTTTTGTCTGTATATAAAAGTAGACAAATGGTTGTTTACAATAAATTAATTTATAAATATTGAAAAACTTGCTTGTGTACATGAGACAGGGGTACTACTTAGTTATCCCGTCGACCAAAAATCTATCGCCAAACTATAAGATTAAATGCCAATAATGGTTGATCGTAAATGTTATATTCACTTGACTTTAAGCAAGATGCATGTGTTTACGTCATCAAGTGATTTTTATTTCGACGTTTTATTAGTATTTTTATTAATGTTATACTAATTTATTTGTTCTTTCGTTATTTAAAATAAAAATTACGTCAATTTGTATAATTTGGCGAGTGGTTTGGCGATTTATATAATCTGGCGAAATTAGTCGACGGGATAACTAAGTAGTACCGAGACAGTTAATAGGTTGTCAGAAAATATGAGTGAAATTTTCATTTTCTCTCCAAGGCCCCTATACAGGAAAGTTATCATTAATGTTGTTTAGTGGAAATATTAAAGGCAATCAAAAAGCATTCATACATATAACTGTTTAATATAATATAATATAGGTATGTATATAATATTATGGTACTTCTTAGTTATCCCGTCGACAAATTTCGCCAAATTATATAAATCGCCAAACCACTCGCCAAATTATATAAATCGCCAAACCACTCGCCAAATTATACAAATTGACATAATTTTTATTTTAAATAACGAAAGAACAAATAAATTAGTAAAACATTAATAAAAATACAAATAAAACGTCGAATTAATGGTTTTATTGGCCATTATTGGCATTTAATCTTACAATTAATTAATTAATGGCAAACCATTATTGGCATTTAATCTTACAATATGGCGACAGTAATTTGGTCGACGGGATAACTAAGAAGTACCTATTATATATATATATATATATATATATATATATATATATATTATGTGCCGCCAGTCTGATGTTATGTGTTTAATTAAACTAAACTATTGTATACTAAATTATTGTTTTGTATTAAGTTAGTTTGCTTCTGTATTATTTAGCATTTGAAATAATGGTGCATCTTTAATTAATGTATATTAAATTACTATTTTGATTGCGATTGCCAATTGAGAATTTTAAATATGACTGTCGATTAGAAAATGCGAAGAAACAGATTGCGGAAGATCCATTACTGAATTTGAATGGGAATATCGCCAAATTAGTCAGTTACAGCCAAGTTGGCTTCATTTATGGCAACTTATTTTGGTCGCCAAATTTGGCGATAGATCACGTACCTGCGCCAAGTTTTGCAACAACTTGGCGCTAACGTATATGAATACATACTTTTATGCTTATGATTGAGAAACCGGTTACAACAATGAAAGATAATTTGGGTGAAATCCTTCATTTTATTGGTTTTTGTTGAATTACTAAAAAACTACTCAACCAATTTCGATTAAACGGAAGTGGTACCAATTCGAGAGTATCCTCTTTCAATTAAAAGAAAAATCACATAAATCGGACAAAAAGTTCCGGAGCAATCGGTGAACATACATAAAAAAAAAAAAAAACATACATACGCGTCGAATTGATAACCTCCTCCTTTTTGAAGTCGGTAAAAACAAAAAATAAGATTACATAGAATTGATTTCTGATTACTTTACGAAACAATCTTCTTTCGTGTTAAGATTTATCAAAGACTTATCGCTCACCCTATCTAAGTATTCAAAAATCACTTTTGTTTATTCTTATACAAATATACAATTTGTAAGGGGACTGCATGAAAATTTATATACATAAGTTTTATGACAAAAGTAAAATCACTGTAACTATAAAAAATCCCCAGACACTCATTAAACTTTTTAGGTGTGTCCATAATTATATAAATACGTAGAAGATATAGTCGTCGTTCGGTCCGTCTGTCTGACTGCCCGTCCGCATGTAACAGAGCAAAAACTACACAACCGAATGTTCTGAAATTTTAAATATATAATTGTCGCAAAATTTCGTCAAGTCATTTCAAATTTTATAAAAAAATAGATATATAGTTTAATAACAGGAACTATCAAAATGTTTCCGTTACATTACGGCCAATGGGAAAAAAATGTTTCAAGTGCATTTTAATGATGTTACAGCCTTTCGAACAGAATGAAATTGATATGTACTTATGAAGTGCGTTAAAATATACATACAATATGCAGTGCAAAAAATATTTATAAAACTAGTTATAGTTCGAACGCACCTCATTTGGCAAATTGACGTGCAATTTTCAATTTATTTTACATGTTTTCTTTTAAATTACAATTCTGTTTGTTTGTATATTCTTAATACTCATTTTTCACCAACTTCCTATTGACATAGAACTTTGAAATTTGGAATATATATGTATTCCTGAAGGCAATACATGAATTGGGTATTGATTGTTTTTAAATTCGATTAAAAGTTGACATGCATATAATATAAATAACATTAGTAAACATGTGTTTTGAATTTTTTCAAAATTTCACACCTAAGAGGGAGAAAGGGTGGCTGCTCCCAAGCGCCCTCCGTTCTTGAAAGACTTCACAAAAACCGTACTTCAGCATAAACTACTTAAACTTTGTGGTTATTCAATTATAGTTTGATTTCCAATGGAGAAATCAGCATAAGCTTCAACAATGAATATTTGTTGAAATGTAGTAATGGCAGGTTTACCACAATAGCACCAAACTTTGGCCAACTTGGCGAAATCGCATATTTTTTTTTTTTTTTTTTTTTTTCGTTTACATTATATTATCCAATAACTTTCCATAGTTTATCATTATATAAATCTTCTTCATTTACTTATGCAATTATTTCTTTCATATTGCCACTAAGAGAAACTATGCAATGATATAATCTTATTAAGCTAATAAAAAATCAGACTTATGGTCTATATTTTCAAATCTAGAATTGACGTTATTCTCAGAAGAAACGACGTCCGTTGACGTCATTCAAATCTTTCATATACGAGGATGATTCAAAAAAGTTTACAAAATTACATGGCAAATCAGGCATACAGCAAGGATAAAAAATAACATAGGAACATAAGATCGCAAACCACTTATTTAGTCACAAATATTGGATGTATCATCGTTACTGAACCCAGGTTGACGGTAAATATTTCGAGAAAAACAAAAACATTGTAATTAAATGCAACGATATGTACCTTGTTTTGTGTGAAATGTGATAACATCACGAAAAGATCTGGAAAAACGTCTTACTCAAGCAATCGACGATACCGTATGAATTGATAATCACAGTTCAAAAAATCCCTGCCGGCCCGGCCTACAGGCAGAGGTAGATTTCGAAGTTAAGTATACTAATTTCACCAACAAAAACTAAATCATTATTAGATATAAATCCACTTTAACAGTTTTATCTGTCTGCTTTTGACGAGTTTTTATTTCCTTTTTAAAAAATAGCTGGTTTTATGAGAATCATATTAAGGCGATATTAAAAAAATATTTTTCCATACTCAACCACTCGAAATTTTCTGGCACATTTTCATATTAATTTTTAATAAAAAAATATATGAAACATGCTGACGTGATTTTTGAAAAGATTTATAAGCGACCTGTGTTTTTATTTTTCTTTCAATTAATTAAAACTTGATTAATAAACAATTATTTTCTCAGTAGGGCAATATTTTTCGTTTCTAACACAATCGCTTCGGGAAATTCTGTTCAAAATGCCCACTTTGACATCATTTTTTGAAATATATTCTGCCTCTATCAAAAAATCGATCATTACTGTACATTATATAGTTTCTGAATAAGAGAATCTAGCAATTGGATGCGTTTGAGAGCAAAAATGTATTTAAAAATGAGTAAGAAAATAGACAGTTTGGATTTGAATGTATCCTTAATAAGATGATTTTTTTCTTCAACCGCTATGTATTTTTAATTTGTTTTTGCTTTATGAATTGGCCCTATCAAAAACTTGTCTATATAGATGTTGAAGACAATATTAAGAAGATATATGATAAATTCATGGAGATTTTATATCTTGTGAATTGACGGAGTTATGAAAATTTTTCTTCTTCAACACCCCTTTTTTGTTTTAGTTTTAGTTTTTTTTTTTTTTTTTTTTTTTCGGTACGATTTGATCCTATAAAAAACTTGTGAATATAAAAGTTGTAGATATTATTAAGGAGATGTATAATAAAATTAATTGGATTTGATATCTTGAGAACTGACGAAGTTGGGAATTTTTTTCTCAACAAAAACCCTATTTTTTTGCGCCCCTTGAGTCCATTTTTAATTTTATCAAAAATCTGTGATACATAAATTTTTGGTCCTATTTTTAGAAGTAATAAAAACTTTAAACTGATTTGATATGTACAAAAATTAAGAAGTTATGGGGTTTTTTCGGTTTTAACAAAACCCCTCCCTATTTCCATCCCCTTTGTCCGCTTTTGCCCATTAACGAACTTGATCGAGATTTTATGTCCCTTGATTTTATGTATAAGTTTGGAAGAGATTTGTGCAGAATTGCGGAAGTTATCGATTCCAGAAGAAAGCGATAACACAATTGCTTCGGGAAATTTCGTTCAAAATGCCCACTTTGACAGAATTTTTTTAAATATATTCTGCCTCTATCAAAAAATCGATCATTGCGGTACATTATACAGTTTCTGAATAAGCGAATATACCAATTAAATGCGTTTGTGAGCAAAAATGAATTTAAAAATGAGTCCGAAAATAAGCAGTTTGGATTTGAGTGCATCCTTAATGCAATGATTTTTCCAACACAATCCGCTTCGGGAAATTCGGTTCAAAATGCCCACTTTAACAGCCTTTTTTTAAATATATTCTGCCTCTATCAAAAAATCGACAATTACGGTACATTATATAGTTTCTGAGTAAGAAAACGTACCAATTGGAAGCCTTTGAGAGCCAAAATGAATTGTAAAATGAGTCAGAAAATACGCAGTTTGGATTTGAATACACCCTTACTTAGATGATTTTTTTCTTCAACCGCTATGTATTTTTAATTTGTTTTTGCTGTAATAATTGTTCCTATCCAAAACTTGTCTATATAGATGTTGTAGACAATATTAAGAAGATATATGATAAATTCATGGGGATTTTATATCTTTTGAATTGACGGAGTTATGGATTTTTTACTTCTTGAAACCCCCTTTTTGTTTTTGTTTTTAATTTTTTTTTGCGGTACGAATTTGTCCTATCAAAAACTTGTGAATATGAAAGTTGTAGATAATATTAAGGAGATTTATAATAAAATTAATTGGAATTGATATCTTGAGAATTGACGAAGTTATAAATTTTTTTCTCCCAAAAACCCAATTTTTTGCGCCCCTTGAGCCCATTTTTTATCTTTATCAAAAATCTGTGATACATAAAATTTTGGTCCTATTTTTAGAAGTAATAAAAACTTTAAACTGATTTGATATGTACAAAAATTAAGAAGTTATGGGGGGTTTTCGGTTTTCACAAAACCACTCCCTATTTCCATCCTTTTGGTCCGATTTTGCCCATTAACGAACTTGACCGAGATTTTATGCCCTTTGATTTTATGTATCAGTTTGGAAGAGATTGGTGCAGATTTACGAAAGTTATCGTTTCCAGAAGAAAGTGATATATATATATATATAGATAGATAGATAGATAGATAGATAGATAGATAAAGTTTTTTACTGAGGGTGGTTTTGGGTTCTAGGAGTCATGATCGGTGTAGATCTGCAAAAATTTTTCAGAAATTCCAACATAGGAACGATCCCAATAGGTAGTATTTCATACGAAATCTACCTAATATGGGGCGTCCAGTGCATACTGCTGGAGCGTAAAATGCAAACTTTTACCACTTGTGTTTGGTGTTATCATATTTACAACAAATGTGAGAATGTCTGTTAAATGTTTTATTACAATATACTTCAGTTTTCTGAAAGTTATTACCGTCAACATGAATTGAGTTAGGATGAAACACCCTGGGTTTGTGACTAAATAAGTGGTTTGCGGCCCTATGTTCCTATGTGATTCTTCATCCTTGTTGTATGCCGGATTTGCCATGTCATTTTGTAAACTTTTTTTTTTTTAATCATCCTGTATAATTAAATAAGATTTACTAGAAGTACATTAAATTGAATTAGTATATTTATCTAAATTATTAAGTGTTAAAACAATTTTTTTAATACAGGAAATTCAAATTCAAGAAAAATATTCAAGGAAATAATAAAAATCCGATCTCCAAAATGTGACGCCACTTTCTATCCTACACTTAGCGTTTGAAGCAAACTGATTCTGAACAAAACGTCCTATTCTGTTTGTATATGGGGCATTCTCACAATCTTTTGACTTTCGGGAATAAAAGTCATTCCCGAAACACACTGTACGTTCGTATATACACGAACGATTATACACGTTCGTTTATACACGAACACGAATACGTGGTTGAAACTTATCTATTGTATCTCTTAACAGCAGCAGATTTGGTCTTAAAAATCCCCAATCCAAGGTCAACGAATGGAAACCCGTTTACAGAGAAATCGCTACTGTTTTTGTTTTGTTTTTGTTTTTGCTTTTCTTCTTTTTTTTTTTTTAATTCAATATTTTTAAAGACGATCAAATAAGCATGCTTTTTGGATTTTGGTGCGCCTGAACGGGGGTTGGCAAACGTAGTTCGTAGGGGGCGGAGCCCCCTAGTTTTTTTTAAATGATAGAAAATAATTAAAATATATATATGTAACTGGTATTCGAAACGAGGTTTTCGCCAAATTGACGTTAGAAAAGATTGCGCCAAACCACGATGCGTAGATGACATCTGTGCCTTATTATTATTAATTAATTATTATTATTTTTATTATTATTATTTATTTTATAATCTTCGATAACCAAGTCACCGGCAAATTTAATATTTACTAAATTATTGGAAGTTTTGTCTGCACAAACGTCATGTACGCACCAAACGGGTGCCTAATGATCACCAAAATGACGTTATTTTGCCCGACATGGTAACCCGGCTGTTGTTGTTTATTTATTAATAAATTATTTATTTACTTTTATTTTCTTTTTTACAATTATATAAATTGTTTTTTAACCATTTGGAAAAATGGTTATTGTCCTCGTCAGGGTAGGAAATCAAAAGCATATCAGAAGCTTTTAATTGGTTTATTTAACCATTTGGAAAAACGGTTATTGTCCTCACCAGGGTAGGAAATCAAAAGCATATCTGAAGCTTTTTATTGGTTTAATCCGCATTTTATTCGTTTGCTGATTGGTCTATACAGCAATCTGTATTTCCCTTTACTTTCGACAGAGATGGATACTTCTGTTGCCACTATAACAAAAAAATAATAAAAACTACAAGAAAAAAATTAATAACTCAGAAACAAATTGAGATACAGATTTCAAACAAATTGCATTTAAAAGTACATTTTTTTTTCTCTATACGACGGCGTAAAAAGTAATATTGTGAGATGTATAGAAGTTTAATAATGAAATTTCATTTAAAATTGGTCGTCAGATTTCCAAGAAATCTGGCGATGGAAAAGCCTTTTCCCGAACAGCCAATGAAATGCTTGGATAATACGTAAGTTTCAGATGGATAGTACATAAGTTTTAAGAAATCTGGAAAGTCGCAGGCGATTTTTGTCGCTTGCAATTTTTACGTGTAATAACACTATTAATTTTTAATCCATGGCGTACGTAATGTATGATAAACTCCATGCGATTTTTATGTCTTAAATTTTAGTCTTTGAAAAAATCATTTTCTAAATGGTCGTTGTAATTTGTTTAATTGCTTTTTAGCCCCGGGACGGTATGCTATTTTTTTCTCCCAACTTATTTTGTCTCCAAAAAATAACGTTAGCTTACAGAAGACAGCAATAAACAAAGCAGATGTATTATTGTGCGATTAAATACTCTATAGCATTTTTTTTAATTTCTAAGCATCGCACATTTTAAATTTTTATACCGTCGTATTGGAAAAAAAAAAGTACTTTTAAATGCAATTTGTTTGAAAACTGTATCTCCATTTATTTTTGAAATATTAAATTTTGTAGTTTTTAGCACTATTTGTTTAATTTTGGCAACTCAAGAACTCCATTTATGTAGAAAGTAAAAGAAAAATAGTTGAAAAATAGCAATTATATCTTTTTGTTGCCATTTCCTTATTACAACTGAAAGAAAATGTAATTCAAATACGTGCTATTTTGTAAAAAGATAAACGAATAATTTCGTTAAAACATGGAGCTATTATATATTATATTTAATTTTAAGTATCTGTAACGCTATCAGTGTGACGTCAGTCATGACGTTTTGGTTGGAAACTGACTCGAAACAAACGTTTGCTATGCGTCATTTCTTTTTAAATATATATTGTGGAAAGTGTTAGCAGTACATATCAAGTATTAAAACACTTAGATGTGAGATATGGATATAAGATATAGCTGCAACACACAAACAAAATAGAAAATACAACATAGCAACCGTTTGTTTGGAGTGAGTTTCCAACTAAAACGTCATGACTAACGTCACGACTGAAATAGTCTATATTAATGTTAGAAACAAATGAATGCCTATGAATCATTAGATAGCCTTTTTTGTGTCGAGTTTTTTAATGACGGCATCTTTTTGCTGCATTTGTGTATTATTTTGCGATAGCGACATCCTTATGCATGCTTTACTGTAGATGTTTAAGAGTGGATCGTAAATGTGGAATTCTTAAGCGGATGCGAATGACGTCATTTTAGATACAATAAAAGTGTGCTTTATAAGTCTTAAAATTGAAATAGGCTTTGCACTATTTATATATACATATATTTTTTTTCATCGGGAGCGACACTAAATTCTGAAAAAGTCCTTCCGGCCAGTGCCGGGAGGAAGAGGTAGCTTTCATAATCCTTATTTAAAAAAAGCCAACTTATATCATGCAAACACACGAATCTCAATTTAGTGGAAACCGAATATAGGAGATTCAATACTAATTTTTATCAATATAATGAATGAGAATTTCGCGAAATTAGTCAGCTTTATCCAAGCTGCTTTTCTTTAAAGTATCTTATATTTGGCTGCCAAATTCGGCAATTTCTTAAAGTGCCTGTCATTTTAAGACAACATGGTGGATGAGGCTAAGCAGTGAACTTGGTCGAGACCTTAGTAATTGCTGTGCACATGCTCACTCACATCGGAATCGGTAAATATATAGGAGTGCTGTCGCATCCAAAAAATCAGATTTTTCAAAATGTCACCCACAATAGAAATTGAAACTGCTATATCTGAGCCATTTTTTAAGGTAAAGACAAACAAAAAATTCTCCTGAATCCTTATATCAAGATCAAATACTTAAGAAAGAAACCTTTTTCAATTTCTAATTTTTTTGCACCTCATTTTAAATATATACATATTTTTTAATTTAATGGCCGCCATTTTGAAACAAGATGGCTGATGAATCTGGCCAGCGAACTTGGTCGAGGTGTTGATGTATACTATCCACATGCCTTCTTACATCGAAATAGGCGAATACGTGTGTTATCGCGTGGTAAATACAAGATCGTTTCAAAATGTTAGCCATGCTAGAAATTCAAAGTGCTATAAATCAACCATTCTTTAAGATATCAACAAAAGAACAAATTTTCAGAAACAAAAACTGCTCCGGAATCTTTGTATCAAGGCCAAACACATAAAAAAAATCTTTTTCATTTTCCAATTTTTTAATACCTCATTTTGAATTTTAAATTTAATTTTTTTTTAAATGGCAAACCTTTTGAAACAAGATGGCGAATGAAGCTGGCCAACGAACTCGGTCGAGACATTGGTATGTACTATGTACAGACCAAGTTACATCCAAATAGGTTCATAAATACGCCTGTTATCGCGTGACAAAAATCAGGTCGTTTTAAAATGTGAGCCACAAGAGAAATTCAAAATGCTATTACTCAGCCATTTTTTTTTTAGATATAGACGAAAGAAAAACTGTTCCGGTATCTTTGTATTAAGGACAAACACATACAAAAAAAATCTTTTTCATTTTCCAATTTTTTGGTATCTCATTTAAATTTTTTTATTTTTTAATTTTTTTAAATGGCCGCCATTTTGAAAGAAGATGGCGGATGAAGCTGGCCAACGAACTCGGTCGATATATTTGTATGTACTATGTACACACCAAGGTACATCCAAGTCGGTTCATAAATACGCCTGTTATTACGTGAGACAAATCAGGACGTTTCAATATGTCAGCCACGCTAGAAATTCAAAATGCTATAACTCAGTCATTTCTTAAGATATAGGCGAAACAAAAACTGCTCCCGAATCGTTTTATCAAGGTCAAACACATAAGAAGAAAATATTTTTTCAATTTTCAATTTTTGGTACCACATTTCAAATTTAAATTTTTCTTAAAAATTTAAATGGCCGCCATTTTTAAACCATATGGCGGGTGAAGCTGGCCAACGAACCCGGTCGAGACATTGGTATGTACTATGTATAAACGAAGTTACATCCAAATCGGTTCATAAATACGTCTTTTATCGCGTGACAAAATTCAGGACGTTTCAAAATGTCAGCCACGCTAGAAATTCAAAATGCTATAACTCAGCCATTTTGTAAGATGTAGACGAAACAAAAACTGCTCCAAAATCTTTGTATAAAGGTCAAATACATAAGAAAAAAATATTTTTCCATTTTTAATTTTTTGGTACCACATTTCAAATTTTAAATTTTTAAAAAATTTTTAAATGGCCGCCATTTTCAAACAAAATGGCGGATGAAGCTGGCCAACGAACTCGGTCGAGAGATTGGTATGTACTATGTACACACCGACTTACATCCAAAGAGGATCATAAATACGCCTTTTATCGCGTGACAAAATTCAGGACGTTTCAAAATGTCAGCCACGCTAGAAATTCAAAATGCTATAACTCAGCCATTTTTTAAGATATAGACGAAACAAAAACTGCTCCGTAATCTTTGTATAAAGGTCAAATACATAAAAAAAAAATATTTTTCCATTTTTAATTTTTTGGTACCACATTTCAAGTTTTAATTTTTTTTAAAAAAAATTTAAATGGCCGCCATTTTGAAACAAAACGGCGGATGAAGCTGGCCAACGAACTCGGTCAAGACATTAGTATGTACTATGTACACACCGAATTACATCGAAATCGGTTCATAATTACGGGAGTTACAGTGTGACATAGGTCATATATATATATATATCAATTTTGAACGGAGGGTGGTTTCGGGGTCTGGGGGTCATGATCGATGAAAATATACCAAAATTTTTTGAAATCGCTTTCCTCCGAACGGCTGCAATAGGTAGATTTTTTGTAAAGAAAGCTACCTAAAAGCAGAATTCCTGTTTTCTAGTATATATATATATATATATATATATATATTTTTTTTTTTTTTTTTTGGGGGGGGGGGGTTACTACTTAAACACCATTTAGTTATCCCGTCGCCCAATTTCGCCAAATTATATAAATCGCCAAACGACTCGCCAAATTATATAAATTGACATTTTTTTTTTAATAACGAAAGAACAAATAAATTAGTATAAAATTAATAAAAATGCAAATAAAACATCGAAATAAAAATCCTTTGATGACGTAAACATGTGTAACTTGCTTAAAGTGAAGTGAATGTGGCATTTACGATCAACCATTATTGGCATTTAATCTTATAGTATGGCGATAGATTTTGGTGGACGGGATAATTAAGTAGTACCTTTTTTGTATAGTTATTTTTTTATTTTTTTATTGTTATTTCCTTTTTAAGTAATAGAAAATTAGGTACTTTTCGGTTAGCCGGTCGCTAGTGTTATATATACATGCATACATACACACACACACACACACACACACACACACACACACATATATATATATATATATATATATATATATATATATATATATACATATACATATGTGCAAGTATATTTATGTGCACGCACACACACTCATATACATTAGAGTGTGCCGAATTTTTTTTTTCTTTTTGATTCGCTATACCGCGGAAAACTTGTGTCTAGTGTAGCTTAGTAAAATGCAATAACAAATTAAATAAATTTTTACGTTTGTCGGTAGAGCATCGGACCTAAAATTTGAGAAAAAACACGATTTTGATATTTTTTCTAATAAATGGAAGTTAATCAAATAACTTATATTACAAGCAGCTATAGACATATTTTATTAGAAAAGAGTATAGGGATGAAAAATAAATGAAAAAATAAATATAGTGTGTGTAAAAACTGTAAGGACAGCAAAAATTTTGATAAACTGAAAATGCGACAAGTGAAATTGTAATTTAATGTTCATCATAAAGTGGAAATACTAATATAAAAGTTAACAGAATGTATCTGTGTCCTTTTTATTACGAAGAAATCATAATTATGCAAAAAACCGCTATTTTTGACTGTGTAAAAACTTTAAGGACACCTGTATTTTTTTTATAGAAATGGTATATATATAATTATTATTATTAAGGATCGAACGAAACAGGTTTTTAATGCTGAAACCGAAACCGAATTTTGGAGATCTTCCTATTTTCGGCCGAAAACGAATATGTCCAAAAACTTTTTTAAAGTAATTAAATTGTATGTATTATAGTAATTAATAAATACATAAATATATTATTAATTAATTACACGTACTTATTAAATATGCATAATAATTAATTAATCATGCGTATTTATGAAATATACATAATTATTAATTAATTATACGTGTGGCCCAAGTCTCTGTGCCTTAGATTCAAAACTTTTTTTTCATATAAAATAAAACGTAATTAATTCATCAGCTTCACAGAAAGATTTTCTAATTATACGAATTTCATTTAATAAAAAAATAGCTTAGTTTTATGTATACACACCTCAATTTATCTTTTATAATGATTTCTGTAAATGATTATCTCTTATACTTGAACAGAGAGTATTCGAAACTTTTCTGCGGTTTCAAACTGAAAATTTTCTATTACTGTTATGTCTGCAGCTTCTAATGACCACGTTACAAAGTTTAGTTATATATACATTGCTTGCTTTATAAATTGCATTCATGTCTTGAGTCAGTCATGACTGATAATTACAAACAACGAAGTTCGTAGCAATAAATAGTCTCATTTGAGCCGGCCGACAAAGCTCAAAACGATGAGAAATGTAAAAAATTTCCGTCGGAAGAAACGAGATTTTCGGAATACTGATATTTTCGGTTGAGTTTCGGTCCAAGATCTGAGTTTCGTTTTCGGCGAAACTCAGATTTTGGATCTAAGGCACAGAGAGACAATTTGGGCCACACGTATAATTAATTAATAATTATGTATATTTCCATAAATACGCATAATTCATTAATTATTATGCCTATTTAATAAATACTTATAATTAGTTAATAATATATTTATATATTTATTAATTACTATAATACATACAATTTAATTACTTTAAATAAGTTTTTGGACATATTCGTTTTCGTTTTCGGCCGAAAATAGGAAGATCTCCAAAATTCGGTTTCGGTTTCGGCATTAAAAACCTGTTTCGGTCGATCCTTAATAATAATTATGTATACCATTTCTATAAAAAAAAAATACAGGTGTCCTTAAAGTTTTTACACAGTCAAAAATAGCGTTTTTAGGTGCGTTCGTAATTATATAAATACGTAGCACCTATAGTCGTCGTTCAGTCCGTCCGTCTGTCCGTCCGTCTGTCCGTCTGTCCGTCCGTCTGTCCGTCTGTCCGTCCGTCTGTCCGCATGTAACAGAGCAAAAACTATCCAACCGAATGGTCTGAAATTTCAAATATATGATTGTTGCAAAATTTTGTCGAGCCATTTAAAATTTTATGAAAATCGGATGTATAGTTTAATTACAGGGACAGTCAAAAGTTTTTCTTTACATTACGGCCAATGGGAAAAATTATTGCAAGTGCATTTTAATGATATTACAGCCTTCCGAATGATCTGAAATTTTAAAGATATAACTGTTGCAAAATTTTGTCGAGCCCTTTCAAATTTTAGGAAAATCGGATGTATAGTTTAATTACAGGGACAGTCAAAAGTTTTTCCTTACATTACGGCCAATGGGAAAAATTATTGCAAATGCATTTTAATGATATTAGAGCCTTCCGAATGATCTCAAATTTTAAAGATATAACTGTTGCAAAATTTTGTCGAGCCCTTTCAAATTTTAGGAAAATCGGATGTATAGTTTAATTACAGGGACAGTCAAAAGTTTTTCTTTACATTACGGCCAATGGGAAAAATTATTGCAAGTGCATTTTAATGATATGAGAGCCTTCCGAATGATCTGAAATTTTAAAGATATAACTGTTGCAAAATTTTGTCGAGCCCTTTCAAATTTTAGAAAAATCGGATGTATAGTTTAATTACAGGGACAGTCAAAAGTTTTTCTTGACATTACGGCCAATGGGAAATATTATTGCAAGTGGATTTTAATGATATTAGAGCCTTCCGAATGATCTGAAATTTTAAAGATATAACTGTTGCAAAATTTTGTCGAGCCTTTTCAAATTTTAGGAAAATCGGATGCATAGTTTAATTACAGGGACAGTCAAAAGTTTTTCTTTACATTACGGCCAATGGGGAAAATTCTTGCAAGTGCATTTTAATGATATTACAGCCTTCCGAATGGTCTGAAATTTTAAAGATATAATTGTTGCAAAATTTTGTTGAGCTATTTCAAATTTTAGGAAAATCGGATGTATAGTTTAATTACAGGGACAGTCAAAAGTGTTCCGTTACATTACGGGGAATGGGAAAAAAATATTGGAAGTGCATTTTAATGGGGTATCAGACTATGCGCTTTATGAAGTGCAAAAAATTATACATTCAGTACAATATGGGGTGCAAAAAATAATTATAAAACTAGTTATAGTACGAACGCACCTCATTTGCCACGTTTGACGAGCAATTTCCAACTTGTTTTTTGCATAATTATGATTTTTTCGCAATAAAAAGGACACAGATACATTCTGTTGACTTTTATATTAGTATTTCTACTTTATGATCAACATTAAATTTCCATTTCACTTGTTGCATTTCCAATTTATCAATTTTTTTTACAATTTTTTGCTGTCCTTATAGTTTTTACACACACTGTACATTTCGCGACACATTGCCAGCGGATTATGTTTAAACAAAAGACATTTTTTTTTAATGACAAATTTTCATTGAAATAAGAACGACTTTTCTGATTGTACTATTACATGATCTGATTACCTTTATCTGATTGTACCTGAGTGTAATTTCACTTTGTTTTAAAATATAGTCCTTTACTTGTCTTTACTGTCTTTTGGAGGTTTGAAATAAGATTTTGTTGAAAAATTAGGCATTAAAGATCTCGAGTAAAGTGTCGTTCTTATAAAACCATTTCTGGACCCGAAGAGTTTTTCTGATGCCTTGGTTATCTGCTTCACGCACCGTTCTACTGTTTGGGGGTGACATAGGAATTGGTCAAATTTTCACTGGGCACCTGATCAGTTCCACCTGATTCAGTTTCACCTGATTTGACCTTAGACCAAATCTCTTCGTTGGTGACTCTTCTCATAAAAGGTGATGGTGAAAATGTAGTAGAGTTCCAATGAATCATTTCGATGTATTCTGTAGCTAGAAAAATGATTTCGGATGATTGAAAACACCTGATTGACTTTCTTTTAGAAGCTAAATTTCTAGCCTTTATAATTCTTCTGAAACATAACTCTCGTATATGATTCCTTTTATCAACTATCATACTCAAAAGAAAATTTTTTGGATTGGCAAAAAATGCGTTTCTCTCAATTATTGGGTCAATGACCTTCAGCAAGTTTTCAGAGAGGAATTTGGATGATTTTGTAACTTTCAATACATGTTCCGGCCCATTTGTGAAGTATTTACTTTATTTATACTTAGCCATACAGGTACATAAGTCTTTAGGAGAAAGGAAACTATGATATTGTGTTCGTCTGTTGGATTTTCAATACTTAAATACAACTGGAGAACTCTGTTCTCCGTCGTTACCCACCTTGAGTGGAAAGTGTGCCAGGCTCAGAACATAAAAATCTTCAGGACAGCTGCCTGCTTTTATAGTACAAGTAATGTCCAGTAGGTACTGTTGATCTTTGCTTAAAATTTGCCGGTCAGTTCTGGAAAGTCACACTCAACGCTGTCAAAATTTACCACTGGGAGTTTCTCACATTTCCTGAGCTGCATGCCAATCTGACTAATGATTTTCGCCCAGTCATTTCACCATCTAAAGTTTGAAACAAATGGCGGAATGGCAACTCATTGAAATGTAAGAGGCATACACCACCACCTATCCCCACTATAGTGGTCTTTTAACTTCTTCTTCAATGTGAATAACACCGGTTTTCCAACCCGTATTAGTAACAGTGCCACCCCATCCAATCACATGTTTTTGTTTCTTTTACGTCCACACTTCCAATTTTAACAATACCATGCATTCTTTGGAAGTACAATAATTTTAGTTCAATGATAAGCATATTTTTTGCTTTTTCACAGTTACAAATAACAGAGACATGACACTCACAAACCTCAGGGACCATTTTACAATTGCAGTCTGTTGTTATTTTCACTTACACGCAGAGACATCAAACAGTAACAAAGATTTTTAAAAAAATTTTCAACTCTCTTTTTCAACTTTTACTTTCCCTTATCACGCTTAAAGGGCTCCATAAGATTGCGATAACTGCCATGATATGCATTTATTAACAGAACAATTCTGTGAGGCGTTACTGTCAGTATTGAAGCTTTATCAAATACAGATTTAACTTTTGGCGTCACAATAATCGAAACGTGAGAAAAATTAACTGTCCTGTTGTTTGATTTCATGGCTAAGTTGTAATTTTCATGGAATCAACACTTGAGAACGTCTTGATAAATTGGAAATTTATTCATAGGTAACTCTTTTCGGTGGCCATATAACGGGCAGTTAAAGTCTCTGCGAGTAATTTCCTTGGAAACAGCCATAACACAGCGATTAATATAATCAATAAATCGAATCACTTATTAGACGGTCATTAATTAAATCAGTTTTTAAGAAACGCGATTGAAACGCACAAGAAGAACACACTGCTAATCATTACCGCCAAAATTCTAGTGAACAACTCACAGAAACCGTTATGTCATAAAGCACACGCATGCGTACCGTACAGTGCATTGTGAAGGGTCAGTGCAAGTAGTATAGGCTCCAATTCGCAGCAGGGCTCGTCGCGCTAGACTGCTGCCAGAGTAGAAGGACTCATAATACAGTTTGAATGCGCCAATTTAAGGATATTTTAATTGCTTTGCACTACCCTAAATTATGTAATTTTATTTCTTTTTTACTATAATGTGTTTTTTTTTATCTTTCTTTTAAAGCCTTTTCATCATAGCAGTTTCTTATCTTTTTCGTTTATAGCTTTAAAAAGTCGAAAGAAAACTACTACTTTTTCAATAAACTGCAAATATTCAAGTGCGAAGCGCTGCCGACAAACGTAAAAAATTATTTAATTTGTTTTTGCATTTTACTAAGCTACCCTAAAGCCAAGTTTTCCGCGGTATAGCGAATCAGACAACAAAAAAAAAAGTTTTATCGGCCCACCTTAATATACATACATATGTATATATATATATGTACATATATGTGTATGCATGTGTGTATATATATATATGTATGCATAACACTGGCGAACGACTAACCGAAAAATACCGAAAATTGTTTAACTACATATATATATAACTGGTATTCGAAAGCGATGTTTTCGCTAAATTGGGGGAGGGGGGAGAAATCGCGCCAAACCCAATACGTATATGACATCTGTGCCTAACAGATAGGGAAGAGTTCCAAATCCTGCACTGGATTTTTTGGTGATAAATGTTTCAATGAGGTTGTTGGGATCTTCGGCATTTGGCGTTTCTTTTTTCTTTGAATACTACTGATGGGTAAGAAATAATTTTGCTTACATATTTTTTATAATTATTTTTTTGAAATTTATAATTTTCTGGTTTTTATTGCTTAAGCAATATTTTTCTGTAAATGTAAAAATTTCTTTATTTAAATATATTTTCACGGGGTACTACTTGATTATCCCGTCGGCCAATTTCGCCAAACTATTCGCCAACGCCAAATTATACAAATTAACATAATTTTGTATTTTAAATAATGAAAAAACAAATAAATTAGAAAACCTTAATAAAAATTAAAGTAAAAAGTCGAATTAAAAATCATTTCATGACGTAACAAATACGTGCAACGTGTTTAATGTCAAGTGAATGTGACATTTACGATCGTCGATTATTGGCATTTAATCTTATAATTTGGCTATAGTTTTTTGGTGGACGGAATAATCAAGTAGTACCTTTTAATTTTATTCAAACAATTCAGCGTTAAAAATCCACATTTTTTTTTGCTTCACTGTTCTAATAAATATATAAATTAAACACTCATCATTGTCTGCAAATAATTCTTTACATTTTTTATTCTATTTACTCTGCTAGAACAGACAGATGGAAAACAGTAGTAGACCCCTGCCAGAAGAAGACGGTTATTAAAAAATGTAATGCAACATGTAAGAAAATTGAATTAAGGCTACCAGAACCACATGTAGCGCAAATTGAGGGGCCAGGAGTTCAAGAGCAAACAAATGAAAATGAACCATCCGAATGGTCTTAAAGCTCAGTAATCAATCTCTGCGCAATCATTTCATTGCTCTCTAATTTAATAGTGTGATGATTAAAGAACATTTTAATCCCTGTTGTCATAATTGTCACATTTCCATACCAAACTCTACTTTAAATGGTTAACTAAAAGAGTTTTTCTTAATTGCCCAAATTTTGACCAAGGCATAAGATAGTATACTATCGCAATGGCGTTTGAGCAATGCGGAAGGACATTCCTGGTGATCGTCTTTAATGTTTAAAAATAGAAGCTTAAGTTCACCATTTCCTTTGAATCAAGATTCGTTTGGAAAAATGGACTAGCGCAGCGGGCATAGCCTGCTAGTATATTATAAAGCAGTAAGCTCTAAAAGTTCCGCTCGAGTGCTTTCAAAAACTACACGGTGGATTTTTTTGCAGAATATATCATTCGACGGAGAATATTCCCGCGGTAGTTTATGAGTCAAATATACAGGTTTAACTATGATTTTTGGCAATAAATTTCATATTTTATTGATATTTTCGACGAAAGGGTTGCCAGTGTTCATATTGGCGAAAATTATAGTTGATAAATGAATTGAAATTTCTATATATAATAGAAAATAATATGAACATCTCCAGAAAAAGAAACCTGTTACTTATTTAATTTAAAATAAAGAAGGAAGGAACAAAAACCAATTTAATATTATGAAATTAATATTATCAAATGAAAATATTTAATTTAAAGGTGAAAAGAATATTCTTAATATTTAAAAATTAATTAAGAAAGTTTTTAGTTGATACCATATTTGGCGATTTTATCTTTTACGCCAGGTTACAGAAAAAATGCATCTCAAAAATTTCATTAGATAAAATCTGAATAACTTTATTTTTCTTTTATATATATATATATATATTTTCATTTTTATCCATTCTCCCACTATCTTTCTTACAGAAGAACTTAGCAGATTTATTTTTTAAAATGACTCTAACTGTGAATTGTACATTTATTGTTTAATTGGGAATTTCAAAACACTTTTGTTGCCAAATAATGCGATTTTAAGCCAAAAAGGCAAAAGTCGGAGCGATTTTCGCAATAATTATGTTTTTCTTTTAAGTGTACATGAGCATTTTTAGGATAAATTTTTACATTTAAGTATAAATATATAAATAACAGTCAATAGCATAAAAATGGAGTAAAATATTTAAAATTTAATGCAAATGCCTTCCACATACACACATATCATAAAATAATTTACTTGCAAACATTAAAAAAAAATGTTCACTATACTTTAGTAGTGAAACCTGTCATATAAATATTGATTACTGTTTTCCCCAAACATGGGAGTCTTTTGCGAAATAAGATATATTCAAATGTAAATTGTATAATAACAGTTAGTATTATAAAAATGGAGTCAAATAATTAAATTTCAGTGCAAGTGCACACACACAACAATAAAAAAAAATAATTTCACACATAAAAAAAAAAAAAAAAAACTTAAATTTCTAAGGTCAAGTTGTTAAAAGTAAAGTTAAAACTGCCAGTTTGTTTTTCTCCCAAACAAGTGATTTTTGCAGGCTAGAAATTAAATTACCGAATATTGTCCATTCTTTACTTTACTTTTTTTTTTTTTTTACAATATTATGGCCAATTGCGTGTATAGAAATATTCACTGCTTCAAAAGTTTGGAACTAAAGTTTATTTTTAAGACTATTTGGAACAGATATTGTATATTTCCATTGCCGCCATCTCGGGTTTTTTCTCGGCGTGAAAACCACTTTTCCGCCAAGTAGTAAATGTCACCATGCAGCGATATATGCGCATGTCAGGCTTAACGATAATAAATGTAAATAATAAAATATAAACCTTGCGGTTGCTTTTTCAATAAACGACAACAAACAATCATATTAGATGTAAATTTCTAACTTGGCGAAAAATGTCCAGACCAGGATACGAACCAGGGACCTCCTGGCTGACAGTTTAGAGCCTCCTATAAATGCTAATTCTGCACCTTACAATTATATCTCTTATATATGGAATGAAGAACATACTTATAGGGTAACTCCGGGAGAGTCGTCGCACCCGTGATAGATGCCCCTTATATTTCTTGTAATTATCGGTAGATGGTCGTCAAACGCACAGTATAGGTGCGGAATGAGATTATTTTAACCAGTGTATAGTGTGAATCCCATTTCGATGTTTACTTCTAGATGTACAATCCTTATTTTGACGTAAGTGCATGATTTCACTGTCCAAACTTTTAAACACGTTATGCTTAAATACCTTTCATACGCTACTTAATAATGCATGGATGCATGATTTCGTAGTCAAAACTAAGTATAGCGTTTGTATAGAGTACAGTGTGTATGGTTACGCCATTTTCCTTAGCGATGGCAGGCAACTGTGATGTGCGACGTCTGTACCATGCAAAATGGGATACGTGCCGCACTGCAATTCCGGTATACACGTCGCAGTTTCTTTTGTACGGTATGATTAAGTGTTGTTAACTTTTCCTTTTCCTTTTGCACAGACTAACCAAGTTAGGCATTTTATCAAGTTTACTAAAACCAAAGGAGAAAAACGGAAAAATAAAAAGTAAGGAGGGCAAGAAAGATACAATTCAAGATGATAATAATGAAAAAATGGATTACGCGTAACGCAGACGTTCTTTGCAAGCAATGTTTAGAAAACTACTTCAAAAAAGAGGAAGTGTACTTGGCTTCATTGCACCATATGTCAAATGTAGTTACATA
This sequence comes from Maratus speciosus, assembly GCA_963932465.1. NCBI lineage: Eukaryota > Metazoa > Arthropoda > Arachnida > Araneae > Salticidae > Maratus > Maratus speciosus. Next base: position 45,376,131 of record OZ010786.1, read on the forward strand.
AAGTCTGTACTTTTTAGACACATTTTGTGTAGACTGTGGTCGAAAAAAAAGTCTATTAACCCATTCGGGACCATGGGTGCATATAAGCACGTTCAAAAAGAGCATACAGAATTTGTTTCTGGCAGCCGTAAAAAAGAAAGTATTATTTGTGTTCTTTAATTAGAGCATTTTCATATTATTTAAGAAAAGGTAACTTCTTTTTAAAAAATAGTGCCAACCGAATAAAATTTGTGTAAAAACCACCGGTTCCGAAAGGATTAACAAATAAATTATGTAAACACAGTTTTACTTTTATTTTTTCCCTCTCTAATACATTTATGTTATTGCTGAAATAACAATTAAAATTCAATGTAAAAAAATAAGTCGATAATTTTAATAGTGAAAGTAGGCAAACAATTATTATTTTGAATTCACTAATATATTTCATTGTACTCATTTAGTTTCGTTTGTTTAGTACATCGTTAATTATAGTCCACATATGAATATTTTTTTGATATTTTTATTTATAATTTCATTCTGTTCTTATTGCAAGCACGGCATAACTACCGCACAAGTGCAGTGTCTCAGCCTGAATGTACGCGTGATGCGCCGCAGTGTAATGTTTTAGAAATAAATTGTTAAAAAATATTAATTACTAGCGAACTTGACCGGCCTTGCCCGGGTACGTCAAAAGACAGCAGGAATTACGAAAAAGCTCTGAAAATCACAATAAGATATTGTGAAAAATTTTTAAATCGCTTCTCAAATTTTGAAAAGAGAAAATATATATATATATTGTGTTCGAAGATTGCAAGTTTATTCCTTTCACTAATGTGGAAAAATAGTAGCAAATCGCTAAAATACACTAAAAATCACATACAAAATTCCTGAAAAATTCGAAAATTCCTACATGAAATCCGAATAAACTTTATTGAAATGAGGGCAGAATGTACTTTAGGTCAAATATGGAATGTCAAAAATTTGCAGCAGATCGCGAAGAAACGTAAAAATCGCATTAAAATTCCCATAAAGTTCAAAAATCACGAAAGTCAAAATTTACTATAATTGGATATAAGTTTCAAATCTAATTCCTTTGACATGTGGGCCCTCTTAAAATTTATGTTTTGGAAATCCTGCTAAGCATTAGATCATGTTACTTTTATTCGTAATTAATTTACTTGGACTCCCTTAAATTTAATTAATATAATCCCTTAAGTTAATATGAGTTTGTGTTGCATTAAAATATCTCAATTTGTTGATTTTCTGTAAGCAAGTAAACCCTATTGTTTTACAGTGGAAGTCTATCGGAATTTAGCGAAATTTTAGAGATATCGCCAAGTTGGCGTTACTTTTGGCGACTCATTTTGGTCGCCACATTTGGCGATATATCGCCAAGTTGGCGACCAAATTGGCGTTATTTGGCGACAGAACTATGTTCCTCTACGGTAACCTCCTTATAACTATGGAAATGTATTAAATGCTGTTCAATAATTGCATAAAAAAATTCGCTAAAAATTCAAAAATCGCTGCACGAATTCCGAATAAACTTTTTTGAAAAGAGAATAAAATTTACTATATTGGGTTAAAAGAAAGAAACCATATTTTTCTCACTTATATGGAAAAATCGCCTCGAAACATAAAAAATCGCTAAAAATCGCATAAAAAATTAAATAAAGAAAACTAATCAAAAAATCGAAAATCGGGCTTTGAGGTGCAAAACTTCATATATAGACGTACCTTTTCACCAAATTTTGTAGCTCTACGTGCAGTGGTCTCTTCAGAACACCGTCGACACACTCACTCACTCACTCACACACAAACTTCTTTCTTTATTATTATAGATTTGCACAGCATGAATTTTTTAATTTTATGTCCACCATGGGACTTTATGCACAAATTCAAAAAAACATGCGGCATAAATCCCGGAGTTACCCTATCTTCCATCCCAATATAATATGTGTTTTAAAATGATATACATTTTGGGACATTAAGTGTGTAAAATAGTCTTTTTTTTTTCCTGAGATTCCTGAAAGAAATTTCCATTTAATGTGTTTTTTTTTATTATTATTACTCTTTAAAAATCACAACTTAATTCTTAGAAACATAAATTCTCATATATATCTTGTAAATTAAAAAATATTTCTGAAATATTATAAGTTACACAATTACTTACTAAATATATTACTTTTAACAATACGAGTTGGAACCCGTCGAAATTCGACGAATTAAAATGTCTAGAATGGGACTGTTAGATCGAATTTATAATAAACCTACAAAAATAATTACAATAAAAAATTCATTTTGCATTGGTTGTCTAACTCTTAAAACAAATAATGTTTTTAACCTAAAATTACTAAAATATTATTTCCACAAACTTCAAGTGCTTAAATTATTGAAAAAATTAAACTGTATTAGAGTACGTAATCAAGATTAGTAATTATGTTGAAGTTATCGATTGAGGTTCTTATGTTTGTTTTTACGGGATGAAAAATGAGTTAAAAGGATTTCCCTCGGTCACTTCAAAAAATTTCTCCCCATAAAATCTAAAGTGTACGTTATTTTCACATTCTCAAAATTTACATACGCACCACTCAAATCGCAATTTAAAAGTATTTTAACGCACAATAAATACATTATTAATGAATGTATTTCCAAACTTAACGTCAAGTTTGTCCGATGCAACTTTTCATGTGAACATTCGCACAAACTTTAAGTTCTAATCTCAGTATCCGCAAAAACTTACCATTCAGAAATTTGCCTTTAGTTGCCATAGTATTGGCCATTCAGTATCGGTAAATATTTAGTTTTATCAAAGAAAAGGATCGTTTTGTTTTAAATATGACATCATTTTCACTCACTGAATCATTTTGCCTAGCATCTCAAACTCAGTGTCAGCGTAATGTAAAAATATTGAAATATCTTCGTCAATATTTTGATTTATGAAGAAAAATGCGTGTATTTTTTTTTTTTTTTTTTTTTTTTTTTTTTTTTTTTTTTTTTTTTTTTTAAATGGCTGACGTCATTTTCTGTTCAAAAATGAGAAAAAAGTTACCTTTATTTGTAATATGAAAATGGCATCAATAAGGATATAATCAATAAAAATAAATAAGCCATGACTAATTTTCCTTTACTTTTAATAGAAATGGAGTTCTTCAGTTGCCACAACTACAAAATTGGTACTAAAAACTATAAAAAAAATTAATATCTCAAAAATAAATTGAGATAGAGCTTTCAAACAAATTGCATTTAAAAGTACATTTTTTTTCTTTATACGATGGTGTAAAAATATAAAATGTGCGATGTTTAGAAGTTTAAAAATTTGCAGTAGAGAAAATTGCAAAACCAAAATTTTACTTCAAATTTCAAAGTGTTGCCATTCGCAAAATGACGTATGCGTTACGCACAGATATGTTTGTCCTTTATAATATAGATAGTTAGGAATAGTTTTTTATTTGTTTAAAACTTTTTACCTCTTTTTTTTTTTTTTTTTAAACATTTTATTTTTAAAGATAAATTTCTATTTTTGTTTGTTATACAGACACAGTACATTTTATTTAAGCGTGGTATTTATTCTATTTATTTTTTTTTTCAAAGTTTTTACTTGAAAAAGGCAATATGACACAGACACTACCCCACTTTTTGCATCAGCAAAAATTATTCAATTTTATGCCTAAAAAAATTAATAAACAGCCAAAAATATAAAAATCTGTATACATTAAATACGCATCCAAAGATATCATACTATGTTATCATCATTATTATATTACATACTAATCATTCATCACACAGTGCTTTTCTTTACAGCTCATCTATTTGCTCTGGAAAAATTATGCAACATTTATGCATTTCCAAAAGGATATTTAAATTACTGCTTATAATTCTACATCCGTAACTTTTTAATAGTATGTGAAATATTGTGTTGTCTTGGGGTAGACAAATTTTGCCCAAATATAGGTTCCGCAAATTATCGTATATACACTATATTGCCATTAATGACCGGCAACTTTCAATTTTTGACATTTTCTCCAATATTTAGAAATATACTTGACAGATTCTTCTGAAATTTCGGGATTAAAAAGAACAGGTATGACCTCATATTTAGCAATGTCGATTTGTTAAGGGAGGAAATTAGGGGGGGGGGGAACAAAAAATCAAAGGAAAAAATAATTCTTGGGATCACCCTGTAAAATAAAATGCACGAAATGATCTACCGCTACCGAATATAAATAAACAGACATTGTGGAATATGAGTATTCTTTTGTGTAAGAATAGAACGTATATTAATACAGATATAGCGATTTATTTTAAAAAATTAAAAAAATTCTTGCATGTTTTTTGCATATAACATGCATGGTTTTCAACCAAATTTAACGCCGGTTTCAGAAAAATTGACAAAATGTAGTAGAAACAATATAGTGGAATTGGAATATAAATATATTAAATATTTTAGGATATATGAGCAGTTGTAAGAAATAATTTTTATCTGCGCATGCGCGAACGATAACGAGGATCATTTTAGATAATTTAATAGTCAACTCTGTGGAGCAACGTATTTAAAAAAATTAGTTAAACATTTGAAAATAAGCTAATGTAAAATGAATTAAGTAAACAGTGTCATTGTCTCCCGGTATTTTTTAACAGCGCTGTAAGATAGTTCTTTTAAATAATTCATTTTAAATGTATCGTTTTAAATCTGACGTAATTTACACCAAAGTTTTATTTCTCTTATTAATATTCACGTGAAAATACTTTTGTTGTTAGAAGGAAATATTATTTGCGCTGACTTCGAATTCACGATAATAGTTGAAAATATTATCTCAAAATATCAAGTAAATGTCTCGCGCAGATATATTTTTTAATTTAAATTGTTTTGCCATATTTTTGGCCATTTTAAATATGACGTAATTTCCTCCATTTACAGGTTTTAACGCATAGTAATGATTTTTTTATTTTAACATTTTGTTCCTCTTTTAAAATTCCAGTGTAAATATGGTTCTTATGACGCAATTTTCCTGCTTTTAACATGTAACCATTTAATCATAATTTTAATTTTTTTTTCTGTTTACAATAGTCCCGTGTGAATAAATTTTTAATTTGAAGTAAACATTATTGTTTGCGCAGTTTATAAAGTTGGCAACAGTTTAAATTAATAACATTTTTTAAATTTGTAAAAAATATCTCTCGAAATACTGAAAATTTAAATTTAAAATAGAAATAAAACCTCAAAAAATAGTCAAATAAAAAAAATAAATGCAATCTGCACACCGGGAACTTATAACCTATAAAATGATCTAAAAATGATTAAATTCCCATGTATAGTTTTTGCTCCAATAAAACTTTTTTAATGGAACGATTTTGTCCAACTTTAGCAATAAATATCTCTGAAAGTAATTCTTCGATTTGAAAACTGTCGGCATCAGCGTGTTTATCAAATATTTCTTTATAATACCACCGATTTCAATATTTTTGTATACGACAGTTTTTTTAATATTAACGAAGAAAGGCCATGCTCAAGGCATACTTAGATACTACTACAGGCAGACTGATTTGCGTTTAATGTATGAAGTCGCTCGCCAGAGGACTCTGATACCCTGCCCAAAATTGAAATTTGACTCTGACCGTAACTGAAACAACCTGGGAAGGGTAGATATGTAAACAAACACCAAAATTACGTCATGTCGCCATGGTTACGTTTACAATTCTGCTGACATTCCAATCAAGCTTAGAAATGACAGCTAATTCGAATACAGCTGTTAAGGGTTATTATAAACTGTCCATATCAATGTAAATGTAAAGTTCTATTTATTTAAGTGACTAATATAATGTGTTTCTCTTTAAAACTGTTAAACCAACACACATAAAAAGATATAAATAAAAAAACACATGCTTAGTCTAAATCAATATCACAAATTTATTTGGTACCACACTGTAAAAAAAAATCTGTGAAGTTACTAAAGTTTTTCTAGGAAACTTGGATTCCAATAACTTTCATGTAACGGCAACAACAAAATTTCATGTAACACACACACTTTTGCGCCGAAAATCAAAAAATCTGTAAGGTTACTAAGAATTTTTTTGGAAACTGGGATTCCGAGAACTTTTCATGTAACTGCAGCCAGAGTTACAAATAAAAGTTTAGTAAGATTACTGAAATTTTAGCAGATTCATTTGTAAAGCTACAGATTTTTGTAGCTTTACAAAAACTAGTTTTCTAGATTTGCAGCTTTTTTCGTACAGTTACAGGTGAAAGTTTAGTAAGCATGTAACTTTACATCTGTAGAACTACAGATTTTTTTTTACAGTGCACTTAGTTATCCCGTCGACCAATTTCGCCAAATTATTTAAATCGCTGAAACACTCGCCAGATTATACAAATTGACATAATTTTTATTTTAAATAACGAAATAACAAATAAATTAGTATAACATTAATGAATATACAAATAAAACGTCGAAATAAAAATCACTTGATGACATAAACACGTGTAACTTGCTTACAGTCAAGTGAATGTGACATTTACGATCAAGCATTATTGGCATTTAATCTTATAGTTTGGCGATAGACTTTTGGTCGACGGGATAACTAAGTACCATTTATTTACTATTTTCACTGCTGAAACAATAAAACTGATAGAATTTTTTTTAATATATTAAAATACTCCTAAAATTCTTTGTAATAATTAATAAATGTAATTTATTAAGTAACAAATACCCTTACATGATTTAATCAAAATTGCTTGGATAACATAGAATATTGCAGCGATATTTAAATCCGTGATCACTTTTTCTTTCTCTGATTAAAAATAAGAATATTTAATGCTTAAGGAAGATCGGCTTTTCTTTTCTACTTCTTCTTGGTACGGGCGATATTAAAAACAAATATTTTACCGGTAACAGTAAATTAATCAAAAATAGCTGCTTCAAGTCAGTTATGAGAACTGTAGTTCGATAAAAATCAAGTTTTAATTTTAAAACGTGTATATGAAACCAAGCTATTTTTATATAAATACGGGACATTCAAAAAAGAATAACAGAACCGGCATTTTTTATGAATGAACCAAAGGATCAAGGTAAACAATAAATAATTTAGCTAATCTTAAAAGTATGTGTAACACTAAAATGCTACAATTTGTGCAAAATAGACTTTTAAATTGAAGGAAATTGAAGAATATAAATATTTAATTTATTACATGAAAATACGATCAATGATTCTGAAACCTCGACGATGAGAAACAAGCTTCTATCTGGGCAGGGTATAAATGTAAACAAAGAGCACGTTGTGAAGTTTTGGCTCAGGGTTTAAAGTTGGATCCGACTTCACTTTTTCGGCGAAATGCGCGGGCCGTTATATATCATAGTAGGCTATGGCAATGCTTAAGCCAAGACTCCCTTATCATAAAACAGACTTGACAATCCGGAGAAAGTCTATGGGTGAAAATGTCCCCGATAACAAGGCATACTTAGATACTACTACAGGCAGACTGATTTGGGTTTAATGTATGAAGTCGCTCGCCAGAGGACTCTGATACCCTGCCCAAAATTGAAAATTGACTCTGACCGTAACTTCAACGACGAGAACCAATCAAAACGCACTGGACAGGGTTCAGAGAATTCCAAGTTGTTTACATATTTTTCTCCTCGATCGTATAGATGTGATTCAAAAAGAGTTTAATAAAAAATATTAACTATAATCATCAAATTAAAATATATATATATATCATTTTAATAATTATCGGAATAATAAATTTAAATGAAGTTAATTCAAAATTATTTTTATCGGATGATTGTAATATTACTAGATGAAAATCATTCATAACATCTAATCAAGCTATTTATATATCCCCTGCTTATGAGATGGAGTACTATATTTGCGACCAGTGTAGTTGTTGTATGTTTAATTGTTTGTTTGTTTCTAATGAGCATCTAACGATGTCAAGTGATTGATTAACAGCCTATTGATTATTTAAATTTATGTGTTAAAGTTTCTTGAAGTATTGTCAATTTTCTGCTGCATTAGGTTTAGCCAGTTTTAATAACCAAAAAAGCTTGATTAATAAATAAATATATTTGATAAAAATATTGTGTTTATCAGTAATATCAGCAATTTTTTTTACATAAATAAATTTATACTCTCTTCATGAAAACCATGAGTTCAGTCATATTATCAAGAATTACATATTAAAATACATATGGAATGATATAAAACCAAAAAATTCTGTAAATTTGCCCCTACATCTGAACTGAAAGTTTCTTTGTTTACATCTGCGTTGAAGGGTTGTAGATTTGAGGGAGTATACTGTATATATTTTTCTTTAGATTTTATTGTTTTAGCGTTAGAACTGTTATCTAGTTTTGTATTACAGGATTTTTTCCATGTTAAATAATTACATTTTTAGTTTAGAAGCCTAGTTATTTGGGTTACTAGTTTATTCAAACTTGAACTGGAAAAAAGCCAAAAATGTTGATTATAATTCATAGATTGTGGCCACTAAGTGTAGCAGATATAATATCAATGTTTAGTTGGTAGCCAAATGACTTGGGAAGAACGTCAGAAACATAATTAAGAAGGATCTGATTTCTTGGGAGGGGGGGGGGGGACAAATTTGAAAAATGCAACTTAATAAACTAGTAACCTAAATAACTAGGCTTCTAAGCTAAAAATATAACTATTTAATCTGAAACGAAAAAAACCAGAATACAACATTTGACAGCAGTGCTGCCGTTAAAGTAGTAAAATCGAAAGAATATAAATTGCTATGAAATTAATGCTGGAAGTATCTATTTATCCCCATCCCCGTTATCACTTTTTATGATCAAATTTCCTGCCACTTGATTGCTAAGTTTTGGAATTACTGTTTGTAAGCTGATCTGTGTGTGAATATGAAAGTATTGATTATAGAACATCTGATACTAGAAGTTAAGAATCAATTCTTATTGTGATAGATGTTGTTTTATGTGATGTTTATGTTTATTGATACTTGATTTTTCTAGAATCGCCCATCTCCAACTCTCATTCATATCCAAATACATTGTTTTTTTTTTTCTTTTGAAAAATATTCAGAATTATCTTATGAAAAATCAGGTGATCAGATATATTTTAAGTTAATTAAACCTCAAGTCCAAACTGGTTACTTTCTGATACATTTTTGTTCACAAACATATCAAATTGACAAGTGCTGTTATTAAAGCTGTTCTTAAGATATAGGACATGTAAAAAGAACTTTTCACTAAGAAAATGGCATTCAAGATGTTTTAACATAATTTTAAATAACAGAACAGATTGTGTCTTCCCATAAAAATAGGTAAAATAACAGTGAACATCTTAAATACCATATTTTATGGAAGAAACGCCGCGGCGTTTACAAGTTTGAAAAGTGCGGTGTTTACGATTTTTTTTTTTTCACGTACGTAAAATTTGGATAAAATAAAAATTCCTCAAGATTGTTTTCAAGTCTCCTGCTTAACAATGCAAAACTTTCTGACTTAGCCGATAATGAAAACTGTGACATTTCTGATGATGATACCGAACCATACAGGTGAACAAAGAAAATTTACAACTTTTCCACTCAGATATTGACGACTCAGATTTTGAGGGTTTCAAATAGAAACTAAAGAAGGCCTAAAGTGTATACGACGTAAAAAGCGTACTAAGTTGTGCGGACCACTTAAAAAAATGGGGAGCAATTAAGGAGAGGGGTCCGTGTCCCGCGCTCTGGATGGTTTTAAAAGCAATTGACGTCTCCTTATTTAAAAAATTACATAAAAATTTTAAAACATTTAAATATTTTGAATAAAATTGTAGAATCTTAAGTTATTAAAAAGAAGGTACCCTACACTGTCCAGAAAACTTTGATTAAAGTTAAGTCAATGAAACACTGTTGACAAAAATAGAGATCCCACAGGTGCAGCATTTACGGCAGATGCGGTGATTATGATATTTTAAAGCTTATTCAGAACAATTTTGAGGAGTGTGGCGTTTCTCCCATAAAATACGGTAGTTTGTATGCATTAATTTAATTAATATTATAAATATGGATTAATGAGTGTGTTTCTTGCTGCACATTGAATGCTGCTGGGCCACATGTGGCCCGCAGGTTGAGCATGGCTGATCTAGTGTATGCTTAATTTGTAGCTATTGTTATATTTAAATTTTGTTTCCAAGAATGAACTCTAGATTGACAGGAGTGAGACAAATAGTCTTTAGTCAAACGAAACCCTAAAAATTATCGTCAACCTGATCAAACTCGATAAAACTCTAAAGGGGAAAAAAACCTCACAAAAATTTTCGTACACAGCCTTGCATTTGTTAGGGACAACTCTGCAGAAAAGTACTCACATTTATTTATTTATTTTTGAGGAAATTTAAGCATATTAAAGGATTACACAAACAAATCTATTTTTTCTTACAGAATGCTTTAGCTAGATGTATACTTTAATAAAATTTTTTGTTCATACAAACAGAAAGAAATAAATTACCTCCTGGGCCCATAGGCTACACTTTTTTGGAGACCACCTCCTTTAAATTGATATATTTTAGTGTTTTCTGGGATTAAAAACAGAAAGAAGTATTTATATTGCAGGTAAATATTTAAATTTCATAACATTCAAAATGTGATAATTTTTTATTTTTCTAGAATTATTAGGACCTAGGGGCCATATAAAAAATAAAATTTCTCATTTTAATATCCATACAGCCCATCATAAAACAAAAGCTGTATGTGATTTGTATGCCTTTTTTTTTTTTGCAATTGAAAGAACGTTTCTCTCATCAGTAGTTTAAACGATAATCGCCATAGCCTCTATTTTGAATCAACTAGTATGATGCAATTCTGAGAATCTTTTGCATAATGTTTTTTTTTTTTTTTTTTTTTCAGAATAGATTTACAGTAAATAAGTTTAAAAATTCATGTATTTTCACATAAACATTTATATAGAATCTCTAACCTTAAAAAAACTTTCTTAGTTGAACATTGAATTTTAATAGAATAAATGGACATGGTTGGATGATCACTCAAGATGCAAAAAATAGGGAAAATGCTTGATTAAACTTAACAGTTTCTTTAAAAGATATATCATTTGTAGAGATGCTGTGACTACAAAAGCTGTATCTGTATATATCCAGTGTGTATGTACAAACTGGAAACTAAAAAATTGTAAGGATCCAATATTTTCTTCTTATGAATATCAAAAATTAAAAGGGGAGCAGCATTTGGAATCTATCATGTATATGTTAATTATGTACAAGACTCAATAAGTGAGTGAAACAAATAATATTATTCATTTCTCTTTTACATAAAATATTAGCCTGATATGAAGAAAAAAAAACCTGAAAGAAAATCTTAACACAGACTCTCCTTTCCTTCCGGGCGCCAGGCTTCAACCTAGTCAGCCTAATGGATAATCTGCCTCTGCATGCAAATATCAAATAAGTTTGTTTAACCTTTAACTACTGAAACAGAAAATTTCACAAAGTTACTGTAAGCAGATTACTAAGATAGAACGAACGTTAAATAAAAAGTTTGATTAACTCCCTGAAGGGAAGAGTTCCATATCCTGTTTTGTATGGTGCGATTGGCGAAGGAATACAAAATGGCGCCAAAAGGCTATTTTAGCATCTTATCAATTTTTTTAAGATGTCAGAAAAACATGGTTTTTAAATTTTTATATACATATATTTTTATATTATAAACAATGTTATAGTACATGTATTATTTTTATATATGTTATGCACTCAATTATATATATGCACACATATAAATACAAATTATATACACATTTATATATACATAACTTTGTACTTATATATATTTATAATTTTATATATTTATTTTACATCTGAAACTAAGCCATTAATGTTATATACATATTAACATAAAAAAATGCACAAAAAATATATATATATTTACTCAATATTACATTTACAGAAAAATATCATTAAAAAAAAATCTCAGAAAATTATGAATTAAAAAAAATTAATTATAAAAAAATATGTATTCAAAATTATTAGTTATCCACCAGTAGCATTCAAGTAATAAAAATAGCAACCCCAAATGCTGAAAATCACAACAATCACATTGAAAAATTCATTGCCAAAAAAAGAACGCCAAGAAAACCAGAACAGTATATGGAACTCTTCCCTCATTGAATACTGTTTTTGATCTCAACTCTGCACTAATACTAATTATTAAGTAACAAAATAAACTAACATGAAAATAATGAAAATTGCTTCAATAACACAGAATATTGCAACGATATTTAAATCTGTGATCACCATATCTTTCTCTGATTAGAAATCTATATATATAAAAGAAAGTCTGGATTTTGTATTAATCAACGCGCAGCCAAAACTACTGAACCTAAAATCTTGAAATTTGGGGTAAAAATACTTCTTATGGTATTGAGTGCCGCTAAGAAAGGATTTTCTAAAATTCCACCCCTAAGGGGAGTAAAAAATAGAATAAACTTTTAAAAAATTCCTTAAAAATCTGATTTGATAGTTATTTTTCAACTGATAGCATATTTTAGTGTATTTTTGTATGCTGAATCGAATGGTACTAACCAAATTATTTTAAATCTAATAGTTCATGAGATATTTCATATTTTTCTAATTTGGCTATCTCTTTGGCGCCAAAACCTGGAAATATCTAACATTAGAAGTGATAATTCATCCATATTCATTCATATTGTAAATCCGTTTCTGTAGCAACGGAAAAAATTCAAAGTAAATCTTTTTGTTAATTCGTTTGGTTAAAGAATTAAACCGGCTATATGAGTTTGAAAAAAAAAAAAATACAAACGCCTTGAAAAAAAGAAAAAAAAGAAATTGAATTTATTGAAAATACAAGGAAGCAATCCACTGAGAAATTAACTTTATAAAACGAAAATATTTAAAAATGAAAGCAATGTTTGTAGAACTAAAAAAAAACTTTTGGTACTTACATCCGGGCAATGTCAATACAATTGCGCCAAGCATGGCGACAATTACACTAATTACAGCAACCCTTATTTTTTATCTAATTGATAGTTTATTATAGTTTTAAATTTATTTTATTATTATAGTTTTTTTTAATTATGGTTTATAGTATGTAGTTTTATGTTATATATTTTATGTATTTATTTACTTTAAACAATTTGCTATTTTTAATAAGGTTATGTATTTAAGAATGTTAAATTACTGTTTTAAATGTAGTTGGCAAACGATAAACAAGATTGGCAATTGTCAACAATTTTTTGCGATCTATTTCATGGTCCGCATAATACGTAAGTACCACTTTTTCAATGGAAGAAATTGGAATTGAAATAATACATCGCGATTTACCATTTGCTCCTGGATAAAAAGAAAAAATGGGTACTTTTATGTCAGCCGTGTGTAAATCTCGCAATTAGCATTTTAAAAATTGCCAATAGCAGTAGTTACATTTCGCTTATGTAAATTAAAAACAATTCTTTGTTTTAAGTTATGGCATTATTTCCTATTATTGTTTTACTTTTCAGTTTTTTCAATGAAATTAGTGTATGGCATGTATTTTAAATGTATGTATTTTAAATGAAATGAATGAAACGTTTATATTTTGAATGAAAATAATAAAATAAGAATAAGGCATGGAAACAATCTTTGTTGATTTATTGCATGCGTCCGGCTGACATAAAAGTATCACAAAAACCATATATTCACCTTTCTTTTGGTAGTTGTTCATGGGATACCTGGTTAATCTTCCATAATCGGATACCTCGCCAATTGGTGTATTAGCTACAATGTTGAAAGCGTCGTTTACGTATGAAGCGAAAACTTCACGATGAATTCTATTACAGATAATCGTATCATCATCATCTACTACATATTTAAAACGGAAATTTGTATTTCATTCCGATTGTTTACAATATTTTCATAGGATATGCCACTATTAGTTAAGTAACGTTTTTGGAACGGTTTTTGTGTATTCAGTTCATTGACTTCAGCTACCACCAATTTTGAATATTAATCACCTTCTTAGGGTCCTTTATGATCATTCATTAAGAATGATTTGAATTGCTTGCAATTTTCTTTAACACATTTCTAGCATACATTGACTATTTTTAAAACCACTAAAAAGTATCTTTATGCGCAACTACGTGCCACCAAAGTCCTTGGTCCCTTGGGGCCGGGTACAGGGCCCCTTAAAGTTTTTGCATCATAAATCTATATATATAAAAGAAAGTCTGGATTTCGTATCAATCAACGCGCAGCCAAAACTACTGAACCTAAAATTTTGAAAATCGGGTAAAAATACTTCTTATGGCAATGAGTGCCTCTAAGAAAGGATTTTCTAAAATTCCAACCCTAAGGGTGGTAAAAAAGAGAACGAACTTTAAAAAAATTCCTCAAAAATCCGATTTTATAGTTATTTTTCAACTGATAACATATTTTGGTGTATTTCTGAATGCTGAATTGAATGGTACTAACTAAATTCTTTTAAGTCCAATAGTTCGAGAGATATATCATATTTTTCTAATTTGGCGCTATCTTTGGCGCCAAAACCTCAAATTTTCAAGTTATAATTTCTAAAAGCTCATTTTCTTCATTCTGTTACTATAGCAAGGGAATAAATTCAAATTGAATATATTTTTAATCAATTCTTTTGGTTTGACAATTAAAACAACTATGTCATTTAGGAAAAAGTACAAACGATTCAAAAACTAAAATTAAAAAAACTGTTGTACTTTTTCGTTCTACCAACACCATGCCAAGATGTATGGTATCGCGCCATTTATTTCAACCCTAACTGTGCAAACGATTTTTACTGCAAACCGTTCCAAACATTAGCACTTGCTATTTATTGAACGTGAATATTTTTTATGAGTATTATTCCATCGTAATCTCGTAAAACTTTTTAATTTGTTATTTTTTTAATAGAAAACATTTATTATTAATTGTAACTTATTTATCACTGATACTGACATAGATTTTACTATTTGGCAGTTATCTGATGAGGAGGAAGCTACAATAAAATTATTTTAGGAGTTAGGAATTAACCCTCTAAGTGTTTGGGGCGTATTATTCCGTTCACTAAGCTCCAGGTTTCACAGCAATACAAGCAATATTTCAGATAATATAATTCTATAGATTTAAGAAATTTTAAATACATTAAAGAATGATTAATACTCTCAAGTATTACATTCATATTTGTAATTGAGTTTTTTTTATAATGTTGAAAGAATCATATTTTCTTAGCATTTAAAACAAAATTCAAAGAAAACAACATTACAATTTTACCCTTTTGCAAGACGCTCGGAGGGTTATACATATAAAAATGTTTGTTTAAAAAAACCATGAATGGCTTCATTCAAAGAATGAAACGTTTACTATAGTGTGCGAAATACGTATTACGTGCGCCACGCTGTCGTAGCAAAAGCCATTTACAATATCGAGAAGGCAGTTTAAATTGACTATATTCTATTACTTGCAAAATATTTATTTATGCTTTTATTTTAAGTACTTATTTTTATTGATTTAAAAACTGGTGGTTTAAACTATGTAATTTTAAGTTATATTTTTTAAATGCTCATTTTTTTTATCAACAAAATTACTTTTTTTCAAATGTTTCATTTCATTTTATAGACAATGACATTATTTATATTTCGCCTGCGTAAATTACAAAATACTCTTTGATGTTGAAATAAAATTTTTTGGTTTAAGGTTTTATTTCTTCTTATTACTTTTTCTTTTCATCATTTTAAATGAAATTAGTTAGACATATGTTTTAAATGTGCGTATTTTAAAGAAATGAGTAAAAGGCATGTATTATAGCCATGCAAAGGAACAAATTAATGATGTCGATAAAACAAAAGGGGTTTTTTTGGTACAGATGTCATATTCACCCCGTATTGGCGCGATTTTTTTCTGTCGCCAATATCATACAGGCAACAGGTACTTAACTTGCGCCAAAGTGTCGTTATTTTCCTTGATGTGGTAACCCGGATTATGTTGTTTATGCTGTTGATGTTTTCGCCAAATTGGCAACCGAAAAAAATCGCGCCAATATGGGGCGAATACGACATCTGTACTTTTTTTTTTTTCAAGGTTATAATATAGTGTGACGAAATGTACACCCGCAAGCAGTTTTTTCCTTACGGACTGTCCAATTGCTGTAGTGGCGTACATATTTTAAGAAATTAACAATTGTAATCTTAGAAACTAGCCGCCCTTGGAGACCAGTTTGGTCTCCCTTAAAATTTATGTTTGGGAAAGCATGGTAAGCATGGTAAGCATGGTATCGTGTTACTTTTATTCCTAATTTAATTTACTTGAACATTGAACTCCCATAAATATAATTAATATAATCCATTAAGCAAATATTAGTTTTTGTTCCATTAAAATATCTCAATTAGTTGATTTTCTGTAAACAAGTAAACCCTATTGGTTTACAACCGAAGTCTATGAAAATTTGGCTAAATATTAGAGAGATCGCCAAGTTGGCGTCACTTTTGGCGATATTTCTCCAAGTTAGCGACAAACCTGACGGCATTTGGCGGCAGAACAGGGAACCCTATGGTAACCCTCCTTATAGGTATGGAGATGCACTAAATGCTGTTCAATAACAAGAAAATTCAGATACAAAAAGAGATAAACATAAAAGTCAAAATAATAAGAAAACAAAGGTTGTTTTAAAACTGTTTAATAACTATTCAATGTTTATTTTAAAAATCAAGCCGAATTTTTCGACCTAAATTCATGTTGGGTTTTTTTTTAATTTCCGTTACAGTACATTAATCTGGCGTGATTTTACTAGAACACGATTATGACTAATTCACTGCTTTTTCTGATGCTTGATAAAAAACGCAAGCATGCGAATTTATTAAATGATATATAATTTTTACTCTGTTTCTTTTTAAAGTTAGGACAACGGGAAAGAAAAAATGAAACATTATGCAATCTTTTTTTAGGATTTCTAATTGTATTACTTAGCATATAATCCTAAATTAATTAATTAATATTGATAAAAAATATATATATTTAAAAATACTACATTCTCCATTTTTTATTTATTTTCAGTATTTTTTTATTTTAAAATTTTTCATTCTTGCAGTTTTAGTCATTTGGCATATTTTGTCGAGTGATGGGCGCATAATTAAATCTATTGTTGTGTCAACTCGTATAAAATTGTACGGTACAGATAATATTTGGTGAGTTATCACCTGAGATAGGCTAACAGTAAAATAACTTAAAATTGATGTATTAATTTATAACTAATTTTTTCTAATATCAAAGAGTTGCATTGTCATTATTGACCTATAAACACACCTGTAAACATAATGTTTATAATTCTAACATACCAGGGAGTGAGTTAAAAATCAATTAATGCTTGCAAAATTCCATCTTTACATATAAAAACTAGATTGACTTAAATAAAAAAAGGTGCAAAATTAGAATTGCTGATTAAGAAAGAGAAAAAAAGACAGGCAATCGAGCAAAATGGGAAGTTATGAAAGAGAGAATTTACCGTAGCGAAGCGCGGGTACTCAGCTAGTCTATATATATAAAAGAAAGTCTGAATTTTGCATTAATCAACGCGCAGCCCAAACTACTAAACCTAAAATCTTGATATTTGGGTTAAAAATACTTCTTATGACATAGAGTACCGCTAAGAACGGATTTTCTAAAATTCCACCCCTAAGGGGGTTAAAAAATAGAACGAACTTTTAAAAAATTCCTTAAAATTCTGATTTTATAGTTATTTTTCAAATGATAACATATTTTAGTGTAATTTTGTATGCTGAATCGAATGGTACTAACTAAATTCTTTTTAAGTCCAATAGTTCGCGAGATATTTGATATTTGTCTTTGGCGCTAAAACCTCGAAATGTAAAACATTACAAGTGATAATTCATCCATATTCATTCATATTGTACATCCGTTACTGTAGCAACGGAAGAAATTCAAATTAAATCTTTATCTTAATTCTTTTGGTTAAAGAATTAAACCGGCTACATTTGTTTAAAAAAATTTAAATAAATGCAAACGTCTTGGAAAAAAAGAAATATATATATTGATTTTATTAAAAATACAAGGAAGCGATCCGCTGAGAAATTAACATTATAAAACGAAAATATTTAAAAATGAAAGCAATGTTTGTGCGACTTAAACAAAATTTTTGTTACTTACATCCGGGCCATGTCAGATACAAGACAATTACACTAATTACAGCAACCCTTTTTTTTGTCCATTTGATAGTTTATTTATTATAGTTTTAAATTTATTTTATTATTATAGTTTTTTTTTAAACTATAGTTTATAGTACGTAATTTTATGTTATATATTTTATTTATTTATTTACTTTAAATAATTTGACATTTTTAACAAGGTTATGTATTTAAGAATGTTAAATTGCTATTACTGTTTTGAACATAATGGGCAAACGATAAAGATTGGCAAGTGCCAACCATTTTTGGCGATCTATCTCATGGTCTGGATAATAAGTAAATACCACTTTTTTCAATGGAAGAAATTGGAATTGAAATAATACATCGCGATTTATCGTTTTCTCCTGTATAAAAAGAAATAATGGGTACTTTTATGTCAGCCGTGACATAAAAGTGTGCCAGCCGTGTGTAAATTTCGCCTTTTTGGCCAATGTCAGACGGACGTCTTTTTGCACGCTTTTTTACTTACGTATTATCCATTCACAATGCTATAGCATTGTGAATGGATAATACGTAAGCAAAAAAGCGTGCAAAAATACGTTCGTTTGACATTAGCCTTTAAGTTATGGCATTATTTCCTATGATTGTTTTACTTTTTAGTTTTTTCAATGAAATTAATGTAAGGCATGTATTTTAAATGTATGTGTTTTAAATGAAATGAGTAGAACGTTTATATTTTGAATGAAAATAATAAAATAAGAACAAGGTATGGAAACAATCTTTGTTGATTTATTACTTGAGCCTGGCTAACAAAAATGTATCACAAAAGCCATATATTCACCTTTCTCTGGGTAGTTGTAATTGGGATTCCTGGTTAATCTTCCGTAATCGGATACCTCGCCAATCGCTGTATTAGCTACAATATTGAAAGCATCGTTTACGTATGAAGCGAAAACTTCACGATGAATTCTATTACAGAAAATCGTATCATCATCACCTACTGCATATTTGAAACGCAAATTTGCATTTCATTCCAATTGTTTATAATACTAGGGGGCTCTGCCCCCTACGAACTACGCTCGCCAACCCCCGTTCAGGCACACCAAAATCCAAAAAGCACGCTAATTTGATCGGCTTTAAAAATATTGAATTAAAATTTAAAAAAACAGTAGCGATCTCTCTGTAAACGGGTTTCCATTCGTTTTTCTTGGATTGGGGATTTTTAAGACCAAATCTGCTGCTGTTAAGAGATACAATGGTGGTTTTCGTATTTAATTAAAAAAATAGTTAAACATTTGAAAATAAGCTAATGTAAAATGAATTAAGTAAACAGCGTCATTGTCTCCCGGTATTTTTTTACAGCGCTGTAAAATAGTTCTTTTAAATAATTCATTTTAAATGTATCGTTTTAAATCTGACGTAATTTACACCAAAGTTTTATTTCTCTTATTAATAACGTGAAAATTCTTTTGTTGTTAGAAGGAAATATTATTTGCGCTGTCTTCGAATTCACGATAATAGTTGAAAAGATTATCTCAAAATATCTCTCACAAATATATTTTTCAATTTAAATTGTTTTGCTATATTTTTTTGCCATTTTAAATATGACGTAATTTCCTCAAATTACAAGTTTTAACGCATAATAATGATTTTTTTTATTTTAAGATTTTGTTTCTCTTTTAAAATTCAAGTGCAAATATGGTTCGTCGCAGATGTCATTGGCGCAAATTTTTTCTGACGCTAATTTCATATACGCAACGGGTACTTAACTGGTGCTAAAGTGTTGTTATTTTGCTTGATATCGTAACCCGGATGGGTACAGATGTCATATTCGCCCCATATTGGCGCGATTTTTTTCGGTTTCCAATTTGGCGAAAACATCAACAGCATAAACAACATAATCCGGGTAACCACATCAAGCAAAATAACGACACTTTGGCGTTGGAAAAAAATTTAAAATTGGAAAAAAATTGCACCAAAATGCTCGTATATGACATCTGTGCCTATGGTTCTTATGAAGTAATTTTCCTGCTTAAACATGTAATCATTTAATTCTAATTTTAAAGTTTTTTTTCTGTTTGTAATAGTCACGTGTAAATAAATTTTTAATTTGAAGTAAACATTATTGTTTGCGCCGTTTATGCAACTGGCAACAGTTTAAATTAATAACATTTTCTAAAATTTGTAAAAAATATCTCTCGAAATGCTGAAAATTTGAATTTAAAATTGAAATAAAACATCAAAAAATGAGTCAAATAAGAAAACTAAATGCAATCTGCACATCGGGAAGTTATAACGTATAAAATGATCTAAAAATGATTAAATTCTCATGTATAGTTTTTGCTCCAATAAAACTTTTTTAATGGAACGATTTTGTCCAACTTTAGCATTAAATATCTCTTAAAATAATTCTTCGATTTGAAAACTGTCTGCATCAGCGTATTTATCAAGCATTTCTCTATAATACCACCGATTTTCATATTTTTGTATGCAACAGTTTTTTTAATATTAACGATGAAAGGCCATGCTTAAGCATTCAAATTGGATGTGGTCTACCCGGAATATCTACGCAGATGTTCATTGGTCCTTTTCCAAATCAAAACTTTTTTTTATATATAGAAGGATTTTGATAAGATATGCCACTATGAGTTAGGTAATTTTTTGGAGCGGTTTTTGTGTATACACGGTATTCTACGTTGCTTAATTATAGAGATAAACGAAAAAAGTTAAAAAATTAAGTGAACCTGATTATTAATGGTTAGCCTTAAAAAAAAATTTCTATTGAACAGATTTTCAACCAAGTGGCACTGTTACATAATTTTTCAAGAATGGTTTTAGTATATAACATTTCATTACATGTTGTTATAGAGCTATTGGAAAAGTTATAGAGAAAGGTGAACGGAATTATGAAAGATACATCTACTATCTATCTATTTATATAAAATCCAAGTCTCTGTGTACCCCTCACTATTCCGGTAGGACCGCCTCATTGAAATGAGTAATTGTTGAAAAATATTAATGCAAGGTTATCACAGTAGCGCCAAATGTTAGCCAACTTGACGATAGCTGGCTAATTTGGCGAAATTCCCATTTAAAACCATTAATCTTTCATAATGGAGGTCACCGAAATTTAATTTAAACTCCACTCTTTTAAAATACTTTTTCGAAAGTTATGGGTGAGAATTTAAAGTACATCTTTACATCTTCCTCCCAATGCTACTAATAAAATAACCGCCAATAGACAACGGTGTACTGTGTGAGCTCCTAACTGCGCGATTTTAATGTGCTTTAGGTACTTTTCCAGTATAGGTGCCTTGGTGAAAAAGGAAATTTGGTAACATATTTTCCGGGAACCTATTCACTGTTTCATTTTATATACACACGCATTTTTTTCGATATTTATACGTTTTATTTAACATAAAAAAGCCGTTTCTCTAATTTTATACAGAAACAGATGTAATTTGTACATAAAAACATCAATAATATACATATAAAACAAACATAAACGCTTATCAAATTTGTTTTCATAGCTGTGTATATGATTTGACAACAAATCTCGATATTTTTCCGTTATACGACACCATGCCAAAATGTATGCTAATGCGCCAATTATTTCAAAATGCTAAAAGATATTTGTAATTTTATGCCAGCAGTTTAATATGAGTTTTATTTTATTGCTTTATTTTATAGCAGTTATTTGTTCACTTATTTTAAGTATATATTTGTGATTTGAGGAAATAGTTCGTAAAAGTCTGGAATTTTCAAATTTTATATTTTTTAAATGCTCACTTTAGTATCGACAATGGTTTTTCTTTTATTTTTCAAATGCTTCAATTCACGATTTTGCGCCAACTATTACGCTTGGTGACAATGGTGTCCGCATAACGGAAAAGTACCCAAATCTCACTTTCTGATGCCCAAATTACACCAAGCTTTTTTTAAAAAATGCCAAAGCCCCTACTGTGGAAAAGTACCAAACTGTCTATTATTTTGCGCTATCCGTGTTATAGTTTATAGTATATGCAAGGGGAGTGGAGCGAAGAGTTTAAACATTAGATATTAAAGTTTCGGCACAGATGTCATATACGCCCCATATTGGCGCGATTTTTTTCTGACGCCAATGTCATATACACAACGGGTACTTAACTGGCGCCAAAGTGTCGTAATTTTGCTTCATATGGTAATCCGTATGTTGTTGTTTATGCTGTTGATGTTTTCGCCAAATTGGCGACGGAAAAAAAACGCGCCAATATATGATAACGTATATGACAACTCTGCCAAAGTTTCTATAAGGTTTCTATAAGTTTCTATAAAGCAGTATAAGCAATATAATTAAGAATAAAATAAATGCAAAATAAGACTAAAGAAGAAAGAAAAATCATGCGTTAAGCATAGAATATGAAACACTTTCCAACACATCCTGAATGCTTTAAAAAAACTTCGTTATTTAGGGAAGTAAGGTATATAAGATAACGTTACTTCTTAGATATCCCGTCGACCAATTTCGCCAAATTATATAAATCGCCAAATCAATAGTAAAACATTAATAAAAATACAAATAAAACGTCGAATTAATGGTTTTATTGGCATTTAATTAATTAATGGCAACCATTATTGGCAATTAATCTTACAATTTAGCGACAGTAATTTGGTCGACGGGATAACTAAGAAGTACCAAGATAACTAAGTAAACATTTTAGAAAACGCATAAAAAATTTAAAAATTGATTTCAGCATTTCCCGTCCATAGCCAATAGTACTGCTATTACATGCCACTATTTAGCTAAAATTTAATTTAAACTACTCTTAAAACTACCGAAATCACATTTCCAGATATTATCATCCATAAACGGTTATGTATCCAATTCTTTGCGTGACAATGTATATCATTTTATCTATATTCCACAAACATTTCTTAGGAAACTAAATGCAGTTCAGCGTAAAAATGCATAACTCCTTTAAAAACCACCTTTAAGCAAATTACTCTCATACTCAGTAACCCTTAGGTGTACAGATGTCATATTCGCCCCATATTGGCACGATTTTTTTCCGTCGCCAATATCATATACGCAACGGGTACTTAACTGGCACCAAAGTATCGTTATTTTGCTTGATGTGGTAACCCGGATTATGTTGTTTATGCTGTTGATGTTTTCGCCAAATTGGCAACCAAAAAAAATCGCGCCAATATGGGGCGAATATGACATCTGTGCCCCCTTAGGAATTCTTTTGTGCAGCCCTGCATATGAACTGTAGCATTTATACACACAGTATAGTATGCTTAAATGTAGTGAAACATAAAAGCGCATATCATAATTAAAAATGCATTTCTAGCAATCATTGCTTATGTACAATATTTCGGAGAAAAGTTTCTTGGCGAGAAAGAAGTTTGCCAACGTATTTTCTGGCAACCTATTTACTGCTTCATACTCACAAGCAATTTTTTCCATATGTATACAATTTGGCACAGATGTCATATACGCCTTATATTGGTGCGATTTTTTTCCGACGCCAATTTGGCGAAAACATCAACAGCATAAACAACATTCGGGTTACCATTATAAGCCAAATAACGACACTTTGGCGCCAGTTAAGTACCCGATGCGTATATAACATCGGCGTCAAAAAAAAAAAAAAAAAAAAAAAAAAAAAATCGCGCCACTGTGGGCGTATATGACATGTGTGCCGACAATTTAATATAAAAAAAGCTAGGTACAGATTTCATATTCGCCCCATATTGGCGCGATTTTTTTCGGTTGCCAATTTGGCGAAAACATCAACAAGATAATCCGGGTTACCACATCAAGCATTTTGGCGCAAGTTAAGTACCTGTTGCCTATATGATATTGGCGACAGAAAAAAATCGCG
This sequence comes from Maratus speciosus, assembly GCA_963932465.1. Classification (NCBI taxonomy): domain Eukaryota; kingdom Metazoa; phylum Arthropoda; class Arachnida; order Araneae; family Salticidae; genus Maratus; species Maratus speciosus. Next base: position 45,400,096 of record OZ010786.1, read on the forward strand.
CCAATATGGGGTGAATATGACATCTGTTCCAAAAGCTATTTACCCATTTCCATAAAGAAACAGAAATAATTTTTGCACAGATGTCATATACGCATGGGGGTTGGCGTATTTTTCTATCACGCCAATTTGGCAGAAATCGCGCTTTCGAATACCAGTTACTTATATATTTTTCAATTATTTGCTATCATTTTGAAAAGGAAATAACTATAAATAAATAAAAGTTTGAATAATAACTATAGAACAAAGCAGGGTACAGATGTCATATTCGCCCCATATTGGCGCAATTTTTTTCGGTTGCCAATTTGGCGAAAACATCAACAGCATAAACAACATAATCCGGGTTACCACATCAAGCACTTCGGCGCAAGTTAAGTACCTGTTGCCTATATGATATTGGAGACAGAAAAAAATCGCGCCAATATGGGGCGAATATGACATCTGTTCCCAAAGCAGTTTATATAATTAAAAAACAGAAAATAAAAGTAAATAAACAATTTATTAATAAATAAAAATAATAGCCGGGTTACCATAGCAGGCAAAATAACACCATTTTGGCACCAGTTAGGTATCCCGGTTCATATCTGAAATCTGCGCCGTAATTTGTATTTAAAAAATTATATATACTTAGAAACGATTTTTTTATGCATATAAGTGCATATATAAACAAAGATAAAATTTCATTAGATTTGTTTTCATAGCTGTTTATATATTTTTGCAACATATCTCACTTTCTGATGACCGAATCGCGCCAAGCTTTTTTTAAAAATGCGCTATAATGCAAAAGTACTTAAATAAATAATTAACAGAAATAACAAATTATACAAACTAAAACTTTTTATTTCGGGATCAAAGCATTGTTTTTAATTTCGATTAAAAATACATATATCCTTGGATAACTTCAATCGAAATTAATTTCACAGCTTAATATCTCATTCCATAAAACTAAACAAACACAAGTGATTCATTCATCGTGAAACGTCAAAAATATTAAATCATTGAGGTAATCATTCACAAAGTAAGTTCTCCAACAATCAATGGGCAATATTCTAATGACGTCATAGTAGGTAAAATGGTGGCGGTATCGTTTGTTTATGGTTTGTGATCACAAAGATTTAATTTTGCAATGTCTCTTAGTTACATTATTTTATTGTCATATTTATGAGCCCAGAACAAAAGCCTATTTTTTCATTATTTAGTTATTAAAGACGGAAAAAAATCATAAATGCATGATTTGAAAATTTTAAATAATTTTCTTTCTTAATACTAAAAAATAACATCAAGAAGTAACAGCGGGTTTAAGTTAAATAAGTTTAACTGTTTAATTCTATTGTAATATTCAAAATAGCTGTATTTATTAGATTTCAGTACTCAACATCAGGGCGCGATTAAACTTTGAAGTTAGAGGAATTACAATGTCATTTCAGGACCTTTCGTTTGGAGAAGCTTTCCTAAATTCCATATATACATGGAAAATCTTCAGTGTTAGAAATATTATTCCAACGACTGACATAACACGAGAACGGCCTGCAATTTTACACAAGTTTTTGAAAGCTACTTTATATCAGAAATTTTACTAAAAACGGGTTACTTTTTTGTTATAGCGGCCATTAGGATTATGGCACGTTGCAGCCAATTTCGCCAACGTCGTAACCAAGATCGTGAAGCACACACATATAATACCATATAATACCATTTCATGAAATCGTATAGGACAATTTAATAGTTCTTAACCTTACTTCAAGTGTGTTATTTATTTATTTTTAAGGCTCAACAATCTAAATTGTCCAATATATGAATTAAAAAAATGTAAACAAAGATTGAATAGACATGACCGCAAAAAACCTCAAATCTGCGTAACACTTGGAACCAAACTGTGCAGATTACTGTACATAGTTTTTCATAAATGTGTTTCGTTCTTAAAATGTGTTATTTTCATCTATCACTGCGGAACAAGCGAAAAAACTCATATTCTTGCACATGAGTTGTATATATCTTTATATCTAAATTTCCGTCATTTTTGACGGGCTACCTTTCTAGTAATTATATAAAATGCGAATTTGTCTTTCCTTCCACCCGTATATAATTTGAGTTTTGCTGGATGTATTTTGATGGGACTTAACACTGTTAGTTAGATATTTTTTTGTGGATGGTTGGTATTTCTTTCATGATTGGTACTTCTTGCATGGATAGTACTTTTCTGTAGCGAAGTTTTCTTCTGGGTTATTGTTTTTTCTGAAGCACAAATTTGACAACATATCAGATCGCAGAAAATCACATTACAAGAGAAAGTTCCCAAACTAGGTGAACCCGATTGTGAAAGATTACCTTTTATTTAAAGCTCTACTGAACTTATTTCGGTTGGAGTTGCACAGTTAGGTAATATTTCAGGGATTGTTTCAATATTTAACAATTCATTCTACATTTTTAGTTATGGAGCTACTATGAGGAAAGTTCTCAGTGGTGTCGTTGTAATAAAAGTCGGATAAAATCTACAGGCAGAAGGTATATACTAGAGAGTATATATATGTTATAGCTATGGAGAGAGTGCAGAGTTTCTAAAAAAAATCCAGAAGGTCTACGGCGTATAGCCTATGCTACATTCTTGAAAGTTCTACAATCACGTTAACGCGATTATGAAAGCTATATTTAACTATCTATTCCATATATAAAATATAAAGCGCAATTTCGGTGCGACCACTTATAACTTGAGTTCTTTTGAATAGACTTTAAGAAGACCTGCATTGTTAGTTAGATACATTTTCAAGAAAGAGTTTCGTATATAACACATGTCATTGTGCGTTGCTCAGTTATAGAATTATGTGCGCAAGCTCTTTAATCAGTGAACCCTATTTCGAAAGATTAGACTTTATAAAAGATTTTACTGAGTTGAGTTCGATAGAATTAGCACTGGTTGTCAGATAATTTTTCAGGAAAGGTTTTAGTATATCACACATATTGTTCTACATTGCTTTGCTATAGAATTATAGGTGAAAGTTCTATAATCTGATGAACTCTATTATGAAAAATTAGTCTTAATGGAAGGTTCTACTGAACGGATTTTGATGAGATTTGCATTTTTAAATTTTCAGGGATGATTTTAATATGCTACATATTGTACTTCCGTTACATAATCCGTTACCGTATTCAATTATAAATAATCAACTAAAAGATTTGCTTCTGAACACTCGAAATGTTGTCTGAGGCATTAGAAGATATAAAACCGTAATGGCGTTCATATTGTTTTCAGCAATGCGGAAGATAATTGGAGATAAATGTATATATTGCTTTAAAACACAAGATCAAATACACCGATATACACTGCTCAAAACAATTAAAGGATATTTGAAGTTTTATATAAAATAAAGATATAAACGAAATTTTTTTTTGCCGAAAATAGAAGAAGAGAATCACAAATGCAAATTTTTCTGGTTTTCAAACTGTGGAGTATGCAAATTTTGAGTTCGACGTCAAAAACGTCGCTTCAGCGGCAGCGAATGAAATTTGACTTTCAACTGGATAAAAGAGAATGAAGACAAGGATGATCGACATTCAGTGATTGCTTTGTTTCGATGAGTACGATGTCTCAGCGAAGTCATTTGACAGATTCAGAAGCTTTGAGAATTGTTGGTAGGTTAGAAGGGGGCCAAACTCAAGCCGAAGTAGCGCAAGCCATTGGAGTGTCACAAAGTGTCATTTCCAGGATCTGGAACCATTTTTTGGAGAGTGAATGTGCAGGCCGAAGACCAGGGCAAGGTCGTAGACGGGCAACAACGCCCAATGAAGATCGGTATTTAGCGTTAACAGCTCGGAGACACCGAACCATGAACGCTACTCTTCTCCAACAACACATTCGCTCGGCTACAGGCAGCACGATTTCAACTCAGACTGTCCGAAACCGGCTCCATGCTGTAGGTCTGTATGCTCGCCGACCGATGGTATGTGTTAGATTAACATCAAGGCATCGTCGCGACCGCAGGGAGTGGGCAACCGAGCATGTCAACTGGAGGAGAAATGAATGGAGCAATATTCTGTTTTCTGACGAGTCCCGTTTTTCTGTGCATCCAGATAATAGGCGTATTCTCATCTGGAGGGACCGTGGCAGTAGGAATAATCCTGCGTTCGTGCACGAAAGTGTCAGATTTGGCGGTGGAGGAGTGTTGGTGTATGGTGGCATCTCCATTGACGGGCGCACTGACCTCTACATCATTCGAGATGTAGTTCTGACTGGTCGCCGATATAGGGATGAGATCCTCAGACCTATTGTAGTCCCTTACGCTGCAGCAATCGGAGATAACTTCATTTTAATGGACGATAACTGCAGGCCACATCGTGCAAACCTGGTGGAGGATTTCCTTTTCGAGGAAGGAATCGTTCGAATGGAATGGCCAGCGTGTTCTCCAGACATGAATCCAATCGAGCACGTTTGGGACGCTCTAGGAAGACGAGTTTCTGGCCGCCAACAACCCCAACAAACTCTCCAAGAACTGGAAAGAGCTCTTCTGGAAGAGTGTGGCAGAATACCCCAACTCGTCATTAATAGCCTCATTGAGTCCATGCCTCAAAGGTGTTCAACTTTGCTGGCCGCCCGTGGAAACCATACCCCCTACTGAAAATGATTTTCTTTGAAGAAAACACCTTTTCTTATTCTTTTTTTCTCATATGCACAAATTCTGTTTTTTTTCCTTTAGTACACAAATGCGCAATAAAATGCATTTCTTTCTGCCAAACATGTGTAATTTATTCTCATATAACCTACTATGTCTGTCGACCATGTATCAATCAGCTAAACAGTTTACCAGATACAAAATCCACCTAAAACTGCAATATCCTTTAATTGTTTTGAGCAGTGTATTTCGTTTGGAGAAACGGACCAGCGAAGCGGGCGAAGGCTGCTAGTAAGTTATAAATAGATTATAGAAATAAATTTAATGTTTAAAGAAGATCGGCTTTTTTTTATTATTCGGGCGATATCAAAAACAAACATTTTACGGTAACAGTAAATTCGTCAAAAAAAATCTGCTTCAAGCCAGTTATGAGGACTGTAGTTTGATAAAAATCAAATTTTAATTTTAAAACGTGTACATGAAACACAAGCTATTTTTATATAAATACGGGACATTCAAAGAAGAATAACAGAATGAACCAAACGATCAAGTAAACAATAAGAAATTTAGCTTATCTTAAAAGTATGGTGTAACGCTAAAATGCTACAATCTGAGTAAAATACCCTTTTAAATTTTAGGAAATTGAAGAATACAAGTGTTTAATTTATTATTTTGAAAATACGATCAACGATTCTAAAACTCCGACAATGAGAAGCAAGCCGCTTTCTGGGCAGGGTATAAATGTAAACAAAGAGCACGTTGCGATGTTTTGGTTCAGGGTTTGAAGCTGAATCCGACTTCACTTTTTCGACGGTTTTCGGCGAAATTGGTGGGCCGTATGTATCTAGTAGGCTATGCCGATAATTACCAACTTATTAGCTGACTTTGTCCCGCAAGTTACGCCACCTGGTGTATACTCCTGGTAATACTCCATAAACAAATGCATAGTAAAAAATTGAAAATGTTGTGTTATTGGCAAAATTGTATAAAATATTTTTCGAATTCCAGTAAAATAAAGTCGTAAAAAAATATTTCACACAATTATGTTCTGGCTTTAAAAAATGAAACATATCAAAAATGAAGATTTAAATATAAGATTTATTGATATTTTTTCAGGGTACTTGTTAGTTATCCCGTCCACCAATTTCGCCAAATTATATAAATCGCCAAACTACTTGCCAAGTTCTACAGATTGACACAATTTTTTATTTTAAATAACGAAAAAACAAATAAATTAGTATAACATTAATAAAAATACAAATAAAACGTCGAAATATTGGTTTTGTTGGCCATTATTGGCATTTAAACTTAAAATTAATTAATTTATGGCAAACCATTATTGGCATTTAATCTTGCAATTTAGCGACAGTAATTTGGTCGACGGGATAACTAACAAGTACCATTTTCAGTATATAGGACTTTGCGGGTTATTTTTTTTTTTAAATCGTGGCACAATTTGGGCTTCGTAAAGAGCGATTTGTTGCCGATTGATATAAACAGTTATGAAAACAAAACTTATGAACTGTCGGCTTGTTTCATAAGAATTTACGGCACAGATGTCATACTGTGCTATTTATCTATTTTATATACAAATATTAACAAATCGTATATAAAAAACAATAATAATATCTAGAAACTAAATTTATACATGTAAATTCGGCACAGATGTCATATTGGCGCGATTTTTTTCCGACGCCAATTTTGCGAAAACCTCGTTACCATTATCTATATCCGGATAACCATATCAAGCAAAATAACGACACTTTGGTGCCAGTTAAGTATCCGGTGTGTATATGACATTTACGCCAGAAAAAAATTGCGCCAATATGACATCTGTGCCGAATTTACATGTATAAATTTAGTTTCTAGATATTATTATTGTTTTTTATATACGATTTGTTTATATTTGTATATAAAATAGATAAATGCCTTTTTTATATTAAAAAAATTGTACAAATATTGGAAAATATTGCTTCTTTATGTGAAACAGTGAATATGCTTCCAGAAATTACGTTGCCAAATTTTCTTCTCTCGCCAAGACCCCTGTACTTGAAAAATACCGATTTATTATTATATAATGTAGTATTAGCTATTGTTCTGTAATCTGTTCCACAGTCAAAGTTGACTGCAAAAACGCGATGCTGGAATAATGTGGTATCAAGTATGCGGTTTAAAAATAAAATTAATTTTGCGCCAAACTACACTTACGCCAATTGGCTCTAGGTCTGATTAAGGAAGAATACTCAAATTAAGATTTACAAACACCAAAATCGTAGCATGACAAGAATACGGTATTTGCGGAAAGTTGAGGGACATGTATAAATTTAAGTGATTATTAAACTTTATTTTTCGAATTTTTTTAAGTGCTTATGACTTCAGTCTGTTTTTTTGTGTATCTATGCGTGTTTTAACTTTCTTAAAATACTTTGATACATTTTAGTAAAACTTACATAACATATGTGAGTTAAAACCAGGAAATTAATTACGCACCAAACTATGCCCGCCAAGATATGCCAATTGCCTGTGGAGCCAATTATGAAACTTCCCATAGATTAATACATACAAACTTTAAAAGAAAAAACAGTGAAGCTTTCCTCTAAAGTATGTTAAACTGAAATGATCCCCCATACCTTCAAAAATAAAACAAATGATAGGCCAATAAATAAATAATTGAGACTGTGCATTGAAACAAATTGAAGGAGCGATGTTAAATTAATGCTGTAAGGTGAAATTAATTGTGAAAAGAAAAGAAATAGCAGAAATAAAATAAATCACATATTTGAAAATATAAAAGAGAAAATGAAATATTTTACATTTTCCGGATCTAGATGCTATCCATTTATTTCAATAACTAATATCACTGAGAAATTCATGGTAAAATAATTTTCTTTCCTGATTATAATTATTATTATTATTATCATCATCATTTATTTACATAACGGAATACAGCAGTAAACATTTTTTGTTTAACAGTAAAATAAGTTCATTTTTTAAATAAAATGTCTAGAACATATGAAAATTTTAAGATTAACAACTATCATTTGCAAACTACAAAGCACATCATAAAGAAAATGGTAAAAGACAAATGGAAAACAAATTAAAAAATATTTCTGTTTCTCACGTTAGATGGCGCTAGTCACGGGAAACCATGTGGTTTCTAACCACGTGTACAGTGGACAAAGGAAAGTTAGCGATTGCGAGGCCTGTTATTTCGATAAGGAGGCATTGGCTTAAGCCTTTAAATTGGATGAGTTCTACCCGGAGTATCTACGCAGATTTTCATTGGTCCATTTCCAAATCAAAACTTTTTTTTTTTATATATAGAAGGATTAAAAATTAAAAATGACAATTTGTGGAAAATTCCTTATCATTCAACTGCTTTTAGAGAACAACTAAAAATTTGTTTACTCTAACGTCGATATCTTTCTGAAATTTTACGATATTTGACAAGATTTTTTTAAATAAGTTGCTCCATAGAGTTGACTTTTAAATTTTGTAAAATGATCCCTGCTATAATTCGCGCATGCGCAGATAAAAATTATTTCATACAACTGCTCATATTTCCTAAAATATTTAATATATTTATATTCCAATTGCACTATATTGTTTCTACTACATTTCGAAAATTTTCGTGAAACCGGAGTTATTTTTGGTTCAAAACCCTTCATGTTATAAGCAAAAAACATGCAACAATTTGTTAATTTTTTTCAAATAAATTGCTATATCTCTCTGAATATACATACTATTCTTACACAAAAGAACACACATATTGCACAATGTCTGTTTATTTATATTCGGCAGCGGTAGATAATTTCGTGCATTTTATTTTACAGGGTGATCCCAAGTATTATTTTTTTCTTTGATTTTTTGTTGGCCCCCCGATTGCCCTCCTTATCAAATTGACATTGCTAATTATGTGGTCATACCTGTTCTTTTCAATCCTGAAATTCCAGAAAAATCTGTCAATTATATTTCTAAATATTCGACAGTATGTCTAAAATTGAAAGTTGCCGGTCATTAATGGCAATATAGTGTAAATGCTACTTGTATCACCCGATTAGTAATATCATTTGCTAATTATAACTGCACTTAAATGTTTCTTACAGGGTAGTCTATATGTAGAGATTCTAACAAACTTTCACACATTCAAAGAAACGCCTAATTTTCACATCATGTTTAGATTCTTCAGTAAATTTCATCTTCGGACACTTAAAGGGAAGTTATACTCCTAAATAGTTTACGAATTATGAATTTTAAGTTTGGAACATCTAATGTTAAATTCATTTTTAATGGTTGTAAAACAAATTGTATCGTCAGTAATTTTTTAAATATAAGTTAAAACTACTCAGCGTAAAGAGTTGTAACTTTGATTTCCTATATCTTAAGATTTTCAAATTATTTCATTTAAAGGTAACACAAAAGAATTTGCTTACATAATAGCCTACGGGAAAAGAGCTTTTTTTAATTACGTTAGACAATTTGAAAATTAATGAAATTGATATGCATTAATCAGTTTTAGTAGACTAGGGGGGAGCTCTGTCCCCCCTCCCTGCTGGCTACGCTCACCAACCCGCAGCATACTCGCTTCGCGATTCCGTTCGGTATCGGGAAGCAATCCCTATTTCCTAGCCAACCCCAAAAGTAATTATTTTGCGTTTCCATTCTGGATCGCTTCGCAATCCCTTATTTTCTATGCATTCAATTTTTAGATTCTAAACACAGATGACCACCCATCCCTCCTTTCTCATTAGTTAATGAAATTATCTTATTTCTGTAAAAATCACTTTTACCACCGACCCCTAAAGAAATTTAAAAAAACAACAACAACAAAAAAAAAAAACAGAAGTTTATCTATCGAAATGCAGAAGATTCTTCCCTTTCCTCGCCCATCCTATCTAAATTCTTTACTTTCACGGTTTTCACTAAGTACAATTCCCGCTAAGAAAAGACAGAAAGCTGTGACCAGTGAGATGCGTTTTGCAGTATCTACGTAGATTTTCATTGGTCCATTTCCAAATCGTTACTTTTTTTATATATATAGTAGGATAACTAGTATATACTAGTATATATATATATATTATATATATATATTATATATATATATAGTAGGATAACTAGTATATACTAGTATATATATATATTTTATATATATATATAGTAGGATAACTTCCTGTACTAATAATATCTGAATAGCATTTATCGTTCATTTACAGCAAACCATAAAATATTTCAGAAGAAATACTCTCTATTAGCAGTAATTGGTGGAAGTGCATTTTCATTTAGCATAAGATTTTACGGTTTTTTTTTTGTTTTTTTTTTTTTTTTTTTTTTTTTTTTTTATTAAGCTGTATGAATAATTTCTGTGCATAATGTATATAGATACACAAAATAATTTCTAAGCATTAATGAATGATGTCGTAAATTGCTAAACAAAAGTTTCCTGTCTCGAGTAGATTTTCGTACGTGATACCGTTTTATATGTTTTGTAAATATATATTTTTCTTTTTTCCCCTGAATTATACTGATTAAAAAAGATATGATACGAATTGTACGAGGGGCATTCAAGTTCTAAGGCGTCCGATTTTTTTTTACTAACTAACTACTCACCCGAAAACTATGAAACTGTTGTTACTTCTCGACGTAACGTACACATTTTTCACAACATCAACGCCATCTGACGTACAACCGTTAAATTACAATGTTTTCTTCTAGACAATTCTCGAATAAGCGCAAAAAATAATAATAACAATATTTAAATCCCCATTGATCAAGGCCGTGTAAAGGCTGAAAACGTTTCGGGTTTTTAATGTATTTTAAACAATTTATATTATACGTATGCATCTTAAAGTAGTTTTATCACTCTTATTTGTGCTTTTTATATGAATCTTAATCCTTACATTCAGTTAAACAACTATTATTTCATTTATTCATTTCACATATCCGAATTAGTGTTTTTATAAATTCGTTTCGTTAAGATCTTGAAGAAAATGACAATATTATATCAATAATTAATCATCCTTATGAATTTCTTTCTCCCCTTTCTTTAGCGTTTATATAAATGACGTCATTTCGAAGAATTTATTCAAAATATTTCCAGTTTAGGACTAAAATAAATGCTTAGATAATTGTATTTTTCTGTCTAAACAACCATCTCGGCTTTAAGCGCCATTGTGAACTGGAAAGAAAAAAATGAAAAACCTACAATAGAGTTATTATTATTATATTTTTTAAGTCAATGAAATTTTTGTCAATAATGAAAATGACAGACGATTTTTGGTTTTCTGAAATAAACTGATTTCTGAAGATCGAATATGTGGAAATAAGTTTTTATTTATTCAGCTGTTCTTGGGAAACATAATTTAATCACAATATTGTCTTCAGTCAATTATACTGTCAATTATGCTGAAAAAAGCTGTGCAGATCTCCCTGTAAATAGGTTTCCATTCAATTCCCTTTGATTGCAAAAATTTAAGGCCGAATCAGTTGCCGTTAAGACATCCAATGGTTGTTTTCGTTTTTGATTAAAGAGGATCAGTTAAACAGTTTAAAAGAAGCTAAAATAAAATGAATTAAGTATACAGAGTGTTTGTCTTCCGGTATTTTAAAACAATCTCTATAACAATAGCCTAAGTCATGCGACTATCATCAGCAGTTCCGGGCGGACCACTTCGCTTTTTATACACTGTTAAAATTTTTGCAGCATTCTGGCAGGTCATTCGACCGCTTTTTGAAAAAACGGTTTCATAACTATAATTTAACTATATTCGGACCATAAAATGGCCAATAATATGGTCAGAATAGTGTTAAAATTACGGTTGTGTAACCGTTTTCGGAAAAAACGGTCAAATGACCTGTCAGAATGCTGCAAATTTTTAACAGTGTACTCTAGGTGCCATTTTGATACTTTAATGTTAGCCAGACACAATTGATAAGCCGCCAAATATTATTCAATCGCCATCATTTCATCTATATTATAATAGTTCAAGTAATCAACTTCCATAAACAAATACGGTCTGATACCAGTTACATATGTATTTTTGGTACTACATAGTTATCCCGTCGACCAAAAATCTATCGCCAAACTATAAGATTAAATGCCAATAATGGTTGATCGTAAATGTCACTTTCACTTGACTTTAACAAGTTACACGTGTTTACGTCATCAAGTGATTTTTATTTCGACGTTTTATTTGTATATTTATTAATGTTATACTCATTTATTTGTTCTTTCGTTATTTAAAATAAAAATTATGTCAATTTGTATAATTTGGCGAGTGGTTTGGCCAGTTATGTAATTTGGCGAAATTGGTCGACGGAATAACTAAGTAGTACCGTGTTTTTTAATTATTTTCTATTCTTCTCAAAAAGAAATAACAAAAAAAAATAATTGATAACTATAGAACAAAATAATTTATATAATTTTTAAAAAAGAAATAAAGTAAATAAATATTTAGTATTAAATAAACAATAGCCGGGTTACCATGTCAATCAAAATAACTCCATTTTGGTGTCAATTAAGTACCCCGGTACGTATATGACATCTGTGCCAAATATTTTTCTTTTCGTTTTTTTTTTTTTTTTTTTTTTTTTTTTTTTTTTTTTTTTTTTTAAGAAAGAAGTGAAAGCCATCAATTTTAAATGAAAGTTTTGTATTTTAAATAAAATGAATAAAGGGATTATATTTTTAAATGAAATTAATGAAATATAAAAAAAAAAAATGAGACGGGAAAAATGTTTGGCGATTTATCACCTGCGTCTCGCTAACATAAAAATACCGAGTTCTTGATTTCTCTACCAGAATCTTTCGATTTGGCGAAAGATGTTCAAGTAAATTGAATTATGAGTAAAAGTAGCATGATACATTTCTTAGCATACATTTAAGGTAGGCCAAACTGGTCGCCAAATCAGTTTAAGATAATAACCTTTTCTGAAATATGAAAAAAAAATCTGTTATGATTAAAATTTGAGTTGCCATCATTAGAAAAAAGTATATAAAATTAGAAAAAAAATAATTTTTCGAAAACTAATTCGAATTTAAAAATTCTAATACCAGTTTTGACATTTGTGGATCAATGCGGATTTTTGGTGTTAATTTCATCGCAAAGTATTCCATATTTTAGGAGAAATCGTCGTGAAACATAATCAGTTGTTTAATCAGTCGTTTCATAGAATCGTTTCATAAATTCATTACATTTCAGTCGTTTCATATATCCGTTTCATAAATTCGTTTCATTAGGATTTTATATATATAGGGTAGATATAAATAACTATATTCTTGTTTGATCTCATGGAAAAGTTTTATCGCAAATATGCATTATCAATCTTTTAATTAAAGTAGCGCATAAAGTCTGATATTCATAGAAGGAAATTTGAATACTTATTTTGATGAAAAAATTAAGAGAAAATATCATTTTTCTCTTTATATAAAAGCATTGCCATTGTTTTCCTTTATTTTATTTCTCTGCATTGGAAACGGAAATATTATACGTGAGCCTTAATTATGTTTCTAGAAATAAGAAATGAAATTTATCGATTAAATTTATCAAAACTTCTCTTTTAGTAGATTTCCAAAAAATTGCATTTCTTCTCTGTTGAATTTTCGAAGTATCTGATTTTTTTCTTTAGTTTTTTTTTCCCTTTTAAAACTAGAACTGATATTTATTTTCAACTGTTAACAGTAACTTTATTTGCGTATGATTTAAGAAAGAATCAGTGCATTAATTTTCCTGATATTTAAAATCATATGCAGCTAAAATACTCTGCTTCAGATTTTATAGTAGACAATACTTCTTATGATTCCATTTTACACATTTACGTTGGTTATTGCGTCGGTTAAACATTTTTTATCGCAAATATTCATTATCAGTAACATTAATTAATGAGCACATAAACTATGTTATTGCTAGAAGGAAATGTGAATACTTATTTTGATGGAAAATTTAAGAGAAAATCTCAATTTTCTCTTTATATAAAAGCGTGGTATTATTTTCCTTTACGTTATTTCGCTGTTTTGGCAAAGGAAATATACGTGAATTCTAAATTACATTTCTAGAAATAAGAAATGAATTTTCCAAATAACTTTATCAAAATTATTATTTTCGTCCATTTTCCAATAAAATGCATTTCTTCTCCGTTGAATTTTCGAAGCATCTAATTTAAAGGTTTTTTTAGTTTTTTCTCTTTTAAAACTAGAAGTCTTATTTACTTTAAACTAACTGTTATACATAACTTCTTTTACATGTGATTTAAAAAAGATTCGGTGCATTAATTTTCCAGATAATTAAAATTACATGCAGTTAACGAACTCTTTATTACGGTAAATTTTAAGCAATATCTTTGATGATTCCTTTTTGCATAATTGCGTTTGTTAAAAAAGGTTTTAACGCAAATATTCATTATCAGTCACTTTCATTAAAGAAGCACATAAAGTCTGATATTTATTGCTAGAAGGAAATGTGAGTTTTTATTTATATGAAAAAATTGAGAGATTATCTCATTTTTCTCTTTATATAAAAGCATGGTATTATTTTCCGTTTTTTTCTTTCCCTGCTTTAGCAAATGAAATATTATACGTGAATTGTAAATTACGTTTCTAGAAATAAGAAATGACTTTTATCGAATAACTTTATCAAAACTATTCTTTTAGTCGATTTCCAATAAAATGCATTTCTTCTCCGTTGAATTTACGAAGCATCCGATTTATAGGGGGTTTTTTAGTTTATTCTCTTTTAAAACTAGAAGATTTATTTATTTTAAACTAACAGTTATCCATAACTTCCGTCACTTATGAGTTAAAAAAGAATCAGTGTATTAATTTCCCGATAATTAAAATCATATGCAGTAACAAACAATTTAGCCCATTTTATAGTAGGCAATGCTTTTAACGATTCTATTTAGCATATTTACGTTGGTTATATAAGATTATTTCTCATTGTTTCATGTGTTTGAAATGTTATAAGATTTCTCTAACTTTAAATGTATTGAGTAAACTCACTTCCTTGTTATTCCTTTACATAAATCCTATTTATTTTATTTTATATTTATTTCGTTCTTGTCAACAGATTTAGGATCCGGGAATTTCAAAATGTTTATCACACTGAAAGGACTCTAAATTGTCTAAATGCTTATATATCAAGTAATAAAGTTGCTTATTTTTTTCAATGATATAAATAAAATTATGTTATTTATGCAAAGAGGACTGTTATTGGGAAAAAATATGATTTTATCAATTCCTATGTTGTAATTTAAAATTATAGAAAATTCATAATTTCTCAAGAATATCAATACTTGACAAAGGATACTCCGCAGTAGTACTTACATATTTTAACATTTAAAGGAATTATCAGTTATTCCTTCTCAGATCTCATGTATACGGTATAAATATCGGGAGAGGTGATAACCCATAAATACAGACATTTCTCCCAGACTTTTTCGACTTTTTCCCAGACATTTTCCATAATAAATGCGTCATTATAAAAAATAGCTCGAAGGAGGAATTTCTTACATAAAGAGTGTCATTGGCCCTTCTTTAAATATCACATGCAGTAACCTAGACAAAAAATAAAAATTATAAGCTACCAACTTTTGGCTGAAATTGGGAAGAGTGAAAAGTCCACTCTTTGAAAGAGTGGTAGACATTTTCACTCTTTTTAGCGTGAATTTTATAAAAATACATTCCATAAAGTGTGGAATTTTCCATTCTCTAGAAAGGAGTAAAATGTCTCACTCCTGAAAGGGTGACTTACGCATACATTGTTTATTAACCAATCAGAACAGCAAGGCGACGACACCTTTAAAAGATAAGAAAAATGATCACTTTTTCGCCCGCCATTTTAGGATTAACAGATTATGATATAATTAAAATTATTATTTGTGGACATATAAGGTAAGTCTTATTTAATTTTAAACATTTATTCGTGTAGATATGGAATGTTAAGTTTATGAGCTAAATAGTTGTATCTAGTATAGAAAAAGATTGCTCGTGCAGTGTTCAAAAGTAATTGACTATTATATTTCTTCATGTAGCAGATTGAAATATAATTGTTTTAAAAATTGAGTAACACACAATGCTTTGAAAAAAAAATCATCAAAACTTCATTAGTTCGGGCAATGCCAATAAAAAAAATGAGTGTAAATATTTTATTCTTCCCATTTAATACTCTGATGCAAAATACTTTTGCCAACGACACAAAAAAAAAGTTTTATCTCTTTCGTTTGAAAGGCTGACTGACGCAGAAGATATCTGGATTTTTGCAGTTCATAGCAGACACGATGTAAACATTAATTTGTCGTTATATGAGATTTTGATTTTTTTTTTTTTGGTTTATTACTGGTTTCTGATTATATACACTTAGACAGATTTATCATCATTATTATTGATGTTTTATTGATGTTTTATTGATTTCGCGACTGAGTAATATAAAAAAATAATTATAGACATTCTGAATCAGTTATTAAATTTCCTCCTGTTGTAAACGCATTTTCTACGTTTTTGATACACGTAATTTTTCGATTAAAACAATAAAACATGATATTTGAGCATTGAAATAAAATGATTTTTATGCCTGTTTTGAAGTTTATGGATAAGACTGCTTTAGTATACTTTTTAAAAAGTTCATACTTACATAATATAAGACTGAATATTTTTTTAAAAGAAATTAATAACTACTTTTTCACATTGAAATGTTTTTTCAAACAATAAGAATATTTCATATGCAGTCATTTATTTTATTTTTAAATTTCCTTTTTTTTTCTATTTCCGAGGTCAATCTTTTCCCATAAAACATATATAGTAAAGTGGGGACAGACGCCGCGGTGGGACAGATGCCACAGAGATTGTGTAGGCGACACTAGCGTTCCCTAGACCAATTTTAGAAGTTCGTAGTGTTCCTCTGAGCTATGTGATGTGTTGTATGCGTTTCCACCGCTTAATTGTCAGTATTTACATATTTATGCCAGTTTTATGGCTTGAACCTGCGTGGTAAGTTGCTAAAATTATTCTAATGAAGTTTTATTGCATATTTTTAAAAAAATAAACAGAGATTTCATCCCAAAATCGATTGCAAGTATAGACTAGATCCTCGTAGAATACAGACATGTGCTTGCCTTTCTCTCACGTTGCTCACATGATACAAAATGGCGGCGCGGCATCTTACCCGCCACTATGGGACAGATGCCGCATCCAGGTTGAGGGACAGATGCCGCAAAATATATTTTTGTTTTTCTGTTCAATAAATTCATCACTGCGATTTAAGTAGAACTTGCATTTAAATGAATTCATATTAGCGCATTCTGCTACTTATCAAAATATTCTCTGCAACAAAGTTGGTTCGCCTTGCGTGAATAAGGAAAACGTAGGCCGTTTACAATTCTCACCATCTAAGCTGTTAAACAAAATATCTCCTACCCCAATCGTCTAAGAGAAAGTAAAAGGATGCAAATCTTACAAGCACAGAGTTTATAAACAATAAAAAGGAAATGAAAAACTAAAGAAACTGGAAAGCGTCAAAGAACGACAACTTGGCGGAAGTAAAATGTGTAAAAAAAGGGAATGGAAAGATCAACTTGAAAATGCCTTACTTGAGGAAAAAACTAAAATATAAGTCATCTTCCGACAATGGGTAAATTGTTCCTCTTATGGATTCTGATGGCAGAACTGGGTTAGCATTTGATGACTCTGCATATGTTGAGTGGCTGGAGTCTTATCAAGGAGCAAAGTCTAAAGCGAACAGGATTCAGTGCATCAAATTCAATCGATAGCTTCATGAAGAACGCTTACTTTACTTTTGCAACGGGTAGTGTGTTGTGATTGGGTGCGAATGGAAATACAAAATCAAAGAATGAGAAGAAAGGCCAAAAATAAACAGACTAGGCCCTAAATAGAATAGAGCTAATACTTACATTAAGAACAAACTGCAATGTTCGCCTGGATGTCAGCCAGTGATTTATATCTTTTTTGGAATTATGCTGTCTATTGTTTCCCGTAATTATGCTATCCATTTGTGTAAATTCAAATGATTTTCTTTTCATTTTCACTTTTTGTCTTAAGTTTTGTTTATAGAGATTACACTTTTGCATTTACACTTTTCACACAACTTTTCGCAATTTAGTAATATATATAATTTTTGTAAGTTTACTGTTATTTATTTTCATTTTAAGTAGTTTGGGAAAATAAAAATGTGATTTGCTTGAAAAAAAAATAAACAGCCTAGCATTTTTCTCCATGCGGCATCTGTCCGAGACCCCATGCGGCATTTTATCCAGCACATAACAAAGGATGTTAAAAAAGGACCTGTGAGAAAATAATCATGCCTACATTATTAAGAGGGTTTTAATTTGTTTAACATAGAAATTAGATTCTAAAGGGTTTGATCAATGATTTCTGGTACTTAGCTTGTTGTTTTTTGCTTTATTGTACATTTTATAAGAAGAAAAGAAAAGCTGTGGCATCTGTACCCACTTTACTATAATATCTATTTTGCTCATATTCACAAAATACAATATCTACGCGAATAAAAATTTTAAATTGAATATGGCTTATCGTGTTGTTTCATTAATAAGTATTGTATTAATTCCATTTTTCAACAATAACGGACAAAAATAAGAGATCATGATTAAGTTAAGAAATATGTTAAAAGAAAAATATATACATATTCCAGAGAACTTAAAATTTAGACTCAATGTTCATATTAAATAAAAAAAAAGCAAATCACAGCGGATAAAAGAAAAATTACACATTCTTAATATTTAAATCATTCTTAGAACTTATTTTAAAAAGATGTTAGTTTATAAGCATTGTTTTTTAAGTGGAAAAATTAAAAATGTTTTAAAATGTTTTAAAATAGAACTTTGAAAAAATACCAATAATTTATGGAAAAAGTGCGCATTTATATTTAAAACAAAAATTTAAATCAAATCAAACATTGTTAAGGGGGCTCAGGGCTCTTAAGCATTTTAAAAAATCGATTTTTTTTTTTAAATATCTATTTTGGTTTTTCAATTAATTCTGAGCACAGTGCAGAAAACTGCATAAAAATATTTGCATTTTTAACAGAGTTATAAGCATTAATGTAACAATCACTTCCAAAGCGGCATCCATTTAATCGCAACACGTATTTTAGCGGCATCCATTAAGTCGCGTTTTCTCAAAATTTGATTTTTGACGAATATCCGTAAGATTAAAAAAAAAAAAAACTATCTGATAGAATGGCTTAAAAATTGTTTGCATGCATATAACATCATTATCTATAGAATGAATCAACATTTATAGATAGTTTAGTTTTTGAAAAGTTTTAAAGAAAACAATTTTGTATTATTTAGGGTTTTTAAAATTTACAAATTTGAGAGTTTTTTAATAAGATTTCTTCTGATTAATAATTATATCCTTAATTCATTATATAGAGTAAAGTTTTTTTTTATCATTTTAAAGCAAAAACTAGGTTCTTACGTCAATTCAACGTTAAGATATCTTGCGGATGGTGATATGACACCTAATTTTTTTTTTCGAAAATTGTGTGATATAAACAAACACACTACAATATATAATAAAACACACATAAATAACGCCTGCATTCAACGGTTAACAGTATATATAAGTATTAAACAGACATACACACAATAAATACAATAATCCCAACTGGAGTGAAAAATTAGACAGAGCCAGAAAACCTCTGCTCAATATAACTGAGATTCATGCTTCATGTGTAGTAAAAAATATTAATGTGCTTTTTAATTCTTGAACATTTTTAGGGAATTTTCATTTTCTACGTGTAAATCTTGCATTTGATAATTAATGTTTCAGGTTTAGAATTTTTTGCAATTATAATGAATAATGGCTTACAGAAAAAAATGTCCATTCATTCTCTATGAAAATAAGGAAATTTTGAATTATATAAAAATCATATTTGAATAAATAAATAAATTATAGCCTAAAACCTTTTGCTGTTTATAATCCTTGTAATGGGCAATTCCACAGAAAATCATCATTTTTGGGAGAGGAAATCAAATTTATAATATGTTTAATTTAAGGGTATGATTGGAAAACTTGATATTTTTATATTCTGTAGAAAAATCCTAATAAAAAGGCATTGTAAATTACTGTTTACAAACTTTGTAAAGTCATAATGTTACGTCAGTTACACAATAAAAGTTACGTCAGTTACTTTAAATGCCTTTTTTTTAATTATTATTCAGAAATTAATTAAACAAGTTACTGTTGTAATTTGGTATTACTTAGTGTTGTTGAGAACATTAAATCACTTTTTTAACTGGATAGTTTTGATAATTTTTACACTTCAATGAAGGCAGAAAAAAGTTTTGTATATTTTATGTTACGTCAGTTACAGAATTTTGAATTGCAATTTTTGAGACTCAAAGAGAGATTGAAATAATTTGCAGGTATTTGGGTATTAAGACCTTAGTAAGAAATATTTTAAATTGTAAAAATTTCTACTAGCTTTATCAGTAAATTTTCTACACAGATATGGAAACAAAATTCGATGATAAAATGTTATGTCAGTTACGATGGAATTGCCCAATATGCAAAGATACAAATACATTACATCATCCGTTTTGACACTGATATCTGGCAAACATTTTTCAAAATTTTACGCGTAAACCAATTTTAGGTTAACTTAGGATTACGATTAGGGCTATTAGGATAGATTGTTTAGGATTTTATATGGTAGTATTTCGCGTTGCCTATGTAATATACTGTATACCACTAAAGTCCCTTGCCACTTTCTTAAGGGGTCTCAGGACTATAAAAGCTTCGAAATTTTCGAATTTTTAATTTTTTTAAATGTTAAACTGTTATCTTTTCTGAAAATTTTGATGTAAATGTTTCCTTAAAATTCAAATTATAACAGAAGTTATACATTTCAGAATTATACCCACTCAATAGCTGAAGCGGGGTTTCTGAAATTTTGAAGTCCTTTTTCTCTAAATGACGTTTTTAGGTGATTATACTTTTGAAATTTTCAAAATTTTGTATTAGTTAAAAACACTTTTGTACTAAAAATATAAAAATGATTTAAATACAAATTTATTTAGGTTCAGAGTAATTATTATAATCTGAAGTATAATTAAGGTTTAAAAATTTCATACTAGTTCGAAAATGTATTTTGTAATCCTGTGCGTAAGCTGTTATACCAATTTTTGCTCAAAAATGTCTGACATTTTGAAGGCCCTATAAATACTAATTCTGCATATTGCAAATTTTTAAATACATGAAAGGAAAGAACGTACTTATATATTTCATCCCAATAAAAATTGTATTTTAAAATCATACGCATTTTAAGATAGTGAATGTTGAAAATGGTCTTTTTTCCCTTTTTTTCTCAATTTTAAGACCTTTAACTTCAGAGCGGTTGCTGCTATATTCATAAAAGTGATGTTTAGGTATAATAAAGTAGCAATACGCTACCGAACAAAACGGCTTACGGCGCCACCTGGTGGGAAACTGGAGTTAGAATTCCTTTCTCGAAAACGGAAAGCTATAGGGAAAAAAGGGGATTTGCAAAGTTTTAGAGCATCATCAGTCAATTACGAAAGGACACCTTTGGACATTAATGCGAAGAATAGAACGGTTAACGCACATTTGTTTTTTCGTTATTTCCTACACTGTGACGTCACGCAACTTGATTATTTTTAATACAAATGTGCATCCAAATGTGAATTGCAGCTGAGAAAAATTTGAACATCTCAAATAAAGGTATATTGTTATAACTATTTGTTTTTGTTCTACGATCGTTTTATCACGTCACAGTGTAGAAAATCACAAAAAAAATGCGCGTTTTAACTATTCTATTCTTCGCATAAATGCCCATAAGTTGTATTTTCGTACTAAATCGATGATGCTCTACAACTTTGTAAATGACTTTTTTCCCAATATCTTTCCGTTTTCGAGATAGGAGTGCTAACTCCGTAGTTTCCCACCTGATGGCGCCGTAGGCGGATTCATTCAGTAGCGAATGGCCACTTTACTATAACTATACACCACTTTTATGAAAATGGCAGCAGCCGTTCCGAAGTTATAAGGGTGTCAAGGGATTTTAGTGGGCATACTGTATATAACGCCCTGCTCATTTCGCTAAAAACTGCCGAAAAGCGTAGCCGGATTTAAACATGTGGTTTAGAACAAACCCTGCCCTAATTAGCATTTAATAAGCAGTTTCCTACCCTGTCTATATGTTCAGAGTTTTTGTTCAGGGTTTTTACAATTGGTCAGAATTATTTAGGCAGGTTGCAGTGTCCTCTGGAGACTTCATACATTAAACAAAAAATGGGCTTACCTTATAGATATGGTATGTCCCTTGTTTTGTATTTTAATTAAACAGTGTTAAAGTTACGTTTTACACTAGGAAAATAACAGCAGGTGTCCGTTTACTGATATTTCGTCTTTAGCGGAATATTCTTAAGACAGTTTTTCTTTCTGATTTAATAGGGTGTTGCATAATCTCGTAAGGGAAGACGAATGTGCGAAAATTTAAAAAGAAGACTCTTTTCGCGGTCAATCTTCCAAGTAACAATATTTTCCAATTGTTCTCTGTAATCAATTTATAGTTTCCTACGTACATATTTTGTCCATCCTGAACCTTTAAAAAAACTCCTTCATATTCCCAAATATGTGCCTCGAATTACTTAGAAGAAATTGAATGATTTATTCTCAAAAATATTCTGAAAACGGGAAGGGGAAAGGAATGCTCTAAAAACGGAAATTCACTTTATTATTTTATTTCATATTGGTTGGTACAGAAATCATACGAGATGAAAAATTTCCAAAATCAGAGAAAACATATCTAGGCCAAGATTCAAAATCAGACTTCTTTCCTTCTTTTGAAAATTTAAGCCAAACGTTCTGGGTTTGATTTCGATCCTAAATAATTTTTTTCCCAGTTTGAAAATTTAAGATCCTTGGCTTACAAGGCCAATGATTATCCATTTAAGCTAACTAGGCCGACAACCAGCCAGCATATTTCGCTCAGAAAACCTTATTGCTAGTAACATCTGGCCTGTCATGTAGACAGCTCAACAGAATAAACCTCACCGCAAAGGAACCCCATATAAACGACGGAGACTTAGATGAACTATTATTTTAACACTTTAATTGTGTTAAAATAACAGTTCAGATATTTTAGTGCCAGAAAATGCTAAAATTTCATAAAACTCAAAATATATCTCGCGAAGAAATGTCCATCATAAACGCACGAAATATTTATCTTAAAATAACAGGTCCAAGCAACAGCTAAAAATTTTAATTTCGTATTTTGTAAAAATAATTCTATATTTAAAAGAACTACTTGATTTCTATGTTTTTTGTAATTTCGAAATGTCATAAGCAATTGTCATTTTCTCCGAGACATGCATTTTGAAACGCGCAGTATGACTCAATATACGTTTCTGAGTTTTCACATTGATTAATCCGAGAAATATTAGGTTCTCTTCATTAATTCGAAATCTATATTATAAAGCAACACGTGTAATTGAGCAACGCTGATGTCATATTGACGATGTTAACATCTGACCAGTAAGTTTTGGCTTTTGCTGCAATTTCTTCAAAACATTGCATAATTTAAATTTTTACGCCACTGAATATGGATAAAAATGCTGCTTTAAATGCAATTTGATTTAAAAGTTTATCTCTTATTACTGTTTTTTTTTTTTGTATTTTTGAAAATAAGTTTCAAGCATGAATATTTTATAAATTTATTAATATCATGTGCAACCCAACTATGAAATAATACACAGTTTGCACATAAAACATTATAAATAGTTAACATTTTTTTCCAAGCTACTATTCCATGACGAAATAAAAACTTCATCAGTAAATATAACAAATAACAAAATAATGTAAATAAAACATAAAATTAATACACATGCAATCGAACTATGTCCTTAAACCGCTGGACTTGTCAAAATCAATATACTGCGGTAACTGTGGTCATGCAAAAATACAGATTATACCTTTTGATAAATTTCTAAACTTTATTTGAATACATACTGTTAAAAATTACTTAAACAAATTGGTTTAACTGATGTAACTGGTGTAACTTAAACTGATACAACTGGTGTAATAGTACACCTTACTAATAAGAAAATATCAGAATTCACATTATTATAGTGTGACGTAAAACAAGCTATATCGGCTAAATTACTTCATAAAATCGAAGCAGCTAGGCTGCCTCCAATTTTATGGAGCAACGTAAGATTTTTACAGTGCATATTGATATTTATCACATAAAAAGATTGTTGGTACTGTTAGTGGCAATCTAAAAAAGTAAATATTAAATGAAAAAATAATTAAAATTTAATAACAGTCAACTATTTTCCTATGATAAAAATGTTTTTCACCAATCTTCTGCAACCTTGGAAGTCAGTTGATAAAAATACACAAATATTTACACCCATATATGTAACGTAAAATAAAACATCCATACTTTAAAGCGTAGTAGAAAACAGATGAATAAAACTTCACATGCAAATCAATGTTTATGACATCAAAAACTAGAAAAATGAGTTAAATGCAGAAATCGTTGTTTTTCAGAAACGTCTGTTTCACTGCCTCAGTTGTAAAATTCAATTACAAAGCTTGTGCTTTGAGAAAAGGTGACTTGAAAATGTCACAACAATGTGGTTTACAGGAATACATGGTTTGATTTATAATCGGGACAGTCGAATCTAGGGAAACACAACGAAGCGTAGCGGATGCATGTTGGAGTCGCAAGAAATGTCAATGCAAGACTGTTGAATCTTTTCCAAGACACACGCAATGGTAAACATCGACAAGGGCAAGTTGGTCATATGCTACCACAGAATGTGATGACCAATATATCTTGTTAAAAACTTGTCGAGACGGACGGGTAATGCTACTCAGATGCAAGCATATGTGTTCTTGGCCACAGGACAAAAGGTGCCCAGCCAAACATTCCAAAGTAGGCTTCATAATGGTGGTTTCTATGCACTTAATCCAATCATCTGTATTCGTTGACCTCGAGCATCTGTGCAGCCCAAAGAGGGGCGCAACTGAACGTCGAGTTTGTAGACAAAGTTATTGGAGTCAAATTCTGTTTACAGGCGAGTTTCGATTGAGTCTGGATGTGGCGTCCGATTTGTTTTGGCATGGAGAGAAAGGGTCACTCAAAATAATCCTGCATTCGTTCGTGAAAGACCACATTGCAGACGTGGTGGGTTGAAGCTATTTGCTAGAATCAGCATAAGTGAACGTATGGGCCTGCATGTCATACAGAATGGCACTTTTGCGGCCTGAAGATATACAGGCGAGATACTGAGACCTCATGTCGTATTTTAGATTGCAGCAATTGGTGATTCCTTTTTTCCATGCATAATAATGCCAGACCGCATACAGCTCGTCTTGTGGAGAACATGCTTAAAGTTGAAACAATACAGCATATGGAATATCCAACATGCCCTCCTGACCTGAGACTTAGGTCTCTTTTTATTGTTCAGGGTTCGGATATTGCAATTTTTGAGGAGTGGAACAGTAGATACTCCACGAAAACTTATCGATAATGTCACCGAATCCATGGAAAATAGGTATGCGACAGGTTTATATAATAAAGGGACTACATGCCATATTAAATACCTTTCATCATTCCTAAAAAGTACTTTTTTGTCATTTGCATGTAACTAAATGTTTGCTATAAACCATTTTTTCTCGTTCTAACCACCGTTTCAAAGAATTAAAGCTCTATTGCAAATATTTTACGTCTTTTTTCTGTATAGCGCATTGATATTCATGTTACTCTCAATTTTATGCCCATCCATGCCTTTCTCGTACAGTTCTGTTTACTTTTTCGCTTGCTCCCCTAATTTTTTTTAGTAGTGTATAATACAAACATACACTAATGACTGTGGACATTACACAGCCAAGAATGGGTAATGCAGATAACTGAAAGTTTCAGATAAGGTTTAACATGATGCTGTATGCATATGGTTAGAAAAACAATACATTCGCACTTGTATGGAAATGACAATATCCGCTAGACTACCAAGTACGCTGGGCATACAGGAATTTACAAGTGATTTAAAAACCCTATTTATACTTGTATCTGCATAAAACGCTTTATAAGGAGTCATCATCGGCTCCTCATAGACTCGGGAAGAGACTTGCATCCTCATAGACTCGGGAAGCAATACCAGGAGTTTTAAAAACTTAAGAGTAATGTGTAGTGGGTATGAATGGGGCAGTTATAGCAATCAACTCAATCGCAATCAACAGATGTTGAAATGCCATAACAGACATGTTCGTGTATAAGGATCTGTTTACTTGGTTTTTTTTAAAACCACTCCTACGAAAGCAATGAAAATGCCAACTGTCCTTTCTTTTCAACCGTTATGTGGTCACGAACAAAGGAAAGGTGAGTCTCAACAATGGAATGCAGAGAAGATGGAGTCGTCGGACCGATTTCGGACCCATTCTGATACTACGAAAGTAATAACACATGAAAAGCACCGAATGGCCGCAACAAAGACAGCGCAGTCCTTATGATCTGTTTGTTTGAACATTCAGACATTGGCTGCATAGAACCAGATAAACTTACACTAGACTCCGGATAATGAAGTCATCATGGATACGACAAATATCTCATAAGTATGGCCTACCTCCTGGATTTTGTTCCAACATTGAAACTTATTCAAAGCACTCTAAAATTATCCATACATTTGTAAGATTTTAAAAATTGATTATATTTCCTTAAAACATGAAAGTACAGTCTTTAGTTTGCTTATTTTCAAAACGCAGGATTTGTATTAAATTCTAAATTACCTTTAAATCATCCAATCTAAATCTGAATTTTCGCCACGTCAGAAGTTGAAGAAAATTTCAAAGACAGTCGAACACAAACTCAATGAAGGAGGTGCTTTCTGGATTCTTTTCTTTAAATATTTAATGAATATTTACAGATGCATGGTTCTATACATATATACAGTAAAAATTATCAAACACTTGATCTGGTTTTTCGAAATAAGGGAGGCTTAGCCTCATCAACAAACTGTAAAAAATTACAGCGATCATGCTTTTTAAAATCACAACATCGCTTCGTATCGTTCCAGCCACACCAAAACGAAGTCGCATTCTAAGGTAGGATGCGCGCGCATCGCGCGACCTTCGTTGCCATGGAGAGCAGAGAAAAGGTTTCTTTTCACACTCCCCACCTGAACTCTTAAAGAGTTCACAAATCAAAATTCCATCATATAATCATAAAAATTCAATTTTTCGTATCAGTGGTTCAGTAATCTAATACAATTTTTAAAATTCGAATACAAAATACTAAATATAAGAATTCAAACAATATCGAATTAATCACGTAATTAGTCAAATTCATAATATCAATAAATTCTAAATAAAACACTTTAAATTCAAACAAAGTAAAAATAATGACAGTTAAATAACACACACATTTTTTTTTTTTTTTTTTTTTTTTTTTTTGCAGTTAAATCATATACTCACTTATACCAAACTTCAAAGAGATTCTATATATAAATAACACAAAAAATTTAAAAAGAGAAAGAAAATACTTAGAGTCCTAAATGCAGAAAAAACAAACTAAATAAATGTCTATAAAAGTTTATGAATGTTTATAAAAAGCCTGCAAAAAGTCATTTGTTGTCATTTTGTATTTCAAAGGGATACAAGTGTTGAATGGATCTTTTTAAGATTCCACTCGCTGTTTTTATTTCGTATGAACGAATATTGCCATCTCTTCCAGGAATGGCAGTCTGAATCTTACCAAATTTCCAAAGACACTTACTTTTTGCGTCATCTTGAATCAAAACAATATCGCCCACTTTCAGTGGCGTATGGGCATTAGGATTTTTCAAGGAATGGGCTGCTTTCAAATCCATCAAATATTGTTTTTTCCATTTGGTCCACAATTGTTTCAACAGTAAAGATTGTTTTTTTTTTCTTTTCAGGAGTGTTGATCTCTTTGAACAATCTTCAATTATTTCAAAAAAAAAAATAATAATAGGAAATGAAAGTTCTTTTCCAAAATTTAAAAAGTGCATTGGAGTAAGAGGTTCTGGTTCATCGCTGTCTCTATATACTTACGTCAGTGGTCGCATATTCAAAACTGCTTCCACTTCTGTCAACAGAGTCGCTAATTCATCATAACTTAAGAGTGCTCTACCAATTACTTTTCTCAAACAGTCTTTGACTGACTTTACTAATCGCTCATAGAAGCCTCCCCACCATGCTGCTCTTTCTATAATATTCTTCCATATAATTCTCTCTTTTGTAATAAAATTTAATAATACTTTGTCTGTCAGTATATTGTATAAAATTTCGAGTTCACCTTTGGCCTTTTTGAAGGTTTTTGTGTTGTCAGAATAAATAATTTTGGGATTTCCTCGTCTGGCTGTGAATCTTTTGAATGCCATCAAAAAAGAATTTGTTGTCATATCAGACGCGAGTTCCAGGTGAATGGCTCTAGTCACACCGCAAGTAAACAGGATAATGTAAGATTTTTGCGTTTCTTTAAAAATTTTGATATAGATTGGACCGGCGAAGTCTAAACTGCAGATTGCGAATGGCGCTGCTTCACTAGCTCTGTCTTTTGATAAGGGTGCGGTGATTTAATCTGCTGGTTTGGAGAAATATTTTTTACATATTATACAATTCTTGATAACACTCTTGACCAACTGACGACCTTTAGGTATCCAAAAACGAGATCTAATTTTTGCCAAAGTACTGGCTGTCCCTCCATGCATAATTTTGTCGTGTTCTTGACGAACTATAAGAGTAGTTAACCAAGAATGTTTGGGGAGAATTATTGGGTTTTTCTCTTCTGCGGACAGGTTTGAAAATTCGAGCCTTCCGCCCAACCTCATCAACCCGTTTTTGTCAGTAAAAAGCATGGAATTTGATAAGGATGACGTCTTATCCACTGATTTACTATTTTTTAGATTCTATTTCTTCCTTATAAAATTGTTTTTGTTCAGATTGTATCAAAAAATTTTCAGCTTCGAGTAATTCTTTGGTTGTTACTACGTCTTGCACTTCAGTTGATTTTTTCAGCTTCATAATGAATTTCTTTACCCAAACAGTAATTCTCAAAAGTTTCTCTAAATTACTATATTTTGAAATGTTTATGGGATTTTCGAGTTTTTTGACTAGGCACTCGCTCTGAAAAACATCGTTAGGATTTTTTTTGTATTCGAATTCATATGAGTAAGCAATTTCTTTGTTTTCTGATATCGGCCAACACTCAAGAGGTAAACTTAGCCATTCTGGTCCCTGTAACCAAGTTGTATCATTGATTATCCTAGAGATTTTCGATCCTCGAGAAACTATATCAGCTGGATTGGCAGTACCAGGACAAAGATACCAGTTATCAGGTGATGTCAATTTATGGATCTCTTCAATTCTGTTTCTGACAAAGGGTTTAAACTTTTTAGGGGATCCTTTTATCCAAAAATAGGATATTTTTGAATCCGTCCAGTAATAAGTCGGTACATTCAATTTTAGAGCTTTCAAAATGTTACTACTTAGCTTGGCCGACAACAGTGCGGTCATCAATTTGAGCCTTGGTAAGGTAAGCGCTTTCAGTGGAGCAACCCTGTTTTTCGAAGCAACAAAAACTGTTCGAACATTTTCGGTGGTTGTTGCTACAGGTAAATAAGCAACCGTACCATAAGCCTTCATGCTCGAATCGGCAAAAATATGTTATTGTAGGTCATAATTATGCCAATTGGTGATGTCAGAAAAATAGTATCTGGGTACTGAAAAGTTTTTCAAATGAGGGAGTTCGTTACACCAGCTACTCCAAAGTATACGCAAATCTTCGGGTAAGGTGTCATCCCAATCTAGACCCAAATTCCAAATTTGTTGAATTATACATTTTAGTCTTAATGTAAATGGCCCTAGGAATCCAAGTGGATCAAAAATCCTACCTAAAACTTGTAGAATAAATCGTTTGGTGTCTATTCTTTTTGAAACGAAATCCACTAAACCTCGACATCAAAATAAAGTAAATCTTTGGGATTATTCCAAGCGATTCCTAAAACTTTATAAGGGAGATTTTATTCTCCAAAAGCTTCAGAATTAACTTCTGAAGTTATGCCATTTTCTTTCCATAGTTCACTAAGTGGTAAAGAGTTCGTATGCCATTTGTGTAAATACATACTTGCATTTTCAAATATATCAATACATTGTAAACTCGTGGATAGGGCTTGATCAATATTTTCATGACTTCCTATAACGTCATCAACGTAGATATTTTCATTTAAAAATTTTACTGTGTTTGGATATTTTTCGGTGTATATTTTCAAGTGGTGTTTAATTGTTGCAGCCAATAAAAAGGGACTGCTACTAATTCCAAATAACACTCTGGTGAATCTATAAATTTCAAAGGGTTTAGAATTATCAAACAAATCTTGTGAAAATAAAAATCTTGTTACATCACGATCGTTTTCATCTATAATTATTTGTAGAAATGCTTCTTTTATATCAGTTGTAAAAGCTATGGGATTAAATATAAACCGTAACAAAACATAAAATATTTCAGGATACAAATTTGGACCTACATGCAGGCAATTATTCAAAGACAGTGACCCTGTGTCATGAGCAGAGGCATCGAAAACTATGCCTAATCTGCTCGTTGTCCTATCAGTTCTAATTATTTCTCGATGAGGTAAATAAAAAGTTACATTTTGTTTTTCTTCAGGATCTGTAACTAACTCAATAATTTCTTGTTTCAAATAATCTGCCAACACCTCCCTATACTCAAAAAAAAATTCAGGGTTTTTAATCAATCTTTGTTTGAGTTTAAAAAATCTATATTCTGCAATTTTCCGATTGTCATTTAAACATTCCCTTTCAAGCTTCCACGGAAATCGAACTGTATATTGCTTACCATTGTATTTAATTTCTGACTCAAACTGCTTCATAACGTTGTTTTCCGAAAAATCTGAATCCTGTTTAGTATTAAAAAGGCCAGATGATTCGATATTCCAGAATTTTTCAATCTGTTCAGAAATAAAAAAATTTTCTACTATTACATTAAATGCTAAGGGCGTATAACTGTCAGTTGTTTTTCCCTGTAGACACCAACCAAAAATGGTGTCAACAGCTACTAATTTTTTATTCAAATGTTTTATATTTCCAGTAACAATCTCATAATAATAGTCAGCACCTATAAGTAATGTAATGGGTTCTTTGGATGTGGGTGTGTCCGCAAGGGTTAAATTTTCAAATTGTTTACTTTTCATCAAATCATTGATTTCAGGTGGGGGATTTCAGTAGCTGATATTGATTGGTGACTAGCGCTTCTATATCTAATTTTGAATTAGGTACATTTTTATTTTCAATAGTTAGTTTAACTACTTCAAAGGTTTTTTCAATGGGGTTCATACTTCCAAATGTAAAAACCGACAATTTTTCTTTTCATATTGCCTGTAAATTCAATTTATTTGCTATTTCTTCAGATATAAAGGTTCGCATGCTCCCACAATCTAAAAGTAACCTAATTAGAGATTGTTTTCCGTTTGATTTTATTTTTACACAACAAGTTTGTAGAAGAATTTTATTATTTTCTGTAGAGGAAATAGCCGAAATTACTTTTTCATTAGCTTCATTTTCATTACCTTTTAATTCGGGTGTGTTTATTTCTTTTATTAATTTAGATTTTAGGCATATCGTTTGATTATGTCTGCCTGAACAGTTCTTGCAACTAGTTTTAGAGTTACAATTTTTGATAACGTGTTTCCTGCCTAAGCAAAGGTAACATCTTCCTTGAGATTTCAAAAAATTTCTTTTAGTGTTTACATCAACAGCCTTACACAAATCAGATGAATGTTTACTATCGTTGCAAAAAATGCAATGAGCCAGCTGCCTATCTGAAGTCGATTTATCATTCGAAATGTTCATAAATTCACAAGTAGATTTAAATTCAGATTTTGTTGTTTGACTCTTGATTTTTGTTTTATTATTTTCAAATGCTTTCATTCTCGAAAAAAATGTGTGTTCTCTGCTTTTTATTTCAGCGTGCAGAAAATCTAATAATTTATGTATATCTAAATGTGTTAAATTATCTACATTTTGTCTATTATATTCCAAAGCTAATTCTGTCGGTATTAAATTTAAAATTACGGCGATAAGCATGGGGCCATAATTTGCTGGTTCGAGTCCTAATGTGGACAAACATCGAACATTTATTTCTATATCACTGTGCAATTTTTTCAATTTTTGAATTTCGTTAGCCTTATAAACAGGAGATAAATTAAGAAGCTTGTTCAGGTGATGATTAATTATCACGTCTTTTTGACCATAACGCGATTCTAAAACTTTCAATGCTGCGTCATAATTAGCTTCTGATATTTCAAAACCTTCTACAGCATTAGCCGCAGCTCCAGATAAATAACTCTTCAAATAATAAAATTTTTCAATTTTCGAAAGCGATTTATTTTCGTGAATTGTATTTTTAAAGGTATTAAAAAATGAAATAAATTGCGTACAGTCGCCATAGAATTTTTGTATATTGAGTTTTGGCAATTTAACAACTGAGTTTTCATCATTAATCACATTCGATTTTAAATCTTGACTGTTATTTAAATCAACAAATACAATTTTTTTGTTTTCGGTTAATTTTTTTTTTCACCCGGAATTTTGTAACTGATATTTTATCCACGTAATCATAAACAGAATTGATTTCAGTTTCATAGTCGTCTACCCTTAAAGGGGCTCAATTTTCTCGTCAACTGACTTCAATAATTCTGC
Organism: Maratus speciosus; assembly: GCA_963932465.1. Classification (NCBI taxonomy): domain Eukaryota; kingdom Metazoa; phylum Arthropoda; class Arachnida; order Araneae; family Salticidae; genus Maratus; species Maratus speciosus. Next base: position 45,432,433 of record OZ010786.1, read on the forward strand.
TTTAGTATCTAACTGAATAAATAATTCTTCTAAATTATCAACATTTATTGGACTATCCTTCATAACATTTTCTATATTATTAATCAGCTTTGTTACTGCTGTTCTCAAAACTGTACGGTTCTTTTTCAATTTTTCTAAATCAGACATTTCGAAATAAAATATGAAAGACTTCTTACCTTTGCTGTCTTCTTATTACTTACTTTCCTCTAACATTAAAAAGGTGACATATACATTTTTTCCCTTTCTTTCCCGGCGTGATGCACCATGAAGAAAATTTCAAAGACAGTCGAACACAAACTCAATGAAGGAGGGGCTTTCTGGATTCTTTTCTTTAAATATTTAATGAATATTTACAGATGCATGGTTCTATAGATATATACAGTAAAAATTATCAAACACTTGATCTGGTTTTTCGAAATAAGGGAGGCTTAGCCTCATCAACAAACTGTAAAAAATTACAGCGATCATGCTTTTTAAAATCACAACATCGCTTCGTATCGTTCCAGCCACAACAAAACGAAGTCGCATTCTAAGGTAGGATGCGCGCGCATCGCGCGACCTTCGTTGCCATGGAGAGCAGAGAAAAGGTTTCTCTTCAGAAGTAGTGTTCTGGCAACTTTGCTGCCTAGCTTTTTCTTCGTATTAGAAACGGAATTTTTACATATGTTTTTATTTCTCTTTTTCCTGACAGTGAGGTATCTACTATATAGGATTTTTCATGCATTCTAATTTAACCCTTAAATGCCTGATTTTTTAAAAATCAATTTAAAAATTTTTTTCAGCTTTCATTTCTTAAATAAATCATGGGAAAAATACTTCAAAAAATCGTATTTTGTTTTAAGTATGGTTTACGGCTAAAAAACGGTTCGTTGTCAATCGGCAACACTCGTCTTTAATTGAAAAAATAATTCTCCTTGATAAAATTCTATAATATTAAACACACATGAATTTTAAGAACTATGATAAGGAATTTTCACAAAGTTCTTCATAAAAATAATTAATTCTTATTACAAATGCAAAAATTTATGGTAAAACATTATAAAAATCAACGTGGAATATAAAATAAATTGTTTATTTTATGATACTTGATAATATGAGTACAAATTATTAATTTGACAATTGTATGGAAATTTTTGAAATAATTATTATTTCTATTAAAACACTGTCAAACACCACATTTTTCCTATTTTGTTACAATGTATCCTTTGCAATTTCGAAATTTGCACCTCATCTTTTTCTCTGCGTATAGAGTCACATGTCTTGTTTGGTCGAATCGACATCTTTATGTGAGTACTGTGATGGACCTCTATGACTTTTTTTCCCGAATTTCTTCTTCAACCATTGATGAGTGTCTTCCACACTTAGGGATGTATTTACTTCCCACCATCCATAATGGTCTTGAAAATTCTGCTCTGATCTTTGATGGAGGCATTATCTCCGATTGATGATCATTAGCATTCAAAACTCTTTTGTAGAGAAGCCATGCGTTTACTGTAGTGAATTCAAATAATGGGAAAATATTCGTAGATATCATTTGCGACTACGATTATTAATTTTGTAGTGGGCCGTTAAGTTATCCAAATTGATCAACTCCTCCGATATGTCGCTTTTATTCCTTAAATACGTATGGACTATCTATTTTAATGATCTTCTTTCGACTCCTGTCAACACGACTGACTTTTTTTACAGGATTTGTTCCGGCGAAAGAAGATACAGCGGCGTGACGAATTTATTGTCTTTCAGACTAGTGATGAAATGTCGATGCCATCTACAGTTGTAGTATATTCAAATCAAGAACCCCGATCTAAAACTTTTAAGGGTTTTTCATCGGGTGGTTTGCATCAAGGAATTCTATTTCTTCTGACTGTATACTCAATGTGTGGATGCCAGTATTTGCCAAACGTACAGTCAGCGGCAAAGCCGTATAATAGTTGTCAAAATTCAACTTATGGTTTACTAATATTGGTATTCTTCTTCACAGTCTTTTGAATACATTGCTTGAAGGGCCAAATTCGGGTTCAGTAATTGGTCCCGTTTGCATATTTTCTTGACCTGAATATACTTCTAAGTTACAAGCATTCCCAAAAATACCAGCAAGTACAAAAAGTTTAAATCCCCATCTATGGGTTTTATTTGACTTGTATTGCTTCATGTAATGTCGAACTTGCATATTGCTGATCACTTTGCTCATCAATTGGGAGATTTTTGTTAAAAGGTTTAGAAGCAAAATGATTGTTTAAAATATCAATGATAGGTCAAAATTTGTGTTAATCTATCATGTTTCGTATCATCTCGAGGTTGATGTGTTTGGTTGTCATTGAAATGAATAAATTTTCGGTCTTTTACAAACTGATCTCTACTCATTGTGTCCTGAGTTAAAGGAAAACCAAGTTCATGACACCAATACGATCGAAAACTGGGCAAATGCCCTAAAGACATGTATAATATTATTCCCATAAATTGCCTTAAATCTTGTGATGTGAAATTCGTAGGTTTATAACGATCTTTTTGGAAGGCATGTTTAATTGCGTTCACTGACAATTTTTTCTATAACCTCATCCGAAGAGAAATATTTGAAAAAAATCTAGTGGTATATGCAACTCATTCACGTTTGGTGAATAATCTCATTTCCACTAAACTTTATCTGGTTTTCATTTACCTTTACGTTCTCTTTTTTCCAAGAATCTACCTGCTTGGCAGTTTACATTACTTTGAAATCTCTTTACTGCATTTCGGAATAGCCATTTCAATATCATTATGAGAGTAATTATGAACCAATTATTCTATTTTGTTTTTGAGTCAAATATTTTTTTGGAGGCATTCTAAAAATGATAGAGTAAAATTTGCAGAAAATAAAATGTAGAAAAATATCTTACATACATTTAAAAAAAGGTGAACTACAATTATAAACAACTAGAAAAATAAACTACTTCTACTGAATATAGAAGAAAGTAAAACTAAAACTGCTCATTGTTCTCCAGGCTTAGTGGAACATTTAATGCCTGTTGTTGCCAATTGGCAACACTGTCAAAAATCTGCTTGCAACAGATATATTACAGTTAAATATCCTAAAGTAATCATAAATACGGGCTACATACCTTACTTTTCCATGAAATAAATTTTATTTGATCACCACAGAACAAAATAGTGTATTTCACAAGCTTCCAAACAAAACAAAAAGATCATGTAGTAACAATTGAAAAATACATCTATATTTATTCTTAAACGCCATCGGAATGTTGAAAATTGATTTAATAATATTTTCTATATGTATTTAATTGGCAACATTAGCTATTAGAGCTTCAATATTATTCTAATAGTATTTTAGAAGGCTAAATGTTGCCGAAAAGCAACACCGGGCATTTAAGGGTTAAGTGAATAAAGTAATACTTGATAAATCATAAACCAGTTTATAAATTCGAAATAATATTTGATAATAAATCTTTATTAATCGGAAAATATTCAGTTGTGATATCAAAATGTCTTTTGCATAAATCAATTAAATTTAAAAAATCTAAAAACCCGACTCCGTAAAAAGTGAACTAATTAATTATTTCTCATCAAGATGAACCTATTTTTTATATTACTTACATATTTTTTTTTATTTACTTGTATTGATGACTTTTAAATTGTGTTTAATTGTTTGTTCCTATTTATAAACACTGCTTTGTTGACGACTATAGATGTCTATGATGGTTAGAGTTGCAGTAAAGATAGAGATCCTACCTACACAACTTCCAGGTTGTATAATATTTAAATGGAGCTTCTGACTGTAAATTAGTCAATGAAACATCGTCTTCATTTTGAAAGACCTGTCCAATGATATGCCATTCAATAGGGTGCATAAATTTTTTCACCTCTACCGCCATTTTGTATTTTACGGCCGCCATTTTGAATTTGTAAAAACAAAACATAGCCTATAACCATTGGACGGTTAAGACAAATCGACAAAAACCTCATTCACTAAAATCCATCCAGCCGTTGGGATGTTTCGAGGGTATAAAGAAATCCACATACCCAGATACGCGTGAAACACATAACCCTTCTTTTCAGTCGGGTAAAAAAGAAACTAATGAAAAAAAAAAGCAATCCTAAATGTATATAGAAAATTCGATATATTATTTTGAAAACGTCATATTCCGCTTAATAAATCAAAAACAAACAACGTGAATACATTTATTCGCAATTCATTTATTACTAAAAGAGGTGCAAATACAATATAAAAGTTTTAAAACATTAAAACCATTAGAGTTAAAAACATAGATGTAAAATCATGTCGGAATTTCCCGTTCGCTTTCAGCTAACCATTAGCCATCATCAGTGGAGATCTTTGAAGCTACGGTATTTCTCATTTTTAATCCCTCATAATGGCTAAGGGTTAGAAGAAGGGGGGGGGGGGGGGGGTAGAATTCATATCGCTCAGGAAATTTCGATATGATTTCACATCTGTGTTTTTAACATTTTCAATGACTTTAATATTTTAGAACTTTTATATTATATTTGCATCTATTTTAGTAATAAATGTATTGTGAATCGATGTATTCACGTAATTTATGGTTTACTCCACTCCTACTTAAATGCATGCCAAATTAATCTATGGAATTGAATTTGGGTTGCACATTTTGCACTATCTTCAGTACCAATAAAAAAAAGCTTGAAAGTCATTGAAATATTTTAAAAAACCCTCTTTTCAAACAGCTAACCAGAACTAAAAAGAAAACTAGAAAACAGGAATTCTGCTTTTTAAGAATTTAGTGTTGCCCTCGATGAAAAAAAAATGTATATATAAATAGTACAAAACATATTTCAATTTTAAGACTTAAAGCGCACACTTTTATTTTATGTAAAATGACGTCATTCGCTTCCGCTTAAGTATTCCACATTTACGATCCACTCTTAACATCTACAGTAAAGCATGCATAGGTTGCCACTATCGCAATATAATACACGAATGCAGCAAAAAGATGCCGTTATGAAAGCAACTCGACAAAACAACGGCTATCTAATGATTCATAGGCCTTCATTTGTTTGTAAATATAGTTTATAACAGCTCCATGTTTTAACAGAAATTATTTGTTAATATTTTTTGAAAATAGCACATATTTTAGTTACATTTTCTTTTGGTTGTTATGAGAAAATGGCCACAAAAAGATATAATTGCTATCTTTCGTATTTTTCAACTATTTTCCCTTTACTTTCTACAGAAATGGAGTACTTGAGTTGCCAAAATTAAACAAATGGTGCTAAAAACTACAAAAAAAAAATTAATATTTCAAAAATAAATGGAGATAAAGTTTTCAAACAAAATGCATTTAAAAGAACTTTTTTTTCTCAATACGACGGTACAAAAATTGAAAATGTGGGATGCTTAGAAATTGAAAAAATGGCTATAGAGCATTTAATCGTACAACGAAACATCTGCTTTGTTTATAGCAGGCTTCTGTAAGGTACCGTTATTTTTTGGAGACACAAAATAAGCTGGGAGAAAGAAACAACATTCCGTACCGGGGGCTAAAAAAATGAGAACGCTGAGAAATCTGAAGATGCTAGGACCACCAATCCACCTGACCAAAGCATGATAGAAATTCTCGCCCGCCTCTTCTATTTAAAGCAGTAAAAAGTAAAATGAAACTTCTGAACATTAAGACTGTGTGGCTCGAGTGTCAAGATTTTCTTTTGCTGGCACTGTATAGCTTCTGAACAGACAGACAGAATATCATTTAAATAATATTTTGGTTTAAACAATATTCTAAGTATGAGCATATGAAATTAAATTGTTGTTGAAAAAAAATAAAGAAAGTATATTTCTAGTGATTTTAAAGGGATTTTAAAACATATGATAAAACTCAAAACGGATTAAAGAAAACATTTCTTTAAAAATAAATAAATATATAAATTAGGGTGGGTCGAAAAAAAGAAATTTTTGATTTTCGTAACGCTTTAGTGCGAAAAAGTTGCCTATTGTTATAAGAAGAAAAACAGCATAAAAATTTTTAGAATCGGTCAACGTCTTCCATTCGCGCATCGTATTTAAAGTGTATGATAAATTGCAAAAATCGCGATTTTTTTCTAATTTTTTTAAGTTAATTAAAACTTTAAAAATAAACACACTTTAGCTTTTTATGGTTGTTTCATGGTTTATATAATCTAAATAAATTAAATTCCGATCAATAATCTAATATTTTTGTTCACGCAAGAACTTAGAAAAAACATAAATTTACCAATTTTTCGCGATTTTCACCGTGCAACACTTAGTTCGTTTTGCTAAAACAAAACTACACAGAACTCACTACGCGGTGGTGGTTGCACATTGAGCTCCACACACATCCTGCCCAACCAACCGTCCAACTGCTGGGTGTGGTATTTATGTTATATTAAGAAAGACCACATACATGTCAATGTGCAATTCTAATTAAATGCTTATGTAAAAAAAAAAAAAAAAAAAAAAAAAAAAAAACATAGAAAATTTGTGTCTTTGGGTTGAAATTCACGATTCTTCAAAGAATTTACAATTTGGAGGAAAATCGGATGTATTTACAAAACAGTTACAAACTAGTATGTTGTGGCTATCACAAAACTTTCTTCTATCTCATACTTGTCAATACTTCAAAATTCATTATCACAGTGCATCTATGCTCGTCATGAGGATTCTAAAAAGATGAAACTCCGTGCATTAGTTCTTGAGATATTACTGTCCATGAAATCGTGTAAATCCACCAAAATGCAGCATAGCAGCGCCACCTATTGGGTGATTTACACCAGACCCTAATTATCATCCACATGTGTCAATGTCTAACTGAATATGAAGTTCGGGGAAAATCCGTGCATTAGTTCCTAAGATAGAGCTATTGCGCAAATCATGACAAATGCACCATAACAGCGCCACCTGTTGAGCGATTTACACAACCACATAATCAGTATCAACATTTATCAAGGTGTACTTGAATCTGAAGTTTGATGAAAATTCGTGCATTAGTTCTTGAGATAGAGCTATTGAGAAAATAGTGCAAAATACCGCATAGCAGCGCCACCTATTGGGCGATATTCACCAACACGTAGTCAACATCATTTCATATCAAAGAGTAACTGAATCTGAAGTTTGATGAAAATATGCCCATTAGTTCTTGAGATACAGCGATTGAAGAAATCGTGAAAAATGCTATATAGCAGCGCCACCTGTTGAGCGATTTACACCAAAATGTACAAAATGTCAATTCATATCAAGGATTAACTGATTCTGAAGTTTAGTGAAAATTGTTGCATTAGTTCTTCAGATACCGCTATAATGGAAATTCTGAAAAGTGCAGCATAGCAGCGCCACCTGTTGAGCGATTTGCACCAAAACACAAACAGCACTAATTCATACCAAAGTATACATGAATCTGAAGTTTGTTGAAAATCCAAGCATTAGTTGTTGAGATAGAGCTATTGCGGAAATTGTAAAAAATGCAGTATAGCAGCGCCACCTGTTGAGCGATTTACACCAAACTGTACAAAACTTCAATTCATGTCAAGGATTAACTGAATCTGAAGTTTGTTGAAAATCCGTGCATTAATTCTTGAGATAGAGCCATTGCGGGAATTGTAAAAAATGCAGCATAGCAGCGCCACCTGCTGAGCGATTTGCACCAACATTTAATCAGCATCAAGTCTTATCAAGGACTAACTGAATCTGAAGTTTCATGAAAATCCGTGCTTTAGTTCTTGAGATAGAGCCATTGCGGAAATCATAAAAATGCAGCATAGCAGCGCCACCTGTTGAGCGATTTGCACCAACACATAATCAGCATCAAGTCATATCAAGGACTAACAGAATCTGACGTTTTATGAAAATCCGTGCATTAGTTCTTGAGATAGAGCCATTTCGGAAATCATACAAAATGCAGCATAGCAGCGCCATCTGTTGAGCGATTTGAACCAAAAACTAATCAGCATCAATTTGTAATAGGGACTAGCTGAATATCAATTTTTATTAAATTTCGTGCATTAGTTCTTGAGATAGAGCGCCCACAAAATTTGTGTCACATACACACAGACAGACAGACAGACAGACTCACAGAGTCACAGACAGACATTTTGTAAAAACATGTTTTTCGGGTTCTCTGACCTCTAAAACGTGTAAATCCGTCGAAAACCGGAATTCGAAAATTTTCATGAATCCAATACTTTCTTCTTGTAAAGATAGAAGAAAGTAAAAAGTTAAATGCGAAGGCCGAGTGGAAAGCTCGTGATATTCAGCAAGCCCTGAGTGGTTTCTCGAATAATTTTAAAGTTCCTAAAGTTGCAGTGTACTATGAAGTTGATGAACTCAACCACACTTCTTTTGAAGACTCGGAGTATGAGGAAGATAAATACAAACCGGGTACATCTACTAAAAACCCAAATGGCAGATGAGAATTAAATTAACACGACAGAGCTAAACAGCGATCGTTTCGGATTTTCTGATCGGCCAAAAGCTGTTATAGCGTCAAGTGTTCTGGATAACCGGCACAGATTCTTCTGATGTGGTTGATAAGTGTAAAATAAAAAGAGACTAGAGTCATTTAAGGACAGATTTGAAAAGCCGATTCACACCCCCTGCGGAAAGTTCGGGTCTTTTTTTGACGGACAAAAATGAGATACTTCATTCGGCGAAAAATCTATTGCTAAGCAATTTCACAGGAATGTGAAATAAGAATTCTCTTATCCAGGAATCTGGATCAACTTATATTGGACATGTATATTTTTCCTCGAGTTCATCAAATTATATAAGTCAAAGCAAATAATTCTTGTTTGTCTGAACTATCAATATCACTAGAAAAACTAGAAGTAGTAGGGTGTGATGGTACTATAACAAACACTGGATGGAATAACGGTGCTTTCCACCGACTAGAAAATAATAATATGTGGAGCATATGCATCTAGCATTTTAATGAGCTTTCTTATCTCTAAATTTTCCAACATATTCACGGTCAAACTGAAGGGCCTAGATCTTTTTATGCGTCAATCGGGTAGAAGCTCACTCGCTGTGAAAAAGCTACTGTGGTCGATTGTGAACCAGCAGATTGTTCTATTTCTGATATAGACAGGACTTTTTTGAGCGAATACAACAGTATTTTGGGGACATTTTGAATGCAATCACCTTGGGACATTGTCCAGAAGACTTGGCGTATTGGGACCCTGGCACTTTGTCGGATTCCAGATGACTAGCTGCGGCCAACCGAGTCCTTAGATTGTATGAGTTTCATCCGAAAACTTATAAGAAATAGTTGGCTTCATCATACAATCATACATGCCTGTATAATTTGCTATAAAATAAGCAAATATTTTACTGACGGACCAAAACATGTATTTCAAGCAATCCAAACATCACGCTGTTTATCTGACGAATTACTACAAGTTCTCGATCCAGTAATAGAACGAAATGCGTTTTTTGCACACCCAGAGAATATTCTTTTGGCAATGAATGTCGATTAAAGAAAACGTATTCGGGATATTGGTTACAGAAGGATCGTAAAGGCAAGACAAACCGTCCCAAAGAAGAAGACTGTTACAAATGTAATGCCACCGAATGGAAACTTTTAAGCTTCCGATTAAATAGAAATTATTGATTGGAATTCTTGTGCGGTGTATTCTTCTCCAATGCCACGGGACCTGAGTGAAAATGATGTTAAATCGTCCATCACTTCTGACACTACTCTCATCAGAGAAATACAAATGTTTCTCCGTCACACGGAGAGTGTTAAGATGTGTGTCAAATTAGTGACAGAAACCTTGAATAAAGTATATGGACATGAAGCTAGAGATGGCTATATCCGAATAACACTGAAGTCTAAATTGGTTATGCCTCATTTCTCCAAAAAATCAGACTTTAAATGTGCAGTAGATATAAAAAAGAAAACGTAAAAAACGCAGCAAGCCAAAGAATGGTACTCTATAGAAAACCTATGTAAATAGTTGCAAATATAATGTAAATTTTACACCCAAAAATAGGATGGTTGGTTGGGTAGGGCGGAGGTCGAACTCTACGTGCAACCACCTCCACATGGTGAGTTTTGGGTCGTTTTGTTCTAGCAAAACGAGCGAAGAGTTGCACGGTGAAAATTGCGAAAAATGGCTAAATTTATGTTTTTCCTAAGATGCTGCTCGAACGAAAACATTTTATTATTGATTAGAATTTAATTTATTTAGGTTATGTAAACTATGAAACAAGTATAAAAAGCTAAAGCGTGTTTATTTTTAAAGTTTTAATTAACTTAAAAAAATTAGAGAAAAGGCGCGATTTTTTCAATTTTCATCAACTGTAAGTACGATGCGCGAAAGGAAGATGTTAACTGATTAAAAAAAATATGCCGTGTTACTTCTTATTACAATAGGCAACTTTTCCGCACTAAAGCGTCATGAAAATCAAAAATTTCTTTTTTTCGACCCACCCTAATATAAATACTCAATAATAAATATAACAAACACAATGTAAAATGTGATTGTTATAACGATATGGATAAGAAGCGCATATTTTTGCATTTTATTAGAAACGAACGTTCATGCGACATATTTCATGATTCTACATCACATTGTTTCTTTTTTCCTTTCAACATATTTTTAAACAAAAAGTATCACAATAATTTCTAGTTAAAAGCGTTGTTCATCTTGCTTCAAATGGGAATTACTCTTTTTGTTAATGAAAAATGTGCTTTTCAAACTTAGAAATATTTGAAAAAAAATGTTTTTGAAGAAAACAAAGTTTAAAATGAGCAATTATTACTTTTTTTTAATTCCGGAACTTTTTGTTGGTTTAACGGTCTGTTTATATCTTAAACAGTAAAATATAAATTTTACTCTAATGGTATAGTTAGAGCCTTTTTCTACTAAATTATAAAAACGCAATTATATTTGAAAAGTATTTGTCAAAAAGAGAAAATAATAATTAGATTTAATAATGTTTTGCGGTTATACTATTTTTTTTGTTCCGATTGCGATGATTCCTAAAAATTAATATAACATAAAATATAAGTTACAAATAAAAAAATTAAAATATTTTTTACCTTCTATAAAATAAAATATATAGATTATTAGTCAATTTGAATAAATATACTCCGGTAAGCAATTCTATAAAGAAAGTTTATAGACTAACTGCTTAAATCATAAATCTGTTTATCCCTCATATTCTTATTTATCTGCTCATCTGGTTATATATATACAAATTAATTTTAATACTTAACCTATTTTAAATTTATACTTTTTTTCACTCAATAAATTACATTTCACCTTTTATAATGCTATAGTTCTTTTTGCTTTAATAAAATCTAATCCATTTCTACGCATCAATCTCTTTTCGTTTTGTCATTGCTTCAGTAAAATTTCCTCTCCGATGTATTTCAATCGAATGTCTGTTATTCTTTTTCGACGTAATACTGGAAATTGCCATAAACATTCTTCCCGTAATTGTCGGGAGCTTCATCTGTTAGTTTTGATTATTCCGCCTTCATTCCGAAATTTGAGACTTTAATTGAATAAAATTCTTTTGTAGTACACATCTGTGGTCTTCTGCGAGTGGGTTTCAAACCAATTTCCCTGACAGTGGAACAAAACTGTTTCAGTGATATCCTCTATTAAAAATAGCCACGGCAGACGAAAAAGGCCAACTGATTTTTTAGAATTTCGCTGTTAATATGATTTTCAGAAAATGATATATCGATTAATTTGACAGCACTTCATTTTTGTGTGATAAGTATATGAATAAATAAATTGTATACAATTTGATTCTTTGCCGAGACAACATGCAGCATTTTGGACGGTTGCCATTATTATTTTTTATTCTGTTAATTTTGCGCTGGTGTGTCTGCACTATTACTAATTGTGGTCGAATTTTCGACGTTTGTCATTATTGCTTTTGATTCGCTCAATCTGGTATATCTGCACTATTAGTAAATGTGGTCGCTCAATTGTGCGAACGGTCCTGTTTTTAGCTATGCAGTCTACACTGGTATGACTGGAAATAAGTATGTATTTAATCTTCAACGTCATTGTATATGTGATTGTTTAGAGTGTACCATCTTTAATTAATTGACAGTATAGTATATTTTTTGCTACTCACCGAAATAAAGCAAATTCTGCTATCAATTGACGGACAGTACTTAAATAGAATTCCGTTATATTTATCTTACATACGTGGATGGATCAGAAAAAAAGGTTACAAGGACAATATTTTCTTTTTTTTATTGACAATAGACCAAAAATACAAAATGGAATTAATAGGCATACTTGTCGATTACTTTACACAAAATTACCAAAATGTTTTAGGCTTTTAGCTGAACGCAGAACTAACTTGTTTAACACAGTATGGTAAAAATCATGTCTCTGCCCATTGAGCCAGTTCTCAGTAGCTGTTTTTACATCACTGTTTGAAGAAAACCCTGTTCCAGATAAGTGTTTCCTTCAAGGGGCTGTGGAATCAATGAAGAGTCCCTGGGTGGCAGAACCTGGTGGTTTTTTTGTAAGATGTGGTTCCAGATGTCCCACTTGAACTTTTGCATCAGTTCTTGAGTTTTGTTAGAAGTATGCAACGGTTAATGTCATGCAGGAGTATGACTACGTCACTTAACATGCCGATGCCTGGGCGATTGCGTTAGATAGCTTCACGTAACACGAAATGGCACAAGTGAGGCCACTTTTATCAACGTCTTGGCATTTCAATCGCTCTGACATTATACAAACTTATTCTACCTAACCTGTATGATAATTAGCGTTAACTGTTTCCACCTTGAGAAAAAAAATTCACTCCACAATGATTACTTATAAATGTTGCTTCATGTAACCTTTTTTTCTGATCCATCCTTGTATATATCTGTTTTACCATACATCTCCTTGTTAATTTACATTTAAATTAATAAATTGTTTTATATATTTTACAATATCGTTATATCGTAGTAATTATTAAGTAGCAGTTAAATCTAATAAATTTTATTAAATCATGCAAGCATTTGCATACACTTAAAAGAAAAAGAAATCGCGAATATGGAATTCACAACATGCAATTCATTAATTATGTCAGTGTTGTCTATACCTTTTTGTAACGGCACTAATCTTTTGAAAAGACATTCTTGAGCAACGATAAATATTTCATCTTTAGGAGTAAACAGATTAATATTACGCATATTTGCAATAATAAATACAGAGAAACTAATGTATCTTAAATGTAACGTTGGTTAAAAGAATATTTCAATTATCATAATAGAATAATAGAGATTTTTAAAGTATCCTACGTAAAAATATGTTATCTTTATTTATTCAAAAATTTCTCAAAATATAATATGTATGATTTATTTTTTGTTGTAAAATTTTATTTGTGCATAAATTAAATTAAATAAAAGAAATTACTGCGATATAAATCGATGTATTTTGAAAATTATGAATATTACTTATTTACAGGTGAGCGTTTTTTTTTTTTTTTTTTTTTTTTTTTTTTGTAAAAATATAGTGTAGCTTTCAACATTTCGAACATGGAATGTTAGTAATTTGTTTTATTTGTCGCTTTCATACGCCGGTACGGCTACCTTTTAAAACCACTTAGCGCAGTTATGTGATTTTACTTGAGTTTAGCTAGCCTGAATTTTTAGCTCACATGCTATCAAAGCCTTAGAGATGTGCCCGACTGTTCTGTATGTACGTATGTACGTAACGAGATAACTTTTGATAGAAACATCTGATTTGCTTCAATTTTTTTTCTAGGTTCATACTGATAAGGCACTTACCTGATTAGTTTTTGGGGTTTATTGGTTAAGGATAACGGGGAAAAAGGAGGGAGGTACTCCCCCTTAATTTAGATAAATGTGTTTTTTTATGCAGAAATATTCGATTTGCTCCAAAGTTGGTATACCGGTTTATTATGTTAAGGAGCTTCCCTGATTAGATTTGGAAGCTCACTTCTTAAGTATAAAGGGGGAAACGGGGGCTACCTCCCTTAATTTCGATAAATGGGTTTTACATGTAGATTTATTCGATTTGCTCCACATTTGATATACCGGTTTATTATGTTAAGGAGCATCCCTGATTACATTTGGAAGGTCATTACTTAAGTATAAAGCGGGAAAGAAGGGCTGACCCCGTTAATTCAGATAAATGGGTTTTTCATGCGGAAATATCCGATTTGCTCCAAATTCGGTATACCGGTTAATTATGTTAAGCAGCTTTCCTGGTTAGATTTGGAAGTCCCTTACTTATGTATAAAGAGGGGGGAAAGGGGAGCTACTCCCCTTAATTTATATAAATGGGTTTTTCATGTAGAGTTATACGATTTGCTCCAAATTTTGTATACCGGTTTATTATGTTAAGGAGCTGCCTTGATTCGATTTGGAAGTTCATTCGTTACAAATAAAGAGAGGAAATGGGGGCGAGCCCCCCTTAATTTAGATAAATGGGTTTTTCAAGCAGAAATATTCAATTTGCTCGAAATTTCGTATACCAGTTTATTACATAAGGAGCTTCCCTGATTAGATTTGGAGGTTTTTAGTTAAGTATAAAGGGAGGAAAGGGAGGACTAGACCCCCCTCCCCTTAATTTAGATAAATGGGTTTTTCATGCAGAGACATTCGATTTGCTCCAAATTTCGTATACCGGTTTATTATGTTAAGGAACTTCCTTGATTAGATTTGAAGGCTCATTAGTTAAGTATGAAGGGGGAAAATGAGACCCAGCCCCCTTTTTTATTTAGATAAATGGGTGTTATATGTAGAATGATTCCATTTGCTCCAAATTTGGTATACCGGTTTATTATGTTCAGGAGCTGCCTTGATTAGATTTGGAGGCTCATTAGTTACATACAAAGGGAGGAAGGGGGGTCTACCCCCCTTAATTTAGATAAATGGGTTGTTTATGCAGAAATATTGGATTTGCTCGAAAATTGGTATACCGGTTAATTATGTTAAGCAGCTTCCCTGATTAGATTTGGAAGTTGATTACTTATGTATAAAGGGGAAGGGGGAGGGGACTAACTCCCTTAATTTAGATAAATGGTTTTTTCATGTAAAATTATTTGATTTGCTCCAAATTTGGTATACCAGTTTATTATGTTAAGGAGCTGCCTTGATTAGATTTGGAGGTTCATTAGTTAAGTATAAAGAGAGGAAACAGAACTACCCTTCGCCCCTTAATTTAGATAAATTGGTTTTTCATGCAGAATTATTCGATTTGCTCCAAATTTCGTATACCGGTTTATTAAGTTAAAGAGCTACCTTGATTAGATTTGGAGGTTCATTAGTCAAGTATAAAGGGGGGCGAGCAGCATAAAGGGAGAAATGGGGGAGCTAATACATCCGTTAATTTAGCGAAATGGCTTTTCATGCAGAATTATCTGATTTGCTTCAAATTTGGTATGCCAGTTTATTACGTTAAAGAGTTTCCCTGATTTGATTTAGAGGTTCTTTGGTTTAGTATAAAGGGGGGAAATGGGGATAATCCCTTTATTTATTTTTCGAGAGGCATTATTCTTTGAAATAAGAGTATAATATACAATTAGTGTGAATAGCCTGTGAGCTCAATGCTATCAGTTTAACTGGGCAATTTTCTTTTTATTACCTAATCTTAAGCCATATGGTTTACGCCTCTGCAGTATTGTGCGATGTAATTCGTGAGGCAGATTCCACACAAAAATTAAAATTGTTGTGTGGAAATTTCGTGTGGTTTTTAAGAAATTAATTAAAGAATACATATTTATTTGAAATAAATTATAGAAGAAAGGTGTTTCATCCTAATTGAACCTGGGTTGACGGTAATAATTTCGATAAAAATAAAAACAGTGTAATTAAAATGCTACGATATGTACCTTGTTTTGTGGGAAACGTGATACTATCACGAAAATATGTGGAAATACATATTGCTCAAGCAATCGATGATACCGTATGAATGGATAATCACAGTCCAAAATGTGGGGAGTCCAGTGCATACTGCTGGCGCGTATAGTGGAGATTTCTACCCTTTTTGTTTGGTGCTTTCACATTTACAACAAAGGTGAAAATGTATGTTAAATGTTTTATCATAATATACTTGCGTTTTCTGAAAGTTATTACAGTCATCCCAAATTGAGTTATGATGAAACACCCTGTATTTGGGAGTACATAAGTGGTTTGCGACACTATGTTCCTATGTGAATTTTTATTCTTGTTATATGCCTGATTTTTCATGTCATTTTGTAAAAGTTTTTTTGAATCTCCTGTATATATACATATTTTATGGATATCATTTTGTAAAAGTTCTAAATATTAGAATTCGAAATTTCAGATGTTCAAACTTCAAACTTCATGTTGTTTTTGAGTTATGCGTTAAGAACTACCAGCATGCTAATATGTTTTACAACGATTACAAATAACTTTAACAATAAGAGTTTCAAACACTAAATACTCATAGCTACCAAAAAGCTTGATATCATTACATCCCCTGTTGCATCTCGTGCTGAAATGTCCCTTAGAACCAAAATATGTCAAAATTAAACATTCATATTGAAAATGTAAGAGTATGATACGATTTTGTTTTAAAGATGACTCTTTAGGCTTATTTTATTAAACATAAACTCAAAGAAGATTTTCATTCAATGGCTATTTTTTTTTTAACAATTTAGTGATTAAAATGCTTGCGTTGTCTTCTTTTTAGGGCCAATTGCACCAGAGCATTTTCATTGGATCATACTTATGGAGCCTGGATAACGAATTAACCAGTAATGGTGATGTTTTGCTGTTGCGATGTTAAAAATTTGCGGCAAATACCAATATATTTACAATGTTCATGAAAGTGATTTTACCTCAGGATAATAGAGAAAATCTTTGAGAATATATTAACGTGTTATTTATTTTTTGAAACTGCTACAATTTACTTCAATTTCTCATTTTTGTATTATGTGTATTACAACTAATTTTAAACTGTAATGCAACAAAAATCAAGATACATTATTAAACTAATTCAAATAATTTATGAAGATTGATACTTTATTTAAAAACATCAATAAGTTTATTAAATTAATTGGGTAATTCTATTCTAATTCTTAACAAAATTCTATCATAAGAATATTTTTTATGAAAATTCAGAAAATGCTTTTAATATATATCGCTTAAATGATATTAAATATAAAATGAATTTTGCAAACTTATTTCATTTGTGATAAAAAATACAGAACGATTCATAACTTATAAACTTAAATTATACTTTAAAATAATGAATACCTTAATAAATTAAATCTCTTAATTTGCTTTTTATAATACTAAAGTTACAACATAAACATATTCCTTAATGTATTTATATTCGATGTTAATATTGAATTTATATATATGTTTAAATTTAATTGTTAAAATATAGCTCTTAGGCGATATCAAATATTGAAACTAGAATATTGAAACTATTAATTATATTAAGCAGATACGATTTAAGATAATCAAAGTAACTAATGTGAAACTGATAAATATAGAAAAGGCTTAGAAAAAAAAAAGACAAAAATACTGGAAACACAGCAAGCAAATTTCGGATTAAGAGACCAATATTATGACCACAGCACCATATTGCTTACCCCATGATTTAAACAAAATGGTATAAGTGCACATGTCCGCTTCTGTAAGATGGTTGCCATAATACGACTGTATATGCCGCGTACCTCCTGAATTATTTCGCTGTATATCCCATTGTTTTCAAATAAAGCTATACTGTGTACTCTAACTATAGCTCTTTTCGTATTCGAGTGTATAGCATCTGTTATTTGTTAGACTACAACACTAATGACGCTGTTTAAACACCGACAAGCGCATATCAGTAGCATAACTGCTATTCGATTTTCTTTTCTACTTAATCTAAACATTCATTTCAAAATAAATCTAGCATCAAGGTGGTTCAGTGTAACTTATTTCTAGGAATAAACAAAATTCTTTAAGGCACAAAACAAACATTTAATTACAAAACGGAACATAAAAAATCTATTAACTGACATTCGACGTGTTACATCTAAAGAATTCTAACATCAACAAAAAGATTAATTCGTTTCAGTTCAAAAGTAAACAGTTCTAATAGAGCATGCGCTGGCTAATTAGCTGTTAGAAAATTAGCTGGAAAATCCCGCCCGGCGTTGGACAATTATCCAACATCATCATAAAATGGCAAAGGTACTACTTTGGTGATATTTCGACGTAACATACCTGTAGAGGTCTTGAGATCAATTACACGGACATGTCCATCATCACCTTTATAAGTTTTCAGAATCCTAGCTAGTTTCCAGTCGATAAACTTATCATTTCCTTCCTTCAATAACACAAGCTGTCCAACTTTAAGATTTGGCGAGGACTTTTTCCATTTACAGCTCATTTAAGTATTCTCGGCTCCAGCGGTGCCAAAATTGCATTTTTAATCTTTGAACTAGTGTCCACCTAGAAGAAAACGTAAAGAGTCTAAAATGGCATTATTTTCAGGAACATTCAATAGAGGACCTCCAATGAGGAAATGACCATGGGTTAGTGGTTGTAGATCATTAACATCTGCTGACAAGGGGGTCAACGGACGTGAATTCATAACTGCTTCAATTTGCGTCACAAGTGTTGACAGCTCTTCAAAATTTAAGATAAATGATTTAGTTATCGTCAAGAGAATTCGCTTCATGGTTTTTATGTTTGATTCCCATAATCCGCCGAAATGTGGGGATGCAGGGGGTATGAAATTCTATTGAATTCGTTCTTCAGCACTAAATCGCTTAATTTCTTCAGAAGAACAGATTTGATAGAAGGATTCCAAAAGGGCACAAGTACCCTTAAAATTTGTGGCATTATCACTCCATATGACACAGGGTTTAGATCTTCGAGCAATGAATCTTCTCAAACAAGCTAAAAATGCTTCTGTGGTCAAGTTCGAAACAACTTCTAGATGAACGGCTTTGGTAGAAAAACAAATGGATATAGCAATGTATGATTTTATTGCTATCTTTGAACGTTTTAAATTAGGTTTTGTTATAATAGGACCTGCTATATCAACGCCTGTTTTCTCAAACAGTCTAGATGGGACAATTCTATCACGGGGCAAGTCACCCATCAATTGTTGAAGAGTTTGATGTTTTGTTCGAAGACAAGTCACAAACCTATTTATAATTTTCTTTACTTGACTTTGACCAGATGGTAACCAATAAAATTGTCTTAATAAAGATAGAGTTGTCTAAGTACCTGAATGTAGGAATTTTTTATGGTAATAATCAATTAAAAGTTCAGTAAAATAGTGAGACTTTGGTAAAAGTATTTGATGTTTCTGCGATTCTGATAAATTAGAAAATTTCAGTCTTCCACCGTCTCTTAACAGTCCATCTGCATCTAGAAATACATTTAAGTTCAAAATCTTACTGTTATTTGGGAGTGGACGCTTTTCCTTTAAACATCGAATTTCAGTTTGGAATGCGGAATTTTTAACAATCTTCATCAGCTTCTTGGTCGCATTCTGTAACTCAGAAGTATCTAAATAATCATATTTTCTAATTCCTGATTTCAATTTACAGTTTTTCAGAAATCTTAAACACCATGCAGCAATTCTTATTAACTTCATAAAAGAAGAATATCGATTAATCAAATCAATGTTTAACTGATTTTCATTTACAATAGTTGATTTTAAAACAATGTTTTTCTTTAGTTCTAACTGATCTTTAACTTCAGAAATATCTAATTTATCGAATATATTATCCAATTTTGGCCAAAGAGATCTGTCTTGCTTTAACCACTGGGGACCTTCCCGTTATTTTTCAACTCTGAAACTTTCAAACCTCTAGTAACTAGATCGGCAGGATTATCTTTTCCAGGACAGTGGAACCAATTTAATGGATCACTAAGATTTCTGATTTCCTTTATCCGGTTTCTGACAAACATTTTAAATGTTTCTAGCTCACCTCTAATCCAAAAGAAAGTAATAGTGGAGTCGGTCCAAAAGTAGCAAGTTGCAGGAAAAGCTAATTCTTTAGCAATTTTATTACAAAGTCTGGCAGACAAAAGGGCTCCTAAAAGTTCCAGACGAGGTATAGAGACAGTTTTTAAAGGGGCGACTCGACTTTTTGCTGCCATAAAACTGGTAACAATGTTCTTATTCTTTAACACTGCTCTAAGGTACACTACCGTACCATATGCCTTCTTTGAAGCATCTGAAAATCTATGTAACTCAAAATAATCAACTTCATCAAGGGTAATATCTGGGAATGCTAATACAATTTAGTTCTTTTATTTCTTCACACCATTCATTCCATAATTTGTCTAGATGTTTGGGTAGGTTTTCATCCCAGTCAAGTCCTAAACACCAAATTTCTTGAATTAAACATTTAATTCTAATAGTATAAGGGCTTATAAATCCAATCGGGTCAAAAATTAGGCCAACAGTTTGCAATAAATAACGTTTAGTACTAAGTTTATTCGTAAGGAAATTTTCTAGATTTTGAGTCGTAAATGTAAACATGTCATTATTTGGGTCCCAAGCAACACCTAAAACCTTGAAAGGTATCAAATTCTGATTAGTGAGATTTAAGTTATCAGAAATTTCATCAATATGTAAACCATATTCTTTCCATTTCTCACGCAGTTCATGCGAGTTGGTTTTCCGTTTTCTAAAAGTTATACTACCTTCTTGAAATATTTCATAGGCTTCTTTACTAATTTTAAATGCGTAATCAAGATTCGGTTGACTTCTTATAAAGTCTTCAACATACACGATGAATTTAAAATTTCAAAAGATTCAGGAAATGTTTCTACATACCCATGCAGATTATGCTTGATGGTAGCAGCCAGAAGAAAGGGACTCGATTTCACAGCGAAAAGCACTATCTTTAGTCTGAATATTTTAAATTCCTCACCTGGATCATCAATCCATGGTTCATCGTCCTAAAACAATCTGGTGAAGTCCCTATCTGGTTCATCAATCTCGATCTTCAAAAAAGCTTGTTGAATATCTGCAGTGATTGCTATAAGAAAGTTTCTGAATTTCATTAAAAGGCTGAACAATTCGGGAATGAGATTTAATCCCGTATGTAAACAATCATTTAGTGACAGTTCACCCTTAGCATGGGCACTTCCGTCAAAGACAATGCGAACTTCAGTGATGGACTTATCTTCACGAATCACTGCTCTATGTGGTAAGTAAAATGAGTTTACATCAGATGTATTGTCAACAGGATCTATAATATTGTCTGCTAAATAGCTATCTAAAATAGCCTTATATTCTGAGAATAACAAAGGGTCATTTCTAAAGCCCGTTCTCAATTTCAAAAATCTTCTGTAAGCGACTTCGCGATTGTTATTAAGAGACATTTTCAAATTTGCCTTCCATGGAAATTTTACTTTACACCGGTTATCCTTAAAAACAATATTAGACTGAAAATCAGCCATAATGTCATCGTCCACATTACTAACATTTTGAGTTTCGGATTCAATTTCTAGACTTTCCAATTGCCAAAAATTTCTGATTTGATCGGATATATCCTTTTCTTCAACGATAATTTTCATACGGAACAAATCATTGGCTGACCCTGTATAACCCTGTAATCACCAGCCAAAAAGGGTTTCAGTAGCTACGAGATTATTCTTTAGTCTTTTGATTCTGTCAGTAACAATATTATAATAATTGTCAGTGCCGATTAAAACTGCAATTTGTTTACTAGTACATTCATAACTATCAGCAAGTTGTAAACCTTTTAATTTATTATAAGTTTTCCTAATGCATTTATCAGGAGTGGGTAAGCAAGCAGCGGAAATTTGATCTGTTTCCAGAGCTTCAACTTCAATGTGTAAAGAGGGATATTCTCTATTTACAAGTTTTACCTTTACTACATTATAAGTTTTCTCAGTTGCCCTTTCACCTCCAAAAGCATAAACAGATAAGGTTTCTTTTCTAATAACCGGCAGTTGTAATTTTTGTGAAATGTCACGAATTATAAATGTTCTCATGCTACCATTATCTAATAAGACACGAACTGATTCATTATTATCATTTTTGGGATCTTTTATTATAACAGAACAAGTCTGCAAAAATATGTTGCAATGCGTGTTTTCATTCTGTACATTACTAGTGGAATTGTTACCACAATGGGAAACAGATACGGCACTTTTATCAACGTTTATTTTGGAATCATTTCCAAATTGAAAACAAATAGCCCTATTATGTTTCTTACCGCAAATATCGCACATTTTGGTATTTTCACAGTCTTTAATTCTGTGTTTGCACTGTAAACATAAAAAGCATCTTCCCTGCTTTTTTAGTATTTCTTTCTTCTGATCTATGGTTAAATAATTACACACTTCACTATTATGTTCAACACTATAACAAAATAAACAGGAATTCTTATTTACTGAAGTCATTAATTCAGTAGCTGGAACACTATTTTGTTTATATCCTTTCGTATTATATTGATATCGCGGCTTACATTTCAATTGTTTATCTGTAAATTTTGGTCATATTCAAATTTATTATCATTGGAAAATGATTTCTTACCATCTAAGTCATGGATAGTTGATACGCGTTCTCTACTTTCAACTTCATTTTTAAGGAAACTCATAAATTTATCTATATCCTACATTTCTTCGTCATTTAGATTTCTATTAAATTCCAAGGTCAAATCTGGGAGTATTAACTTCAGTAAAATTGGACAAAGTAACCCACTGTATGTATCAGGTTTTACACCTAAAGACTCTAAGTTTCGAATTTGCACTTGACATTTATCGTATAAATTTCTTAATCCACCAGTGTCAGAAGAACTTTTCAAACATTTCATATTTAATAAATTGTTTAAGTGAGCGTGTACGAGCATGTCATGTCTACCATACCTTTGCTTCAAAAGCGATACGGTCTCTGCATAATTATTTTCAGTTAATCCAAAACCATTAATCGTGTTTGCAGCTGCTCCTGCAACCAAACTTTTCAAATACGTAAATTTTTCGATTTCTGTTAGACTTCTGTTTTTATCTATCGATAACTCAAACTGGTTCCAAAATTCTAAAAATTTGTCTTGTTCCCCAAAAAATCGGTTTATTTGTAGCTTTGGTAATTTTACTCTTTTTAGTTCAGTAGCAGCATTACATGTTCGCACTAAATCAATGTTATTACTATGTGTAATATCTGCATTAGAGGATAAACTATTAATTTAAAAGTTTAATTTATTTCTGTAACTGATTATTTTCTGGTCATATTCATCAGCATTCAATATTTTATTTTCGACATTTTTCGCATTTATTAGGCTTAAAATGTTGTAATCATTATCCTTAATATTCTTACATTTAACGTTTAAGTTATCGACTAATTCTTCTAAATGTTCTAAAGAATATTCATTACTAGCTAAATACTGTTCAATTTCTTCAAATAACTTATTTAATAAATTTCGGTGCGTATCACGCATCTTTCGCACTTTATTTTCATTCATTTTCAAAAAATAAAATATAATAACAAAAATCAGCACTCACCAGTTCCAAATCGAAACAAAACAAAAATATTACAAAGTAATTATTTTCACATCTAGACTTGAGGGCGCGATGCACCACAAATATTCGATTTTCTTTTCTACTTAATCTAAACATTCATTTCAAAATATATCTTTCATCAAGGTGGTTCAGTGTAATTTATTTCTAGGAATAATCAACATTCTTTAAGGCATAAAACAAACATTTAATTACAAAACGGAACATAAAAAATCTATTAACTGACATTCGGCATGTTACATCTAAAGAATTCTAACATCAACAAAAAGATTAATTCGTTTCAGTTCAAAAGTAGACAGTTCTAATAGAGCATGCGCTGGCTAATTAGCTGTTAGAAAATTAGCCGGAACAACTGCTTTGTAGTTATTTTTGCACAGGCAGTCCAGTTTTGTTAAATCGGCCTTAAACTCTAAATGTGCAATCGAATGAAAATACTCAGGGACAGGTAACAAAGTGACTGCCACTGGCTATAGGTAATCTAGTTAGTGCTATTACAGCGTGGTCTTTTACAGAAGTCCTGGTGTAAGGCTGCTTTTTATCGCTCTATCAACAATCCGAGACACATGCGTAATTTATTCCTCTAGTCATCGACAAAAGAAATGATAGACTCGGCTAAAGAAAGGTGCGTTCATAAACTTGTGAGGGATCTCCTGCGGTGACCTCTGAAACATAGACGAGCTTCTGAAGGTGACCACATTAAAGAGAACAACTGACCAAATGAAAGTTCAACTGAGGCTGAACTCATTCTGATGGATCCTTAAGAAGTCTCATGTTGTCACTTTATAATTTGTTGTTGTGCGGTATCTACCCTATATGTATAAAATCCTAATGAATCGAATTGAAACGAATTTATGTAACGATTCTATGAAACGACTGATTAAACAACTGATTACGTTTCACGGCGATTTCTCCTAAAATATGGAATACTTTGCGATGAAAGTAACACCAAAAATCCGTATTGATCCGCAGATCTCAAAACTGGTATTAGAATTTTAAAATTAGAATTAGTTTTCGAAATATTAATTTTTTTCTAATTTTAAATACTTTTTTTTCTAATGATGGCAACTCAAATTTTAATCATAACAGATATTTTTTTTTCATATTTTAGAAAAGGTTATTTTAAATTAATTTGGCGACGAGTTTGGCCTCCCTTAAATGTATGCTAAGAAATGCATCATGTTACTTTTATTCAGAAATCAATTTGTATTTCATTATCATTTTATTTAATACAAAACCTTCATATAAAATTGAAACCTTTAAAATAAATGGCTTTTACTACATTTTTTTTAAACGAAACGAAAAGAAAAATATTAGACACATATGTCATATACGCAACGGGGTACCTAATTGGCGCCAAAGTGGCGCTATTTTGCCAGACATGGTAACCCGGCTATTGTTGCTTATTTATTAATAAATGTTTATTTGAATTTATTTTCTTTTTATTTACAAAAAATGTTCTAATTGTTTTGTTCTATAGTTATTAATTATTTTTTTTTTTATTTATTGTTATTTCATTTTAAAAATAACAGAAAATAATTTAAAAAATACATATGTAACAGGTATTTGAAAACGAGGTTTTCGCGAAATTGTCGTAAAAAAAAAAAATCACGCCAAACCCGGTGCGTATGCGACAATCCAACAAATCATGAGATTTAATTTCCACTTCAAAACAACGTTTTAATGTTATTACTTCTTCCGTCGACCAATTTCGCCAAATTATATAAATAGCCAAAATATTCAAATTGACATATATTTTTATTTTAAATAACAAAAGAACAAACAAATTAGCATAACATTAATAAAAATACAAATAAAACGTCGAAATAAAAATTACTTGATAGCGTGAACATATGTAACTTCCTTAAAGTCAAGTGAATGTGACATTTACGATCAACCATTATCGGCATTTAATCTTATAGTTTGGCGACAGATTTTTGGTCGATGGGATAACCAAGTAGCACCGTTTTAATTTACCACTCGAAAAATAAAAAAATTCTAACTGGCGAGTTTAAAAAAAAAAAAAAAAAAAACAATTGGCGAGATTTTCACCCGGCTAACATAAAAGTACCTGGAATTCTTTGTGATCATGGCAACTTTTATGTAGTTTTATTCGAAAAAAATGATTTTGATTCTTTAATCAAAATGGAATGAAAAGAGAAGGAATCAGCTCGTTGTTTATGGCAGTTACATGACTTGGACTATTATAATATAAACGAAATAATGGGGATAGAATAATATTCGGCTACTTATCACACCTGTGGCTGGCTAACATTAAAGTACCAAAATGGCCGCCTGGAATATAAAAAGCGAAGGGATCCGCCTGGAGCTGTTGATGATAGTCACATGACTTAGGCTATTAATATAGAGATTGTTTTCAATTTTAAAAACAGCGCAAAGAATAATATTTCCTAATGATTAAAAATTTATTTTCACGTGACTATTAAAAACAGAAAAAAAAAAAACTTTAAAATTACTATTAAATGAGTACGTGTTAAAGGCAGGAAAATATTGAAAATTATGTCTTGAAAATTGTATTTACACGTGAATATCAAAAGGGAAAGGAAACTTTAAAATAATAAATACATTAATATGCTTTTAACCCTTTCACGGACAAGGCACTTCTATTCGTAAAATCTTGAAATCAGTGAATGGCACCAGATTTTACAAACAAATTTCGAAATACAAAAATGCTTTTGTTCACTTACTTAATAAAAGGGAAATTTTCATCCTAATATTCTGATGCTAATGTGGCATTTAAGAATTAAAATTAAGTGGTCCTAAAATGAACCACCACCCTTGAAGGGGTTAAATCAGCAAATTTTAGTAATTGTATTATGTCAATCGTTTTATAACGCTGTTAAAAAATACCAAGAGACAAGGACTCTGTTTACTTAATTCATTTTATTTTAGTTTCTTTCAAATATTTAACTGATCTTCTTTAACCAAACACGAAAACAACCATTGGATGTCTTAACAGCAACTGATTCTACCTTAAATTTTTGCAATCAAAGGGAATTGAATGGAAACCCATTTACTGGGAGATCGCTACAGGTTTTTTCAGTATAATTCAATCTTCTCTAATCTTTTTAAAACCGATCAGATTAGCGTGCTTTTAGAATCTAGAGTGTCTGAACGGGGGTTGGTAAGCGTAGCTTGCAGGGGGCAGAGCCCCCTAGTATATATATATATATATATATATATATATATATAAACTTAATCGAAATACAAAACACGAATGAAAAATGTTACAACTCATAACAAGTACTCAAAATGTATCCCATTTAGCCATGATGCATGCTTCACATAGGCGCTGCATGGAATCGCGAACGCGTTCCAATCGGCCCTGTACTATGGTCACCGCGATACCCGGACCTAAACTTCCTGGATTTCTACCTCTTGGGGATATCTTAAGATTCTGATGTACGAGATATCCGTTCCATTGGCCATGGACTTCATGGCGGTTATCGCTGAATCGGTGACACCTGTCCAGGTGAGTCCTGGCCAATTGGAATGTGTATCTGGAATTGTTTAAAACGTTGTTTTAACGTGGAATTTTTTAAAAACAATTCCTTATTATAAATGAGACGGATTTAGATAAACATTTTTTTTTTATCATAAATTAATATATTTGAGATATACTGAAAGTTTTCGTGTGGTATACTTTAAGCAGAATATACTGTAAAATAAAGAAATAAAATTAATTTTCTTAAAGTAATATTAAAACAGCAGCTCTAATTTAACATGTCAATTGTAGCTGGTTAAAAAAAATAATATTATTTTATTTTATTTCTATAAGTTGACAGTGGACTTCAATTTTCTTGTTTCGATTTAAATAAAATCGATTTTTTTACTTCGTGAATTAGGAAACTCAGTACTCAAATTCATCTCACGTAAAAAGTATTAGGTAGCTTTCTTTACAAAAAAGCTACCTATTGCAGCCGTTCGGAGGAAAGCGATTTCAAAAAATTTTGGTATATTTTCATCGATCATGACCCCCAGATCCCGAAACCACCCTCCGTTCAAAATTGATATATATATATATATATATATATATATATATATATATATATATATGAGACCTATGTCACACTGTAACTCCCGTAATTATGAACCGATTTCGATGTAATTCGGTGTGTACATAGTACATACCAACGTCTCGGCCGAGTTCGTTGGCCAGCTTCATCCGCCGTTTTGTTTCAAAATGGCGGCCATTTAAAATTTTTAAAAAAATTTAAAACTTGAAATGTGGTACCAAAAAATTAAAAATGGAAACATATTTTTTCTTATGTATTTGACCTTTATACAAAGATTCCGGAGCAGTTTTTGTTTCGTGTATATCTTAAAAAATGGCTGAGTTATAGCATTTTGAATTTCTAGTGTGGCTGACATTTTGAAACGTCCTGAATTTTGTCACGCGATAAAAGGCGTATTTATGAACCGATTTGGATGTAATTCGGTGTGTACATAGTACCTACCAATCTCTCGACCGAGTTCGTTGGCCAGCTTCATCCGCCATTTTGTTTAAAAATGGCGGCCATTTAAATTTTTTTTAAAAATTTAAAACTTGAAATGTGGTACCAAAAAATTGAAAATGGAAAAATATTTTTTTCTTATGTATTTGACCTTTATACGAAGATTTCGGAGCAGTTTTTGTTTCGTCTATATCTTAAACAATGGCTGAGTTATAGCATTTTGAATTTCTAGCGTGGCTGACATTTTGAAACGTCCTGAATTTTGTCACGCGATAAAAGGCGTATTTATGAACCGATTTGGATGTAACTTCGTTTATACATAGTACATACCAATGTCTCGACCGGGTTCGTTGGCCAGCTTCACCCGCCATCTTGTTTAAAAATGGCGGCCATTTAAATTTTTAAGAAAAATTTAAATTTGGAATGTGGTACCAAACATTGAAAATTGAAAAACTATTTTCTTCTTATGTGTTTGACCTTGATAAAAAGATTCGGGAGCAGTTTTTGTTTCGTCTATATCTTAAGAAATGGCTGAGTTATAGCATTTTGAATTTCTAGCGTGGCTGACATTTTGAAACGTCCTGATTTTTCTCACGTAATAACAGGCGTATTTATGAACCGACTTGGATGTACCTTGGTGTGTACATAGTACATACAAATATCTCGACCGAGTTCGTTGGCCAGCTTCATCCGCCATCTTGTTTCAAAATGGCGGCCATTTAAAAAAATGAGAAAATAAAAAAAATTAAATGAGATACCAAAAAATTGGAAAATGAAAAAGATTTTTTTTTGTATGTGTTTGACCTTAATACAAAGATTCCGGAACAGTTTTTCTTTTGTCTATATCTAAAAAAAAATGGCTGAGTAATAGCATTTTGAATTTCTCTTGTGGCTGACATTTTAAAACGACCTGATTTTTGTCACGCGATAACAGGCGTATTTATGAACCTATTTGGATGTAACTTGGTCTGTACATAGTACATACCAATGTCTCGACCGAGTTCGTTGGCCAGCTTCATTCGCCATCTTGTTTCAAAACGGTTGCCATTTAAAAAAAATTAAATTTAAAATTCAAAATGAGGTATTAAAAAATTGGAAAATGAAAAAGATTTTTTTTATGTGTTTGGCCTTGATACAAAAATTCCGGAGCAGTTTTTGTTTCTGAAAATTTGTTCTTTTGTTGATATCTTAAAAAATGGTTGATTTATAGCACTTTGAATTTCTAGCATGGCTAACATTTTGAAAAGATCTTGTATTTGTCACGCGATAACACACGTATTCGCCTATCTCGATGTAAGAAGCCATGTGGATAGTATACATCAACTCCTCGACCAAGTTCGCTGGCCAGATTCATCAGCCATCTTGTTTCAAAATGTCGGCCATTAAATTAAAATATATATATATATTTAAAGTGAGGTGCAAAAAAATTAGAAATTGAAAAAGGTTTCTTTCTTAAGTATTTGATCTTGATATAAGGATTCAGGAGCATTTTTTGTTTGTCTTTACCTTAAGAAATGGCTCAGATATAGCAGTTTCAATTTCTATTGTGGGTGACATTTTGAAAAATCTGATTTTTTGCATGCGACAGCACTCCTATATATTAACCGATTCCGATGTGAGTGAGCATGTGCACAGCAATTACTAAGGTCTCGACCAAGTTCACTGCTTAGCCTCATCCACCATGTTGTCTTAAAATGACAGGCACTTTAAGAAATTGTCGAATTTGGCAGCCAAATATAAGTTACTTTAAAGAAAAGCAGCTTGGATAAAGCTGACTAATTTCGCGAAATTCTCATTCATTATATTGATAAAAATTAGTATTGAATCTCCTATATTCGGTTTCCACTAAATTGAGCTTTGTGTGTTTGCATGATATAAGTTGGCTTTTTTTTAAATAAGGATTATGAAAGCTACCTCTTGCTCCCGGCACTGGCCGGAAGGACTTTTTTTCAATTCTGGAGCTTCTTCACAGAGATATAGCTTTTGTTTGCCTATATTTGTAAACAAACTATACATTTAAAGAGTTGTTTATACTGAAAACATTTATTCTGAAAATTAAAAATTTCGTACATTTCTAAACATTCAACATTTCATACGCATTAACAAGAACAGGATACGTTTAAAATTTATACTGTATATTCTTTGTAAAATAATGTATAATTGTTAGCATAAAACGTTGCGTTTTAAGTGTATTTTAGCGTTGGAATTTCTGTGCAAATGGAAATATGTAACGATTTGTTTCGACAAAAAATAGCATAATTATAAATGTATTATTTTATTTCTTATACATTCAATGACCTTTTAAAATTTATGCCATCTTCCATTCTAAAAAACGTATAGTATTACATAATTAAACAATGTCATATTTTATGCAAAAGACATGTGCATGGTACATATTGAAATATGTCAATTTTTGTTGTATTAAAATATTTAATATGTAATTTCTAATAATAATTTTAATATTTTCATTTCAAATTTTTGCATAATTATTTTATACTTTTGTTTTTATGCTTGACATATTTCAAGTGAATTCATAAAAAATTACAAAAATTCGTTTTCGACTTCCATTTTTGCATTAAATGTGATAAAAATATGTTAGCTGTTTACTTTTAAAAAGTCCTTCCGGCCAGTGCCGGGAGGAAGCGGTAACTTTCACATTCCTTATTTTTAAAAAGCCATCTTATATTATTCAAACACAGGAAGCTCAAATTAGTGGAAACCGATTATAGATGATTCAATAACAATTTTTGAAAATACTGAATATAAAATGAGAATTTCGCGAAATTAGTCAGCTTTATTCAAGCTGGTTTTATTTAAAGTGATTTATCGGTCGAGACCTTAGTAATTGCTGTGCACATGCTCACTCACATCTGAATCGATTGATATATACGAGTGCTGTCGCAGGCAAAATATCAGATTTTTCAAAATATCACCCACATTATAAATTCAAACTGCTATATCTCAGCCATTTTTTAAGATAAAGAAAAAACAAAAAAATGCTCCGGAATCCTTATATCAAGGTCAAACAGATAAAAAAGAAAGCTTTTTTTATTTTCTAATTTGTTTTACATCATTTTTAAATTTATTTTTATTTTTAAATTTTAATGGCCGCCATTTTGAAACAAGATGGCGAATGAAGCTGGTCAACGAACTTGGTGAAGACAATGCTATATACTATGCACATGCCTAGTCACATCTAAATCAGTTAATAAATAAGCGTGTTATCTCGTGACAAATATCAGAACTTTTCAAGATGTCAGCCATCCTAGAAATTCAAAGCACTATAATTCAGGCATTTGTTAAGATATAGACGAAACAAAAATTGCTCCAGGATCTTTGTATCAAGGTCAAAGAAATAATAAAAAATCTTTTTCAACTTCTAATTTTATTGTACCCCCTTTTAAATTAAACTTTTTTTTAAATTTTAAATGACCGCCATTTTGAAACAAGACGACGGATGAAGTAGCCAACGAACTCGGTCGAGACATTGGTATCTACTGTGTACACACCATGTTACATACAAATCCATTCATAAATACCTTTGTTATCGCGTGACAAAAATCAGATCGTTTCAAGATGTGAGTCACACTAGAAATTCAAAGTGCTATAACTCAGCCACCTTTTAAGATATAGACGAAACAAAAAATACTCCTGGGTCTTTGTATCAAGATAAAGTAAGTAAGAAAAAAATCTTTTTAAATTTTTAATTTTTTTGTACCTCATTTTAAATTAATTTTTTTTTTTACTTTTAAATGGCTGCTATTTTGAAAGAAAATGGCGCATGAAGTTTGATAATGAACCGGTCGAGACATTGGTATGTACTGTGTACACACGAAGTTGCAAACAAATCGGTTCATAAATACGCGTGTTATTGCGTGGCAAAAATCTGATCGTTCCAAGATGTCATCCACACTAGAAATTCAAGGTGCTATTACTCAGCCATTTTTTAAGATATAGACGGAAGAAAAATGCTCCGGAATCTTTGTATGAAGGTCAAACACATAAAAAAATATATTTTCCAATTTCTAAATTTTTAGTACCTCAGTTTAAATTTAAAAAATAAATGAATATTTAAATGGCCGCCATTTTGGAAAAAGATGGCGGATGAAGCTGGCCAACGAACTCGGTCGAGAAATTGGTATGCACTGTGTACATACCAAGTTACATACAAATCGGTTCATAAATACGAGAGTTACAGAGTGACAAAGATCACACACACACACTTATCTATATCAACATTTGAATGGAGGGTGGTTTCGGGGTGTGCGGTCATGATCGGTGTAAATAACAAAAAATTTTCGGAATCGCTTTCCTCCGAACGGCTGCAATAGATATCTTGTTGTAATGAAAGCTAACTGTTGCGTTTTGTCGCTGCTCCCATGGTCTTAATTTAATCGATCTTATTTTGCGCTTCGCGCAGACGATATTTTTTTGTTGACAAATGAATGTTTTTAGAACTTTATGAACTGAACTGTAGCTACGAAATTCGATGACAAGATTTTTTGAAAAGAAAGTATGTTCGCGAAAAGTTATGTATTTTTTTGTATTTGTGATGTTAAAATATATAGTGTTATGTCTACAATTTGTCTCTGCAATTACTCCATGCGCAGAATGAACTTTTATTACGAAGAAATTTAAATTAGTCTTTTATCTCCCGATAAGATGAACTTAAGTAAGCCTAACACATTTGCATGATTAAATAGTTATATTTTTAACTGTGAAATGAATATTGATAACTTAATATCAATATAATAATATTGGACATAAAATTTTATAAACAGGGACTAGAATCAATAGTAACTAAAAGAGAAGGGAAATATAGAGAGGAAAAAAAACAAAAAAACAAGTGGGTAACTGATCACAGATCGCACAGAGGGTTTCGTTTAATATTTCTTTCAAAACACTTTATCCTTTTTCAAAATCTGTTAGTTCCACATTCCGCAACCAGGGGCTCACTCTATTCTAAACAAACCTCTATCCGAACGAAACTCCGTTTTGCAAACTATCCGTAGATTATTAGTCGAGGGGGGCAGGCCCATAGCATCCGAGATAGGTAGGCGCCCCCAGGTGGTAAAAATTGGAACTAAAATATGTACGGCTATGTTGCATAATATGACAGAAATGTCAAAGGCGTGTCGACAAATATTAGAAAAGTGCACATCGGGTGAAAAGGGTGCCCGATTTAAAAAAAAAAAAAAGTTGGGGGGATTTATAAAAGGATGGGATTTAGAAAAATTGCAAAAAATACGGAAATTAGAGCCCGGAGTAGTAAATAATATAAGACTTTTTGTAAATTGTATAATTTTTCGTGTGATCGCAAGTGTTCTGCTATAAGTATGCAAATTTTCAAGACTCCAACTTAATTAGGGGCTGAGTTAGAAAAATTGCTTAAAATACACAAGTTAAAGCACAGAACGGCAAATATAAGACTTTTTCAAAATTTTGTTATTTGTCGTTTGATGTGAGGTGTTCAGTTATAAGCATCCAAAATTTCAGTTCTTCAATTTAATTAGGGGCTTAGTTAGAAACAAAGAGCTTATAATATACAAGTTAGAGCCCACAGGGGTATATATAAGTCTTTTTCAAAATTTTATGATTTATTATTTGATGTGAGGTGTTCAGCTATAAGAATCCAAAAGTTCAAGTCTTCAACTTAATTAGGGATTCAGTTAGAAAAGAAAGCTTAAAATACACAAGTTAGAGCCCAGAAGGGTAAATATAAGACTTTTTCAAAATGTTAAGATTTGTCGTTTGATGTGAGGTTTTCAGCTATAAGAATCCAAAATTTCAAGTCCCCAACATATATAGTTTCTGCGAACGGGCTCCTTGACGGACAGATAGACAGACACACTAAAGAGTGAGACGATTAGAAACGAAACCCTAAAAAGATTATTGCGTTTTAATGTACACTCTGACATATAGATTATTTTGACGTATGCGGCTCCGAACTAATAATTCGTTTTTTCAGAAATTTCACAACATTGTTTAAGATTAAGCTATATAATTGAATATTATGTATACACTGTCATGATTCTGGTGACTTAGAAGCGCGTACTTTAATAAATGAATACCGTAAATTTTGCCCATATATTTAATTAGACATTTAACATGAACATTTCTATTCATTGTAACTAACATTTATATTAGAAATAAATGAAGTTTATATAAATTCATTGATTGTTCAATTAGTTCAAAAATAGAAAATAGTAATAAAAATTTCAGATTTTCCACTTTTAGAGAGTTAATTATACATCTTTGTATCAAAACAATGTAATGTTCAATAAGATATTTTGAAAGAATTTAATATATATTTTTATGTTTCTACATGAAATATATTTTCATAATTTCTTTGAAATTTAGTTTAAATTTCGATCATTTCGTGTTTTGGTTCGGTTTTGTAATGAAGTACGTTAGGTTCGGATCAGTTTTCGGATTTATGTTGGTATGACTCGACTCTTCCACGACTATGGGGATGCGAATAAAAATTCACATCTGGATGTATGAGGAGAGAAACAGGTCAAAGAGGTGCAACTATCTCTTGAAGTCAGTTTTATTTTTTGAAAACAGAAACTGTTACATAGATAAAATGACATCGCATCCAACGATGTCATTTATCAGAAAAGCATAACATATATATTTTCTTATAAAATTTAAAAACATTCCAATTTAGAATATTTTTTTCTAATAATAGAAATAAACTGTATCATTAGTTTACAAAGAATGCACATTTATTAGCGATATTTTCTATTACATATTTTTATTTGAAAATTATAGTTAATGATGTGAGATAATGAGGAAAAGCTTTTTCACAAATAAGAATATTCCTTCTGTATTTATTACTCTAATTTAAGTATACAGGTCTTTGTAATGAAAGCGTACAAACGTTTGTAGTCCTTTAGAAATTTTTAGCTAAAGGGAAGATGTATGAGGGAGTATAATGGTTCCATCATAAAGCAATCATTAAATATCCAGTTGTTGAATTCCTTTTATATGTAAATACCCAAAGGATGTTTAGTGCTCATTTCCAGTTTCATTTGTACACTATAAGCAAATTACTAATAAGGAAATATTTATTGGGATTTTTTTTATAAGAATTGTCTGTTGCTTTTGCTTAAATTGTGTGATAATTATAAATATTAAATCTGTTTTAAAAATTATTATTATTAACAAAGAATGCATATTTATTAGCAAAATTTTCTAATACATATTTTTATTGAAAATTATAGTTAATGATATGAGATAATGATAAAAAGCTTTTTCACAAATAAGAATACTTCTTCTAAATTTTTTATTCTAATTAAAATATGCAGGTACATTGTTGTTTTTATAGCGAAAGCGGACAAACGTTTATAATCCTTTGAAAATTTTTAGCTAAAGGAAAGATCTATTAGGGAGTGATGATTCCACCATAAAGCAATCATTAAATAACTTGTTGTTGAATTCCGTTTAAATATAAATTTCCAAAGGATGTTTAATGCTCATTTCAAATTTCATTTGCATGTTATAAGCAAATTATTAATAAAGAAATATTTAATAGGACTTTTTTATAATGATTGTCTGTAGCATTTGCTTAAATTATGTAATAAATATAAATATTACATTTTATTTTAAAAATCTTTTATAATATGAAAATATTTTATGTTATTTTATATTAATTATTTTTTCTCGTATAACATTTATATAAACGACATTTTAATACTATATCCCAATTCTACATTAATAGATTTAGAGCGTACACTTCTGCATTAAAAAATTTGATGCACAACAAATATTTAGCTGGGAAAATTTTCCTCTAAAAAAATAGAACAAATTTAAACACTAGAAATTAAAAACAAATAAAAAAATCTAAATATTATAAACGAAATATATTTATATATTTATGTTATAAACGAAAAATTCTATTCACTTTTCCCTACTGAAAGAAAGGAATCGATTCGAAAATGAAGTGTGATGATTTTGATGTAGTATTTATTAAGAGATCGGCAGCAAAGCTATTGCGGAGAGTATTCGCGACTAGGGAGGGTTGACACCTTTTTTACAAAACGATTTTTTATTTTTTTTAATTTAAACAATAGAAATTAAAAACAAATAAAAAATCTAAATATTATAAACGAAATATATTTATATATTTATATTATAAACGAAAAATTCTATTCACTTTTCCCTACTGAAAGAAAGGAATCGATTCGAAAATGAAGTGTGATGATTTTGATGTAGTATTTATTAAGAGATCGGCAGCAAAGCTATTGCGGAGAGTATTCGCGACAAGGGAGGGTTGACACCTTTTTTACAAAACGATTTTTTATTTTTTAAATTTAAACAATAGAAATTAAAAACAAATAAAAAAATCTAAATATTATAAACGAAATATATTTATATATTTATATTATAAACGAAAAGTTCTATTCACTTTTCCCTACTGAAAGAAAGGAATCGATTCGAAAATGAAGTGTGATGATTTTGATGTAGTATTTATTAAGAGATCAGCAGCAAAGCTATTGCGGAGAGTATTCGCGACTACGGAGGGTTGACACCTTTTTTACAAAACGATTTTTTATTTTTTAAATTTTGAACATGGAATAAAATTTAATATGTCATATTATTTATTATATAACCAGTTATCAAAATAAAATCCCTACATAAGTGTAATATATAGGAAACTTGAAAAATGATTAACTTTAATCATAAGAAAATAATGGGTCAAGGCTCCCCACATATGGCGGATTGACCTATTTTATAGGAGGTTTATCACACTTTATTTTATATTGAAATATTTGTTAAGGGAAATGAGATCGGTTTTAAAAAAGGCAGGAAAACTTTATGCTATATGGTTTAATTATTATTAAAAAATATTTGGGAAAATGTGATGCGTAAATAAACCTGCTTTAATGGAATTCAAGACACACGAGAAACGTACCGTTTTAAATACCCACATTTTCTGACACTCAATCTCGCAAAACTACTTGCCACATAGTGTGGCTTAATCTCATTGTGTTCATCTTGGTACAATTAGTCTACAAACCTTCCTAAGTGTTTTCCTAAAGTCTTTTGCAGAAGAGTGAACATTTCACATTTCAAAAGGCTACTGCTTTCATCATTTCTAATCATTTCCATTCTTTCTATTTAGATACTTTTTGTACTATTTAAATGAAATAAAAGTTCTTATCAACTTTCATGTCTTCCTTTAATCATTTTTAAACATTTACCCAGGGCTCGCACTGTTCCTAAAATTTTCGCACTTTGCTACCAGTATTTTAAGTAAGAATTCTTCGTCGTAGTTTCCTTTAACATCTGTAATATAATTATGCAACAAAGATTATCGTTTTAATTTAGTGGTAGCAAAGTACGAAAATTTTAGGAATGCTGCGAGCTCTGATTTACCTTTCTAATTTCCCATTTTACTGTAGCTTTATAGAACAAATTTGCATTTTTTTTAGAAATATAACCATTAATTCTTCATTACGTACAGTGTATAATAAAAATATTTACAAACACAATTAATTAATTAAGCTTTGATCATCTCGTCAACGTTCCCACACATTGATTCAGTCATGCCTTTCCACATAGCCGCTTTTTGAAGTACAGCACATGGTTATGTTTAGCCTAATTTACTGCGCAATCTTTATGCCTGTAATGAAAGCTCAATATTTCTGCATTACTTAAAACCTACTTACTTAAATTTCTATGATACATTTTATCTAAGAAAAACTTATAAAATATTTGTAAAAAGTACATTTTTTAGCTGAAAACTATTAACAATTGATTTTTCCACACCTGTTTTAATTAGCTGCATGAAACAAAGGCTATTGTTTGAGCATTTGAGTAGCTTTGGTGCCAACTATTAGGAAATTTCTGAAATGCTTTTAAATATGAAAACTGAAGGGTGGGTCAATGCTCGCCTATGGTCAACCCGCCCTAATCTTCCCTATTGCAGCAACGAGCGCCAAGTGCTTTACAGCGCTTTATTAACGCCTTTTGTTACTTACTAATTATGTTCCGCGGATCGACAGTAAAAAAACGATATTTGACCTGGAATATTTTTAAATTGTATGCATTTCAAATTATTTATCTTAAAACCCTATGTTATATATATTTTTTAATTTTATTAATTAATCTATCTATTTATATATATAATAAATTAATCTAATAAAAATATAGTGAATGAATAAAACTTAAATGTTAAAAGTCTCTAAATATAGAATTTCATTTATTTATACAGGATGTTATCAGATCATAAAATATTTTGAAATTGAAAATATGAGATAATCATTTTCTTATCTTATATGGAATGCTGAGTTGTGGAAAATTTAAACTCTAATTTACCTTAAGCAGTTTATTTTTGAGAAAATAGCTGTCATTTGAGCAAAAAAAAAAAAAAATAAAAGGTGCCATTTCAGCACTTTTTAAAGCTTTTAACAGCTCTAAAAAATAATTAATAAATAAAATTTATACATTTTTAGTGTTATAAGTTTCAGGAAAAACGATTAGCTTTCTTTTAGATGCAAAATGAAGGACTGAAAAGTTCTCGAAGGAAAGTGCCGTACAGTTTTAAAAACAGGTTTAAAGTTACACAATAGTGTTATGTTCAACGAACAAAAAATATTATAAGATATTTATTAGATTAATTAATTAGAATATCACGGACCCAACTTAGGGCAACAATCTAAACATTTAAAGAATGCAACAAATGCAATAAATAAATGAACAAATAAAATATTTTTATAATATTTAAAAAAAAATTCACACTAAATTTAGAAACCCCCACCCCCTCTCCACATAAAGAAAAAATATTTAACCAAATTTTCTTTCCTTTGTATTTACAGAAAAGCACATTGCAAAGTTTGAAGTATATAAAGAAAAACAGTTTCGTTTAAATATTTTATTTAACACAATTTTATATAATAAAAATATATTGTTTCATATTAAAGTCAATGAACATTTTTTGTATACTTGCTTTGATAAGCTTTCAAGATACAATTTTTTATCTGTTTGGATTTCGCACTAACATTAATTATTAGCGTCAAATTATGTTTCGTTAAACCAAAAGAAATAAATCTTTTATTATTCTTACACAAAATTATGCATGACGCATTTTCATTTAACAAAACTCTTTTTATTGTTAGTCTAGTATTTTATTTTCCCTTAAGGGGTCTCAGGACTCTTAAAGCTTTAAAATTTTCGAAATTTTAATTTTTTTTAGATGTTAAACTCCTATCTTTTCTGTACATTTTTATATAATAGTTTCCTTGAAACTCCTATTAGAACTGAAGTTATGGCTTTTACATTTATACACGTTCAATAGCTGAAGCGTCGTTTCGAAACTTTGAAGCCATTTTTCTCCAAATGATGTTTTTGGACATAACGCGCAAGATATCTCAAAAACTTATGAATATTTTATCATGAAATTTTCAAAACATATGTTTCGTATTAGTCTGTATAAACTGAACCTAAAATTTCATTTTTATTGTTCAAAACAATATTTTTTATGTTATTATACTGTTGAAATTTTATTAATTTTGCATTACCTAAATACAACTTTATATTAAAAATATAAAAAAGCTTTAAATACAAATTTATTTAGGTTCAGGGTAATTATTATAATCAGAAGTATAAGTAGGTAGGTACTAAAATTTTCATTTTAGTTGTAACACTTATTTTGTAATCGTGCGCGTAAGCTGTTATGCCGCTTTTTTGCTCGAAATGTGTCTAACAGTTTGGAGCCCCCTGTAAATGCTAATTCTGCATCTTATAATTTTTTAAATACATGAAATGAAAGAACATACTTATATATTTTATTCCAATTAAAATTGTGTGTTAAAATCAAATATATTTTAAGATATTAAATG
The DNA here is from genome assembly GCA_963932465.1 of Maratus speciosus. Lineage (NCBI taxonomy): Eukaryota > Metazoa > Arthropoda > Arachnida > Araneae > Salticidae > Maratus > Maratus speciosus. The sequence goes on from OZ010786.1 coordinate 45,472,189, forward strand.
TTGAAAATGGTCTTTTTTTTTTCATTTTTTCCAATCTTAAGAGTCCTGAGACCCCTTAACATACAAATTTTTATTCATTTTCTTAAAATTGTGACAGAAGAGATTATGTAATTTTATTTTGAAAAGTGATAGCTGCTACTTTGTTTTTGTTTTTGTTTTCTTTCCAAAGCAAGGATAACAAACAATAATTAAATTTAGCTTTATTTTTATTTTTTATTTTGTTATTAATTTGCAAATATACATCTTTTATTTGGGGGGGGGGGGGGGGGGGGACAGGCGCCAAATAGCGTTGCTGCGTATCTGAAGTGAGACATCCTGTTTTTTTTTCATGAATAAATGGGTATCCTGGTTTCATATGGAAACATTGTTTGTTCTAGTATTCTCCACCACTCATTAAAAGTTGCAAATCTGATACTGAGTTCATCTGTGTTTTATTACAAGTGCAGATTATACATTCGCATTTTATTACATTTGCAATTTTATTAATTTCATCCTTTTTATATATAAACACTCCATACCATAATTATCTTTTAATTTCATAGACGAACAGCATTAAACAATAAAATTATTTAAAAATAATGCCATCTACTTTTGTAAAGTTTGGTTTGAAAAAAAAGTACGATAAATGTTAATTTTTTAGCATTATTTTCTTTTTTTTTTTTTTTTTTTTTGCCCAAGCGTCAAATACCATTGCTCCAGTTCTATTTATAAATGATCAAAATTACGGAAAAACCGAGTCAAAGAAAAACTACGGAAAGAAAAAAGCACAACCTGGCATGCTACTTGTGAACATTTCATGAAACTTTCTACCAGATTTTTGATGACGATGTTCATTTTTTGGTTTTAGTAAAGTCTTTTAAACCTTAAATGATTGTTTAGTAAAAGGTCAAGATACTTTGAAAATTATTTCTATTATTATTATTTAAATTTCATGAATAATAAATAGCTGTTATGTCAGAAAAAAAGTATTTCTTCATATACCTGTGAATGGAGAAATAGAACATTGGAACTTTCTTCAGTGCGATTGCCGTTATGACAGAAAACTCACGTTTCGAAGAAATCATGAAACCGTAAACCTTTAAATCTAAAAAATCCAGACGGACAGATTACCTGGAGTATATGACAACTTCAATGATAAGAAAACCGAATAACTATCTTTAATGGATACTCTAATCAACATCTGCCGACTTTTTTTTTTTTGAAGAGCTGTGCATATACAGCAGCTTTTAAATATATTTGTACATTGAACTTCAACTTTAATAATATATAATCCAGATGAATGGGATTAGGTATTATTTAATCAAGTCGAAATAGAGTTTCTGATATTAAAATTACAAAAAAAAAAAAAAAAAAAAAAAAAAAAATTAATAAAAGTGTTCAGCGGAAATCTTGGCTGACAGGTTTTATGCACCACATGCTTTAACCACGTAATAAAAAAAAAGTAGTCGAATGTGGCAATCCGAAAACATTCTTCAATCTCATACATGGTAATACTTCCAAAAAAAAAAAAAAAACGCATTATAGCAGCTCCACCGGTTAGATGATTTACACCAAAATATAATCAACAACAACTTATGTCAACTTCTAATTCAGTTTAAAGTTTGATGGAAATCCGTGCATTAGTTTTTTAGATACAGCTATTGCAGTAATCATGAAAAATGCAGCATAGTAGTGCCACCTGCTGGACGATTTACACCAAAAACTAAACAACAATAATTTATATCAGGGACTAACTGAATCTGAAATTTGATGTAAATTCGTGCATTAGTTCTCAAGATTGAGCTATTGTGATTATCGTGAATAATGCAGCATAGAAGCGCCACCTATTGAGATATTTACACCAAAAGATTATCTGCGCCACATTATATCAAGGACTACCTGAATCTGAAGTTTTCTGAAAATCCGTGCTTTAGAATTGGAAATCGTGCGTTAGAATCGTGCTTTAGAATCTGAAAATCCGCAAATAGCGTTGGTGCGTATCTGAAGTAACTCATCCTGGTTTTTTTTTTTTTTTAATGAATAAATGGATATCCTGGTTTTATATGCAAACGTTGTTTGTTCTAGTGTTCTCTACCACTCATTAAAAGTTGCAAATCTGATACTGAGTTTATCTGTGTTTCATTACAAGTGCACATTATACATTCGCATTTTATTGCCATTGCAGTTTTATTAATGTCATCCTTTTGATATACCATCAACGCTCCATACCATAATTATCTTTTAATTTTATAGACGAACAACATCAAACAATAAAATAATTTAAAAATAATGCCTAAATATATCGATTGTGGAAATCATGAATAATGCAGCAACACAGCGCCACCTGCTGGGTGATTTTACACCAAAAACTAATCAGCGACAATTTATATCAGTGCCTAGCTGAATCTAAAGTTTTATTAAATTCCGTTTATTAGTTTTTGAGATAGAGTGACCACAAAATTTGTGTCACACACAGACAGAATGACAGACTCACAGATAGACTCACAGTCATACTCAAAGACAGACATTTTGTAAAAACAAGTTTTTCTGAATTTCTGACCCCTATAACTTGTAAATCGGTAAAAACGGGAATTCAAAAATTTGTACGAATCCAATAATTCTTCTTGTAAAGATAGCAGAAAGTAAAAAGCAATATTACTTTAAACAAGAATTTGAGGCAATCACGTCACGTGGCAATCAATGTAAGAACATAGTGATATTGATGTGAAGTTGTTATGGCCTATTTTGAGTAATTCTGTTTACACCATAGACCATAATATAACAGAATTCTTTTGAGTGTCACTGTAAACGAGCTAAAAATGCTATACACTCCAGTTTTAATAGCAAACACGCCACAGTAAACCTCAATAATATGTACTGTGTGTCACAGAAAAGAAGGACCTATTTAGAAAAATATTTTTTTCTTTATAACAAACTATAATAAATGCATCGTTTGCTGCATTACACATGAGGAAACAGTGAATTTCAGGTAAAGGAATTATATTTAAATTATATGAATTTAATACATAAATAATAGAAATAAAATAATCCACATTTTCAAATAATTTCTTCATTTTTTGGGATGTATGGTATTACTTATATGACAATCCGACTGCGTTTACGAGAATTAGTGCGTATAGGCGGCAAACGACACGCAGACATCAAAAACAAATTCATAAACTTGTACCGATCTCATCTTATTTAAACACGGTATAAAGCGAGTTGCTAGCTTAGAGTAGTCTTGGACTTTTGCTCGATACTAACGTTCTCGCCTAATGTTCATGAGATCCTGGTTCAGCTCCCACCGGTGCAACGCCAATTCAATCTCTTCCCATTTTTGAACCAGGCAAACACGCAAAAATCCACAACTACAACAATCTCTTCTGATAACCGACATATGGCAGCTCCAAATAAATCATCGTATACGCTCAAAGTCTGTTAAATGCTGAAAAGCAAAATAATATCATCCTGTGATTTACACATGGATACAGCATCATTCATGAGTGCACGCCGCTCGTGTGACGCTAACAAGACGTCTTTCCCACTAATGATGGATTGTGCAACAATATGATATTATTTAAACACAGTATGCTGCAAGTTACTATATTAGAGTAACTGGATTGATCTTCTGCTTCGACGCTAACGTTCTCCCCTACTATTCATCAGATACTTGGCTCAACGCGTATTGGCAAAAATTTAATCTCTCATCAAGTTCTTTTCAACTATGTTGTAATGCTTGAAAAGGGGAAAAACACTTTATCCCAACCGCAAATCATGTGTCACAAATCATCGCCTACTCGCAAAGCCTGTGAAATGCTCACAACGCAGGAATATCATTCAGCGCTTTACAAATGCATACTACAGCATCACTCACGAGTAAATGTCTCTCGTCTGACGACAACAAGGCGTCTGTCTCACTTTTGATGGAGTGTGTAACGATATGATCTCACTTAAACACAGTATACTGCGATCTACTGCGTTAGAGTAACTGGATTGACTGTTTGCTTAACTCCAACTTTCTCCCCTACTTTTCACGATATCACAGGTTCAACTGCCACTTGCCAAAATTTAATCTCTTATTAAGCTCTTTTCAACTATTTTGTAAGGCGTGAAAAAGGGAAAAATACTTTGTGCAATGGAAGTAATATAAGAATTATGAAAGGGTTTAACATGTCACTTTGGATGGAGAACATTAACAGAATTCGATTCCCTTGGTTGATATCTTAATGCATTATAAGATAAGGGCCGTCACAAATAACCAATTATTCAATTTTCTACCTATATTTTATGCGTTGTACGCATTATGCTTTTTTGTGAAAATGCATTAAATATTTCGTTTTATAAAAGTCCTTCCGGGCAGTGCCAGGAGGAAGAGGTAGCTTTCATATTCCTTATTTTTTAAAAGCCAGCTTATATTATTCAAACACACGGAGCTCAAATTAGTGGAACCCGATTGTAGAAGATTAAATATTAATTTTTGTCAATACTGAGTATGAATGAGAATTTCGCGAAATTAGTCAGCGTTATCAAAGCTGGTTTTATTTAAAGTGATTTATATTTGGCGCCAAATTGGGTGATATCTTGAAGTGCCCGCCATTTTAAAACAACATAATTGCTGCAACAAAGTTAACCAATGAACGTGGTCGAGACCTTAGTATTTCCTGTACACATGCTCACTCACATCTAAATCGATTGATATATACGAGTGCTGTTGCAGGCAAAAAATCAGATTTTTCAAAATGCCACCCAAATTAGAAATTCAAACTGCTATATCTCAGCAATTTTTTTAAACAAAGAAAAAACAAAAAATGCTCCGGAGTCTTTTTATCAAGCTCAAACACATAAGAAAAAACCTTTTTCAATTTCTAATTTTTTTTGTACCTCATTTTAAATTTAAATTGTTTTTAATTTTTAAATGACCGCCATTTTGAAACAAGATAGCGGATGAAGTTAGAAAAAGAACTCGACCGAGAGATTTCTATGTACTATGTATATGCCTTGTCACATCCTAATCGGTTCATATATAAGCGTGTTATCGCGTGACAAAAATCATATCGTTTCAAAATGTCAGCCATGCTAGAATTTAAAAGTGCTATAACTTAGCCATTTTTTTACGATATAGACGAAACGAAAACTGCTCCGAAATCTTTGTATCAAAGTCAAACACATAAGAAAAAAATATTTTTTAATTTCTAATTTTTTTGTACTTCATTTTAAATTAAAATATTTTTTTAATTTTTAAATGGCCGCAATTTTGAAACAAGATGACGGATGAAGTTCGCAAACATACTCGGTCGAGACATTGGTATGTACTATGTACACACCAAGTTACATCAAAATCCGTTCAAAAATACGCGTGTTATCGCATGACAAAAATCAGATCGTTTCAAAATGTCAGCCACACTAGAATTTTAAAGTGCTATAACTCAACCGTTTTTTAAGATATAGACGAAACAAAAAATGCGCCGGAATCTTTGTATCAAGCTCAAACACACAAGAAAAAAATCTTTTTCAATTTCTAATTTTTTTGTACCTCATTTTAAATTTAATTTTTTTTTAATTTTTTAAATGGCCGCCATTTTGAAACAAGATGGCGGATGAAGTTGGCCAACGAACTGGGTCAAGACATTACTATGTACTATGCACATGCCTTGTCACATCCAAATCGGTATATAAATACGCGTATTATCGCGTGACAAAAAACAGATCGTTTCAAAATGTCAGCCATGCTAGAAATTCAAAGTGCTATAACTCAGCCATTTTTTAAGATATAGACGAAACAAAAAATCCTCCGGAATCTTTGTAGCACGCTCAAATACATAAGAAAAAAATCTTTTTCCTTTTATAATTTTATGTGCCTCATTTTATTTTTTTAATTTTTTTTAATTTTTTAAATGAAATTTGACGCCATTTTGAAACAAGATAGCGGATGAAGCTGGCCAATGAGCTCGGTCGAGACATTGGCATGTACTTTGTACACACCAAGGTACATCCATATCGGTTCATGAATACGCCTGTTATCGCGTGACAAATATGAGGACATTTCAAAATGTCAGCCACGCTAAAAATTCAAAGTGTTATAACTCAGCCATTTTTTAAGATATAGACGAAACAAAAACTGCTCCAGAATCTTTGTATCACGGTCAAACACATAAAAAAATATTTTTCAATTTTCAAATTTTTGATACCACATTTCAAATTCTAATGTTTTTTTAAATTTTAAATGGCCGCCATTTTGAAACAAGATGGCGGATGAAGCTGGCCAACGAACTTGGTCGAGACATTGGTATGTACTGTGTACATAACGAGTTTCATCCAAATCGGTACATAAATACGAGAGTTACAGTGTGAGAAAGATCAGATATATACATATATATATATGGATATATCTATTTATATAAAATCCAAGTCTCTGTGTGTCCCTCACGATTCCGGTAGGACCGCCTCATTGAAATGAGTAATTGTTGAAAAATTTTATACTGGGTTACCACAGTAGCGCCAAATGTTAGCCAACTTGGTGATAGCTGGCTAATTTGGCGAAATTCTCATTTAAAACCATTAATCTTTCATAAAGGAGGTCACCGAAATTTAAAATAAACTCCATTCTTTTAAGATATTTTTTCAAAATCTATGAGTGAGAATTTAAATTACATCTTTACATCCTCCTCCCGATGCTACTAATAAAATAACCGCCAATAGACGACGCTACTATGTGACCTCCTAACTGCGCGATTTTAATGTGCTTTAGGTTACTTTTCCAGTATAGGTGCCTTGGCGAAAAAGGAAATTTGGCAACATATTTTCCAGGAACCTATACACTGTTTCATTTTATGTACACACTCATTTTTTTCGATATTTATGCGATTTATTTAACATAAAAAAGCCGTTTCTCTAATTTTATACAGAAACAGATGTAATTTGTACATAAAAACATCAATAATATATATATAAAATAAACATATAAAACAAACAAAAACGCTCATCAAGTTTATTTTCATAGCTGTTTATATGATTTGACAACAAATCTCGATGTTTTCCCGTTATACGGACACCAAGCCAAAATGTATGCTAATGCGCCAATTATTTCAAAATGCTAAAAGATATTTGTAAATTTTATGCTAGCAGATTAATATGAGTTTTATTTTATTGCTTTATTTTATAACACTTATTTGTTCACTTATTTTAAGAATATATTTGTGATTTAATGAAATATTTCGTAAAAGTCTGGAATTTTCAAATGTTATATTTTTTAAATGCTCACTTTAGTATCGACGATGTTTTTTCTTTTATTTTTCAAATGCTTCAATTCACGTGATTTTTATTTTGCGCCGACTATTACGCTTGGCGACAATGGTATCCGTATAACGGAAAAGTACCCAAATCTTTATTTCTGATGCCCAATTTACACCAAGCTTTTTTTAAAAAACGCCAAAGCCCCTACAGTGGAAAAGTACCAAACTGTCTATTATTTTGCGCTATCTGTGTTATAGTTTGTACTACATGCAAGGGGGTTGGAGCGACGAGTTTAAACATTAAATATTAAATTTTCGGCACAGATGTCATATACGCCCCATAATGGCGCGTTTTTTTTCTGACACCAATGTCATATACACGACGGGTACTTAACGGGCGCCAAAGTGTCGTTATTTTTTCTTGATATGGTAACCCGGATGTTGTTGTTTATGCTGTTGATGTTTTCGCCAAATTGGTGTATATGACAACTGTGCCAAAGTTTCTATAAAGCAGTATAAGACTAAAAAATTAAAAATAAAATAAATGCAAAATAAGACTAAAGAAGAAAGAAAAATCGTGCGTTAAGCATAGAATATGAAACACTTTCCAACACATCCTGAATGCTTTAACAAAACTTCGTTATTTGGGGAAATAAGGTAAATAAGATTAAGTAAACATTTTAGAAGATGCATAAAAAATTTTAAAAATTGATTTCAGCAGTTACCGTCCATAGCCAATGGTATCGTTATTACATGCCACTATTTAGCTAAAATTTAATTTAAACTACTCTTAAAACTACTGACATGACATTTCCAGATATTATCATCCATAGACGGTTATGTATCCAATTCTTTGCGTGACCCATCATTTTATCTATATTCTACAAACATTTCTTAGTAAACTAAATGCAGTTCAGCATAAAAATGCACAACTCCTTTAAAAACCACCTTTAAGCAATTTACTCTCATACTCAGTAACCCTTACGAATTCTTTTGTGTAGCCCTGCATATGAACTGTAGCATTTATACACACAGTATAGCATGCATAAATGTAGTGAAACATAAAAGCGCATATCATAATTAAAAATGCATTTCTAGCAATGATTGCTTATGTACGATACTTCGGAGAAAAGTTTCTTGGCGAGAAAGAAGTTTGCCAACGTATTTTCTAACAACCTATTTACTGCTTCATACTCACAAGCAATTTTTTCCATATGTATGCAATTTATTTAATATAAAAAAGCTATTTACCCATTTTTATAAAGAAACAAAAGTAATTTTCGCACAGATGTCATATACGCATCGGGGTTGGCGTGATTTTTCTCTGACGCCAATTTGGCAGAAATCTCGCTTTCTAATACCAGTTACTTATATATTTTTAAATTATTTGCTATCATTTTGAAAAGGAAATAACTATAAATAAATAAAAGTTTGAATAATAACTATTGAACAAAACATTTTATATAATTAAAAACAGAAAATAAAAGTAAATAAACAATTTACTGCTAAATAAAAAACAATCGCCGGGTTACCATAGCAGGCAAAATAACACCATTTTGGCGCCAGTTTGTTATCCCGGTTCATATCTGAAATCTGTGCCGTAATTTCTATATAAAACAATATTATATGTATTTAGAAACGATTTTTTAATGTATATAAGTGCATATATAAGCAAAAATAAAAGTTCATTAGATTTGTTTTCATAGCTGTTTATATATTTTGGCAACATATCTCACTTTCCAATGCCCGAAATCTCATTCCATAAACCTAAACAAACACAAGTGATTCATTCATCGTTAAACGTAAAAAATATTAAATCATTGAGGTAATTATTCACAAAGTAAGTTCTCCAACAATCAATGTAATATATTCTAATGACGTCATAGTAGGTAAAATGGTGGCGGTATCGTTTGTTTATGGATTGAAATCACAAAGATTCAATTTTGCAATGTCTACATTATTTAATTTTGCAATTAGTTACATTATTTTATTGTCATATTTATGAGCTCAGAACAAACGCATATTTTTTCATTATTTAGTTATTGAAGACGGAAAAAAATTATAAATGCATGATTTGAAAAATTTAAATAATTTTCTTTCTTAATAGTAAAAAATAATATCGGGAAGTAACAGCGGGTTTAAGTTAAATAAGTTTAACTGCTTACTTCTGTTGTAATGTTCAAAATAACTGTATTTATTAAATTTCAGTACTCAACATCAGGACCCGATTAAACTTTGAAGTTAGAGGAATCACAATGTAATTTCAAGACCTTTCTTTTGGAGAAGCTTTTCTAAATTCCATATATACATGGAAAATCTTCAGTGTTAGCAATATTATTCCTAGGACTGACATAACATGAGAACGGCCTACAATTTTACACAAGTTTTTGAAAACTACTTTATATCAAAAATTTTACTAAAAACTGGTTACTTTTTTGTTATAGCGGCCCACACTATTAGGATTATGAGAAGTTGCAGCCAATTTCGCCAACGTCGTAACCAAGATCGTGAAGCACACACATATAATACTATATAATACCATTTCATGAAATCGTATACGATAATTTAATAGTTTTTACCTTACTTCAAGTGTGTAATTTATTTATTTTTAAGGCTTAACAATCTAAATTGTCCAATATATGAATTTAAAAAAATGTAAACAAAGATTGAATAGACATGACCGCAAAAAGCCTCAAATCTGCATAACACTTGGAACCAAACTGTGCAGATTAGTGGTCTTCTACTGTACACAGTTTTTCATAAATGTGTTTCGTTCTTAAAATGTGTTATTTTCATCTATCACTGAGGAACAAGCGAGAAAACTCATATCCTTGCATATGAGTTGTATATATCTTTATATCTAAATTTCCGTCATTTTTGACGGTCTACCTTTCTAGTATATATATATATATATGGAATGGAAACACAATATATTGAAGGATTTGAGTTCAATTTAGTGTGGTAAAACGGGGGTGGGGAGATTTCGTTGGAAGAATATAAAGTATTAAAAGATTCTATTAAGGATTTACAGAGTAATTTCGTTATAACATATATTGATAAGGCAAATACAAATTTTGCTATTATTTGTAAAGAGCTATACTGTAATCAATTAAGACAATGTTATAACAATACACATAATTATAGGTTGTTAAATACCAGTGTAAAAGAGAGAGAAAGTAGAATTGTTGCTATTTATAAAAGGTTAAAATACACACAACGTAATAAGGAATTGCCCTATATGGTTTTGATTCCTAAATTTCATAAGGACCCCATTGCCTTTCGTACAATTACATGTGGTTTTGGCACATATTTGGAAGTAGCTAATAAAAAGTTTTTGGATATTTTGCAGAGTTTATTTGAAGCGGCATTAAAACAAAATTACACATGTATTATAAAAAATAGTTTTGAGTTACTTAATAGATTGAAAGGTTTGAATAATATTAAAGGTCTATATGTTTATGATTTTGAAGATTTATATAACAATATTGATTTAAATGATCTTAAAAATAAAATATTTGAATTTTTTAAGAGGTACAATATTTTGGGTAAAAATTTGGATCATTTGACAAATTTATTTAATTTCGTAGTTAATGAAAATTATTTATTCGATGGTAAGCATGTGTTTCAGCAGATAAGGGGTATACCTATGGGGGGTAGTTGCAGTTCGGTACTTGCAGATATTTATTTATTTTTATACGAGGTTAAAGAGACAACGGATAAGGATTTTTTAAGTTTCAGATATATTGATGATGTATTGTTGGTAAGGATTAACGATTCCAATAGCGATTTAAATTTAGACTACTATCCCCAAGGTTTGAGATTAAAAAAAACTTCATATGACGAAAAGCATGTAAATTATTTGGATCTCACTATCGACGTTGAGAGGGGTGGATTACGGACTTGCATTTATGATAAGAGAAAGGATTACAACTTTGAAACAATTAAGATATTAAATTTTAATTCCAATGTACATATTTCCATTTTCAGAAATATCATTATCAATAGTTTAATAAGGATAGTAAAGTTAAATTCTAATCATAATAGTATAATAAATGACATTATAAATCTCTATCAAGATGCAATGGTGCAGAATTTTCCTATTAGTTTGTTAAATAGTTTGACAAACAATTTCGTCAAGGATAAAGATTACCGCGATGCTTTACTTTTGGCGATTAAAAACATCGCCAAATAATCGTAGGCTTTATAAGGAGCTCTGTCTGGATGTGTCGTTCTTTTTGAATTGGGTAGCTGCTTTGGATGGACAGTTTTAAAGTGTTCTTTTCGAATTCGGTTAATGCTTTGGATGGCCAGTTTTAAAGTTTTCTTTGGCCAGTATGGTCTCGACAGATATGAGGGGAGTTTCATGAGTAATTACCGGTATAACCCAGCATGCAAGTCTTGAGTCTTGCAATCTGTCTCCATTGGATGTTTTCTTTTCGTTCATGGTTTTGTTAGTAAGTTTTTTCCATGGTTATTTTGTTAATTTTCTCAGTAGTTCAGTAGTTTTGGGATTGGATGTGTAGTGTGTGATTTTTGGCATTATATATATATATATATATCAACTTTTGAACGGAGGGTGGTTTCGGGGTCTGGGGGTCATGATCGATGAAAATATACCAAATTTTTTGAAATCGCTTTTCTCCGAACGGCTGCAATAGGTAGCTTTTTGTAATGAAAGCTATCTAAAACTGTCATTCAGTTGCATATTCATAAAATAAACATACAAAAAAAGAAAAAAAAACATGTAAAGCGAATAAAACTGTATTAAGGTTTCTTTTAATTACATTTTACTTTTAGATTTCTAAATAAGAATTTCACAGATCTACAAATTAACTGTTTATTTCGTTTTCGAATTTTGTAAATAAAATTGCATTATTCTTACTGTATGATGGGTTATATATATATATATATATATATATATATATATATATATATATATATATATTATTCTTATTTAGCAATGAAATTTAAGTAATATGAATTTAATATGTAAATAATATAAAAAATATATAAATTTTCAAGTAAACACAGCATTTTTGGGGCATATGGTATAAATTACATGGCAACCGGGTTGTATCTAAGAGAATTAGACCGAGAATACACTGCAAACGAGAGACAAGCAGAAGAAACGGATTCATAATCAATAAATTCAATAAATTTAAAGGCGTTAAAAGGGAAAAACAGATTGTGAAAGGGAATTGACCTTAAAAAAATTTTTCTACTATTTCATTTCGGATAGCTAACATACAATTGATTCAAACTACTTCTCTACCCGCAATGCATAAACTGAATTCGATTCCCCTGATTTATATCATAATGCATCATATGATAACGGCCGTCGGGGATAGTCAATTATTCTTTATTATTTCTATATTTTAAAAGATGCAGGCATAATGCTTTGTTTGAGAAAATGGCATTGAATTGGGTATTTCATTTTATAAAACCGTTCTTCAGGTTTACATTCATAAAATAAACATCGGAAAAAAGAAGGAAACATGTAATGCGATATACCCGTTGTCCCAAAATTGACTGACTCATTTAAAAATTCAATAACTTGCAAATGGTGACAGCTATTAAAAAAAAACTCTTGCAGCAGGATTATGTAAGATGCCAGGAGATTTCTTCTGCTATTCTCGATTTAGTTTAAAATAACAACAACAGATGGTGTTGCGAGCAATAGATGCTAAATTGGGGCCCGATTTTCGGCTTCTCTCTTCTCTCAGTGTTAATTGTCAATATTAAATAAATTCGTTATAAACTACAAAAAAAAAAAAAAAATAATAATAATATCTCAAAAATAAGTTGAGATTCAGTTTTCAAACAATTTGCATTTAAAAGTTACTTTTTTACCTGTTGGCGGTATAAAACGCGAAAATGTGCGATGCTTAGTAGTTCAAATAATTGCCGTAGAAATTATCCCGTACAATCATACATCTGCTTTGTTTTACGTCTGGCTTATATAACGGAACATTATTTTTTAGATACGACAGTATAATTGCTGGCCAAAAGAAACAGCATATCGGGGGCTAATAAATGTGAACAATCAAAAACATTTAATAAAATGAAAAGTAGCTAAAAATAATTTGAAGAATAAGCTCTTTTTTCTTTGATTGGTCATTTGCCAAAACATATACATAACATCGTGGAGAAATGTTCTTACTTTGCTTACGTTTATTGATGTTAATATCCTTATCTTAAGATATAGACTTCAGACCGAAAACTGAATTACTAATTTAATACATGTCCTGTACTTGCAGTAGTGATTCAGTTTTTTTTTATTTATCGACTTATTACAGTTTTTTTTAAACAAATGTAAGGGAAAAACAATAAAAAGGCTATAAAAGAGATTTTTTATAGCCTACACCTGAAATTATTCTAATCATTCATATTTCTTCAAGTGTATATTGATTTGAAATTTCTAAAACATTTTTTTAACCTTTCTTCGTCTGCATGAAACATTTTTGGCATTTACGAAAAAAATGACTGCGTCGGAATTATCTTATTAAAATGTTTCAGTTGTAAGATATACGTACAATACGCTTCCTTTATAAAACTGGATTTTTGAAAGCAATTGAAAGTAAGTTCCTTGCGATTCCTTACATAAATAACGTAAATTACTTACAATTATTTCACTTAATTAAAAGTTCAGATATATTTCAGTTAGGCGTAATACGGAGCTGAAATTTTATTCAAACGAGGCGACCAAGCTCGGGCTTCCCGGGTTACAGAACGTACGTTTCCGAGGAACAGAACTCGGATTAAAAACATTTTAAATTAAAAATTCTGACATTTATTTTACATTTTATACGTTCTTTAAATTCACTGATATTAAAATCCAAGCTTTATACGAAAAATATAAATTATTCCATCAAGTTTTGAAATTTATTAAAAGCAATGCTTTCGTATGAGCTTCATGTCAACGGATGATAGTCAAATGAATCGAGAAAGAATTCACTATTTACATCGACATTTTTTATTCTGATTATTTCAGAGTATAAGCTCTTATATCAATATTTCTTAAATTTTTGTTTTATTTATTTTACATTATTTATTGATTCATTGATTGGTCAAGTTTTATTTATTATTTTAAAGGTTTGTATTTGGTACCTAATGATTTTGTTTACAATCATCATAAACATAATACAAAATATGCAATACAAATGTTTGCAACATAAAAAATGAAAATACTCTAAGATTTATTTCGATTTCATTTGAACGGAATGCAAGATTTTGGGGTATTTTAAGTATATTGTTTTAATTTTATTTTTTTTTTAATTTCAGTTGGTTTAACTTATTTGTTACAAACATTTAACATTAAGTGTAGAACTAACTGAATTAAATATCTTAATATCTGTCCTGTTAGCCGGGTTGTCGGACTTCTCTGCGAAAGTGATCTTTTGCTGGAGGAAATGGCTGAGAATTATTTTGCAATAATAATTGCTTGTGAAATCTGGTTAGAAGACGTAATCACCGCCGTTGTAATTTTTACGTATGTAGGAGATGAGACGATGTCGAATGCACTTGTTCAAATGTCGTTGCCCCTTGAAAGCGAACCCAGACTTTTGGATGAACAAACGACTGAAGCCTTTCGGATTCATCGCAATTAAACGACGGTCTTATCTTCGAATTTGGATTTAGTATTAAATTTAGCGATAGGTTGTGTCGTGGAGACGTGAGATGTGCAGTAGCTACCATTATCGTAAAAAGTGGAGTGAGTGAGCTTGAAATATGAGTTGTCATCCAAGATGAATTCTCGATTAGAGAATTTTTTGAACAAGCGATCAAACTTCGTTTTCACGGCAACCATTTGCTTTTCTGTTCGTTTTGGTAAGACCCTTTTGTCGTGATATTTGATTTTAAGCTTCTTAGTGATTGTCTTATGTAGGTAAACGGGTGAAAAAAATGAATTTGACAGCAAAGGAATAGATTAATACTAGGTCGTTTTTGTCAAACAGCTGTTTGAACTGCTGTAATTTCGACTGGGTGAGTTTTTGGACCTTTCTACCCGGTCTGAGTTGTCTTTCGGCCATGAATCTCTTCTAGTAGCGTTGTAGAACATCGTATATAATTCACTTAGAAAAATCTTTCGCAAAAAAATGTCTAACGATGAACTTGTTCCCATGATAATTATTGCTTTCGTAAAACTTGTACACACGCGAACGCAGACACTTCTCTTTCGACTCCATTCTCGGAAAATACAGATTACACTGGACAACCGTGGTTTTGTCCTAGAACTAAAATTAGTTGATTCTAGATCAGTTTTTGGGAGTGTTTCCTAATATGCTTTCCGTTTATCTCTAGGTGGTCCAGGTTTTGAGAAATTTCCATATATAAATTTATGCAAATTTAAGCTTTTTTGTGCTATTTTATGCAAATTTTAGATACAATATATGTCATATCTAATTACGTTTTCTAGATAATGACTACCCGAATATTCGCTTCAGATAAATGTCACGATTTGCATATTCTTAACATTTATTTATCAGTTATTAAGCCTAATTTGCATATTTTTCAGTGGTGTAATGTTTACATCACTATCATCTTTAAAATAGTTGCTAAAGAATTGACGTAATGTTTTTCTAGACTATATTTTATGCTGATTTCAAATCTGCAGTCTGTTTTCTTATGTCATGTCTAGTTTTTGAGTAAGATGAATTTCTACTTTTGCACGGCATTAACACAGATTTGATATAAGATGCTTTTTAAGGGTGTGTAATTCATTGACAAGAAAGTGAACAGGGTCAGATTCATATCAGAGACAAAAAAAATTATATAATCGAAAAAAAATAAATAGTAGAATCTATCCTAACTAGTTGAAGTTTATAATACAAAGTATCATAAAAAGATATTTCTAGCTTTTTTGACCAAAAAATAAAATTTCGTTTTTTTCAAAATCTAGACATGACAGAAGAAAACAGATACAAGATTTGAAATCATCTCAAAAACTGGTTTAGAAACATATTAGCGTACTCGTGCGGCAGAAATATTTGAACGTCAACAAACATTATTAGAAAAACATGAAAATAGCAAATTAGGTACAATATTTCACAGTCACATGTCTGTATATTCGCAGAAACAATGTTTTTGTGAAGTAAATTAGGTAGTAACCATAACATAAAACAAAAAACCCTGTCTGATATTGTTTTATACCTTAAATTTGCAAATAATTGTATAAAATTTACTAAATTTGCAGAAATTGAAATGTGCAAATATCTCTCAAACTTGACGTGCTGGAGTAAATCTAAAACTAGATTCGGAATAAGCACAAATACCGCATAAAAAACAACTAATTTCTGTTTTAGGACAGAGCAAAAGTTCAAATTTGTTGACCAGTGTTATTTAATGAACTCTCGGCTAACTGGCGTATCTTTATATACGATAACGCAGCACTTCATGCGCAGATTTCGCCTGATTCGTATGTCTTTTCTATTTTTCATAACTGCAAAGTTTGTGCGGGTTTTTAGGAAACAGTTCATAGGGATTAAACAATGAAGGAAATATATATATATATTTTAATTTAATATGTTTTTGTTTAATATAAGTATTTATGGTTCATTTCAGAAGCAGTTTTTTCCACATAAAAATGCAGTTTCTTTTCACATATTTTTTAAAATATAAAACATTGCTTAAAAACGTAACATGTGATAAAAAATAATGCTTAAAAATAGTATAACGTGGTCAAACATTTTGAAAAGTCAAAGGATGTCACTTCGTATGTCGAAATTAAAATTGTTAGGTCTACTTGCTAGTCGTTTAAATTTCAGGATAGAGTGCAGTAATTTTATTTTGTGGAATATATTAAAAAAGAAAATATATAAATAAGCTTCGTAAATAAACAACATGTATGATTAAATTAACATATTGTATGATAACTAATTTGAAAAAAAAATTGAGTGTATGTGCCACCTTGAGCCATTAAACCTCATCTATCCCTTCAGTTATCCAATTGGTTTTAATACAGATTAAATTAATCGAAAAGTTTAAAGGATTGTAAGATTACATTATATCTGGTCCTGACTTATAACAAAAAAGTTTATGAAATTGGTTCACTAAGTTAGTTTAGGAAATAAGATAAATATTAAGTCCCACAATTAAACTAAATCAATCAAACAACATTTTTGACACTATTACATACATTAAATCCTTAACATTGCTTCTTCATTTACATTTAGACGATTGAAAAGATGTTGTACAATCGGTCTTAAAAAAAGTTTTTAATGTTTTTTAAAGAGTAAAAAATTAGGTCATTTAAAGCTCATTCATTTACATATATATAAATAATAATAATAATTATCTATAAATACTTAAATAGTTATTATTTTTAAGAAATTCAGTCTTATGTAGGTAGTATGTCAGGTTGTAGCCCTACCAACATTTAAGAGTGAGAGATGCCAAGCTGGGTATCTTCCT
This sequence comes from Maratus speciosus, assembly GCA_963932465.1. Taxonomy (NCBI): domain Eukaryota; kingdom Metazoa; phylum Arthropoda; class Arachnida; order Araneae; family Salticidae; genus Maratus; species Maratus speciosus. The sequence goes on from OZ010786.1 coordinate 45,489,810, forward strand.
ACTAGCTTAAGGTAGAGCATTGGAGCACTATTCCAGGGATCCTGGTTAGATTCCCGGCTTGGACATGTTTCACTCTGTTGGTTTAGGCTTAGTTAGCAATGTGAAAAATTTCACTTATAAAATACTTCATAAAACTTAATGAGACGGTAATGTAAATTTGGCGTAACTTTATGAGGAAAGATTGAGAATTCAAAGCGATGTCTCCATAATAATTAAAGATTATTGATTTCACGTTAATCTGAAGTATAAATTATCATTAATCTATATTTGATTTGTTATTAATTCAAATGCGCTTCTTATAAGAATATATTTTAAATATTTATACCTACCATCTACCGAAGGCAGCGGCCATCCTAGGAGTTTTATTGATAAATTAATTTTCATACATTAGACAGACTTGACTACACTTAAATTAAAAAATATATAAAAACATTTAATTAAAAACTAAAAATATATACAAAAGACATTTTGCTGTGCAAACACACAGCCTCATCAGTACACATATCAGCTACAGCAGAATATCGAAACATGTCTTGGACACAGTCAAAATCAAAGCTAAAATTAATCATTTAAAAACAAAAAAATATTCCATCGGTGCGATCCGGATGGAATATTTTTTATCTGTGTCCAAGACATGTTTCTATATTCTGCTGTAGCTGATATGTGTACTGATGAGGCTGTGCGTTTGCACAGCGAAACGTCTTTTGTATATATTTTTAGTTTTTAATTAAATGTTTTTATATATTTTTTAATTTAAATGTAGTCAAGTCTGTCTAATGTATGAAAATTAATTTATAGATTTTAATTCAGACGTTAAAGTGTTTGTGTATCTTAAGTTTTATTGATGCTTTGTATATTTATATTATAATGGTAGAATATTTACTTGAATGTTCATTTTCGAGTTGTGCTGTACATTTTTTCAAGAATATTTCCAGAATAACAATATATATATATTTTTTTTTATTCTGATATTTTTTATATTTATTTTATTATGCAGAATTGTGATTCTTTTTCGAAACCCACTTCAATATATTAAAATATTAATAATGGTAATTTTATTATTTTCAGGCTAAAGGTACTTTTTCTGAAGCCTTCGCTTTTTTCTAGGTTGTGATGTAGCATAATTACCACTTATTATGAAAAAACTAGAAATAATTTGCATCAAAACTGGTATTAGGCATTGCGGAATATGTCGTATAACAAATTAATTAAATATTGTGGTAAATGAATTAAATACAGTAAATGTAACTTAGATGTTCTTCACTTAATTACAAAATATCTAAAATATTTTCATGTACATTATTAATTTAAAATATTTACCTAAATATGATTTGAAAAGATTAGAAATAGATGTTTTATCTTTGAAGCGCAAAATAAATAATAATTGATTTTTTTTTTCAATTTTAATGAATCTTTTGTATGCTATTTAAAACAAATATTCGTCATAAATTCTGTATAATTTTTAAGTATGATCTTTACCAATCAGAAATATCAACATTTATTTTTTACAGATTTATGAGAAATTTTCGAAAAATAAAATGATCTATAAAATTTGCAGAAATAATAATAAAACTTATAAATAAACTTTTAGCTTCATTCAGTACTTAATGAAACGGAAGCTTTACGAATCAAAATTGCTGCTTTCTAGATGCAGCAACATATCGTTAATAAACCATTTTAAAAAAAGAAATTGCAAGCTCCATTAAACTTTCATAAAGTGATTCCAAGATAAGGTAAATGCGTAAATCAACCTCCTAATAAAAGACAAATGGCTTACATAATAAGAGCGGTTTCAAGAACTTTCCTGTGATATTTGAAAAAAGAGACATTAATCGTTAAAACTTTCGTTAATATTTTACTTTTTCATTTAAGACCGCAAGATAAAGTATAATATACAGTTTCTTTTTTAGGTGCGTTCGTAATTATATAAATACGTAGCACCTACAGTCGTCGTTCAGTCCGTCCGTCTGTCCGTCTGTCCGCATGTAACAGAGCAAAAACTACCCAACCGAATAGTCTGAAATTTCAAATATGTGATTGTTGCAAAATTTTGTCGAGCCATTTCCAATTTTATGAAAATCGGATGTATAGTTTAATTACAGGGACAGTCAAAAGTTTTTCTTTACATTACGGCCAATGGGAAAAATTATTGCAAGTGGATTTTAATGATATTAGAGCCTTCCGAATGATCTGAAATTTTAAAGATATAATTGTTGCAAAATTTTGTCGAGCCATTTCAAATTTTAGGAAAATCGGATGTATAGTTTAATTACAGGGACAGTCAAAAGTTTTTCTTTACATTACGGCCAATGGGAAAAATTATTGCAAGTGGATTTTAATGGTATTAGAGCCTTCCGAATGATCTGAAATTTTAAAGATATAATTGTTGCAAAATTTTGTCGAGCCATTTCAAATTTTAGGAAAATCGGATGTATAGTTTAATTACAGGGACAGCCAAAAGTTTTTCTTTACATTACGGCCAATGGGAAAAATTATTGCAAGTGCATTTTAATGATATTACAGCCTTCCGAATGGTCTGAAATTTTAAAGATATAATTGTTGCAAAATTTTGTTGAGCTATTTCAAATTTTAGGAATATCGGATGTATAGTTTAATTACAGGGACAGTCAAAAGTGTTCCGAAAAAATTATTGGAAGTGCATTTTAATGATGTATCAGACTATGCACGTTATGAAGTGCAAAAAATTATACATTCAGTACAATATGGGGTGCAAAAAATAATTTTAAAACTAGTTATAGTACGAACGCACCTCATTTGCCACGTTTGACGAGCAATTTCCAACTTGTTTAATTTTAGAAAAATAAAAGTCTTGCATTTAACTTATCGTAATATTTTAGTATCATTTCGAAAAAAGCATACTGTTGACAAAACATAATGTTGTTGTAATGAGAAATACAAGGGTACTTTAAAAAAAAGTCAGATTGGAGTTTTATGAGTTATTTACGTATCTTTTTATATATTCTGGTTTAAACGGCGATTTCTCATATAAATAATAAATTTTTTGAATCTATTTTACTTGGTAGCGCTGGTTGTATATTAAATAACATATGGACTCATAATAACTCAAACACATATTAAAGAAAACTATGTACTGTATGACTTTTTAACTAAACCTTCTTGCTTTACAAAGATTTTTTTTTTAATTTAGAATAGAATAATACATGTCAACAAAACAAAACGTTGCCATTTTCAGAAAAATAACTTTTCACAATTGCTTGCTTCGGCAAAAGACCAATCGGCATAGCAGACTACAAAATTGATATATAATTAATTTGTGTGGAAATTTCTCACACAAATAATAGTTTTGTTAAAATTATTTTACTTATTAGATATTTTTCATTTCTTAGACGATCATAATGACTTTTCTCAAAAAATTGCTTGCAGTCAGCTTCGACAGAAAACCACAGCATGGCAGACGATAAAATTAATTTCTAATTAATTTAATTAAAAATTTCTCACACAAATATCATCTTTGTTAAAAATATTTTACCTATTAGGTACTTTTCATTTTTTAGACGATCATGATATATATACAGTATACAATTTATAACATACAGTACTAATATATACATTAAGAAGCACGTCTATGGAAAAATAGAAAATGAACTGAAAGGAAAATTGACGCTTAGGCTAATGTCAGACGAACGTCTTTTTACAGGCTCTTTTCCTAGCATTGTGTAGGGATAATACGTAAGGAAAAAAGCGTGCGAAAAGACGTCCGTCTGACATTAGCCTTATTCTCCGTTTTTTTCACAAAATATCCGCTTTGCATTTCTCCGCTTTCAAGATATTTTCCGCTATTCAAGACGGAAATTTTCTGTTTTTAGAAATAAATGTGAGCCTAATACAATAGAAAAAAAATCTAACTGTTATATTATCTGATGCATATTTACAAGGAACAAATTTTTGTATTGCATATTATTACACCAGTTTTTTATCGTTTTGCCTTCTTCTGGATTCGAGCATCTCGATACTCCCCATTAGATGGTGGATGCTCTGTCCCCTACATCAACTAGTTAGATCCAATGGCGTGGTTATTTGTCAAAACATCAATTACGAAAATTTAACTGGGATTTTTTAGTTGAAAAGGAGCATTTCCCTTTGACATCATTGGAAGGATGATCTACGTTCTAACAACTAAAGATAAAATTTAAATTTTCCGTTTATTTTGGAAAAATTTACGATTTCCAATCAAAAGAAAAAGATACCATTAATAGACTAAAATTTTACGCAAAATCACCCATATAAATACGGATTTTTTTTTACTGAGTACAATTGTCCATTTATACAAGGGGGGGGGGGGGTGTCTGCTCCATACGAACAACTCCCGTCAACCACAATTCAGCTTTCACAGCCTCTAAAAACACTGTAATGTGCTCTGTTTAAAAAATAAGTCCATGTTAAAGAAGATTGAATGATATTATCACTATAACAGCGGCTGTATTCTGTAATCGGACTGCCATGCTTTTCCGATTTTGAATGGGGTATTTCTCAGTTACTATGGCCTCATCCTTCGATCTCGTAACAACTGATAGCTGTTTTCGGGATTGATAAGTAAGATCAATTACACATATGAAAATCATCTTTCATAAAATGGTTAGGTTGAAAAATATCATTATCTTTCAGACTTTTATAACAACGCTATGGACAGTATCTTTCCTATATTTCAAATGAAAATCAAATTTCAATTAATTGTTTAATAGGCGCAAAGGCCAACCTAGTGAAAAAGATTCCATGCCGGGACTCGAACCCGGGCCATCAGTATAGTATATTCCGGGCTATACTGATGGCCCGCTTTCGAGTTCCGACGTGGAATCTTTCTCACTAGGTTGGCCTTTGCGCCTATTAAGCAATTAATTGAAATTTGATTTTCATATGAAATATGGTATGTATGGCGAATGTTTCTCTCTGTAAAAATTTCCAAGTATTAATATATATTCAATCGATGCTGGATTTAATTAAGTGTTTGTGTTTGCCCCATGTCGGTGGCTCACGGTTTATATTCCATCTTGTGCTGCGTTTTTAGCCTTTCCAACCTGTAATAGTAAGAAGTTCCAGGTTAGGTGTCGTTCCATATGGTTTAGTCGGTAGAACGTCAGTGCGCTATACTGATGTCCCGTGTTCGAGTCCCGGCATGGTATCTTTTTCACTAGCTTGGCCTTTGCGCCTATTAAGCAATTAATTGAAATTTGATTTTCATTTGAAATATTGTATGCAAGGCGAATGTTTCGCTCTGGAAAAATTTCCAAGAATTAATAAAGTGTCTTTCCTTTAGTTTCGAAGTCAAAATACTCCATCTGCTTGGGAATATCTTTAAGAACCATGGTAGAGAACCAGCATCTTGTTTTGAAATAGTGTGTGAAATTTTCTAGCTTATATTTGATGTTTTGATCGAGCTTTAGATATTTTCAGGAACAGGTATAGCTTCTTAATGAATTCTTTTCCTCGTCTTAATACACCATCATGCATATTTCACAGTGATTTTTGTTTATATTAAATAATAAGGATATCCTAATTTTCTAAAATGTATTTATCGAATAGTAATTAGTAGAAAATAAAACGACAGTATTTTTTGCAGACATTTACCTGTATTTACGCTGCATCTACGTGCTATAATGTATAAACAAATTTGCTAGTAGCACTACTTTTATACCATGTGAAATCATATTAAATCTCTCCGAGGCTAACGAAAAAGACAGGCCACCGCGGGCTTCCCAAGTGTCTTTTTTTACAGACCGCTAGAGTGACGTGATGCTCTTTTCGTACACCTCCATTGGCGCATTCGAGCATCACGTGACTAAAGCGGTCTGTAAAAAAAGATACACGGAAAACACGTTTTTTTCGTTAGCCTCGAAAATACTCCGGAACGAACAGCCTTTTAAATGTATCGTTTTAATATATGACGTAATTTTGATTATTAGCCCCCGGTACGGTATGCTATTTTTTTCTCCCAGCTTATTTTCCGCCGTCTCCAAAAAATAAGGTTTTCTTACAGAAGCCAGCCGTGAAACAAAGCAGTACAATTGAATACTTTATAGCAACTTTTTAAACTTCTAAACAACGCACATTTTCAATTAATATACGGTCGTATTGGGAAAAAAATGTACTTTTAAATGCAATTTGTTTGAAAACTGCATCTCCATTTATTTTTGAAATATTAATATTTTTGTAGTTTTTGGAGCCATTTGCTTAATATTGGCAACGGAAGTATTCTATTTCTGCAGAAAGTAAAGGAAAAATAGCTCTAAAATATTAATTATATATTTTTGTTGCCATTTTTTCATAACAACCGAAAGAAAATGTAATTAAAATACGTGCTATAGATCAGTTTCAACTGACGTCACACACTAGCAACCAGTTTGGCAACCTTCTGAATGTTTTTTGTTTGCCTTCCAAATTTCCCGGGTTTCTCCACTTTCATTGATTGAGCATTAAAAGATCGGTGATTTTAATTGGTTGGTGGAAATTTGGTGGGCATGTGGTCCCTGTGTTAAAACTGATATACAATTTTGAAAAAATATAAGTGAATGATTTCTGTTTAAACATGAAGCTATTATAAACTATATTTACTTTTAAGTATCTATTGTATACTACAAACAAATGAAGACCTATGAATAATTAGATAGCCGTTTTTATTTTTTATTTATTTATTTATTTATTTATTTATTTATTTTGTCGAGTTTTTTAATGACGACATCCTTTTGCTGCATTTGTGTATTATTTCGCGATAATGACGTCCTATGCATGCTTTACTGTAGATGTTTAAGAGTGGGTCGAAAATGTGTAATTCTTAAGCGGATGCGAATGTGGATGCGTCATTTTACATAAAACAAAAGCTTGTGCTTTAAGTCTTAAAATTGAAATATGTTTTGTACTATTTATATATACATATATATTTTTCTCATCAGGTGCGAAACTAAATTCTGAAAAGCAGAATCTGTTTTCTAGTTAAATGCATTTCTCATGTAATACTAGTTACTTTATTTTAAACTTTTTTCTCCTTTAAGATTCATGGGTACATATATTATTTAATTTAAAAGTTTTTCGAAATATTATTTTTTGAGCTTTTTAAACATGACTTAATATTCAACATTAAAAGTTTTTCACACGAAATAATTGAATTATTTTAGGCATTTTTTATATGACAATATTTAATATTTGGGAATTAAACTTATGACGTAATTAGTATCTTTAAAAGCGTTTCGCGTGTAGAAATTTTATTATTTTAAAGTTTTCGTACTTTTTTAATACTTACATGTAATGTTCTAACGCAAATTTCACCTATTTTCTGCTTTTAACGCGTGTTCATTTAATTCTTGTTTTAATAATTTCTTTTTTTAATTTCAGTTCGAAAATGACGACAAAAACAAATTTAACATTTTAATTATCCTGAAAAATATAATTTAGTCACTATATTGTTTCTGTCGATTGAAATAAAAGACAATTTCAAATTCAATTTCAAAATGATGAAAAAGAAGAAATCTAATAATTCCTATAATTTTCCCCTGTTCTGTTTTTTTCCTGAAAAAGGAGGCATTTATTTGCCATATGATAAGAGAAATTTAATTAAAATTAGTAAAAAATCCCCAATATCTTGAAAACTAAATTAAATTTCAAAATTTCAATGCCAGTTTTGACTCCTGTGGATCAATAAGGATAATTGGCATTAATTTTACCGCCAAACATTAAGTATTGTACACTGTAAAAAAAAAAAAAAAAAAAAAAAAAAAAAAAAAAAAAAAAAAAAAAAATGCGAGTTTTCCGGTAGGAATCGGAAAAATAGTTGCCCTTATCGTACCGGAATCATTTCTAATCCAGCTCGGAATAAAATCCGTAAAATACCGTTTTGCTGACAATTTCCTTATTTTTACGGATTTTATTCCGAGCTGGGTCGGAAATTATTCCGGTACGATAAGGGCAACTATTTTTCCGATTCCTACCGGAAAACTGGCAGTATTTTTTTTTTTTTTTTTTTTACAGTGTAGTCGAAGTGGCCGTGAAAGATAAATGAAATTTCAATTTCTCATATAGACAAAATAAGTTTTTTCTTTTTATTTAAATGGTAATTTTCTCGCAGATATCTATGCTTTACAAGAACGTATAAAAAATTGTATTTTTTCATCTTTAATTTTTGGCAAAAAATATTTGTATAATGCAGTAATGTAGAACATTTCATATTATACACGGTAACTATACAATTCTATGAGCACAAGAGAAGGTATTTCAATAACTGTTCATAACGAAAAAGTGAATATTGATTGTTAAAACAAATACCTGCCTATAAATATTATACAGAAATACATACAATAAACACAACTGGGGTGAAAAATTAGCCAGAGCCAGGAATCAAACCTTGGACCACAGCATTCCAGGCTGTCGCTCTAACCACTGAACTACTACGGCCGATAATTTTTTACTAATAAGCCATGTTAGGGAAGTCAACGGCCATCTATACAACAAAACAAAACTGCTGTTTGTTTTATTAAGTTTTTAAAACTTTAAGTTTCTTTCATGATTTTTTACACTTTTGGAGTATGGGGGGTTGGCCCTATCTTGCGAATCCTATGAGGATTCAATTTTTATTTTTGGTACCGGTTTTTTGACTCCTCCCACTTTCAGACGAGCAAGTAGTTGTTAGTTTATTGTATTTTAGTTATAAATGTTTATTGGTTTTATTGTTGTGCTTTGCACCCTCTTTTTCATAAATTTCATAATTCATATACTTTTGATAGAGCTATATTTACTCAGTGCATATAAGAAACTGCGTTGCTCCTGATGCACTGGGTTGTTTTTATTACAATTTTTAAAAGCATTATATATATATATATATATATATATATATAATAAATTTGAAATCACAAATATATGAAGAAATGGATAAAGTTTTAAAGATGATTCAGAAATGAACATATGAAACCAGTATGCAATATAAGAAACTATGAATGACTCACAGAATCATCAGAGGAGCTTGTGAGTTCATTCATAGAAGATGCGTTATTTCATCCAATTTTGTCAGCATTAAGCCTAAAATGACAAAATTTAGCTCCTAATAACGCAAACATTGCAAAAAACAGATAATAGAAAGCCAAGAGATCCAAAGAAAGATACACCTCACACAGGACATTAAAAATTAAAAAATAAAAAAATAATTTTAGTTGGGAGAGACAACAAACAAACATTTAAATATAATGAACTGAAAGATTAATGCTAAAGTAAATACATTTGGATTTCAAGTGATTGAGATAGCAATAATGGTACATAATCTACAAGATGAAAACAAATTGAAGACTAATGGAGATAATACATGAAAAATGAGCTATTGCAGCTATGAATACATGTATTAAGAGAATTATATATATATATATATATATATATATATATAAAGGGTGGTTTTGGGTTCTGGGGGTTATGATCCGTGAAATTATACCAAAACTTTCCGGAAGTGCTTTCCTCCGGACGGCTGCAATAGGTAGATTTTTACTTTTTGTAATGAAATCTACGTAACAAGAACAATATTTCTATAAGTATATATTTTTAAAAATCCAGATTTTCACTCTTATATTTTGAAAAACTATGATGCTAAAAAAATTTCAATATAAAATAAAACTTAATGTGAAATGTATATGTATATATTTTATTGTGTATCGCAGTATCAGAAAGAATACTCTCTGCAATTAGATTTAGGCATTATATTACAACTATAAAATAAAGAAAACATTTCTATTAGGATTTGGTAAAGACGTGGAATACTCTCTGAATGTTATTTTATTTTCATATCATTTCAAGTTCTAATATTTTATTTAACATTCGATTCAAACTTAATGGGTTTATTTAAATTTTGAAGAGTTTTGACATTACATTTCCGCGAAACAGTTTTGTAAGCGAAGAATACAACCACAAAATTTGATGAAATGGCTTCTGGCAATAAAAGATAAACATCATTAATGCATTATTTTCTCAATGTTATTTCTACATTCAGGCACTTTAATATTTTAAACATATATACATTTCAACATAACTTTTATCTTAGTGGTTTTAGTTTTCATTATGGATGAAGTAAAGTCAATTCTAAACATTGATGAGAAAGAACAGTGTGATTAAATTTATGTACGAAATACACAATTTGTTAGTTTATTTTTATATTTTAATTTACATTACCTTTAATTCGTTACGTAAAAATGTTATAGATTACGTTAAAAAGATCAGTAATATAATTAAATTTTAAATAATTATAATAATAAATCTCAGATTATGAATATAATGTAGTACTCGTTCGCCTCTTCCTATATACTGATGTTCTGTAATAAAAATCGTACCTTCACTCGCAAAAACTAGAAAAGGCCGCGGTGAAACTTTTCTTTCCTCTGTAATTGGAAGATCAGCGATTTTTTTTTTAAAACTTGGTAAAAAAATATTGTTCATACATCTAGGCTTAAATGATAGCATGTATCATATGAAACTTTCTGCCACCCATACCTCTAAATGCATAAACACTTTGTGCAATGCCTAAGTTTAGCCAAGGAAAAGCAAATTCCTAATATTCCCACAAGAGTTCAGAACTTATCAATTTTATCAACTGGTTATTTTTCCTGACACTATTAATTAACAACATTTTGAATTTATAAAAAGTCTTTGACTCAAAATTTCATAAAGACAGATATTTTTAGTTATGATAAGAGGTATGTTTAGACTAATATCAAACATGCCATGAAATAGAAAAAAAATATTATTTGCGTGTCAGGATTTCAGCAAAATTTTAAATGTAAGTGAAATCTATATACTTTTCAAATTTTATAAATAATTCTTTATACTTTATATATATTTTAGTTTTTAGAGTTCTTTGTATTTTTTCATTCTGTTTTAATAAAAATAATTAATATTTGTGTTAATTGTAATCAAAGTCGCTTCAAGAGGCTTAACCTTTAACATCTTCACTACGAGTATTAATTGAAATGCAATTATGTTGGAGAATCATTTTTAAAACTGGAAAAATAGAAATACCCATATGTGTTCCTATGAAGTGAAGAGGTAACACAAGGGTTATTACAGATGTTGTCACACTTAAACAAGAATTCTTAAATGAGCCCCTTCGAAAACATTACTCAAAAATAATTTATGCTCTTGAAACGCATCATTATAACATCCTAACGAGCTACAATGTACAGGAAAATTCTGTTCTTGAGAAATGCCTACTTCAAGCTGGAAGTTTATAAATAAATATTAATTTAAAACTATAATTAATGATTATCAGTTAAATTGTATAATATTTTGATTAATTATTTTTTACTAGAAGTATACCAATTTTCCGTACGTTCGAGAATTAAAAATACCTATACTCATGAAATCTGAACATAGAAAGAACAATGCTTCCACCGTTGAGAATAACATGTTTCAATGTATATCGGCAATATTTATCAAGAAAAGTGAATAATTACAATGCTTAGGCACATATAAATTAATGTCTGAAATCTTTAAATCTATACATAGGGTAACTCTCGGATAGATGGCCATAGAGGAGAGATGGCCACTCTAAATATTTCCAAAGATTGATCATAGATTGCAGCATAAATTCTGTTAGTAAGAAATAGTTCATCGAGTTCATTTGTTGCGACGTGCAGCTCTGTTTTTCAGTTATAAAAAGTAAGTCTTATTTTAATGTTTATTTAATTTAGTGGTTGAATATTTTTGTCGAGTTAGGTATATAAATATTTTGAAGTACATATATTACATTTTTTTTTTTTTTTTTACTATTGGGACTTTTATGTTTCTAATGACAAAAATGTACAACGGCGGAGTGACGATTTAAATTATGTTGCCATCTGTCCTTCAATTTAAGGATAGATGGCCACATCAAATCGAGGATAGATGACCAACTGTAATCAATATTTCAAAATTATACGGAGTGAGGATTTTAACTCAATATAATTATAGTTAAAATAATTATATAACTTTTATGTTTATAATTATATTAATTGATATAATTGTTTAAATTTTAACTAATATAATCATTTTAATAAGAATAATATAGTAGAGCCGAACGATGCATTTTCTTTCAGAAAATATTGAAAAATGTCGGAAATTTTCATCCCAAAAACGTATTAAGTTGATAAATAAACTTATAACCGTGAAAACGTCTAAAATAAACGCGAGAAAAAAACATAAACACGACATTTCCAGCGGCGAAGAATGTGAAATACATTTGAAATTATCAAATTCTACTGATTCTGAGGGAATAGATGTGTATGACATTCACTGTGTTGATTATGGAGAAGAATATAATACCACAACCAAAAAGGATGGTCTGATACAATGCATAAGGAACCTGAAGTGGTTCCATGAAACGTGTACCAACTATCAAGACATTTACGAAAAATGTAGTCAAAAATTACGAAAAATGAAGGATTGAAATTATACTTCAAATTTTGTTTATTCGAATTTTATTCACTCATTATCCGTGATATAATTGAATGTTTAAAATTTTCTTTGTATTTCTCTTGATTAACTACAAGAAACGTATTACTGTTTTCTTTTTTAACTTCACTATTTCTTTCTTGTATTAGATGGCCATCTCTCCTCAGCTTGAAGGAGATATGGCCATCTGCCATCGGCGATTTTATTTAAATTTTATTTCCGACATTTTGTTTTTAATATTTCATTATTTTTTGCCTAAAATATGAAAAGTATGTGTAACAGAATTTTAAATATGCATAAATATTTCTTGCATTTGCATTCTAAGAAATTTCATTTCAATCTTCAAAAACTATGGCGATTTATCCTAAAGTTACCATATATAAATAACGTTTAATTTCAAACTTTAAACACAATTAATACAATAAACCCAACAAGAGTAAAAAATAACCTGGGACAGGAATCGAAGAGGGTGATTACAGGGAACCTGTAGTCTCAGGTTCGATCCCTGGCGCTTGCTGTTTTTTACTCGTGTTTGATTTATTTTATTAACTTTGTTTATAGTCTGAAATAAAGCATTCTTTTTTATATGTGTGTTACAATGATTCTTTTAAGTAGATGCACCTTTAATTCTTACTTTCTTTTTTGGCTAAGATTAAACTAGCGCATCACAAAGACAATGTAGTTAATTTTCAACATATAAACTATGGATATAGGCCAAAATTTGTAGTTGACATTGAGAACATTTTTTTTTTTTTTTTTAATGGACATTTTCATATGCATGGAGTTTGCATATGCATTTTACTTATGACTACCGAAAAAATGAATCATAGACCGTTAAGACTAAAATTTTGTTCTATAATGTAGAAATTAAAAATGTTTCTTTTCGGCAACTTTCCTTCAAGTTTCGACTAAACTACAGGGTATCCATAATTAAACGACCATATTTTAAAGTTGTCTATAGACAGAAGGTTGTGAAATTTCTTGGAGGACATAATAAAGGTATTGGAATCTGTTTGAGCAAAAAAAAAATGTTCAATTTTTCGCCGTCAAAGGGTGATTTTTAACGAATTATTGATTTCGCATATATTTACGATAGTTTAACAAATTTTATTACTACCATCTGGAATCGTAAAATAGCAGGTTCCAGAGTTAACTTCAGTGTATTATGGGAAACGTTAAGAACAATTGTGAAACGCTGCTTTTAAGATCAGGTAAAGTTAACAAATAAAATTTCCAAAGTATCGTAAATGTATGATAAATGTACAATGCATTAAAAACCGCCCTCTGGTAGCAGATTTTTTTTTTTTTTTTTTTTTTTTTTTTTGCTTAAACGAATTTTTATTCTTCTCTTATGTCTTTCACAAAATTTCACAACTTTATGATCAATAGACAACTTATGTCTGTAGAAACTTTAAAGCAGAGTCGTTTCATTATGCACACCCTCTATTTCATAACATTATACGAAAGAATAGGCTTCCTGTTGAAAGTGATGTTGCGTTTAGATTTAATTGTGCATTTTACAAAACATTTATCGACAATAGAAAATAATAATACAATTACAATTCAAATATTACATCACGTGTCCATAAATTTAAGCACGTAAAGTTGAAAGTATATTAAAATTCAAATTGCATTTACTCTGTATAATAACAGAAATAATTTCTTTAAAATTTTGCGTAATTGTTCCGAATGTTTAAAGAAAATGCACGGATCTTGCCATAAAATCTACAATTTTAGTGAATTAAAAGCAATATATTTTCTGATGGAAGATGAAAAAATCCAATAATCGATAAATTACGCTACAGATAAACAAAAAACTATATTATAAAGCACAAACGTGTATGTCAGTAAAAATCTCTAAACATGAAATTCATCAAAATGAAATGATCAAAAACGCAAAACACAGTTAACTATGCCTTTTTCCCTTCTAGAAAACAGTAAATTCTGAGGCAATTTTTTACGCAATTTCTAATAACAGTCATTTATTATTATTGTTTTCGTTGTTATCACTATTATTATTTGTGTCTTAGTTATTTGCTCAAAATAATAGCTGGCAACTTTTGTCTTCACATTGTTGTAATAAAAACTAGAACGCCAAAATTTGCAGCAGATCGCGAAGAAACGTAAAAATCAAATTAAAAATCACAAAAAGTTCAAAAATCACGAAAGTCAAAATTTACTATAATTGGATAAAAGTTTCAAATCTAATTCCTTTGACTTGCGGGCTCTCTTAAAATTTATGTCTGGGAAAGCATGCTAATCATTGTATCATGTTACTTTTATTCATAATTTAATCTACTTGGAATCTCTTAAATATAATTAATATAATTCCTTACGTTAATATTAGTTTTTGTTGCATTAAAATATCTCAATTTGTTGATTTTCTGTGAGCAAGTAATCCCTATTGGTTTGAAAGGGAAGTCTATAGGAATTTGGCGAAATATTAGAGATATTGTTAAGTTGGCGACATACTTGGCGGCATATGGCGACAGAACTATGTCCCCCCCCCTACGGTAACCCCCTTATAGGTATGGAGATGCATTAAATGCTGTTCAATAATCACATAAAAAATTTGCTAAAAATTCAAAAATTACTGTACGAATTCCGAATAAACTTTTTTGAAAAGAGAACAAAATTTACTATATTGGGTTAAAAGAAAGAAACTGTATTATTTTCACTAATGTGGAAAAATCGACTCGAAACTTAAAAAAAACTCTAAAAATCGCATAAAAAATTAAATAAAAGAATCTAATCAAAAAATAGAAAATCGGGCCTCGAGGTGCAAAACTTCATATATAGGGTACCATCCCCCAAATTTTGTAGCTGTACGGACTTTTCAGAACACCGTCGAAGCACTCACACACTCAAACACAAATTTCTTTCATTAACAAGCTTCTTTCATTATTATTATAGACTAGCAGACCCGCCCGGCATTGTCCAGGGTTTGTAAATAATAACCTTAAACAAAACTCAAGTTTGTATTATTTTATATCTTTTGAAAATCTTTTAAATGAGCCTACTTTCGGGGGGCCCATTGCCTTCCGCAGCGTCTAGTGTGTTCCCAAAAACGTCTTTCCGAACGAACTTGGAACCTGGGTCCCCGCTACCTAAAGCAACGTTCATTGGACGTGCTCCGCACATGCCGGAGACAATAAAAACGAAGTTGAGTAAGCCAATCCTCGTAGTAATCAAGTCCATAGAACCCGAAAAAAGAATGCACTATTAAAGTTCGAAAATGTTGGTGACTAAAATCTAACACAAAATTTCGTAATGCAAAAAGTAGCCAAATTGTCATTTAAGTTGAATAAAACAAATCCCATTGAAATGGCCCTTAGAACGAGAGGAAATAATGCGCCCCCAAGCGGTGGAAGGTGCTCCCTTCTGTAAATTTCACAAATTACTTTTAACATTAACACGATATTTAATAAACGGATAAAATCACTTATCTAAAGTTACCTTTAAAGTAACGTGATTTGTAATTTACGGTTGTGGTGACATAACGTAAGTTTTTACCGAAGAAGGAGATTAGCGTTCGAAAATGGTGGTAGCTGAGGTATAAAGAAAGACCAGGACCTGGGGGTCAGGGTCTTAACTGTAATGTAGTTGGGTACAAGAAAAGCTTTTAGTGGTCTAAGGAGAAGAGTCCAAGACTCAATTTTAAAATTATGCAATGAGAAGGTGAGGAAATTAGGAGGTGAAAATGCATGGCAAACAAAAAGTTCAAGGAACCCCGGATCGGACCCTACGGTGCCCCAGGATTTGAACTGGAATATAGAGACGGGATAATAACTAAATTGAAAAATGGTTCCAAAAATGAAGATCGGTTTAAGAGGGGCAATTTATTAACAATTTTGGTTCAAAATCTTCAATAGGCCCTGTACCGGGTCCCAAGGGGTCAGGGACTTAAGAGGCATGTGGTTTGGTATAAAGATACTTTTTAGTAGTTTTAAAAGTAATCAGAGGACGCTAGAGCTATGTTAAAGAAAATTGCAAACAATTCAGATCATTTTAAAATAAGCTACACCACGGCCCCAAGAAGACGATTAATAATTAAAATTGGTGATAGTTGAATTCTGATTTTTTTTCATTCATGTAGTAGCTGAAGAACCTAAGAAGTTGTTAAAAAAAAAAGCTAGTGAATCGGGCCATTTTTAAGTGAGCTGTAATAAGGGGCCCATAAGGTGCCAACTGACAGTTAAAAACAGGGCCGTAACATAAAAAAACGTTAAAATGTCTTAGTACTTAGAGCTTTCGAGCTTCAAATAGTCAAAATTATTCCTAGGGTACGAATTATTCGTTAGAATAGTAATTTAAAGAAATACACAAAAGATTTGGTAAATGTTTAAAAAAGAGCCCAATGGTACCAATAAAAATATGAGGGTTTTGGTCCAAGAAGAAGAGTCCATGTTTCAACTTTAAAATTATGCTCTAAGAAGGCGCGAAAATTAGGGGGTGAAAAACGCTTGGTGCACAAAAGGTGTTCAAGGGACTCTGGATGGGGCCCTATGGTTCTCTAGGGGACTGCAGTGTCTTATATGGAATGTAAAAACGTGGGAATAACTAATTGGAAAAAGGATCTCAAAAATATAGATCGGATTAAAAGAAAGCAATTTGTTAACAATTCATTTGCACAAAAACTTCAAGGATCCGCAAAGGTCCAGGGTCACAAAAGGAAAATAGACAGGCGAGAATAAATAAATGGAGAAAGGTCACCCGAAACGAAGAAGATTGGATAAAAAAGGGGCAAGTTATTAACAATTTAGTGTATAAAAACTTCGAGGGGCCAAAGGGCCCTGGCCCTTAAAAAATTAAAATTCTGAGCCTCAGGTGCGCCAGGACCTGCCTTGGACTAACCTCACCTGAATTTTCAGACTTCTACGTGCGGTAGATTTTGCTTGCCATCACCGATAGTCACACACACATAGAGCTATTTGTTCTTTTATTAATACAAGGGGCTCGTACCCGGGCATCCCGGATGACAGAATACTGGTGAAAATATTTTTTTTAACTGAAAACTAATATTTATTATATATGCAATACATTTTTTAGATTGCCCACTTACATTAAAAAAGAATTTTTCAAATGGAAAATACGAATTATACAAATACATTTTTGAAATTTATCAAAAGCGATATTTTTCTTATTAGCCGCATGCTAAGAGTTACTTGATCAAGATTTTGCTACTTATGGCATCCTTTTATATTCTGATAATTTTAGAGCTTATACGTGTCTGTTCAATTTGTGTTTTATTTATATTATTTTATTTATTTATTTATACTTTATTATCTATAGTTTATTTATAGTTTTTTTAATGGATATTAGCCGTAAGAAAATGATGAACTTTTTATTTTGTTTTAAGAGCAAACGGATTAATCTTTCGTAATCGATGTCCGCGCGATATAGATACATTAAAAAATATTTCATGCTTTAAAATAGTTTTCAAAACCATACACAATCAGTAAACTGAAATGAACTTTGCAAACAAATTCTATTTGAAAAAAAAATCCTACTTGGTGATCTAAAAATTTAAATTGTACGATATGTTAGATTTGTGTTTTTTCAATATCATTCTTTTATTTGTTTATAAAAGAAGTATTAATTTCGTCAATTTGTCTTTCACAAAATTGGCGTATTTTTTTAATATTATTCTTTTATTTGTTTTTAAAGGAAGTATTCATTTCGTTACGCAAAAATAGGCAGAAACAAATGCTGAAAAATGTTTGTTACTTTATGTGCAAAATGTTTATTATTATTATGTTTTGAAACCGGCACGCGATAAGATAAACTTAAAATAAAATAATGCTTAAAACTTATTTTAGAAAATATAATACATCAGCCAATTAAGATACAGTTTTTAAACAAATTACATTTCAAAGTAAATTTTTTTCCCTATGCGACGAAAATTGAAAATGCACGATGGTCAGAAGATTAAAAAAAGTCCTTCCGGCCAGTGCCGAGAGGAAGAGGTAGCTTTCATATTCCTTATTTTAAAAAAGCCAACTTATATCATTCAAACACACGAAGCTCAATTTAGTGGAAACCGAATATAGGAGATTCAATACAAATTTTTATCAATATAATCAATGAGAATTTCGCTAAATTAGCCGGCTTTATTCAAGCTGCTTTTCCTTAAAGTAACTTATATTTGGCTGCCAAATTCGGCGATTTCTTAAATAGGCTGCCATTTTAAGACAACATGGTGGATGAGGCTAAGCAGTGAACTTGGTCGAGACCTTAGTAATTGCTGTGCACATGCTCACTCACATCGGAATCGGTTAATATATAGAAGTGCTGTCGCATGCAAAAGATCAGATTTTTCAAAATGTCACCCACAATAGAAATTGAAACTGCTATATCTGAGCCATTTTTTAAGGTAAAGACAAACAAAAAATGCTCCTGAATCCTTATATCAAGGTCACATACTTAAGAAAGAAACCTTTTTGAATTTCTAATTTTTTTGCACCTCACTTTAAATATATATATATTTTTTTATTTAATGGCCGCCATTTTGAAACAAGATGTCTGATGAACCTGACCACCGAACTTGGTCGAGGTATTGATATATACTATCCACATGCCTTCTTACATCGAAATAGGCGAATACGTGTGTTATCGCGTGACAAATACAAGATCGTTTCAAAATGTTAGCCATGCTAGAAATTCAAAGTGCTATAATTCAACCATTTTTTAAGATATAAACAAAAGAACAAATTTTCAGAAACAAAAACTGCTCCGGAATCTTTGTATCAAGGCCAAACACATAAAAAAATCTTTTTCATTCTCCAATTTTTTAATACCTCATTTTAAATTTTAAATTTGATTTTGTTTTAAATGGCAACCCTTTTGAAACAATATGGCGAATGAAGCTAGCCAACGAACTCGGTCGAGACATTGGTATGTACTATGTACAGACCAAGTTACATCCAAATCGGTTCATAAATACGCCTGTTATCGCGTGACAAAAATCAGGTCGTTTTAAAATGTCAGCCACAATAGAAATTCAAAATGCTATTACTCAGCCATTTTGTTAGATATAGACGAAACAAAAACTGTTCCGGAATCTTTGTATTAAGGTCAAACACATACGAAAAAAATCTTTTTCATTTTCTAAATTTTTGGTATCTCATTTTAATTTTTTTAATATATTTAAATGGCCGCCATTTTGAAACAAGATGGCGGATGAAGCTGGTCAACGAACTCGGTCGAGACATTAGTATGTACTGTGTATAAACGAAGTTACATCCAAATCGGTTCATAAATACGCCTTTTATCGCGTGACAAAATTCAGGACGTTTCAAAATGTCAGGGCGTCAAAATGCCACGATAGAAATTCAAAATGCTGCAACTCAGCCATTTTTTAAGATATAGACGAAACAAAAACTGCTCCGAAATCTTTGTATAAAGGTCAAATACATAAGAAAAAAATATTTTTCCATTTTCAATTTTTTGGTACCACATTTCAAATTTTAAATTTTTTTTTAAATTTTAAATGGCCGCCATTTTGAAACAAAATGGCGGATGAAGTTTGCCAACGAACTTGGTCGAGACATTGGTATGTACTATGTACACACCGAATTACATCGAAATCGGTTCATAAATACGCCTTGTATCGTGTGACAAAATTCAGGACGTTTCAAAAAGACAGCGACACTAGAAATTCAAAATGCTATAACTCAGCTGTTTTTTAAGATATAGACGAAACAAAAACTGCTCCGGAATCTTTGTATAAAGGTCAAATACATAAGAAAATAATATTTTTCCATTTTTAATTTTTTGGTACCTCATTTCAAATTTTAAATTTTTTTAAAAATTTTAAATGGCCGCCATTTTGAAACAAAACGGCGGATGAAGCTGGCCAACAAACTCGGTCGAGACATTGGTATGTACTATGTACACACCGAATTACATCGAAATCGGTTCATAATTACGAGAGTTACAGTGTGACATAGGTCAGATATATATATTTTTTTTTTTTCAGAAATATCATTATTAATAGTTTAATAAGGATAGTAAAGTTAAATTCTAATCATAATAGTATAATAAATGACATTATAAATCTCTATCAAGATGCAATGGATCAGAATTTTCGTATTGGTTTGTTAAATAGTTTGGTAAACAATTTCGTCAAGGATAAAGATTACTGCGACGCTTTACTTTTGGCGATTAAAAACATCGCCAAATAATCGTAGGCTTTATAAGGAGCTCTGTCTGGATGCGTCGTTCTTTTTTAATTGGGTTGCTGCTTTGGATGGACAGTTTTAAAGTGTTCTTTTCGAATTCGGTTACTGCTTTGGATGGCTAGTTTTAAAGTTTTCTTTGGCTAGTATGGTCTTGACAGATATGGGGGAAGTTTCATGAGTAATTGCCGGTAAAACCCAGCATGCAAGTCTTTAGCCTTGCAATCTGTCTCCATTGGTTGTTTTCTTTTCTTTCATGATTTAGTTAGTAAGTTTTTTCCATGGTTATTTTGTTAATTTTCTCTGTAGTTCAGTAGTTTTGGGATTGGATGTGTAGTGTGTGGTTTTTGGTATTATATTAACCTTTGAAGTTCGATGGCATGGCTACGTCTTCAAGTGGTTCAGTTTGAGTATGGTTTATGTTTTTATGAATTGATTAGATAATCGTTAGATATGTTTTAGGCAATTGTCAGGCATATTTTGACGCTGTAATTATTCCTTTTATAGTTTTTCCCTATTCTGTTTATTATTTCTAGTTATAGTTTTTACAGATTGGTACTGTTTATTTTTGTTCATCTTTGTTATATATTATTCGTTCATGTTATTTTTTAGATTTTATGGTTTTGTTTAAAGTGTTAGTTTTATTCATTAGTTCCCATTTTGTTCAGTTTTATTAAAAAATTGTATTGAGTGTGAATATACATTTATAATTATGAAATTTACAAAAAATAGAATTTTAGATACCGGCAAGAAATGGAATTCATTAGAGGACCATTGTGCTCGGTCGGTTCCTGATAGCATGGTAGGGAATGGATCGTTAGAAAGTAACCATGATTTACAAGTGGATTTGGTTGGCTACGGAAGTAAAGGAGTTGATGATAGCTTTTGCAAAAAGAGTATGCAAGGTTTAGTTTTTGAGAAAAATAAAAAAATGTATAAAAATTATAAAAATTGTGAAAAAAATTATGTAAAAAATTGTGAGTTTGATATTTTTTTGGAAAGAGGGGAAGTTGATGATGTACGGAAAAGGAAATCGATCAGGTATAATACCAGATATATTTATAATAGTCATTTAATTAATGAGAATTACGATGGCGGTGAAGGTAGAGATAACGGTGTTAAATATAAAACTAGAACGTTTTATAATTCAAACTTAAAAAGGGAGATGATTTTCAATAATCTCAAATTAACAAAATGTAGTGATAAACGTTGTAAAGTATGCCCGAGTGTGGGCTCAGAGTATAACACTATCGGGGACATTAGGTATTTAAAAGTATGTAAGGTTTACAACAGTGTTTATAAACTTAGCTGCAAGATATGTGGAACGTCTTATATAGGTCAAACTTCTGACCCGATTAATAAGCGTTTCAATAACCATAAGTCTGATATCAGACATTGCAAAACTAATAAAGAAGAACAAGAGATTGAAATTAGACATTTCAACATGCATGGTATTGAAAAAATGGAATTAACGATTTTAAAGATTGTCCCTAACAAAAAAGAAAGATTGTTATGTGAAAGTGACATGATGATTAAATGTGGTACGGTTTACCCATACGGGTTAAATGTTATGTTCAATGGAACTAACGTTATGAAAAAATTAAGAAACAGTTTATTAGAAGTTTCAATATACGAACGTATTGAACATCCCATGAATTATAAATTCAATAAGGAGATGGACCACAAGATAATAGCAAAGGAATATGACAATATTAATGAAATTAAAAGTTCAATTCTCAAGAGTGATTTCGTGGGAATAGTAAGAAATATAAAATTTATTATATTTAACGTGAAAAAACGTTTTATAGGTGATTTGTTAAACTTATTGTATTCACATAAGAGTAACTATAATATAGATTTGGCTTTGGACATTTTGAGGTATAGAATTAGTTCACAACATTTGAAGGAAAATCTGGGCAGAAGTAACAACAATAACAACAAAATAGTTAATAGAATGTATTTTGTAATGGATTACATAGAAATTAAAAAACATGGTATAAATATGGGCAAGGTATTAAATAAATACAATGATTTGCTTCCAGATAAGAACATGGAGATTGTCAAGGTTTATAGATACGATAAACCTTTAGGTCGTATGGTTTTTAATTATAATAATTTTTCAAAAGAAATTGGTAGAAACAACGATAATAATTTATGTCATTGTCATGATCCGGTTTATCGTGATTATGTCGATGTGGATCACGGTCATGTATTGACCGGTAATTTAGACATTGTCAAGGACAGAACATTGAGAGATTATATGCGGTTTGGTACAAAATTTCGTTTAAAAAGATTAAACACTAAGGATTTTATAAAAAAACGATTAAAAATCAACGTGGATATGTTTATACATAAACTAATGAACAAATTTTGCTTACCAGAAATAACTTTTCTGGAATGGAAACACAATATATTAAAGGATTTGAGTTCAATTTACTGTGGTAAAACAGGGAGGATTTCGTTGGAAGAATATAAAGTATTAAAAGATTCTATCAAGGATTTACAGAGTAATTTCGTTATAACATATATTGATAAGGCAAATACAAATTTTGCTATTATTTGTAAAGAGCTATACTGTAATCAATTAAGACAATGTTATAACAATACACATAATTATAGGTTGCTAAATACCAGTGTAAAAGAGATAGAAAGTAGAATTGCTGCTTTTTATAAAAGGTTAAAATACACACAACGTAGTAAGGAATTGCCTTATATGGTTTGATTCCTAAATTTCATAAGGACCCCATTGCCTTTCGTACAATTACATGTGGTTTTGGCACTTATTTGGAAGTAGCTAATAAAAAGTTTTTGGATATTTTGCAGAGTTTGTTTGAAGCGGCATTAAAACAAAATTACACATGTATTATAAAAAATAGTTTTGAGTTACTTAATAGATTGAAAGGTTTGAGTAATATTAAAGGTTTATATGTTTATGATTTTGAAGATTTATATAACAGTATTGATTTAAATGATCGTAAAAATAAAATATTCGAATTTTTTAAGAGGTACAATATTTTGGGTAAAAATTTGGATCATTTGACACATTTATTTAATTTCGTAGTTAATGAAAATTATTTATTCGATGGTAAGCATGTGTTTCAGCAGATAAGGGGTATACCTATGGGGGGTAGTTGCAGTTCGGTACTTGCAGATATTTATTTATTTTTATACGAGGTTAAAGAGACGACGGATAAGGATTTTTTAAGTTTCAGATATATTGATGATGTATTGTTAGTGAGGATTAACGATTCCAATAGCGATTTAAATTTAGATTACTATCCCCAAGGTTTGATATTAAAAAAAACTTCATATGACGAAAAGCATGTAAATTATTTGGATCTCACTATCGACATTGAGAGGGGTGGATTACGGACTAGCATTTATGATAAGAGAAAGGATTACAACTTTGAAACTATTAAGATATTAAATTTTAATTCCAATGTACATATTTCTATTTTCAGAAATATCATTATCAATAGTTTAATAAGGATAGTAAAGTTAAATTCTAATCATAATAGTACAATAAATGACATTATAAATCTCTATCAAGATGCAATGGATCAGAATTTTCCTATTGGTTTGTTAAATAGTTTGGTAAACAATTTCGTCAAGGATAAAGATTACTGCGACGCTTTACTTTTGGCGATTAAAAACATCGCCAAATAATCGTAGGCTTTATAAGGAGCTCTGTCTGGATGCGTCGTTCTTTTTGAATTGGGTTGCTGCTTTGGATGGACAGTTTTAAAGTGTTCTTTTCGAATTCGGTTACTGCTTTGGATGGCCAGTTTTAAAGTTTTCTTTGGCCAGTATGGTCTTGACAGATTTGGGGGAAGTTTCATCAGTAATTGCCGGTAAAACCCAGCATGCAAGTCTTTAGCCTTGCAATCTGTCTCCATTGGTTGTTTTCTTTTCGTTCATGATTTAGTTAGTATGTTTTTTCCATGGTTATTTTGTTAATTTTCTCTGTAGTTCAGTAGTTTTGGGATTGGATGTGTAGTGTGTGGTTTTTTGGTATTATATATATATATATATATATATATATATATATATCAATTTTGAACGGAGGGTGGTTTTGGGGTCTGGGGGTCATGATTGATGAAAATATACCAAAATTTTTTGAAATCGCTTTCCTCCGAACGGCTGCAATAGGTAGCTTTTTGTAATGAAAGCTACCTAATTGTAGTAGCGAAAATTTCAAAACTGAAATTTGATCGTGAAGTGTTGCCATTCGCAAAATGACATCAGCGTTATGCACAGAAACTTTTGTTTTTTTATAATATAGATACTTAATCAGTAAAATATAATAAAGATCAGTTATTGGGATGTGGTTATCAATTGAGGCTCTTATGCTTGGTATTCCTGAATAAAAACCAACAATTTTCACATTCTCAAAATTTACATACGCACTTCTCATATCCATATTCATCAGTTTAAAAAAAATGTATTTTGTTTGATCATTTAAAAATCATTTTAACTCATTACTTTAAGTCACGATTGTCAG
The DNA here is from genome assembly GCA_963932465.1 of Maratus speciosus. NCBI lineage: Eukaryota > Metazoa > Arthropoda > Arachnida > Araneae > Salticidae > Maratus > Maratus speciosus. The sequence goes on from OZ010786.1 coordinate 45,514,920, forward strand.
CAACATCTTTTATGTGAACAGACGCACTCTTTACTTGAGATTCTAATCTCAATTCCGGAGAGTAAAAATTTCCGTAATTTATGTTTTTTAGACGCATTTGTGTTAAAATGTTTAGTTTTTTCTAAGAAAATGATCGTTTTCTTTTAAATGTGACTTCATTTTCACTTAAATAAACATTTCGCCTAGTGTCTGAAACCTAGTATTAGTACACATGCAGAAGGAAAAAAAAATATAGAAAATTTATGAGGAAAAATACGTGTTTTCAAAATCAGTATGTCATTTCCCGTTATCATTCCCCTAATATAATATTCTGCTCCTAATGGGATTTTGCGACACTAAACCCTATACAACAATTGTTATCAACAATTTTGAATTTTTATCAGAAAATAGTATGAATAAAGATAAAAATGTCTCATCATTTCTCTGTTGTCTGCAATAATGAAAGCTATCTAATTTTCGCCATTTTGAAGACATTTCATAAAATGCTTTTAAAATTTAAATATAAAAGTGGGGATATTTAAAAAAAAAAACAGATAGTGCGATCACATCTACAAATGAAGAGCTTTCAGTTTTTAAAAACTATTAGTAAAATTGGTTCTGCAGAAAGATCAGGGCAGATGACTAAAAAACACACTTGTGTTTTAAATATATAGATTATATAAAATTAGGAAAATATAATTAAGCAAATTATGTTATTTCGATAATATTGTAGTAGAATGTCCTAAAGAATACCATTAAAATTTTATTATTTGAGACAATTTCGGACAAAAATTCCAGGAACATGATATTATTTTAAACCACGAATTATTTTTTTGCTTGTCTAACTCGGCGAAGTTAATCCATCCAGGTGAAAATCATCAATTTCTGTAGTATAAATCGCTATTATTTGCATGTCACCTCTCTTTTATAAATACACTCTAAATTTTTGTAAAGCATTGCGTTTTATCAGTGTATGATTTCGATTACATTATTTTCAAAAGTGAAGCATTTTCACCTGTGAAGAATTTCAAAGCAGCTGGGCTGTGAAAATGACGCACTTTTACAAAACATAATTCAGGCTTAAGAATTAAAATACACGCTTTTCTATAAAATGAAGTCCTTTGCATCCGCTAAAGCAATTCACTTTTACAATTCAGTCTTAAACTTCGTCTATAGAAAAGTTTGCATATAACGTCATTATCATGGAATAACAGGCAATATTCTTGACATAGCCTATTTCAACTTTTTTTTTCAGGCTTTATGAGAAAATGGCAACAAAAAGATACAGTATCGCCTATTTTCGACAATTTTCTGTTTACTTTCAATATAAATCGGGTACTTTTGTTGCCACGATAAGGAAAATGTTATTAAAAACTACAATAAAATTAATATCTCAAAAATAAATTTGGATACAGCTTTAAATCAAATAGCATTTAAAAGAGCATTTTTTTCCTTATACGACTGCGTGAAAATTTAAAATGTGCGTTGTTTAGAAGTTTAAAAATTTACAGTAGAGAAAATTGCAAAACCAAAATTCTATTTCAAATTTCAAACTGTTGCCATTCGCAAAATGACGTATGCGTTACGCACAGATATGTTTGTCCTTTATAATATAGACTAAGGTCTCGTACCCGGGCATCCCGGATAACAGAATATAGTGAAAGCATTTTTTTAATTGAAAACTAATAAATTTTATGTGCAATAAATTTTATCGATTACCCACTTACATTAAAAAGGCATTTTTCATATGAAAAACATGAATTATATAATCAAATAAAGTTTTGAAATTTATCAAACGCAAAATTTTCTTATTTGCTGCATGCTAAGTGTTATTTCACCAAGATTTTGCTACTTACGGCACCCTTATATATTCTAATAATTTTACGGCTTAGTTTGCTGTTAAATTTGTGTTTCCTTTATATTTTTTTATGTTTTTTTAAATGAATATTAGCCGTAAAAAATGATGAAATCTTTATGTTGTTTTAAGGGCAAAAGGATTAATCTTTCGTAATCAAGTTCCGCGCGATATAGATAAATTAAAAAAATATTTCATGCTTTAAAATTGTTTTTAAAACCATAGACAATCAGTAAACTGCGTTGCACTTTGAAAACAAATTCCATTTGAATTTTTTTCCTATTTTGTGATCTAAGAATTTAAATTGTATGATAACAAATGTGTTAGATTTATGTGTTTTTTTTCTATTATTCTTTTATTTGCCTATAAAGGAAGTATTCAATTCGTTAATTTGTCTTTAACAAATTTGTTATATTTGTGTTTTTTAACCATTTGGAAATGGCTGTTGTTTTCGGTCGAGGATGGGGCCAAATGATGCTAGCATTTTATTTATTTTTTTTTAACGAAATTCAACGATGTTCTTTGCTTTTAGAAGAATTTTTATTTGAAGAGGTAATAGAAAGGCATAAAATCGTTAAAAATTGTTTGAATATGTAATCGAAAGGCATAACATCGTTAAAAATTGAAAAAGTAACAAAATGGGTAGGCGCAAATTATCAGATATGGAAAAATCCAAAGCGAAAGTGCGACGCCGAAATGAAAATCGTCTTGCAAAGCAAAAATCGAGGTCTTCATCTCTTTATGTAGGCCATGAAAATCGAGGTCTTCAACGGATTATGTAGCCCATGAAAATCGATTACAGAATAAAATACGAACGTGAAAAGGAAACAATCTAATGTTTAATCGATTGATAGTAAAAGGCCATGTCTCGAGGGGCTCCAATCCACTAGCCACGACGTTTTACAATCGGTCGATTCTAAGCGGGAAAAATTGAGCTCAACTTAGGTAATTTGTCGCAATCTGTGGATAATTAGGTTGAACTGCTTTCAATTTGTAAACTATTTTTCTTCTCGAAACGTGACTTGGAGAGTTTATCGATGAAGGTTTTGGTCGTCTGAAGTTTGATCTTTGCGATCTGTTGTTGAAGAGGTTGCGACTGAATTTGGTGGACAAAATAAATTCCAAATGGTCGTTGTGATCTATTAAATTTCAATTATTTTTTAATATTATTATTTTATTTGTTTATAAACGAAGTATTAATTAGTATTAATTTCGCTATGCAAAAATAGTCAGAAACAAATGAATGTTTATTATTTTTATGTATTGAAGCTGGCACGTGATAAGATAAACTTTAAATAATCATGCTTAAAAATTATTTTTAAAAACATAATAAATCAGTCAATTAAGATACATTTTTTAAACAAATTGCATTTGAAACTAGATTTTTTTCCCTATGCAACGAAAATTGAAAATGACGATGGTAAAAAATCGCAGTAGCGAAAATATTAAGACCGAAATCTGATAGTGAAATGTTGCCATTCGCAAAATTACGTCAGCGTTACGCACAGATACGTTTGTCGTTTGTAATATAGACACGTAATTAGTAAAACATAATAAAGATCAGTTATTAGGATGAGGTTTTGAATTGAGGCTTGGTATTCCGGAATGAAAAACAACAAAATTATTTCACTCTGACACGATCATAGAATTTTTCCGCATGAAATCTAAACCTGACACCCTTTCCACCTTCTCAAAATTTACATATGCACTTCTCATATCCGTTTCATCATTTTTTTTCAATTGTCATTTTAATTCGATCATTTTAAAATCATTTTAACTGAACACTTGAAGTCACGATTGTCAGCAACACCTTTTATGTGAACAGACGCACTATTAAAATGAGATTCTAATCTCAGTACCGGAGAGTAAAAATTTCTGTAATTTATGTTTTCAGACGCATTTGTGTTAAAATGTTTAGTTTTATCTAAGAAAATGATGGTTTTCTGTTAAATATAACTTCATTTTCACATAAATAAGCATTTCGCAGCGGTGGAAAATTGGCGCAGAGGAGGAGCCTATTGACACCACTAAATTTTAGAAGTATTTTTCGGCTTATCTAATGACATAATTTCTGAGTTTTTATTAAGGTGAAGAATACTATAAAATGTTTGTGGTGTCAATAGGCTCCTCCTCTGCGCCAATTTTCCACCACTGATTTCGCCTAGTGTCTGAAACTTAGTATCAGTACACATGCAGAAGGAAAAACAATATGGTACATTTATGAAGAAAAATGGGTGTTTTCAAAAGCAGTATGTCATTTTCCGTTCAAAATATTATGCCTCTAATTCAATTTTGCGCCACTAAACCCCATACAACAATTGTTATCAACAATTTTGAATTTTTATCAGAAAATGACATGAATAAAGTAAATAAACCTTATTATTTCTCTCTTGTCTGGAATATGAAAGCTATCTACTTTTCATCATTTTGAAGAAATTTCACAATATGCTTTTAAAATTAAAATATAAAACTGGGGATATTAAAAAAAAACAGCTAGTGCGATCACATCTACAAATGAACAGCTTTCAGTTTAAAATATTATTGTAAAATTGCTTCAGCAGAAAAATCATGGAAAATGACTAAAAAACACACTTGTGTTTTAAATATATATATTATATAAAATTATAAAAAATTAAATTAAGTAAATTATGTTATTTTGATAAAATTATAGCAGAATGTCCTAAAGAATAGCATTAAAATTTTATTAGTCGAGAGAATTTTGGACAAAAATTTCAGGAACCTGGAATTATTGTCAAAACTTTCTTTGTTTGTCTTACGAAGCAAATCCATCCAGGCGAGAATCATCAAGTTCTGCAATATAAATTGCTATTATTTGCATGTTACCTCTCTTTTATAAAGACACTCTAAATTTTTGTAAAACATTGCTTTTTATCAGTGTGTGATTTCGATTACATTATTTCAAAAGAGAATCATTTTCAGTTGTGAAGAATTTCAAAGCAACGGGGTTGTGAAAATGACGTACTCCATATTCTAGTTTTAAGAATTAAAATACACGCTTTTTTTATAAAATGACGTCATCTGCACCCGCTGAAACGATACACTTTTATATTCTAGTCTTAAGCTTCATCTATACAAAAATATACATATGACATCATTATCGCGGAATAACAGACGATATTGTTGATGCAGCACGTATTTTAATTTCAACTTTTTTTGAGGTTTTGAGAGAAAATGGCAACAAAAAGATACAGTAATCTCCTATTTTCGACTATTTACCGTTTACTTTCAATATAAATTGAGTACTTTTTTTTTTTTCCCGATTAGAAAAATGATATTAAAATCTACAAAAAAATTAATATCCCAAAAATAAATTGAGATAGAGCTTTCAAACAAATTTAAAGTACATTTTTCCCCTTATACAACGGTGTAAAAAATGAAAATGTTCGATGTTTAAAAGTTTAGAAACTTGCTGTTGCGAAAATTGCAAAACGGAAATTTCATTTCAAATTTTAAAGTGTTGCCATTCGCAGAATGACGTATGCGTTACGCACAGATATGTTTGTCCTTTATAACATAGATAGATAGATTACAGAAGATCGTATTCTTGTGAAACAAAAGTGTGAAACAATGAATTTAAATAAACGCAAGAAGAATTTTTTTATTTAAATTAACACAGAAAAAATGTAATTGAAAAAAAAAAAATGTCATTTTTATTGAGCTCGCTGACATACATAAGAATCATGAAAGAATATATCTTACCACAAATATATACAATATCGTAAAGAATGACGAGCACCACTTAGAAATTTTTGCACAATTTTTCTTAAGTTCAAGCACTTTTTCTGGATCTGGTCTCGTCACAAGCATTTCGTCGCTCACTGCTGTAACGAGATCTGCTATTTGTGCTGCACAGGAGAGGCGAAAGACATTTCCTGCGGGGAGGTGGTGCCATGGGACGTTTATAGACGAAGAAGAAGACTCTAATCTGTCTGGGTGGCGAATTACTTCTGCCTGTATCACACCAGAGTCCATCTGAATTTTTCAAAAAAATGAAAGAAATAGTTATTTAAAAGTATTACAGAGAGTTGTATTTAGTCAAAACTATTTGAAGGATCAGAAGGGAAAATGATGGTAGTCACAAAAAGTTCATTATTTTAAGGACTTCGACCTTCATTATTCTTTTCCTTTTTTTAATAATTTCTAAAGGTCTTTTTCAAAGTTTACCCACAGGGAACTCAGTTATGTACGTCTTGAAATTCCCATGCAAACTGCCATATATATAATAACATGAACATATAAATGTTTGTTTAGTTCGCTACAGAAACAAATAAAGGGGATTTTCCACATCAACTTCGACAGGTAATATAAGATATGGCGAATTAAATTACTCCCAAGTCAATTATTATCAAGTATAAATTTGTAGTTTTAAGAAGGCTATTTTTATATTCCTAATCAACGCAAAAATAGTATTTCAACTCTGAAAAAGATTTTTTACAAACTTGCTTTAAACTTACAATAGCAGGGCCCCATTTTCCTCAAAGTCAACGGAGATTATGCCGCAGTTGCAACCCGGCTTTCCTTTCTCTTCGCCAGTGTTTTCAACAGTGTTTTCTAAAGGACTACCATAAGGTTTCTGTTGCTCAAAGATTGTCAAAGTGACGTACAGCTTAAAAGTTAACAGATAGCGCTGCCTCCTCACATTTCACAATTATAACATCATCATTTTCCTCTGATTCTTCATTTGCATGTTCATAGATTTATAAAAATAAGAATATATAAGAAATAAATTTACAATTGCAATAAATACGAAACCATAAAAAAACAGCAGAAATCATTTTACTTATTACTTAAGTGACATAAAGAAGACATTAGTATGAAACAGTATTACAGGATAAAAATCAAAGACTGGAAATGTCGTCCTGAGTATCTGCGAATTTTCACACATTGCGGTATCAAATGAAATGAGATATGTTTTAAATTTATGCCTAAATAATAGCATGCTAGATTGGTCAAATTCAAATTACATCCGCATGGGCTCCTACCTACGCGAGCGTCTCCAATAATATTTCCATTCTAGAACTTACAGCCATATGAAATGAAATAGATTAGCAAATGAGCAAGCAATGGAATACGATTAAAAATTAAAAAAAAAAAAAAATCGAAAATTGCTTATAGTTTGGAGACTCGCATTATTTTTTTAAATTTGATTACAAGTATATTCACAGTTAATTGAATGAAAGTATATTCACAGTAAAAAAACGGGAAAATTTACAGCTGATTTGGCTGTGGATCGCTAAAAAACAGCGTTTTATTAACTTCACTATCGATTTACAGTAAACTGCTGTTATTTCAACAACGCCAAAACCGCCCCGACAACATTCCAGATGAGATATCTACAGGCACAGTGTAAAGCCAATGCAAGTTATTATTAGCGTTAGTAGTGTCGTACGAGTGTTAGAGTCGGTCTACGGTCTGAATATGTGCTTATTATTGAATTCAAAATGGCGATTTTTGATACTTAAATACATTTCTGGATTAATATATTTTAAAAATTCAGGTTAAGTTTTATTTTTATGTTTATTCGTATCATTGATTTAATAACTGTACCAAATAGGGCAGTTCTCTTATATAATGTAAGATACAAATTTTGTATTTAAGCACACACACACACACACACACATATATATATATATATATATATATATATAAACGTTGAGACAGTAGCTTTTGAATCATTTGTATAAGGATTAAATATTTTGTCTTATATTATAACAAAAGAAAATATTTCCAATTTAGATTTGAAAAAAATTATTATTTTTCTTTTTCTTTTCATCATAGGACTTAGTTATTACTTACTTATGTGTCAAAGTACCAAATAAAAAAAAAAAAAAAATCCTTATTTTTTAGATATGTTTTGCTTTGCTATTATATATTTTTCGCAATTCCATTTTTTCCGTTATTTGTATTTTAATATACCTTACTAATCTAAATTATACAATATTTTTTAGTTGCCTAAAAGCTTTAAGTACGCTTTTTGTACTAATTTAAATATTTTTATTTATTTAATGTATTATTATAGTTTATTAAAATTTCAAAAAAATCTTACGACCTATGGTCCTATTTTCTGTCGGAGTTATTCAGATTTTATAGATGCTAGTTTTTTACGTGCGTTTCTTTTCATTTTTTATATGTAATTTTGAAATCCTTTATTATGTGTAAGCTGGATACACTTCTTTATTAATCCATAAAATATTTCAAGAGTTTGCTTACTATTATCGCAGCATTCAAAAGCAGCAGATCGCATTTTGCTTTTGATAATTATCGAACAATAAAAAGTAATTAGCACTAGATGCTGAAATTAGATATTTTGAATGTTCTCCATGTATGTTATACGCAGTATATTTGAAATTCACACAAGGAAAATTCTTTACAATGAGTTACAATACTTCAAAATTTACGATTTATTGCTTTTTTTGGTGTATTTTCCTATTTTATTTATTATTTTGCTTTATGGTGCTAAATTTGTATCTTACACATGTATAGTAGAATTTATTATATAACAATGTTATTAAAACAATGATATAAGTAGACATAAAGATAACACTTATAGTGCTCTTAGTTCTTAAAAGATGTCTCATAGTATACAAAAAATAAAAATTCAAAGTAAATAAACATTGCAGGGCTGGCGGGGGGATGCAAACGCATTTCTACAAATAATAATAATAATGAATAAAATAAAATGAATACAAAATGTATATATGAAAACAAAAACATATACCGTTGGAATGTGGCATTCACCTTGAAAACTATATCGAAATAAAATTAAAACTTGCTAAAAATGTGCATTTAATGTCACAAATATAAAAAGATGTTAATAAGATGTTGTTACATAATAAAATAGTTTTTAAAAACTTCCAAGATTTCATGCCGAACGCTTTCGATCATTATCGCTATTCGATTATTATGTAATCGAATGCGCTCGGCATGAAATCTTGGAGGTTTTTAAGTTTTTAAAAACTATTTTATTATGTAACAACATCTTATTAACATATTTTTACATTTGCGACATTAAATGCACTTTTTAGCAAGTTTTAATTTTATTTCGATATAAAATAAATAATAATAAAGGCTAAAAAATTACTGTTATCTTGTTAAAAGTGCTGTAAAATTAACAGCAAAATATGCTGAAAAAATACAATTTTTTGTAAAATCTAAAAACAAAATTACTGTAAAATTAATTGTAAAAGTGCTGTAAATTTACAAGTTTGCTGTTTACCCGAGAAAAACAAAACTGCTGTAAATTGACAGCAAAATTTGCTGGCATCCATATTGCCAGCATTTTTTGCTGTAAAGATACAGTGATTTTTTTACAGTGTTACCTTGGCTTCAAAACTTCCTAAATCGACATAATCAATTGCAAATAATATTATTGTTCCAATTACAAAATTTCCACTATAAAAATAATACCCAGTGTCATCTCACAAAATAATTCATATTGATTGATGTGTTAGATATTTAAATAAAATATTGCTTTCAACTATCAATCTTATAACACTGAAATTGTCTGTTGTTGGAGTCGTACTTAAAGAATGAAAAAACAATAATCACAGCAGATGAAACTGTGCGGTGTTTGGGTTTTTTGAAAAAAGTGTCTCATGTGTCGTGTTCACACAACATTTCATTAAAAATTGTGATAGTTTCAACTATTTTATTTCTGTTTATCTACAGATCCTGTACTTTTATAATTCTTGTGTGTTTACATTCTGTGCGGAGTGCAATTTCAAAGTACTGATGTTCAAGCTTGCTGACAATTTTCAATTTTTCTAATATTTTTAATTGCTTATTTATCTCCTTTTGATTTCATGGGGTAAAGCGATATCCAATTTAAATTCTTCAATGGAAATACGCTGTTATAAGCAATTATTATAATATGTAGATGTATATATTATAAATGAGGCATTTTCATTTTCAGGATTTAAAAATCTGGTGAAATTAAACTTAAACTAGTATGTTGCGGCCATCACAGAATTTTCATAAATCACGTCAATTAAATCATTTTAATAGTACAAGAAATTACATGAATTTAGCACCAATTCATATCAAAGCATATCTGAATTTGAAGTTTGTTCAAATTCGTGCATTAGTTCTTGAGATAGAGCTACAGCGGAAATTCTGAAAAATGTAGCATAGCAGGGCCACCTGTTGAGCGATTTACACCAAAAATAAACAGCACTAAGTGATATCAAGGTATACCTGAAGCTGAAGTTTGTTGAAAATCGAAGCGTTAGCTCTTGGGACAAAGCTATTGCGGAAATCGCAAAATACAGCATAGCAGCGCCACCTGTTGAGCTATTTACACCAAAAATTAAACAGCACTAATTTATACGTAAATTCATATAAAGGACTAACTGAATCTGAAGTTTGATGAAAATCCGTGCAATAGTTCTTGAGATACAGCTATTGCGAAAATCGTGAAAATACAGCACAGCAGCGCAACCTGTTCGGCGATTTACACCAAAAATTAAACAGCACTGATTTATATAAGGGACTAACTAAATCTGAAGTTTGATGAAAATTCGTGCATTTTTTCTTGAGTTAGAGCTATTGCGATAATCATGAATAATGCAGCATAGCAGCACCATCTGTTGGGCGATTTTCACAAAAAAGTAATCAGCACCAAACTATATCCTGGACTAACTGAATCTGAAGTTTTATGAAAATCTGTACAGTAGATTTTGAGATATAGCCATTGCAGAAATCGTGAAAAATGCCGCATAGCAGCGCCACCTGTTGGGCGATTTTCACCAAAAACTAATCATGTCCAGTTTATATCAAGGTCTAACTAAATATAAAGTTTTGTGAAATTACGTGCATTAGTTTTTGAGATAGAGCGCCCACAAAATTTTTGTCACATACAGACTCACAGACAGAGTGACAGAGTGACAGACAGACTCACAGACAGACATTTTTTAAAAACCACCAAATCGTGTTCTGGGCATTCTAAAGCGTATAAATCCGTCGAAAACCGGAAGTAGAAATTTTTCACGAATCCAATACTTTCTTCTTGTAAAGATAGAAGAAAGTAAAAAATAAATTTTAAACTTCTAGAAGAATGCCTTAGTGATTCAAAATAAAGAAAAAATGCTCAGCAGCGATGATTTTTAATAATACTGTATTTAACCCTTTATGTACTGAATTATGAGTTCATGAAAATTTTTTCTTCTAAAGCATTTTTCGTCAATTGTTTAAACTACATTAGAAGATTTACATAATCATTTAATAAATTTGAGAAGGAGTTTAGAAGGATTGAAGGATTTAGAAGGATTAATTAAATTTGGATTTCTAGGGATTTTTTGCAATATTTATTAACCCACTCAAATCGTTTATTTTAAATAGTTTTCTTAGTATTTTTTTGAAATTAGGAAATATGCAAATATTATGTTCTTACAACAAAAACATAGAAATATTTCCGAATTGAAAAATTCTCCTCCCCCCTCCCAACGCCAAGAAAGCTGAAAAGATGCAAAGGCATAAGAAACGATCCTTTTAAAATATTTTTGTTTTGTGTAACCAATAATGCTTTTTAACAAAATAAAGTAATGCCTCTATAACTCATTTAAAACTGTATTACAAGTAATCGATGCATTGAATGAATTTTACAACAAGTTATTTTAATGGTTTTTATAAGTACCGTCAGTAGATAAAGGGTTAAATGAAGAACAAAGTTAAACTTGCGAGTTTAATTTTCCTCACAGACCGCTTGATATTTTCTCTCCATATTTATTTTCTTTTTAAATTTTTACTAATAATGAATTCGCGTATCCGTAGAACATTTAAATGAGAAATACTAACAATATAGTATTTTTAGTACAAAATATTGGTATAACATTTTTTGAAGGCTGAAATTTTGCAGCTTAACTCATTTTATACTGAATTATTTTATTTTATTAATATTTACTTGTAACACACATGTTCCAGCCATGCTAATTTAATATATATTACCACCAGGGTTCCAAATATATAAATAAATTTTGTTATTTAAAATATTTTGCTAAGAATTCCATGGTTGTAAACAGAAATATAAGAGTAGGGATGGTAAGAATATGACAAGGACAGTAAGAATATGACAGGGACGGTAAGACCTGTAGCAAGTAATTACAATTAAATATTTAGAACATTGTTTCTCCAACTGTTGGTCTCGAACAGATAACGAGAGGCTGCAGTTAATCCGAAAAAAATAAAATGTTTATGTAGAAGAAATATCTGTAATTAAATAATAACATTTAAATATTACATAATTGGTATTGATGCCAATGTAGTCTGATAAGTAAACATAAACATGTATTAATATACGGCTGTATTTATTTATCACTTTGAAACTTTACTACATTTGGATTTATATTTGAAACACATAGAAATAAAGTATTTTCACCTTATTTAGTTTTTTGATGCGAAGAAATTCTTTCCACACTGGTAAGAAATAAAAAATATGTAGTATATGTAGATACGTAGGATGTTTTGAAGGAATCCGTTACTAACATTTCATTAAAACAGTATGATTAAACAGGCTATTTACTTTTTGTATGAATGCTTAGAGGGTCTCAATACTTAAAAGTTTTAAATACGGTGATTTAGAACAAAATACATGTGAGCCATTCTCCGATATCATTTCAACTTTCTTGAATAAGAAACATGCTACTTCAACTTTACAAGAAGCAGCATCTTTAAACTTATAGTTTAAAACTATATAATAATGTTCTTGAGCTATATAATGTTCTTGATATAATGTTCTTGAGCTATAATTAGAAAATGTTCTCATTCAGAATTAATATAATACTGTACTATGCCAGTGATACCCTTGCCATCCAGTTAATATTGGAATAGAAGGCACGGTAAGGAAAAACGGGATGCCAAAGAAAAAAGGGACGACAAGGAATATTTCCACCTATTTTTAGGCAAATCGTGTTAAGCCTAAGTCATAGCCACAATGGTCATTGATTTTTAGCAATAGTTATTTACATTGGATTAAATGCTAAAGGAAAATTTAATTTACCTTGAAAAGTGCAGGAATAATCTTTGGGGACGGTAAGACTACCAATAAAAACACAATGTTTGAAATTGATATTTAAATGCTGATTTAAATTCTGCAATAAATTTCCTGTCAAAGAATTTCAGCCATTTTTTCTCTAGCATACTGCTGCATGAGAAAAAAGTTGAAAAAATTCTATGGCTGCATCTGGAATTATTTTCTGTACGATTTTAGCAAGAGTTACGGTAATGAATCTAAAATCTAGGGACATAGTTAAAAAATAATAACAACCACAAAAAATGTGTGCTGGTTAATTTTTTGCTAAATATTTGTATAAAACAATAGTCCCAGTTTTGAAAAAAAAATTACATTGAGTTACGTTCATTGAAACAATTTTATACAGACAGCTCTAAACTTAAAATTCAGTATCAGGGAGATGGGACAGAAAAGCATTTCATGCTATATTTTGACCCCCAGCATCGTCCAAAACTTAGTTATCTCATTAATATTGTTATGCAATGGTATATTTTACAATATAGGGGGGGGGGGGGAAATCAAGAATATGTACTAAAATAAAAAATATTATTCAGGGACTTAAAAGTCAAAATTAAGTGAGAATGCCTCATATATGCAAATGCAAAAAATACGTAACGTTTTTCTACAGTTCTGTAATAACCAGTCACATAAAAAATTATCATATGATACTAAAGCTCATGACTGCACCATACTCTAAAGTTATAATTACCTGCATTTATTAACATATTTATCATTTTTTGTAAATTTCAACTAATCCTATGTATTATTTCATGATAATCAAATTTTAATTATTATGCGTGTACTTTCTTTCAATTAACATTTATGCGCTTCTTAATTTAATCTGAATTAAGCATAATAAAATTACACATAAAAATCTCGTCCTGAAAATTGTTTCATCCTTATATCCTGATTTGATTTTAAAAATTTATACATTTTCTATTACAACGAGGTAAGCATTTATGTTTCTCTAGGGCTACAATAAACTGATTAACCCTTAAATGCATATGGTATCGTTTATGATGCAATAATTGTTCCCTATTTATTGGATTTTTTATTCACATATTCCGTATTTCCACCAGAAAAATAAAAAAGAAAATTTCACTCCATTTAATAACAGCCATTTAAACCGAAATTTACCATTTATATTTTCTGGTATGAATTCCGATTCTCTGAATTATGAAATTTCGGGAACGCATTCTACCCTATGCATTAAAGGGTTAAGTTCAGTTACGGTGTTATGGGATCAAAGTCTTCAAAATGCGTAAAATATAAAAATAGCTCACAGATATTTCCGACGGTTTCTTAAAAAGCATTTTAAAGGGTTAAAACCGACAATATTATTAAATCAAGTGATGTTAATTAAAGCTTGTTAAAATCATTTTAGCTATGATTTTTTTTTTTTTTTTTTTTTTTTTTTTTTAGAGAGAGAACAAAATTCCAAAATACAGTTGAGTAACGGCAAATGCATCAATTAATAGATTTTTCCGGAAAGTGTTTTGTAAATAATAATATACTGTATATTCCGGTATATATCTACAATTTTCAGCGACATTTTTTTTTTTGTTGTTTTACCATATTAGAAATCCCATTATTTGCACAGAAAACTTCTTTGATTATGAGGTTTTGAGAACCAGAGTCGACCAACTTTGCAGGCTGCGATTTTGAGAAAATGATTTCTAAAATTTGCACAAATATTTCTAAAACACTTTAACCCTTTCAGGGGCAAAGCAATCCTTTTCTTAAGCTGTTTAAATGTACTGGAACTTCTGCACAAAAATAAGAAAAAAGCTCTATTACGCATACATAATCGGAAATTTTTTTTACCAATATTCTCGTGCCATTGTGGTATTGGGGAATTAAAATTAAGTGATTACATAAACATACCAACACCCCTGGAAAGGTTAAGGCTCGTTCTAAAAGGGCAAGAAAAGACCCAGTTTCTTCAGCAAGCAAAAAGTGATTAATTTGGAATTGCAAGAGTGGATCAAGTCACTTGCTGTCTTAACTAGTGTCAAATCTGCGTTGAACCATCGGTTAAACTTGCTATATCACTTTGAAAATTAATAAAATTCATTATATAGTTAATAGGTGTCATAAAACACAATGCTTTGGGGACAATAGACCTTTAAAACCTTAAAAATCATTTTTTTATTTTTTGTGAATTTCACTTTAAATATTATTCAAGGGTACATTATATGCATTATGGCAAGCATTTATCACAAAAAAATGAAAAAAAAAATTATTTTTGAGAAAAAAATGGAATTTTACGCGTCGTCTTAGAAATCTTCGAAATGCGGCTTGCGCGTTCCATATCAATGAAAATCCCCAATATTTTTTATAAAAGTTTGGTTTATATATATAAATAAAACTGTGAATCGAATTTTATATATTTGAATATAAATGTAAAAAAAAAAAAAAAAAAAAAAAAAAAAAAAAAAAAAAAAAATCAAAATTTTTCAGTTTTTTTTTTTTTAATTTTTATATTAAAATATATAAAATTCGATGCACAGTTTTATTTATATATATAAACCAAACTTTTGTAAAAAATATTGGGGATTTTCATTGATATGGAACTCGCAAGCCGCATTTCGAAGATTTTTAAGAATTTTAAGATTTAAAATTCCATTTTTTTCTCAAATTTTTTTTTTTTGTGATAAATAGATGCCATAATGCATATAATGATTCCTTGAGTAATATTTAAAGTGAAATTTACAAAAAAAAAAAAATAAAATAAAAAAAAATAAAATAAAAAATAAATTTTGAAATTTAAAAATTTTTGAAAATTTTAGAATTTTTTTTTTAATTTTTACATTCAAATATATAAAATTCGATGCACAGTTTTATTTATATATATAAACCAAACTTTTATTAAAAATATTGGGGATTTTCATTGATATGGAACGCGCAGGGGTATTTCGAAGATTTCTAAGACAACGCGTACAATTCCACTTTTTTCTCAAAAAAAAAATAAAAATAAAAATAAATATATATATATATATATTGTGATAAATGCTTACCATAATGCATATAATGTACCCTTGAATAATATTTAAAGTGAAATTTACAAAAAGAAAAAAATTGATTTTTAAGGATTTAAAGGTCCCTTGTCCCTTAACACATGCAACTCATGTTTCACAAAAATGCGGAATAGTCCACTTTGGTTCTCAATGTTTCATATATGACATGGAAATACAATAAACAACATTAACCCCTTAATTCTAGCTCCCGTCAATATCACGGTCTGAGGTGTCGTTTGTTATTTCTCGCTCCCGTCATATTTCCGGGCTGGAGATTTATTGCTGGAAAAAACTTCTGAAACCAGAAAAATTTAACTGGCATTCCGGTGTGAAGTCTTTGAATATTTCAAATGAAAATCAAATTTTCAAATTATTTTTGCTTAAAAGGCGCAAAGGCCAACCTAGTGAAAAAGATTTCATGCCGGGACTCGAACCCGGGCCATCAGTATAGCGCACTGACGTTCTACCGATTAAACCACATGGAACGATACCCAGCCTGGAACTTCTCATTATCATTCCATGTGGTTTAGTCGGTGGTTTAGTCGGTAGAACGTCAGTGCGCTATACTGATGGATATAATTTGAAAATTTGATTTTCATTTGAAATATTGTATGCAAGGCGAATGTTTATCTCTGGTAAAATTTCCAAATATTAATATAGAAGTCTTTGAATATTGCCGTTTGAAACTGGCTTTTGCGCTGGCTGTAATGCTGGGATTTGTATTGCATGTTTCGAAATATGTAACACCCAAAAAATTATTAATAATCAGAATTTAATGTATATATATATATTATTTCAAATATTATTTGTAAAAATGTGTGTGACGATGATAAATAAAGATCTAAGATGTGAAAAATAAAGATTTTATGCGCATTAATTTGTACGGTGTAAAACAAACATTAAGACACAGAATTCTCGCATGAAGGCTTTTCTACAAATATGAATTTGCTCTATAACATCTTTTTTTTCGCCTTAAAAAAAAAAAAAAAAAAAAAAAAAAAAAAACTAATTGCATATTTTATTTAGAAAACTTATAATTATTCAAATTCTGTAATAAAATAAATAGGTACATTTTTATGGTTTTTCCAAATATTAAGCGACCGTGAAGGGGTTAAAACGTTTAATAACCATTCCAAATGCTACATGTTTGCAAATATTATAAAACTCTATGTAAATCTACAGTATGTTGTGTCGAATTCGACGGGCAAATTCAGAGGAGTGTTAGTATAGGCATCAAGAGAGTGAAAAAATACCTCAGAACATGGTGTCGTAAAACCTGATTTTTTTCCAAAATACAGGGTGTTAAAATACAGGGTTTTCTATCCTAACTCATTTGCGTTGACGGAAATAACATTAAGAAAATGGAAGTGTGTTATAATAAAATATTTAATAGACATTCTCACCTTTTTACTTTCTTCTATCTTTACAAGCAGAAAGTATTGAATTCGTGAAAAATTTCGACTTCCGGTTTTCGACGGATTTATGCGTTTTAGAATGCCCAGAACACAATTTGATGGTTTTTAGAAAATGTCTGTCTGTGAGTCTGTCTGTCACTCTGTCACTCTTTCACTCTGTGAGTCTGTATGTGACAAAAATTTTGTGGGCGCTCTATCTCAAGAACTAATGCACGGAATTTCACAAAACTTTATATTTAGTTAGACCTTGATATAAACTGGACCTGATTAGTTTTTGGTGAAAATCGCCCAACAGGTGGCGCTGCTATGAGGCATTTTTCACGATTTCTGCAATAGCTATATCTCAAGAACTACTGCATGAATTTTCATAAAACTTCAGATTCAGTCCAGGATATAGTTTGGTGCTGATTACTTTTTTGTGAAAATCGCTCAACAGGTGGCGCTGCTATGCTGCATTATTCATGATTATCGCAATAGCTCTAACTCAAGAATAAATGCACGAATTTTCATCAAACATCAGATTTAGTTAGTCCCTGATATAAGTTAGTGCTGTTTAATTTTTGGTGTAAATCGCCCAACAGGTGGCGCTGCTGTGCTACATTTTCACGATTTTCGCAAGAGCTGTATATCAAGAACTACTGCACGGATTTTCATCAAACTTCAGATTTAGTTTGTCTTTGACATGAATTGACGTATAAATTAGTGCTGTTAAATTTTTGGTGTAAATCGCTCAACAGGTGGCGCTGCTATGCTGTGTTTTTTGCGATTACCGCAATAGCTTTATCTCAAGCACTAACGCTTAGATTTTCTATAAACTTCAGATTCAGGTATATCTTGATATCATTTAGTGCTGTTTATTTTTGGTGTAAATCGCTCAACAGGTTGCGCTGCCATGCTACATTTTTCAGAATTTCCGCTATAGCTTTATATCAAGAACTAATGCACAAATTTTCATCCAACTTCAAATTCAGATATACTTTGATATGAATTGGTGCTAAATTCATGTAATTTCTTGTACTATTTAAATGATTTAATTGACGTGGTTTACACAGGGTGTCCGTTCTCAACGGTGTCCAATGGCTAATTCCTAAACCGTTTAGTCATAGACATATAGTTCTAATTGCAAAAATGTTTCAAATGAGGTAAAGAAGTATTTTTAAGGCGATTTGGGTCAAGAAAAACATTTTTTTTTTTAAATTACGAAATTTAAGTTTTTATACGGTCCCCAGATCCTATAAGTGATATTTAGTAAACATATCCTATTCTACTGACAAGTAAGACAAAAAAAGTCCCATTCCTCTGCGATTAAAACTGACCGAGTAATACATGTTTAAAGTTGGAGTATCTTTTTTGCTGCAAAATAGGGACCAGTGACAAATTTACTAGAAATAAAAATAATCGTCAGATATAAAATTTAACATTAAACATTGATAGTAAATTAACATTACAAATACATTGTGAGATTTTTGTTCATTCTCACATATTAAAACAAATTTTTTTTTTTTTCCAACCACATTTTGCCATTTACGCTGTTTCTCGTAATTTGATTGGTCAGAGTTTCAGCATCAAAGTGACAATTCTTGGCGGAAATCGTGCTTGGCGAAAGTCATCAGAGGATAGAGTTTCGATAAAAAAAGTGATTCGTATGAGGACCAGGAGAATTAGAAAAACTAAACTATCTTAGAATTAATAGAATTATATTAAATTAGTTTTCTATTTGGATTTTTTTTTTAAAATCCAATCAATTAATTCTAAATATTAACTTGCGTTATTTGAACTTTTAATGTGTAAATATCGCCCCCACCTCGAACAAAAATAAAGATAATCTGTATCATCTACAGCAGAAGGGGGAGGGGGATATCCTGCGACGAGCTATCTTAAAAAAATACTTCCAAGGGATTAACACTAGCGAACGGGGGTTTTCGCGTGAATTGGAGGAAGAGAGAGTAGAATTTTTAGGGGGAGGGGGGTGATGTGGTAGATTGGTTCGTTATTTCTTGCATAATAAAATAAAATATAGGGAAAAATACATACATCATTTTAGACAGTATGTATTGGCCCAGCAAAAGTTGGAGGGTGTGAGTATAAATTTTAGGGAGGATTAAGATGATTAGTAACTTACTATAACTATAAAGTAACAGCTAACTACAAAGACAAAGTAGAAAATTTTCCTAACATTTTAATAATTTTAATAATTTTTTTATTAATTTTAATAATTTTAAACTTAATATACTTTTTTATATTTTTTAATTTAACAGCATGTATATATATTTTTAATTTAATCAGTAATTTATACTTAAATAAAATTATAATTGAAATCTATAATTGCTTATATAAATTATAAATTTGAATCTTTTTTTAATGATTTTAAATTTAATAATTTTTAAAATTATTACCTCTTTATGCTCTAACTAGCGAACTTGCCCGGCGTTGCCCGGGGACGTCAAAAAACAGCAAAAATTAAGAAAAATCTCTGAAAACCACAATAAAATATCGCGAAAATATTTTAAATCGCTTCTCAAATTCTGAAAAGAGAAAATATATATATGTATTATGTTCGATGATTGCAAGTTGATTCCTTTCACAAATGTGGAAAAATGGTAGCAAATAGCTAAAATACACTAAAAATCACATAAAAAATTCCCGAAAAATTCGAAAATTGCTATACGAAATCCGAATAAACTTTATTGAAATAAGGGCAGAATGTACTTTTGGTCAAAAATAGAATGTCAAAAAATTGCAGCAGATCGTGAAGAAACGTAAAAATCGCATTAAAAATCACAAAAAGTTCAAAAATCACGAAAGTCAAAATTTACTATAATTGGATAAAAGTTTCAAATCTAATTCCTTTGACCTGTGGGCTCTCTTAAAATTTATGTTTTGGAAATCATGCTAAGCATTAAATCATGTTACTTTTATTCGTAATTAATTTACTTGGTCTCCCTTAAATATAATTAATATAATCCCTTAAGTAAATATTAGTTTTTGTTGCATTAAAATATCTCAATTTGTTGATTTTCTGTAAGCAAGTAAATCCTATTGTTTTGCAGTGGAAGTCAATCGGAATTTGGCGAAATATTAGAGATATCGCCAAGTTGGCGTCACTTTTGGCGACTCATTTTGGTCGCCAAATTTGGTGATATATCGCCAAGTTGGCGACAAACTTGGCGTGATTTGGCGACAGAACTGGATCCCCCCTACGGTAACCCCCTTATAGGTATGGACATGCATTACATGCTGTTCAATAATCGCATAAAAAATTCGCTAAAAATTCAAAAATCGTTGCACATAATCCGAATAAACTTTTTTGAAAAGAGAACAAAATTTACTATATTGGGTTAAAAGAAAGAACCGCATTCTTTTTCCTAATGTGGAAAAATCGAATTAATGTAATCCCTTAAGTTAATATTAGTTTTTGTTGCGTAGTTAAAGTATCTCAATTCGTTGATTTTCTCTAAGAAAGTAATCCATATTGGTTTACAATGGAAGTCTATGGGAATTTGGCGAAATATTAGAGATATCGCCAAGTTGGCGTCACTTTTGGCGATTCATTTTGGTCGCCAAATTTGGCGATAAACCGCTAATTTGGCGACAAACTTGGCTTCATTTGGCGACATAACTATGTCCCTCTACGGTAGGGGTGCACAACCTTTTTGAGAGAAGGGCCACTTACAAAAACGTTCGGGTTGTCGAGGGCCACATCAGTAACACAGACAGAATTCAACATCGGGGAGGTTGGGGGAAGGGGTCGAATAACTCTTTATTGTTGAAGAATAATGATTTTTTGTATATAGTAATATTAAACAAATAGAAATAAATAATTGTATGCAGGGCTTCTTCACATCTGTATGAATAAACATACAATACTTTATGAAGACTAATTGTTCCTTCTTGATAAATGGAAAAATATGACAAAATTCAGGATTTATTTCCCACGAGCGATTGAAGAATTTCGCGATATTTTTGCCATCAGTTAACAAAATTTGAAACTTTTTCCAACAATTGTCTAAATTCGTGATTTTTCTGAGTGACAAAATTCGCGATTTTTTCTCGCAATAAACTGACGAAATTCGCGATTTTTTCGCCGCTAATGAACAAAATTTATAATTTTTCCGCCGCTACTCAACAAAATTTACAATTTTTCTGCACTTCATCGACAAAATTCGCGATTTTTCTGTGCCCGATGAACGAAATTTGAGATTTTTTCTCCACCGAATTGACAAATTTCGCAATTTTTTCGCATTCGATCAACGAAGTTTTCGATTTTTCCAAACTCGATCAACTAAATTTGTTATTTTCCTGCGCTCGATCAACGAAATTCGCTATTTTTCCGCGCCCGACCAACGAAATTCGCAATTTTTCCCGCGGAAAATTGAAGAAATTTGTAATTTTTCCCGCGGAAAATTGACGAAATTTGCGATTTTTCGGTAAATTATCAAGAAATTTGAGATTTTCCGGACATGATCGACAAAGTTCGCGATTTTTCAGAACCCGATCAATGAAATTTGTGGTTCTTAACTAACTGACAAAATTTGTAATTTCTTCCCGCTTTAAACAGACGAATTTCGCGCGGTAAACTGACGAAATTCGCGATTTTTCCGCACATGAATGACAAAATTCGCGATTTCTCCGAACCCGATCAAATAAATTCGAGATTCTTAACTAACTGACGAAATTTGTAATTTTTTCCAGCGTAAAATTGACGAAATATCCAATTTTTTTTGCAATAAACTGACGAAACACGCGATTTTTACGAAGCAGATCAACGAAATTTGGAATTTTTCAGCCCCTCATCGACAAAATTCGCGATTTTTTCGCACTTGATCAAAGAAATACGCTATTTTTCCGCCCCCGATCAACGAAATTCGAGATTCTTAAACGATTGTCGTAATTTGTAATTTTTCCCGCCGCAAATTGATGAAATTCGCGATATATTGACGAAACGTGCGATTTCTCTGCAGTCATTCACCGAAATTTGAGATTTTTCCGCATATGATCGACAAAATTCGCGATTTTTCAAAACTCGATCAACGAAATTCCCGATTTTTTTCCAGCGACATATTGACAAAAATTGCGATTTTTCCCCGTTATAAATTAACGAAGTTCGCGGGCCACGAGTTTACCCATCGCGGGCCAGAGGTTGAGAATCCCTACTCTACGGTAACCCCGTTATAGGTATAGAAATGCATTAAATGATGTTCAATAATTGCATAAAAAATTCGCTAAAAATTCAAAAATCGCTGCACGAATTCCGAATAAAATTTTTTGAAAAGAGAACAAAATTTACTATATTGGGTTAAAAGAAAGAAACCATATTCTTCTCACATATACGGAAAAATCGCCTCGAAACTTAAAAAAGCGCTAAAAATTGTATTAAAAATTAAATTAAAAAAATCTAATCAAAAAATCGAAAATTCGGCTTCGAGGTGCAAAACTTCATATATAGACGTACCTTTTCCCTAAATTTTGTAGCTCTACGGGCAGTGGTCTCTTCAGAACACCGTCGACACACTCACTCACTCACACACAAACTTCATTCTTTATTATTATAGATAATTAAGTGTTATAATTAAAACAATAGGAAATAAAATTTTTAACGGGCGCGGATTTTTAGAAGATGCATTACTTAATTTGACAAATAGAGTAGAATAGTAAAACAATATATAAAAACCTCTATAGATTTTTAACTTTGCGGGCAGGTGAAGCAAAAAGTGGGAAGTCAAAATTTAAGGGGCCAATTAATTTAGATGAAGTCTTCAAAAAAAAAGCAAAAATCTACTGATGTGCAAAGAATTATCACGCTGTAAAACTTGGGGAAAAAAGGTCCGTCTTCTTTATTGCTGCAATAATTAATAAGTAATTCATAATCTAAATTCCACCTGTAATTGCAATTTAAACTTTCCCCCCACTGTTTCTCATACACACAAAGTTTATAATTCTGAAAACTACATTTTTTTAAGGCAGCAATATTTGCTGTAGTAATGAACATTAAACAGTCGCATCAATTCCCCCTGAAATCTCCGCTCCAAATTTTGTTACATCTCCCCCCCCCCCTATCCTTCCAGTCCCAAGCACAGACACAAGAAAGCTCAATTTGTAAGTAATTTGTTTGTACCATCTTAATGTTTTTTGTTGTTTTTTTTTTTTTTTTTTTTTTTTTTTTTTTTTTTTTTTTGTATGCGTATATTTTTATACATAACTTTTGAATGGCTGCTCTGAATATGTTAAGGAAATTAATATGTCCCTTTTTGAAAATGATCCTCGTATCACTTTTATTTTCTTTTACAATAAACATCAATTATTTGAATTATATGATTCAACCTGTGCGATTATTTCAGTGATTTAAATAAATATAACAAAATTGTTACAATATTTTAATATTTTGTTCTAATAGAGCACAGATTTATCCATTAAAGGTCGGACATCATATAACCGCCCACAGTTTATCTTTTTAATTAACTTTTCTTTTTTTTAAGATTTTGTTCCATTTGTCATTTGATTGTAACGATAAAAATAACAATTATTATTATTATTTTTACATTATCCCTTCTTAAAATTCCACTGTCTCTCCCCTCAGCAAATAGTCATTAGATCAGTTATTTTTTTTAATTATTGTTTAATTAAAAATCAGGGGAAAAATGTTGTTAAATCAAAACATATATTAAATTATTGAGGACGTCAGTTTCGAAACTGACCTTATCCGAAATTTAAAAAATCGTGTTTCTCTATCAATCTATTCTATTGATATAACTGTACCAATCAAACACTACAATCTGCAAATTTTCAATGAATACCAATGGGCGCATTTAAAGGTTTTACGCGATCTCCCAAAATTTGATTTTCTCGATAAGGCGAGTTTTGAAACTCATTTCTTCAATTATTTTAACCAATCTGAAAGTTACTTACTAAAAATTAACACTACCGTAATATTTATACGGGGGCAGCACCTTCTCTTAAATAGCTTTAAAAATGCTTCTTTATATTATTTAAAACCTTTTTGTAATTGGAACTTTATGTCTTTGACTAACGGTTTAAGAATTAGCCATTGAACATCGTTTGGAGTGGACGCCCTTTATAATACTTTAAGCACTTCGCGTACGACCCCTGAAAGCTTGGTCCAACTCATCTGTTTTCTGTTACAGAAAAGTGGTTTAAGTCATAAAATTGAAAATGTCATAACTCAGTCAATTTTAGTGTTAGATGAATGGGACTTTTTTTGCCGTACTTGTTAGAGGAATAGGAAAAGTTTACTAAATATCACTTATAGGACCAGGGGGGCCGTATAAAAATTAAATTTCGTAAAAATAAATAAATGTTTTTCTTGACCCAAATCGCTTTAAAAATACTTCTTTACCTCATTTAAAACATTTTTGTAATTGGAACTATATGTCTATGACTAACGGTTTACGAATTAGCCATTGGACACCGTTGAGACCGGACACCCTGCATAGAAGAAAGTTTTGTGATGGCCACAACATACTAGTTTGTTCATGTGATAATATAAAAAAATGGCAGAAGTTTCCATTACACGCGCCAGTAGTATGCACTTGACGCTCCATATTCAGAACTGCGATTATCAGTTCATACAATATCATCGATTGCTTGAGCATACCATTTTTCCAGAACTTTTCATGATGTTATCACACTTCTAACAAAACAAGGTACACATCGTTGCATTTTCATTACAATATCTTTAAATTTCTGAAAATTACTACAGTCAACTCAAGTTCAGTTAGGATAAAACGCCCTGTATTTCTGACTAAGTAAGTGGTTTCCAACTACATGTTTTATGGCAATTTTTCATCGTTTTCATGCCTAATATCTCCCATCTGAATTTCTCTGTCGAATTCGACAGCACCTGTATAATATGTTATTTATCCCTAACTAGAAAATAGACGCATTAATATAAAAATATCGAATCTTATGTTCCATTTTTTAGAATCTTTCGTTTTTCAATCCTGTGTAAAGCTTGCACGTGTAAATTTTGATCACTTTTAGTGCCCGTTACATGCTAGAATATACGATACGTATATATATATATATATATATATATATATATATATATATATATATATATATATAGAGAGAGAGAGAGAGAGAGAGAGAGAGAGAGAGAGAGAGATAGAGATAGATAGACAAAGAAAAAATTCTCCCAGCAATTTTTATTTATGCACACTAGGGGGTTCGGCCCCCTACGAGCTACGCCCGCCAACACACGTCCAGACACCGCAGACTCTAAATGCACGCTAATTTGATCGGCTTTAAAAAGATTTCGAAAGACTAAATTATAATTTTAAAAAACAGTTGCGATCTCCCTATAAACGGATTTCTATTCATTTCTGTTTGATTGGGGAATTTTAACGCCAAATCCGCTGCGGTACTACTTGATTATCCCGTCGACCAATTTCGCCAAATTATATAAATCGCCAAACCACTCGCCAAATTATACAAATTGACATAATTTTTATTTTAAATAACGAAAGAACAAATAAATGAGTACAACAGTAATAAAAATACAAATAAAACGTCGAAATAAAAATAACTTGATGACGTAGACACGTGTAACAACATTTCAAAATAAGCTAATATAAAAGGAATTAAGTAAACAGTCTTTGTCTCCTGGTATTTTTTATCAAAGCGAAAAGAAAGTTAATTTAAATGAGACATTTTAAATTAATCGTTTTTAATCTAACGTAATTTTGACCAAGCTATTCTTTCTGTTTTAAATATTCACGTGAAAATACTTTTGTTAGAAATGAAATATTATTTGCGCTTTCCTAACAAAAATAGTTGAAAAGATCCTCTCAAAATATCAAATAAATGTCTAGCGCAATTTATAAATTTAAACTGTTTTGCAATATTTTGTGTTCATTTTATGTAATAACTGTAATATGACGTAAATATGACGTAATTTCTCCTATTTAAGACTTGTTGTTTCCGTTGTTAATAGAGTTGGCAACAGGTTAAATTAGTACAATTTTCTAAAATAAGTAAAAAATATCTCTCGAAATACTGAAAATTTGAATTTAGAATAGAAATGAAGCCTCGAAAAATGAGTCAAATAAAAAAAAAAAATTAATGAATTCTGCACACCGGGAAATTATAAAGTGTAAAATGATCAAAAAATTATTAAATTCCAATGTATAGTTTTTGCTCCTATAAAACTTTTTTAATGGAACGATTTTGTCCAACTTTAACATTAAATATCTCTTAAATAATTCTTCGATTTGAAAACTGTCTGCATCAGCGGGTTTATCAAACATTTCTGTATAATACTACCAATTTTTATAATTTTGTATGCATTATTTTTCTTAATATTAACGAAGAAAGACCTCCAGTCACAAAAAATTCTAAACCGGCGGCGGTGACAGCGGTAGTTACTTTTTTTTAGAATAGAGAGAAACTATTTTTTTTTTTTTTTTACACTAGGGGGCTCGGCCCCTTACGAGCTACGCTCGCCAACCCCCGTCCAGACACCGCAGACTCTAAATGCACGCTAATTTGATCGGCTTTAAAAAGATTTCGAAAGATTGAATTATAATTTAAAAAACAGTGGCGATCTCCCTATAAACGGATTTCTATTCATTTCTCTTTGATTGGGGAATTTTAACGCCAAATCCGCTGCAGTACTACTTGATTATCCCGTGGACCAACTTCGCCAAATTATATAAATCGCCAAATTATACAAATTGACATAATTTTTATTTTAAATAACGAAAGAACAAATAAATTAGTACAACATTAATAAAAATACAAATAAAACGTCTAAATAAAAATAACTTGATGACGTAGACACGTGTAACAACATTCCAAAATAAGCTAATATAAAAGGAATTAAGTAAGCGGAGTCTTTGTCTCCTGGCATTTTTTAACAAAGTGAAAAGAAAGTTCTTTTAAATGGGACATTTTAAATGAATCGTTATTAATCTGACGTAATTTTGATCAAACTATTCTTTCTCTTTTTAATATTCATGTGAAAATACTTGTGTTAGAAATGAAATATTATTTGCGCTTTCCTAACAAAAATTGTTGAAAAGTATCCTCTCAAAATATCAAATAAATGTCTAGCGCAATTTCTAAATTTAAACCGTTTTGCAATATTATTTTGTGTTCATTTTATGTAATAACTGTAATGTGACGTAAATATGACGTAATTTCTCCTATTTCAGACTTCTAACGCATGTTAATAAATTTATTATTTTACAAATTCCTTTCTCTCTTAAAATTCACGTGTAATTATAGTTTTTATGACGTAATATTTAACGAATTCTGCTTTTTGTACATAATTATTTAATTCTAATTCCAAATGTTTTTTTTTCTGTTTATAATAATAGTCACGTGTAAATAAATTTTTAATTTATTTACACGTATAAATATTTTTTTAAGCAAAAAATATTGTTTCCGCTGTTTATACAGTTGGCAACAGTTTAAATTAATATAACTTTCTAAAATCTGTATAAAATATCTGTAGAAATGCTGAAAATTTTAATTTAAAATAGAAATAAAACCTCAAAAAATTAGTCAAACTAAAAAAAGAAATACATTCTGCACACCGGGAAATTATAACGTATAATATGATCTAAAAATGATTAAATTCCCATGAATAGTTTTTGCTCCTATAAAACTTTTTTAGTGGAACGATTTTGTCCAACTTTAGCATTAAATATCTCTTAAAATAATTCTTCGATTTGAAAACTGTCTGCATCAGCGTGTTTATCAAACATTTCTCTATAATACTACTGATTTTCATATTTTTGTATGCATTATTTTTCTTAATATTAACGAAGAATGACCTCCGGTCACAAAAAATTCAAAACCAGCGGCGGCGGTGGCGGCGGCGGCGGCGGCGGTGACAGCGGTAGTTACTTTTTTTTAGAATAGAGAGAAACTATGTGAATATTTCTAGAAGGTAAAATATATTTTTTAAGTGAATTTCTTTTATTTAAGAAACAGAAACGTTGAAAATGTAATATAAATGATGAAAAAAGTTTTTGTCATTTAGAAATAGTTCTAAAAAATAATTAAATGTTAGTATTGTTCTGAAAGTGGGTTATATGTAATAGTTATCTCCTAAAGAAGAATAAAAAATACAATTAATCATACATCAATAATTAAAGTCTGCAATATTTTTTTTAAATGCAATAAATATACAAAATTTTTTTATAGTGCATATACTGCAGTGCAAATTCGTGAAACACTTTTGCAACAATAACTGAACATAATAATCAGTACTCCTAACTAAAATCATTTTCGATTGTGTTGTGAATGTGTTGCGAATGTGTTGTGTCAAATAGAAAGATTGTGCAAAAAGTGTTGTTAAAAATTACAAGAGTTCAAAATGTGTTTTCAAAACATTCATTTTTAAAATTGTGTTATAAATGTTTAATAAATAGTATGTTTTAAGTGTGTGTGTGTGTTATTTTAAAGACACCATGTAGAAAGTGTTTTGAAAGTGTTTTACGTGTATTGTTTTATAGTGTTCTAAATTGTGTGGTGTTTACAATGCGTTGTTAATTTGGTGACAAAGTGTTGCGCAGCACAACACTATTGTAAGAAAACATTTTCATCAACACTATTTACAACACAATTGGCAACACTATCTTTAGAACACATTTTTATGTAACAGCAGTTTTGCAACATATTATGAACTCATTTCTAGATAGCAACACTTTTGCAACATATTAAGAACACAACAGCAACACAAAAAACATTTTGTATATTAAGTTTTCTAATTTACAACACATTAATGTGTTGCTAATTTGGTGACAAAATGTTGTAAAATGTGCTTATTTTTGTGTTTGAGAATTTGCAGTGTACTCACACATGAAAAGTTTAACTTAGAGGTTTTATTAGAATATTTACAATTTATTACTGCATTTTCTTTTTACTAGTTCCTTAAAGTTTAAACAGGTTTTAATTAAGAAGTTCATTAAATATGCACTCATTTAAAATGTTACTAAATATATTTAATGATAAAATTCTTACCAGAACGTCGTTCACGTACCAGCTGAGATTTGCAGCTGGCTTTGACTTTGCTGATGAACAATGTAATGTGAGATTTTCTGCAATGTCTGATACTTCACCATATATTTTAGGGGAAGATTCTGGCGGTACTGTAAACAAAGAAAATAATTAAAAAAAAAAGAATTTCTTTCTAATTAAAAGGACGCAATATTTTTTATATCTGTTAAATATACAAAACATATAAACAAAATCTAGACACAGAACATTAAAAAATGTTACATGGACGAAACATGCTTTTTAGTTATTACTGTACAAATAGAAATAAAAGATAAAATTAGAACTAGAATAAGAAGATAACATTAACAATTATTTGTATGAAATTTAGAAATCTTCTTAAGCTTTACAATGGTAATTAACTCTTGCTTTAGGCGGAAGGAAATGCTAGCTAATTAAAACAAATATTTAAAACAGATTTCTATTAATATTGGCAAGTTTTGGAAAGAAAACCGTTTTATTTTTTATTACTTTCTCATTTATTAATTTCAAATAATTAAGATTAATTAGTCCTCCAGATAGTCAGAACTTTCAAAAAAGCATATTGTAATAATTAAAGCGAACTTAAGAGTAATATTTTTTTACAAGTTTGAAGGAAGGCTTTCTCTCGATTAATTTACTTAATTATTTATAGTTTTGTTGTCATTCATCTGTTTCTGAATATTACAAAGCTTTTTAATTCTTATTATGAAGATTTATTTATGCTAAAAAGTAAAACTGACTAATTATACATGCACTGTATCTTCTTACACATACATAAAAAATTAAATGCAAATTTATAAATATTTATCACATGTAATTTAAGAGTCTCACATCTCATAAAATTCAAAAAAAAATGAAAAAAAAAAACCACCTATTTTCAACATTTAATATCTTAAAATGTATATGATTTTAAAACACTATTTTTACTGGGGATAAAATATATATCTTCTTTCATTTCATGTATTTAAAAAATAGCAAGATGCAGAATTAGAATTTACAGGGGGCTCCAAACTGTCAGACATTTGACGAGCAGAAAATTGGTATAACAGTTTACGTACAGGATTACAAACTGAATTTTGAAACTAGAATGAAAATATTTTGCCTACTTATACTTCAGACTATAATAATTACCCTGAACCTAAATAAATTTTTATTTAAAGGATTTTTATATTATTAATACAAAGTTGTATTTATCTAATACAATATTTTGAAAATTTCAACAGTATAATCACCTAATATATATATATATATATATTTGAACAATAAAATAAAATTTTAGGTTCAATTTATACAGACTAACATGAAACATTTGTTTTGAAAATTTAATGAAAAAATATTCAGAAGTTTTTGAGATATCGTGCACATTATGCCCAAAAACACCATCTGGAGAAAAATGACTTCAAAATTTCGGAAACGCCACTTCAGATATTGAGTGGGTATAATTCTAAAAGCTATAACTTGTTTTCTAAAGGAATTTCAAGGAAATAATTATATGAAAATGTTCAGAAAATATAAGACTTTAACATCTACAAAAATTAAAATTTCGAAAATTTGAAGCTTTAAGAGTCCTGAGATCTCTTAATTATTACAAAATTAATAATATTGTATATTATTAATTGCGTGCAATATCTGTTAAATAATAGATGTTAAATTATATAACATAACAAAACATAAGTCTGTTTAATATATAAAATATAGCATGTCAGACATACCTTAGACATTATTCTATAATCGCCATTAAGGAGACAGTTTACCTTAAAGTTGGTCAAAAATCGATTTTTTTTTAAATATTAAAGGAAAGCCTGTTTAATTCGCAATATTTTGACGCCTCAGTTTTACCCATATGGTAATTATATAGCGAGATTTTTCGAATTAATGCATTTCAGCGGAATTACTCACACAAATTTAAATGTTAAATGGCTTTTTCACCATGTTAATATTTTCTTCATTTTCATGTTTTAAAAATACTAAGGCTTTTTTTTGGATTTAAGACAGACATTTAAATTTTTTTGTACATGTTATTTATTATATATGTGATAAAGCTGCGCATGTAATTAGGCTCGAGGTTTTTTGTTATTTTTTTAAAAATAAAAGTATATGAAGATGCGTTCGATTTCATCATTTTAAACTATAGCAGTAAAAAAAATATATGAAATGCACTGTAAAAAAAATTCCGCAACGTTCCTGGGAAAAAATGGGCAGCTGAGTTGCCCATTATTTCCAAGAAACATTTCTTGAAAATGACTGGAACTTTACTGTATATGTTAAAAACTTTCTACAGAAATGCCAGTAAGTTTCCTGCGAAATACCAGGAATATTTCTGTTGACAGCAAAACATTACTGACATTTCACAGCATGCGGGATCCGCAGACGATTTTTACATTTCTAGTTGACAATTTTCGCTTTATTATCATTATTTGTTAGAACGAAAAAATATTTTGAAATTGACATCAAAATTATTATTTATAATTTACACGAAAAAATAAATTTTCAGTTAAAATTCAATAAAGTAAATATATATATTATATATTGTTTCTGAACTTTGCTTAAAATATAAAAATATATAAATGTAAATAATAATTAGAAAAAAAATCTAGACATAAAATATTTTGAATTTTCGTCAGTAATTATGTTAGTTTACAAGTTAGATAAAATACATATAAATTTTCATGAAAAAAAAAAACCTAAACGTAATTGTATATTTTTTCCGAAAATAAAAAAAATTCAAATTTGCAGAAATTCAAAGTGTCAAATATATATCAAATTTAAATCAAACTGTAATAAAGTGTTAAAATATAAAATTAATTAAAAA
This sequence comes from Maratus speciosus, assembly GCA_963932465.1. Lineage (NCBI taxonomy): Eukaryota > Metazoa > Arthropoda > Arachnida > Araneae > Salticidae > Maratus > Maratus speciosus. The sequence goes on from OZ010786.1 coordinate 45,547,024, forward strand.
AGAAAAAAAAAAGTCAAGAGGTAGCATCGAACTCGGGCCGTACGGGTGGCGTGCGAGCCTTCTGCGTCCACACCACGAAAGACACGTTAAGAGCTGCAAACTAATGGGTATTTGAAACGTATGCTAAACCTCGGCATCTAATTTCTGAAAATCTAAGGCCCAATTGAAGAAATCCTTTCACAAGAATAATTAGAGATAAGAACTCTAAAACATACTTTAACTTAATCAAAATCGGTGAGAATCATGTTTGATGGTCCCCTGGTTAATGGAGATCCAAATAATAGGCGTATTTTTTTTTTACATGGTCTGCTCGTTAAACATTTCACAGAGAAGTACGAGAGATAATCTCTTAGCGATGTCACAGAGGTATTGTATTTTCATCTGAATTGTCTTGACAATAGAGACGTAAAGGATTAGGTCGTCTATTGATTTATTTGCATTCCATATTGATTTTTTTACATTCATTTAAGGAATTCGTTTTCGACACTCGCGCGCGAGCAACGGATTATAGCAAAAAAATAATAAATGGCGGCCGCAGCGTTTTGCTGTTTCCAACGTTTGTTCAGGAACGTTTCAGATAAGAAAACCAGAATTTCACAGGAAAGAGCTAAATTATTCTGAAAACCTGAGAAAAGGCGAAACGTTCCTGGATTTTACATGGAACGTTACCATTTTTTTTACAGTGTGTAATATTCGATGTATCTAAAAATCCAGGCGCAGTTTTGTGTAATACATAGTTGAAGATATTTTTAAAAAATGGACAAACATATAAATTTTTAAAAAAGTAGTAAGGATTTTTAAAAAAATAATTTGTATAGAGTTTTTAATAATTTAATTAAATATGCAGTTATATTTTTTAATGTGCTTTTAGTTAATCATTGAAATACGGTGAGTTCAGCATTTGAACCATATTTTGTAAAATAAACAAAATTATTGAAAAGATAAATTGTCCCCTTAATATTAAATTAATAGAAAATTTTTGCGGCTTAGCTTTTTCATATGCAGTAAAAGTAAATACGCAAAATATTATTATGGAGATTAAAAATTCACTTTCTAACTAAGGAATGATAACTGATAATAAATTTTCATTTATACTTTTCAAATTTTAAAAAAAATAGTGTTAGAATATAGCGGGATATGTTTTCCATCGCAATTCTTAACCTAAAATAATTGTTCTTGAATTCATTCATTAGTTTTATTTACATAGCTGCGAAACAAAATCCGTTTTCTAAGCAGCTTAAAAATTTTGATGCTTCTACGTTTTGGTCATTATACATACATGTATGTATGTAAGTCTTATTCTATATTTTCTGAAAAACCACTAAGAGGATTTGAATGTCACTTTTGTACTGCGATTTTAGTAAAAAAGGGGGATTTTCAGCTGCATTCATTGTGTCATATATAGTTACATGTCAAATATTTTTAAATTTCATTTCTACACCGTTTCAAACTGAAGCAGTGAACTATATTGTGTCTTTAGAATTCTGAGAAAATCGGCATCCGAGAAATAAAATTTCATTGGGAGAAAAGGTTTTGGATACATTCTTGAGCGAAGAGCAACTAATGTACCTTTTAAGCAAGAGAGTGGCGACAGGTAAGCAATACATTTTAACTAGTAAATCTTCAGATCAGGAGCCTCAACGTCAGATCTTAAAGTGAGTGCCTTTTAATCTCACCCTGCACAATATTCGGAATCCTACAATCCTCCCCTTTTTTTTAATAATATAAACATTTAGCAATACATAAAATTCTTGGAATTTTTCGAGAATTAGAAGCATTAAATTATACACTCTGTGACAACGATGTTCTGAAATTCTAATGGATTGCTTATTCTGGTAATTTAATAGATAAAACAAATACATTTCAGGGGGGGGGGGGGTCATTGCCCTCCTGAACCCCCGTAGTCATATAAATATAAATTAATAATTTCCTATTGATTGGGTGAATGGTTATAGTGTATCTTGAATTTCGTTTTACACTTCAATTATCTTAGGATAAGCAACAGTTTGGACAAGGATTTTATATTATGGTAATATGGAATAGCAATATTTATACTTAATATTTTACATAATATTTATATAATATTTATACTCAAACTATTATATTTAATTAATATCTAATTTAGCGATCTAATGCTTTTTACAATTTTTGTTTCCGAAAAATAGTTTTGATGATCATTCTGAGTTAGATGTAATATCTAGTCTAAATACATGCTATAAAAGTGCACAAGAAAATTACTTACTTATCATTGAACTAAAGTTATAACATGCTAAATGTGAAAAAAGTATATTTAAAGGCAAATAAATAGCCTTTAATAAACTGGTTTCCATGTTTTGCATGCACAATCGGCGACTTTTAAAGCTAAATATTGATTTAAAAAATATTTCCGTAGAATTTTTAAAAATAAATTTGGTATAATATGACGAATAACATTGTACACAATACTCTGCAATCAGAATTAAAAAGTAATAAAAATTGGATGAAAAATAAGCAGACTTACTAAATAATGATTCACTGCGCATGCCCGAATGTAATCAAAACGTAATGTGCATAATGTGTTAGCTAAGTGTATAGAGAAACTTTTGTAAAAGTCTCAAAAACGTAGTTTGAAAAATCTGATAATAATCGTTTATAGAATAAGCTCAAAATCCGTTGTTTCTAAAATGAAGCAAAAAGATGAGCAGTTGTACCAAACTTTGTGACAAAAAGTTGAGGGGTGAAAAAACTTACACCATTTTATTTTGAAAAATAATCATAACAATAATGATAATATCAAAAACAGTTATAATAAATTATATAATTTCTAATACTATATAAATTATTGCACAGAATAAATAAGAATGTAAAATTAAATTAAATCTGCTGTGTGCCGTAAAATGAAATATAATTTCTGCGAAACTTACTATAAACTACGACATCCCTATGCACTTGAACACATCCAAAATAAGGTTCATCTGCTGAAACTTGACAGGTATATTGTCCCTCACTTTTTAATGTAAGATTACGGAGATACACTGACGTTGGACTGGATTTTGCAAGCTAAAGTAAGTATTAATAATAATAACATATAGTGAGCATCATTTTTATGTAATCATTTTTATGAAATATTGATATAAACTTAAAGGTAAAAAAGCACATTGCATAAAATAAATATAGAATCAGAATATGAATAACTACATTCACAAAAAAAACAAAAACATTCTATAATAAGAGTAAAGACCAAAATATCGGAATACCAAATAAAAAGTATATCAAATAAAAACTTTATTGTGAAGAATAACGCATTTTTCAATATGTGCGTAAATAGGTGTATTTTTATCATTCAGATACTGTACAATTTATTAAATAACTTCAATTAAAAAAGTCATAAAACAAGTTTATTTTTTCAAGAATGTCCGTATCATTTTTCATTTTAGAAGTCCCAGTTAATAGTTAACACTAAATACACCTTAGAAAATAAACACTTTTTATTTTGATCCTCTATCTATATAATCTAAATATAAGCTATTATAAAGTCAAATTTATTAACAAAAGACTGCATTATATTATAAAATTTATTTTATAAATGTTACACTATATATCAAAAATGCCCTTTTTCTTATCCATAACAATAACTTTTTATAGGCCCAATTTATCGTAGAAATTTGAAAAATTTGTGTCTCTATTTTTTTAAATATCAATAAATCCTTTCTTTTATATATAGAAAGATTTGTTGTTGTTGTTATTTCCCATTTTGTATATTTTTTAAAAGACTGCATTATATTATAAAAGTCCTTCCGGCTAGTGCCGGGAGGAAGAGGTAGCTTTCATATTCCTTATTTTCAAAGAGCTAGTTTATATTATTCAAACACACGAAGCTCAATTTAGTGGAAACCGATTATAGACGATTCAATACTAAATCATTATGAATGAGAATTTCGCGAAATTAGTCAGCTTTACCCAAGCTGATTCTATTTAAAGTAACTTATATTTGGTTTCCAAATTCGGCGATATCTTGAAGTGCCTGCCCTTTTAAGACAACGTGGTGGATGAGGCTAACCAGTGACCTTGGTCGAGACCTCAGTAATTCCTGTGCACATGCTCACTCACATAGGAATCGTTGATATATAAAAGTGCTGTCGCAGGCAAAAAATCAGATTTTTCAAAATGTCACCCACATGAACAAATTCAAACTGCTATATCTGAGCCATTTTTTAAGATAAAGACAAAACAAAAAATTCTCCGGAATCCTTATATCAAGGTTAAATACTTAAGAAAGAAACCTATTCAATTTCTAATTTTTTGCACCTCACTTTAAATATAATTTTATTTAATTTAATGACCGCCATTTTGAAACAAGATGGCGGATGAAGCTGGCAAGTGAACTTGGTCGAGACATTGCTATATATTATCCACATGCCTTCTTACAACCAAATAGGTTAATAAATACATGTGTTATCGCGTGACAAATATCAGATCGATTCAAAATGTCAGCCATGCTAGAAATTCAAAGTGCTATAACTGAACCATTTTTTAAGGTATAGACGAAACAAAAAATTGCCTCGGAATCTTTGTAACAAAGTCAAACACATAAAAAAAACCGTTTCATTTTCCAATTTTTTGATACCGCACTTTTAATTTTCAATTAAAAAGGTTTTTTAAATGTTCCCTTTTGAAACAAGATGGCGAATGAAGCTTGCCTACGAACTCGGTCGAGACATTAGTATGTACTATGTACACACCAAGTTACATCGAAATCGGTTCATAAATACGCCTGTTATCGCGTGACAAAAATCAGGTCGTTTCAAAATGTCAGCCACAATAGAAATTCAAAATACTATAACTGAACCATTTTTTTAGATATAGACAAAACAAAAACTGTTCCGGAATCTTTGTATGAAGGTCAAACACATAAGAAAAAAATCTTTTTCATTTTCCAATTTTTTGATACCTCATTTCAAATTTAAATTTCTTTTTAATTTTTTAAATGGCCGCCATTTTGAAACAAGATGCCGGATGAAGCTGGCCAACGAACTCGGTCGAGACATTGGTATGTACTTTGTACACAACAAGGTACATCCATATCGGTTCATGAATACGCCTGTTATCGCGTGACAAAAATTAGGACGTTTCAAAATATCAGCCACGAAAAAATTCAAAGTGCTATAACTCAGCCATTTTTTAAGATATAGACGAAACAAAAACTGCTCCGGAATCTTTGTATCAAGGTCAAACACATAAAAATAAAATATTTTTCAATATTCAGTTTTTTGGTACCACATTTCAAATTTAATTTTTTTTAAATTTTTTAAATGGCCGTCATTTTGAAACAAGATGGCGGATGAAGCTGGCCAACGAACTCGGTCGAGACATTGGTGTGTAATATGTACACACCGAGTTTCATCAAAATCGGTTCATGAATACGCCTGTTATCGCGTGACAAATATCAGGACGTTTCAAAATGTCAGCCACACTAGAAATTCAAAATGCTATAACTCAGCCATTTTTTAAGATATAGACGAAACAAAAACTGCTCCGGAATCTTTGTATCAAGTTCAAACACATAAGAAAAATACAAATAAAATGTTTTTTCAATTTTCAATTTTTTGGTACCACATTTAAAATTTAAATTTTTTTTTAAAATGTTTAAATGGCCGCCATTTTGAAACAAGATGGCGTATGAAGCTAGCCAACGAACTCGGTTGAGACATTGGTAGGTACTATGTACACACCGAGTTTCATCCAAATCGGTTCATATATATATATATATATATATATATATATATATATATATATATATCAACTTTTGAACCGAGGGTGGTTTCGGGGTCTGGGGGTCATGATCGATGAAAATATGCCAAAATGTTTTGAAATCGTTTTCCTCCGAACGGCTGCAATAGACCTTTTTGTAATGAAAGCTACCTAAAATTCATTTGATAAATGTTACACTATATATCAATAATGCCCTTTTTTATCCTTAAAAATAACTTCGTATAGGCTCAATTTATCATTGAAATTTGACATATTTGTGTCTTTATTTATTTTTTTCAAATATCTATAAATCCTTTCTTTTATAGTTAGAAAGAATTTTTTTTTTGTTTTTCACATTATGCATATATTTCAAGATAAAAATTTACTTAATGTATAAAATAATGCATTACGCATTTAATCATTTAATGCATCCTCTGAAAGACGTTTTGCTTTTCTAAAAAGCAAGACTTATAACAGAAAAAAGAATAAGTAAATATCTGATGAATGTGAAATGCACAATTTTAACTCATCCAGAGAAAGTAAATATGTTGTGTTATGTTAATGAAATATTTGTCATTTCTAAGAAACACTGACTTGCTTGAGCAAGCAAGTTTAAAGAGGCAACAATCACAGGGACAATTTTTTATTCTGATAAGATACATTTAAACAAATTGGAGAAATAAAATTATTTGATTCACTATACTCCTGTAATAAATCCTGCAATTTGTTTGTTAAGAATACCAGATAAATTATATCTAAAATTACAAAGAATAAGGTCAGAAAGTATATTTGTATACTTATTTTTGTGTAGTTATATACCGGGTGTCACAAAAATGACTGATAGATTTTGAAATTCAATAACTTCCAAACGGTGACAGATATTAAATAAATACTTGCAGGAGGGTTATGTATGATGTCAGGAGATTTTGTACTGTGATTCTTGATTTTAGTTCGAATTTCAAACAATAGATGGCGTTGAGAGCAATAGGCGCTTAATCCAGACCAAATTTTTGGTACTTCGGGATCCATTCAATAAATTTAATTCTCTTTTTTTCGCATGGAAGAAGAAAGAGGCCGAAAACTCGAGCCTGGATTTAGCGCTTATTGCTTGCAGCGCCATCTATGGATGCTGTTTGTAACTAAAAGTGATAATAGCAGCATAAAAACTCCTGACATCTTACAAAACAGTCCTGCAAGTTTTTTTTAATAATTGTTACCGTTTGCAAGATATGGAATTTTAAAATCCATCAGTCATTTTTGGGACACCCAGTATATATATACACTATATGGCCAAAGGTATCCGATCATTTGCGATTATAGACGCTTTGTTAAATATCTAGAAAAATACATGAGGAATTAACTTGAAACTCCAGATGAGTAAACAGTATAGTATATTAGATGTAAATTTCCAACTGGGCGAAAAATGTCCGGACCAGGATTCGAACCCGGGACCTCCTGGCTGAAGCCGCCAGTGATCTGCCATCTGAGCTATCCCGGACGATTCTGGTCGAACTTTTTCACCCAGCTAATCTTGATGATTACAGCATCTGGTCTGAAACCTGGTTCAGCTCAACAGAACAAATCTCAGGCAATGGAACTCCAGAAATCGCTGGATACGAAATTACACTAGATTAATATTAACACAATTATTCTAATTTGTAAACATTGTGTTAATATTAATCTAGTATAGTATAGGTCATATATTTCCGCGAAGATTTTTTCCCGAAACACCATAGGGTACCGTCTACAAATTTAAAAAAGAACGAATATCTTTTGGATAACCCTGTTAAAACTAATGTAGCAAAAGCGTTCAAACTCGAGATTATTAATAAGTGGCTTATTGTAATATACTGTGTTAATTTTTGTGAGGATAGCATGTATACTCGTAGAGAAATTAAGGTTTTTTTAAAAAACAGTCCCAAATTTCGCCAAGTTTTTTGCTTATCATTTTCAGAGTTCTTAATATAAATAAAGTTCTTTTTAGAAAATATGACAAAAAAAATTCTACATAACACCCTGAAATCAGAATTTAAAAAATAATAAAAATTGGATGAAAAATGAGTAGGTTTACTAAAAAATGTTTCACTGCGCATGCGCGAATGCAATCAAAATATAATATGCATAATATATTAGCTAAGTATATAGAGCAACTTTTGTGAAACTCTAAAAATCATAGCTTGAAAATTCTGAAAATTATCGTCGATAGAATAAGTTCAAAATCCACTGTTCCCAAAAAAGATAAAAAGATGAGGGGTTGTATCAAATATCTGTTAATTAGTGCTAAGATAGCGTACACAATATTGCACGTACTACTATATTTGGATACAAATCCTCATCTTATTGTTTCGTTTTGGGAACAACGGATTTCAAGCTTATTCCATCGACGATAGTTTTCAGAATTTTCAAGCTATTTTTTTTTAGACTTTTACAAAAGCTGCTCTATACATTTTGCTAACACATTATGCACAATATATTTTGATTTCATTCGCGCATGCGCAGTGAAACATTTTTTAGTAAACCTACTCATTTTTATCCAATTTTTATTTATTTTTAATTATGATCACAGCGTATTATGTACAATGTGGTTTGTGATATTTTCTGAAGAGAACTTTTTTTATATATTAGGAACACTGCAAATTATAAGCAAAAAACGTGGCCGAAATTTGGGGCTGTTTTAATAAAAACCTTATTTTCTCTACGAGTATGCATGCTGTTCTCATAAAAGTGAACACAGTATACTACAATAAGCCACTTGTTAATAATGCCGAGTTTGAACGCTTTTGCTGCATTAGTTTTTACAGAGTTATCTAAAAGATATTCGTTCTTTTTCAATTTGTTGACGGTCCCTTATGGGGTTTCAGGAAAAAAAGTCTTCGCGGAAATATATGACCTATACTATACTCTTTACACAACTACAGTTTCAGGCTAATTCATCATGTATAATTCTAAATATTTAACAAAACATCTAAAATCGCATGTGACCGGTAACCTTTGGCCATATAATCTGTATATATATATGTACATTGAAGGTTTCCTTATATTTTTTACAGGTCAAAAGATATTTTAGAAAATGCAATTTCTTTTATTTTTGTGCTAGTGGAAAACTATTTCGATAGTAACAAAAATGATCGAATGTTCTTTACAAACTATCTTCTGAAAGTAAAATGTTTAATCTTTTTTGAAATCATGCATAATATATTAACCTCTGAATTGAGATTTTTTCCAAAATGTTACTTTTGTATCGTTTTATTCCATTTATATTATAAATAGCACATGATTGTTAAAAAATATAGCACTTTTATTTGTAGTAAAAATTTAAAAAAATACAATACTGCGTACTTTATCTCGCAAAAAATAAATTGAAATATTTGTTATATTTCCTTTATAATGAAGCATTTTAAATTGAATTTGCTTAGTTTGCATTTTAGTTTCTTTCCAAGATCGATATGTATTTATAGGATATAGGAATATATTGTTTTATGTAATCAATCACGTATTGCAATCTCAGGATATTGCTGTTTTTTTCCGATAAAACAAAACACAGCATAGAAGAAAAGAATACAAAAATCAGGAGAGTGTTACTTTTTTTTTTTTTTTGGCTTATTATTAAGAAAATAAATGTTTAGTATAATGTGTACATTTTGGAGTTGTAGGATTTTTAAATTATGTACCGGTAATGGCAAAATCATGCTACTATTTTAGTAACATAATTAGTATCTCTTTCAAGATTATAAGATACTAAATTTTGAATATTGTCCGATATTTTATAGGATATTATATTTAGGTATCATTAATATTTCTTATCAATAGCTGTTACTTAAATGTTTGTGTTAAAATTCGTAAATTGTTATAGAACATTTAAAAAATAATCTGTTAAAAAATGAGTTTATTTTTGTTATATTCTTTTATACTAGAATACAACAAATCCATATCTAAAGCTTATTAGGCTGTATACAGAGCCTTTAGAATACAGTATTATCTTAATTTCCGTATGTAATAGTACATTTTAAAATATGGTCTGAAAAAAAAAAGTGAAAAAAAAATTCAGGGTAATACCTAAGTAAACATAGTGCAAAATTAGCCTGAAGATGAATATCAGGCTTCTAAACTTCAAAATTATAACACAAAAGATCTTCATAGGACCCACTTTTATATAAACAACCAAAAACGAAAATGTGATAAAATGAAAGCGCTAATATTACTAATGCTTAGAAGATTAATATCAGTTAAGTAAATGATTAATATAAAAAATAAAACAAAAAAACTAATTATAGATTACCATTTTTAAATTGTATCTTTTCATAAAATCTACAGACATTACACTAATTTTAGGCGTATTAAATAGAATATATCCTTCTATATATAAAAAAAGTAACGATTTGGATCTGCGTAGTTATATAAGCGTAGGTATATATCTGCATAGGTATAAAAATCTGCGTAGATACCGCGAAACGCATCTGATTAGTCAGAGCTTTATGACCCAATAATGGGAGTTACCAGAGGGGGGGGGGGGGGCTCTGTCACCAAACGTCGTCATGTTTGCCGCCAACTTGGCGATATATCACCAAATCTGGCAACCAAAATTAGTCGCCAAAAGTGAAGCCAAGTTAGCGCTATTTCCAGTATTTCTCCAAATTTACATGACTCCCATTGAAATCCAATAGGATTTACTTGCTTGCAGAAAATCAACAAATCGAGATATGTCAATGCAGCAAAAACTAACATTAGCTTATGAATAGAGCTCAATTGAACTACACTGGTTTCCAAAAATTAAGGAAAAACAACAAAAATAGCGATTACTCTAAATGTTACAAGTAGATTTTAAGGAAACTCCGACACAATTTACTACACATAGTAAGGTATAAAATTACATTAAAAGAAATTACCAGACGATTGTGGTGTTTTGGAAATTAATACAATTATAAAATAAACAAAATAAATGTCTCAGTTTGGTATAGGAAAAGTTATGTCTCAGTTTGGTATAGGAAAAGTTATGTCTCAGTTTGGTATAGGAAAAGTACCTTTAATATGGGGTATGATCACCCCTAGAAGCAATACATCACTTACAGCGAAATGTGATACTGTCAATTATGCGATCGATAAGTTCGCTGGGAAGTGCGAGCCATTGTTCTTGTAAAGCAGTTGTAAGCATGGCAAGGGTCTGAGGATGGAGATTGAGACACATCTTCCTAAAGCATCGTAAAGATGCTCGATGGGATTCAAGTCCAGTGATCGCGCTAGCTATTCCATGCGCTGAATTGTTTGGTGCTGAAGATAATCTTCTACGATGTGAATCCTGTGCGGTCTAGCGTTATCATCCTGTAGCAGGAAATCATTACCTATTGCACCGGCATAAGGGTGAACATAAGCACAAAATCATCTCTATAGACGTGAGCATTCACAGTCCCACGTAGAAAGACATGGAGGTCTGTACATGCGCCCAAAGAGATGCCATTCCAAACATAGACACTGCCTCTTCCATACAAATCTATTTTACGAATGTTTTATAGATGATAGCGTGTTCTCTATTTTTTCCAAATCAAACAACGCCTACTATTGCTTTGGAAGCTGAACTGGAACTCATTTGTGACGAGAAAACGCCTCCATTGATCAGTTGTCCAGTGGACATGTTGACGTGCCCACCTTAAACGTTCCCTCCTGAGACATGAGATGAGCGGTACACAAATATCTGGTTGCTTCGCGTAAAGACCACCTTCATGAAACTTTCTCGCACAGTAGATGTTGATACCAAACTTCCAGTGGCTTCAGCAAGAACGGATTTAAGATGAGAGGGGGTTGCTGTTCTTTTCCTTCGTACACATAACCGCAAATACCGGTCATCGGTGCTTGTCGTAGCTCTTGCTCGTCCTTTGCTGAACCTTCTGGAGGCCGAATCAATTATTTGAAATTGTTGCCAAAGCCTATGAGCAACAGAAGGACAAATATTTAGCCATCTGCTACCTCTGTCTGATTTTGGCCTACATCCAATCTCCAATAGCTGTATATCGCAGTTATGCAGACAAATGATACCTCAAGATCATACTAATGAATCGGCTATCTCAGTTTTCTTATCTCATAATCACAGCGAAACCAGCAGCCGTACTCTCTAGCATGCATTTTTATGCTCCGCACAGATGACGCAATCCGATTGCAGCGCCAATAATTTGCATTTTGTAATTTTAACCAGCATCTTTCAGTTAACAACATATCCAAATTTCATACGGATAGGTTAATTTTTGAACGATTTATAGCTCTTTTTGTGATTTTTCCTTAATTTTTGGAAACCAGTGTATTTACACTACTTTTAAGTACAAACACTAACTATTTACAATATTCGTAACACTATTTATATAATTTTATATTTAATAATTCGGTACTTTCCGTTATACCGATACCATGCCAAAATGTATGCTAATGCGCCAACTATTTTACCCCAGTTCGTGAAAAGGATTTTTATGGTAAACCATACGAAATGTTTATTGCAATACAAAATGAAATTTCTAATTTTAAGCCAGAAGTTTAATATGAGTTTTATTTCATTACTTTATAGTATAACAGTTATTTGTTCCCCTATTTTAAGTATATATTTGTGATTTAATAAAATAGTTCGTAAAAGTCTGTAATTTTCAAATTGTATATTTTTTAAATGCTCACTTTACTATCGACAATGTTTTTTCTTTTATTTTCAAATGTTTCAACTCATGTGATTTTCATTTTGCACCAACTATTGCGCTTGGCGGCAATGGTGTCCGTATAACGGAAAAGTACCAATAAATAATTCTTATAATTATGAAACTCTGTAAGCTCTAATGATTATGTGCTTGGAGATAAGGAAATAAAATTGTCACGAGAGTGGGAGAAGCGCGTTTTTAGCAAGTGGAATCTAAAACTTGAATGCATAGAAAATAAGGGATAGGGAAGCGATCCAGAATGGAAACGGGAAACAATTACGCCTGGGGCTGGCTATAAAATATTATCCTTTCAATTCGCAGTGGCTGAGAGGTTCTGCTCTCGAAGCTGGTAGACGGGAGGTGCTGGGTTCGAACCCAATCGCGCCCGTCGGTCTAATCGTTCGGAGTTTTCGTGGTTTTCTTCGAGCCATGGATTTCCATGCGTAAATAGGGGTTAGGTTCCCATAGAAAGACCACCACGGAGGGCACTCCCCCCTCGGGCCTATATCCCTAGAGTAGATAATCGGCCGTCAAAAACCAATCAACCAACCAACCTTTCAATTCGACTGTGTAAGAATCGAACTTGTGTGATGTTTCAACACGTTTTTGTTTGATAATTGGTATTCTATATTTTTTTAATTAATTTTACAATTACTTTTCAGCAGTAAAATCACGCTCGAAATTATTGAATATATAATACGTGATTTATCACATTGCTAATGAATCGTAGAACCAACAATGTGAAAAATATCCAAGTCGGGAATCGAACCTCGAACCCTTGGATAGCGCTCTCAGAGCTCTACCATTTAAGCTATGAGGAGGATTCTCAGCTTAGCAGTTCCCACATATGTTGGTAAGGCTGCAACTGCAGCACAAGATGGAATAGTTTTCATGAGCACAGAATCCTGCGGCGAAACATGAGACACAAACAAACCCAGCATCGGTGGGTTATGATTTTTTAATTATGATTTTTTAATTATCATATATGATTTTTTAATTAATTTTACAATTAATTTTCAGCAGTGAAATTACGTTCGAAATTATTGAATATAAAAAACGCTTTATTAGCAATGTGATAAATCACGTATTATATATTTAATAATTTCGAGCGTAATTTCACTGCTGAAAATTAATTCTAAAATTTATTGAAAAATTATATATGTGTTAACCGATGAAACAAGTATATACTCAAACAAAGTTAATAGTTGCTAAAAGTAATACAAGTTGGAAATTGCTCGTCAAACGTGGCAAATGAGGTGTGTTCGTACTGTAACTAGTTCTATAAATATTTTTGCACCGCATATTGTACTAAATGTATATTTTAGTGCACTTCATAAGTGCATATCCATTTCATTCGGTTCGAAAGGCTGTAGCACCATTAAAATTCACTTGAAATATTTTTTCCCATTGGCCGTAATGTAAAGGAAAACTTTTGACTATTCCTGCAATTAAACTATACATCCAATTTTATTAAAATTTGAAATGACTTGACAAAATTTCGCAACAATTATATATTTAAAATTTCAGACGGTTGGGTAGTTTTGGGGTAATCGGTTGGGTAGTTTTTGCTCTGTTATATGCGGACAGACGGACGTACGTACGGACAGACAGACGGACTGAACGACAACAATAGGTGCTACGTATTTATATAATTACGAACGCACCTAATAAAAGGCTTGCAAGGCAAATAAATATCTTTATTCAGATCGACATATTTCATTTTCATCGCTCAGGCGTCGCCGCCTAAGCGATGAACGATGAAACATGTCGATCTAAATAAAAGTATATATTTGCCTTATAAGTGTATTTATATCACTTTTATCAAGTATTAACTTAGGTTGATGAATTTAAGTAATTTTCATATGTAATTTTATAAGTATATTCTGGTTGAATTACGCTTAAAATGCATCTATAATGATAGAATATTTAAATATACTGCATTCTTAATAATTTTAACAAAAGTAAATTTAACCTACATCAATATCTAGACCAGAAGCTGGAAATGCCATATATTGTGGTGTTAGGCTGGGAAAAAATCTAAAGAATTCAATTTGGTCCTTGAACCACTTGACGGAATACAGTTTTTCTCTGCCTAGGTCGTAAAAACACGTCAAAACTGCTGAATCACCAGGAACAACCAAGGATGGAACCTCAAAACGTGTTATTCTTATTCCGACGCTGATGATGGGTAATGCTAAAAATAAAGAAACATGGAAATATGCATATTATTACTTTTTTTTTATTAGGCAAAAGTATTTATTACGTATCAATGTTTAATTAATACTTCTCCAGTATATGGGCCTTGGCTGCTTTTTTAAAAGCTTGGCTTCAGAAAGTAAGATATGTTGTGAAATGATATAAACAACTATGAAAAGAAACAAACCTAATGAGCATTTGTACTTGTTCATGTATATGTATTTATGTATATATCTAAACAAAATATTTAAATATTTTATTATTACTGTTGTTTTTTATTTTCAATTTACTTCTGTTCACATATAAAAATAGGCAAATGATTTGTAAATATTAAATCGGTTTTGAAAATATTGAAAATATTGCTTATGTATATGAGAAAATGAATAGGTTGCCACAAAATTTACAGAAAAATTTTAGTTTCTTGTCAAACCAATTTTCTCTATCTCGCTAAGGCCACAGTACTGGAAGAAAACCGTCAAATTACTTACTGATGAATAAAAACGCTTCTGTTAGCATTAGGATTAAAGATGATAAAGAAACTAAACACTTTGCTGTTTTCCAGGTTTAAAGGGATGCTTTATGATCCTTTTTTATATAAGAAAATATTCATTGCTGTCGGCAGGATTCTAAACATCTGATTTTTTCATTCTAGGAAAAGAAACAAAACAGTTAAATATAAACAGATTATTTATGTGAAATCTATTTTAAAACAATAATCTAACATTTTTGAGCAAGATGTACACTGATGATTTAACAAAGTTTTGTGCAAAGTGCAATACCTCCATTATTTAAAAATATAATAATAAAAAAAAAAGGAGCAAGAAAGATAAAATAATGTTTCAAGTATAGTTTATCAAACACTTTCCAATACACTGAGAAAAATTTTAGAAATTTTTGCTTTTTTAAAAGGTGAAAAATGACGTATAAATAATGAAAGTGGAAAACGTATAACACATCTGAAAACCCAATTTCAACAATTACCAACTATAGTTGGAAAACTATCCAAATGCTTTTGTGCAACACTGTGTATGATGTATATATTTTTATATATAATATACTGTATGTAGAAATTTAGTTATGTTAGGAAATGCATAACATACTTGAAAATTCTCATTCAGCAATTTTCTTCAATTGACGGAAAGGTGCTTAAGGTCTTTTATGCAGCCTTATATATGACAAATAGAACTTATAAGCACTAATTTATATTAAAGTTAGTTACATTTAAAAACGTGTACCACAAATGTAAATCATTTGGTGTCCTTTAAATGAATGATGTACGCTATGCCCACCATATTCTATAAAAAGTAATGTTTAGTGAACTTCAATGATTATATAAATTTCAATATGTTTGAAATAATGCAAAATTATTAAAATGCACCGAAAACGACCCACCCCCCTCCCCACCGATAGTAATGTAACGGAATTCATTTGTGTATCGCTGTAAACGAATTATAAATTCTACACACTTAACTTTCGACACAGAACAGGTCATAATAAACCTCAATAATATGTAAACGGTGTATGTAAATCGGAATATATTTACTCGGGTTAGAGCGCGGCTATAGAGACAGACAAACAATTTTCAAATATGTTGAAAAGTGACAAAAATGTAATTGAATTTTTTCAGTTTTGACACATTTACAAATGATATATTCTAGTGATTTTGGAATGCATATCACAATCATTGAGAATTGTTTAATAAATGATGTTAGGAAAAAAAATCATTGTGTACAACAGTAATTATAAAAGTATTTACAGTAATTTCCTAAATATCAGTTTGCAACTGTTTAATATTTACATTACATTTTTAGAATTAAATAATACAAATTCACATATTTTTGGGTGTGAATCGCCCAGCATGTGTCGTTGCTATGCTGCATAATTCCCGATTTCCGCAATAGTTGTAACTCAAGAACTAATGCATGAGTTTTCATCAAGCTTTAGATTCAGTTACTCCCTGGTATAAATTGGTCCTAATTAGTTTTCGGTGCAAACCGCCCAACAGGTGGCGCTGTTATGCAGAATTGTTTAAAATTTCCGAAATAGTTCTATCTTAAAAACTAATGCACGGATTTTCATCAAGATTCAGAATCAATTAGAAGTTGACATAAGTTGTTGATGTTATATTTTGGTGTAAATCATCTAATCGGTGACGCTGATATGCTGCATTTTTCAGGAAGTATGTAGAGGCTACCTCATGTATGAGGTAGAAGAAAGTTTTGGGATTACCACATCAGACTAGTTTATTCTGTTTCTGTTTGTAATTTAATGATCTTTCATACTGTATACAGAAATGCTCTGTATGTTTTATTCTGCTGTATGTTCTCTGTATGTTTTATGTTTTGTTTGAAATTAAAACATGTGAAAAACTGAAATATTCTAATAAGGCTAGGCAGTATAAGACCTAACCTTATAATGGACACTTCATTTGTAATTCATTCTAAATTGTAAGTTAGCATTACCAAAGCTAATTATTAAAGCTAATTTATGTGTCAATATTTGCTGAAAACTATCGAATCTATCAAACAAGTGATAAAGCGAGCCCAAAAGATTAAGTGGCAAATAGAATTAGAAGTGTTGGAGGTATTGGATGTTCGGAACAGCATGCCCCTAAATACAGCAACGACAGTATATTATATTACCAGAACGCTTGAATTTTTCCATTTTACTGTACTCCCTGAAAAACATCTTCTACTTAAAGTTAATTAATGTATTTAGACAATCATGATCTTATTTAAAACACATATACACCTAATTATGACACTTTAAAGAAATTTGGAACTCACCAGGCCACAATTAAAAAACGACAAAAGATGCATGATTTAATATTTTTAAAACGTTTATAAAAATTATATCCTTCAACATTTTAATGTTAATTCTGATATAACACAGTTTATTGCAATCTGAAACCTTAACGTGGCCGTATTTATTACAGGTGTAATATAATAATAATGTAGTTCACAAAGTAACGTGTAGTCTATAGAAGTTTAACATAGGCTAATACCATTTACGGAATTACTTTTTACGTTAAAATCTTTCATGTACTTCTGTTTATACGATAAAAAATTGACTTTTTGGATTTCCTCTTATAAAAAAATAGACTTATTTTTCTACAGTAGAAGTAAAAAGATTTTTCTTCTAAATTTGTTTCTCCGCAATGGATCTGAAAACGTGCTATGACTGTAAATTTTATTTGACCCTTACTTTCATCCTCTCTCTTGTCCATTATTTAATGCGCAGTGAGTAGCGGTAACGCAATATATTTTCACACCGTTTTATTGGAAATATTTCATGAATGTTATTTTAATGGTATGTTATTTTTTTTTGTTAGCAAACAAACGCATAAAATTATTTTGATACATTAAAATGAATTAACAGTTTTAGATAGTAATGTTTAAACAAGTTACTAATCCGTTAATTGTCTGATATTTTGCAAACTACATTATGAGGAAAATCTATTCCTTTCATTTTTATTAATGGGGTAGGATACCTTTGATCACGTCGAAAAAGTAAAAAAAAAAAAAAAAAAAAAAAAAAAAAAAATCACTACGCTCCGAACTATCGTGTGTAATGTCAAAAATAAAAATAAAACTTCATTTAAATATAAAGCTCATATTTAAATTTATATTTAAAAATATATATATACTTGTAAATTCATAAATAAATATCGAAATAATAAGTTTAAAAATTTATGATAATAAGAGAAAAAAATCTTGCGCGCACGATAAAATCTTAAAATATGCATATAAAGAGAAAACTTTGGTGAAAATAAATATATAATAGTGTTATTTTTATTCTAAATCCAGAATATTTGTAAAAAATATTGATTAAATTTAAAAAATAACAAAAAATGAAATTTTTTCAATTTTTAAAAAATTATTTCAAAGTACAGAAACAGGAAAAAAATCGGACTTTTTTCCGGTTTTCAGTTGTAGATATTACAGAAATGAATATTTGGCAAAAAGTTCTTTTTATTGCTATGCATAGTTTTTCAGTAATGCTATGCACAATATCAAAATTCATAGTTTTAAATAAACGCAACGCAAAGTTTAATTATCCTATGTAGTCTTAATAAAACTGCCATAATTAGTATACTAATGGGAATATTTTAATGTGGTCTTTTGCATATTGTCCAGAAATGATTACGGTATCAAAATGTGTATTAAAATGAATTCGAAATTTTTGAACGTTTTAAGGTATCCTACCCCCTTTATCTCAAGAAGATAAATGTTAATTCACTTTTTTCACGTTGCTTGATAATATACATACGTAATGATTGGGTTTTGAAATTTTGCATTATTATTAATCACAAAATATTAAGAAACTTATTCAAATAATAAAAAAATATATACTGTTAAAATTTACCATTAAATTTTATTTAAATTTAATTTGTTATATATTTTTTATTAGAATATCGCCATGTTATGATATTACCCTGTCGTTTAAAAAGTACTTAATCTGTTAAGAAGAAGTAAAGTTATTTAAAAAAAATGATGCACTGCTTGAGAAAAGATAAAAATGAATTACGTTTATTACATTTTGTGAGAAGGGTAAGCATTACATTTTATTTCCCACTGGCAAACTCACAAATTATTTCCCGACTATTGCCTCAGATATACCTAAAATACATTAAATATAATATATGAGTACAAATTAACCTAATGTTTCGGAGCCGCACTACCTGAGCGATCGTTCATACGGCGATAACTTCAATAAGGGGAACGCCACGTCCTTAATAAGCGAAAGTAAAAATTAAAATTAAAATTAACCCTTTATATCATACCTTTGCATGCCTGCGACATATCCAAAAATTAACCTATAGTTACTTATAGAGCGAAGTTTAAAAAGGCGCTTTTATTTATCGCTGCTTCCTCCCAACACAGCATTTAATATACATTATTCATAGAAGGCTATACAGAATTAATTTTTAATTCCAAAGTTTTATTTATCATTTGAGCCGATTTGCATCGTTTTTCATAAAATGAACTCTTTAAAATTGAAAAAGCTGGAGACATTCAAATATAGATTTTTTTTTAAAGATATTTTCGTATACTTTACAATTTTTGAGTTGGAAAATTGAAAATATTTTTTAAATGTTTCTTAAATCTTTAATTTAAAAAATAGAATATCACCTTTTCATAAACTATAAACTCATAAAAATTTATTTTACATAAATAAGGAGTCACAAAGTCTGTAATACCTTTTCCTTTATTACTCTAATTTTATGATTAGAATTACTAAAATTTATTATTTTTAAATATCTACTTATAATAAAATCTGAGTGCAGGAAACTGTGGGAAACATGCCGGTGCGAACCAGTCTTGTCTGCGAATCGACCGTTGCTAAACGCCATTTTAGGCTTAATGAAAAACATATCCTAGCATATGACAGCTAAATGATAATTTTTTATACTTTAAATCATGTCTGTTCAGCATATTTTCACCAAAAACATGTGTATCATATCCATTTATAATGTATTAAGTTCTAAATTAAATCAGATCTAAACAAACGATACTGTTGCAATTCAGATTCAAATTCCAACAAATCTGCAAACAAATGAATGACTCTTTGAACGCTTCATTAAAAAAAAATGCAGGTTAACGCCGATAATTCTCTTAAAATATTTGTAATAGTATATTAAAACCTTTAAATACTTTAATTTTGTTTAAAA
Source organism: Maratus speciosus (assembly GCA_963932465.1). Taxonomy (NCBI): domain Eukaryota; kingdom Metazoa; phylum Arthropoda; class Arachnida; order Araneae; family Salticidae; genus Maratus; species Maratus speciosus. The sequence continues at coordinate 45,567,292 of OZ010786.1, forward strand.
ACCTTCAAAAACATCCAATTAAGTTCTAAATTTAACAAGTAAATACCACAGCTAAAATACCAGTATTTTTATGTGAAAAAACTAGAATCGTATAATCGCGCGATTTCAAAAGGCGAGTTTTTCTCTAAGAAAATATTGGCGTTTTTCTGACCTAAAGTCAGGAAAATTCTCTGACCTGAAGGAACCCTATTTAAGGGCTAAATCATCATCATCATCAACAACAACAAAAAGTTCTACATTAAAAATAACGGATAACTATCGCCGTCTGGTGGAGAAAAGATATAACTTTCGCTCTAAAAAGGTCCGTGCAAGCACATTGCATTACATGTATTTTTAATTTATTCAGAATGATTTTTCTTTTGCACAATTTCGATTTCCTGTGACATTTGTTTTCTGTCTTGTGTGACAAAGTAAAAAATATTCTAATTTGAATATCTAAAACTTTCAAATGCATATACAATAAAGAATTATTTCAATGACACTTTAGCGTTATTTAAAGGAAAATTAACCTTTTATGTACTGAATTATGAATTCGTGAAAATTTCATCTTCCAAAGCAATTTTCATGAATTTTTGAAAATAAATTGGAAGATTTACATAATTATTTAATAAATCTTAGAAGGATTGAAGGATTTAAAAGGATTAATTAAATTTGAATTTATAGGGATTTTGTGTAATATTTATAACCACTCTCAAATCTTTTATTTTAAATATTTTTCTTAGTATTTTGTAGAATTAGGAAATCTACAAATATAATGTTCTTACAATAGAAATTTAGAAATATTTTCGAATTGGAAAATTCTGTCTCCTTCCTCTCCCCCCCCCCCCCCCCCTGCTTCCAATGCCAAGAAAGCTGAAAAGACGCAAAGACCAAAGAAATCATCCTTAAAAAAATATTTTTGTTTTGTGTAACCCATAATGCTTTTGGAACATGATAAAGTAATACATCTATAACTCATTCTAAACTGTATTACTACTAATTGATGCATTAAATTAATTTTATAACAAGTTATTTTAATGGTACTTATAAGTACCGTATAAAGGGTTAAAGGGACAATTTTTTCTGTACCGAAGGCTGCGAGCAGCGCCGTGTTAATTCCCAATAAATTAGGAGCTTATGTTTCTTGCTAATTCTTTTGGCGTGAACTTTCTGTTGTAATCTTACTTTAATTTAACTTAAAGACATTGCAAATAAAATGAATATTTCTTATTGGTACAGCATATTTTAATTATCTTGCAGATAAAATTATGAATTTTAACATAGTTTGTAGCAAAAACAAAAAGTCCCGTTAAACAACAAATTTTTAATGTAGAGGAAACCTAAACAAGCAATTTTGTCATAGAATGTGTAGCTGGAAATGGCGCGTTTAAGCGCTGGTGACTAAATTGTAGTTTACATAATTTCATTGTTCTAATCATAAAAAATCAAAGGATAATCTTTTTGATTAGCAAAACACATAATGCATATATATATTTTTTTTTTAGGTCAGAAAAATATTTTTTTTAAATTATTGTTTTGGAGATTTATTATTCACTTTCCGTCATTTTTGACGAGGATTATATACTAGTTTTAAAGAAAACTTGAATAGGGTGAGCAACGTAAGTAAACATTTTTAAATCATTATATGTACTTCTTTTGAAGATTTTCAATAGGGGGCGGGTGTGTGTTTTGTATGTTGTTCATATTTCATTGTCAGTGTCATTCGTTTTGATCGATAATTTTTATGATAATTGTTTTCATCTCTAATGAAACCGAAGCAGGTCAAGTCGTTTATTTTTTTTATATATATAATTTGTGTGACACCTTTCTTGAGTAAAAGAATATATTTCTGAGTATATATTGATAATATTTATCAGAAGTAGGTAATTTTCTGTTTATTGCAGCTGTAAAAACATTTTAGTCGATAATTCTTTTTTTTTTTTTTAGTTCTAATTTTATTTAGCATGTTTAAAATGGTGTATTTTAACGTCGGAATAATAATTTTCACATGGGAGTTGTTGAGTCACATATGGATAAATATATTTTTGCAATCGAATAGAACTTATAATTTTCCGGTAAACGTATTACATTTGAAGTTATAAGTGATTCATTTCATCTTACGATATTTATCGTTCGTTAGCGTCTGAAAATTACGTTTAAAACACATAATCTGAGAGAATTTTATAAACGTTCCTTTTTCTTTACCTAAACATAGAAACTTCAAACTTTCTGTAAAAGAATACCTATCAATTTTATGCGTTTACGAAAAAAATGCTTTAGACAGTAGCCAGTCTGAATTTGAGAATATCCTTAAATTTGTTTTCAAACTGTTCATATTGTCGGCAGAATAGCTCGATTTTTCCTGAACACACTTAAAAATGTTTCAATTGTGTCAAAAGTTTCGATTGTGACACATAAATCGGTATAACAACATTGACAACAAAAGGGGGTATTCCATTAATAAGCGACATCATCGTAAAAAACAGAAAAAAAAAATATATTTCTTTAAACGCGCAAACTTTAAAAATATGTAATGAAAAATACGTTTTAACAAGAAAGAAAAATCTTCAGTCACGCACAGATAACACTAACCTGCAAAATTTGGGTCGTGTCATATTTTTTAGCTTTTGATAATTAATTCTTATGTATTTTGTAGCGCTGAATCCGAAAATGATCTTCGTTTTTTACTATCACGACAGGATGTTTTTGCAAATCGTAAATTTCTGAGGAAAAAAAATAAAACAAAAATAGACAAAATCTGATGCATGAAATATAAATACGATTGCTGTGTTTTTATCTTTTAATAATTGTTTTTTGTGTATTTTTTAAACCCTGATCCAAAAATAACCTTCATTTTGAATCATCACGTCATCACTTTTCGCAAATCGTAAAATTTCAAAGTGAAAAAGTGAAAAGTTAAAAGTGTATCCCTTTCCTACCCCTCGTCGGACCCCTGAGCTGTTTAGCTATCCTCTTTAGCATCCTTAGCATAAGCAAAAAAATATTAATAAATTATTGAATTAAACAAATTAAATATAAAAATTAATTACATCTATTTTATAGCATCGGATTTTTGCTTTTTTTTTTCTAACATTGAAATTTTTGATTTACGAAACTTTCTGACGTGATGGCTATAAATGAAGGTTATTTTCAGATTTAATGCTAAAAAGTACATAAAAATAAATTATCAAAATTTAAAAACCACATCCATCACATCTATTTTATAGTATCGGAATTTTGCTATTTTTTTTACTTTGAAATTTACGATTTGCAAAAAATCCTGACATGATGGTTAAAAATGACGGTCATTTTCGAATTCAGTGCTAAAAATTCATGCAAATACATTATCAAAAGTTAAGAAACACAAACATCTACTCTATCTTTTAGTATAAGATTGTTACTATTTTCTGATTTTTACCATTGAAATTTACGATTTGCAAACAATCCTGAAATGATGGTTAAAAATGAAGATCCTTTTCGTGTTCAGCGCTAGAAAATACATGAATATTAATTACCAAAAGTTAAAAAATACACAATCATCGCATGTTTATGTTATGAAACACTTTCTATCATATTCAGAATACAGTAATACAACTAGTAAGGTGATAGATAAATTGCAAGAAAATAATTTGGTAAACGGCACAATTGAAAATCTAATTTTCGAAATTTCCAACTATAGTCGGAAATATATCCAAATTATTTTGTGCTGTATATTAGTTATAGATTTGTATATATACTATGTATAATGTTTAATTCAGTTAGGAAACTCATGGCACATTTAAAAATTCAGCAATTTCCGTGAATCAACGGAAATGCTACTAGAATTATTTTATGCAGCTTGGTATATATCTGAATAATTTATACACAAAAATGCATCTCTTTATTTTTGAAATAAGGAAACTGACGTTTTTGTCTCTGCCGTGATTGAATTTATGGCGACAGAGGCTCTTTCTCGTCTTATTTAAAAAAAAAAAAAAAAAAAAATCATGAAAAAATATTAAATACTTTTATAGAAAAATATACAACAAACATGTTGAAGGAAACAGTTATAAATAGAAGAATTATTTTAAGGGTTGTTTAATATTGAAACACATCAAAGTACTTAATTTATAAAAGATTTATAGGATGAAATACCATGCACAGTAATTTAGTCATTTTTGTAGGCACATAGTTGACTAGATTGTGATTTGCAGTATAAAATATTTTTTATTGTCTAATTTTGTATTTTTTTTTTTTTTTTTTTTTTTTTTTTCAAAATTTCATTATCCGAATTGAGATTTATTTAATACTTCGAAAATTTAATTTTTTATCTACTGCTCAAGATTTCAAAAAAGCGCAAACAATAATATTTCCATGCATCTTTCAGCTGGATAATATACTTACACGTAAATATCAAAAAAGAAAGAAAAATTTAATTTTTTTAATTATTAAATGCAAAAGGAATTTAATAAACAAAATTATGTTATATTTAAAAAAGCCAAAGTAATAATTTTGCCAAACACATTTTACTTGAAAATATATTCACATAAGATATTAAAAGCGAGAGAAAAGTATAAAATAATTAAATTAGTTGGCGTTAAAAGCACTAAATGGGGGGAAATTTAATGATATTTAAAACGTCGTAATTTAAATGATTTTTTATAACGTCTAAAAATAAAACTTTTCTTTTAGACGTTTTTAGAATCAGGAGGCAACAAAACTTTTTTTTACTTCAGCATTTTATATAAGACAACTTTCAATTGACTGATGGATCATACTTAATCAAAAACGAAATTAAGAGCAAGATGTTGCAACATCAATGAAGCGGCCTTGGTATTCAAAAAATTCCTAGTGAAGGAGAAATGAATTGCTATCCAATTACAGATTATTCATAATTGTCCTGATAATATCATTCAATATTCCGAACTTATGTAATCTTTTGAAAACAGAGCAAATTAGCTTATTTTTATGCCTGTGTGGACTGAATGGAGATTGGCGAGGGTAGCTAGTAGGAAGAGATCAGACTAATATTTACTAATGTATTTAATTTGAAAGGCATACCACAATTGAAAACGCATTTTCAGCTATTATTGCTCAAAGACAGTACAGTAACATAATTATTTTTTGAGCCTCTGTAAATTAAGACTCCTGTCCCTGCCTTTGAAGATACTCACGAGCCAGTGCTAATCATATGAGGAGGGATTTTCCTAATATCTCGTTTGCATTTCGACATTTTTAATTTTTTTTTTTTTTTTTTTTTTTTTTTTTTTTTTTTTTTTTGCATTGATTAGTCGAGATCCGTCTCTACGTCGCATCTTTTTTACTTTTTCGATTTTGGTTGCAGATACTTTTTAGAATGGCACTTTCATTTTCAGAACCGGTTTTGAAAGTGAAAGTAACTTTATTAAAAATATCTGCGACCAAAATCGAAAAGTAAAAAAATGTGCGATGTAGAGACGGACCTCGGCTATCCAATGCAACAAAAAAATATTTAAAAATGTCGAATTGCGAACGAGATATTAGGAAAATCCCTCCCCATAGGATTAGCACTGGCTCGTGAGTATCTTCACAGGCAGGAGCAGGAGCAGGAGCCTTAACGATATTCAAACCATATTCTATAGTAAGCATCTAGTAGTGCTCAACAGTGTTGTATATCAACTTCAATATGTTTAAAATAGCGTAACATCAGTAATATAGACTGCAAATTAATTTACCCATGGGCAATAACGTAACGAAAAATCTTCTATCTGTCCATCAGTAATATAATAAATGTTTTATATCAATTTCGATGTGTTTGAAATATTGTTACAGATTTAAAGTACACTCCAGACGAATTTTCCCCATAGACTATAATGAAACATAATTCTTTTGAGTGCACTGTAAATGAACACTAATTGTTATACACTTCATTTCAAAAACAACTTATACTATAGTAAATATCAATAACGTATATGAATTACATAGAAATCGGAGTTTTCATCGGTGCTGTATCATCTATTTATAACAGTAATGGCAAACAGACTGCCAGGTACACGGACAAACTGAATGCTTAAATGCTTTTTAAATATGTTGGAAAATGTTAAAATAAGAGCAATTGATGACTCCAATAAAAAAAGCACACTGCGAAAGTTTAAATTTATTTTTCATAGGGAAAATCAAGTATATACGGCCACTGGATGTTTCAGACAATTATTTGTTGACATAGCAATAGTTTTTCGTTTTCCAGCAGCGCGAAATACTGCCTGGATAATATATTTTTCCAAAATAAACAGATTAAAGTTATCAACTCCTATAAAACCAATTAAGAAGCCTGTGTCATACATTAATCTATTAGACAAGGTCATGAACGAGGAAGAATATAAAATTTTAGGACTAGTTCCAAAATCGGATGTTTCGGAATAAAGTGAATTTGAAATCTATAGTTACAAAGTGTGAAATAATTTCGCGAGTATCCACAGCCTCCTTCATAATAATGTTAAAACATAGTTAATAAAAACAATAAATCAACAGGGTAAGCATTATAAAATTGTTAAATTATTAAAATCGAACGCGGATATTATTGTCATACAAACAGACAAGTCAAATAAATTAGCTACTCTGAACGCTAAAGATTACGTTTAAAAAATGGAAACATGCATTAAAGAGATAAAATGCATAAATCTGAAAAAAGACCCTAATGTCAATATTAGTAGAAAAGCACAAGATTTAATCAAAAATGGTAGTAAAAATTAATTAAAATGAAATTTCCCTTATGTTAGTGGGACTTCTTAAAGATCACAAAGAGAACCCCACCTCCCACCGCAGGCCCATTGTGAGGAAACGCTCAGCTCCCACCTATGGAATTGAAAAAGCATTTGTGACGTTCCTGAAAACAATAGTTTTTTCACCCTCGAATTACGTAATTGATTTATAACAGAATTAATGAGAAAATTATAGATATCATAGTAAATCATAACAGTATACTTGCTAGTTTAAACGAAGTTTCACTCTACCCATCAATAGACATCAGTGAAATTGTTAAAATTATAGAATTATTCATCGATAATATCCAAGTTTTTACTAACGACACACAGATCACATTAAAGTCAGCTATGAGTGTAATCAAGCAAAATAATGTATTTATTCTTAACTATAGGTTTTACAGACAAACTGAAAGAGTCCCAGTGGGGCAACCCATTTCAGGTTTAATGGCGAAACTGAAGTAAGTTTGAGCTCGAAGTAGCTAGGAGTCGTTCGGTAGCTTCATCGCCCCGACCCCGCGCCGACGAGCGGCACCTCTTCGTACGCAGCCCTTTATTCATCCACTTATTCCGACTCTTTTCCGGAAGCAAGATTCGTAGGTCCCCAGCCACGTCCCGACTATAAGACATTCTAGCGGAAGTCAGAATGAAAAAAAAATCAAAAATTGAAACCGGACAAATTTAAAAGGGAAATTACGCAAATTAACACGTTCACGCCGGCGCGGTGGGTCACACTCGATTGTCTCAGAGTTGTCAAGTCTCAATCTTTTTACACACCACTCTTATTTTAGAGAAAATGTTGTTCCTTTAAATCGCCCAATTGTTCTAATTAGATAAAACAACATTTTCTGTATTAAAATACTGGTAGTCACAAAGCCGGAGACTTGGCAGCTCTGAGACAGTCAAATGTGACCCACCGCGCCGCACTGTTAAAAATTTGCAGCATTCTGGCAGGTCATTTGACCGTTTTTTTCCGAAAACGGTTACACAACCATAATTTTAACACTATTCTGACTATATTATTGGCCATTTTACGGTCAGAATATAGTTAAATTATGGTTATGAAACCGTTTTTTCAAAAAACGGTCGAACGACCTGCCAGAATGCTGCAAAATTTTTAACAGTGCGGTGTGAATGTGTTAAAGACACCGAAAAGCGGGAAGGGAGGGCTCGGGGGCGATGAAGCTACCGAACGACTCCTAGCTACTTCGAGCTCATTATTAGTCTAATTAATACCTTTGAAAAAACAAATAAGGGAAAATTTTGAATTAAAACCAACGCTGTGGATCTGATACGTACGTGTTAAAAATTTGCAACATTCTGGCAAGTCATTTGACCGTTTTTTCCGAAAACGGTTACACAACCATAATTTGAACACTATTCTGACCATATTATTGGCCATTTTATGGTCAGAATACAGTTAAATTATGGTTATGAAACCGTTTTTTCAAAAAAACGGTCGAATGACCTGCGAGCATGCTGCAAAATTTTTAACACTGTAGACGATGTGTTTATGATTTGAAATAATGGCATACAAACCTTGAAAAATTGTAGGTTGTTACGATATTTGGATTCAGAACTAAAAAAAAAAAAAAAACCATTGATGAAAGAAACATAGAAAGGTGAATATACAGAAAGAATTTCAGATCGAATCCCATCTCTTATGACTACAACTCTTTCAAATATAAACTCACTGCTTGCAGATTCTACATAAAACAAGAGTTTGGTATTTGCACTGAAAGGTATCTACAAAAGGAAATAAATATAATTAAACACGTCGCAACAGAAAACGAATTTTTCTCTTAATACGTAAATAAATAGGTTTGTGGAGTAAAACATAAAAATCGAAAGGAAAGACTAAACATGAGTGAACTTAAAATCTGTAGCATCGATTAATTACAGTGTTAACTAGTTGGATGTGCCAATCCCAAAACTTTCTTCTATCTTGTACATATTAATATTTTAAAAAGTAGTTACACGTGTTAATACTTCAATATTATTAGTTCAATGCTATACCAACTTTCCTTTTCTTCTTAAATTTCTGCTTCAGTCAAATAAACGGACTAAAAACAAGTTAATCTGTGTCATGATATTTGTTAAAATTAATAGTTTTTCTTCATTCTGTTGTTATCAGCTGTTTGCGAATAGCCGGCTTAGCAGGAAGCGGGTTCCCGCCGCTGCGCGAGCAACCGATGGACGATAGAACTACGAAAAATCAAGAAAAGTATACAAAAATCGCTATCACAGAGCCCCTTTACCGCGCAATATTTCCAAATTCGAGAAGGACCTATTGGCCATATCCAAAATTATGCACAAAAAATTTGGTTCAATTGTATGCATAATTTTATACACTTTTCAATGGTACAATAAAGAAAATGGCACAAACATGGCTATTATAGCGCCCCCCTTCCGGCAGATTTTTTTTCAAATTCAGGGAGGACTTCCTTGCCATAGCAAGAAACATACACAAACTATTTGGTTCAATTCTATGCATAACTTCATACACTTTTCGATGGTACAATATTCAAAATCGCACAAAAATCGCTATTACAGCGTCCCCTACCTTCGAATTTTTTTCCAAATTCATGGAGGACCTACTTGCTATAACCAAATACTTAAAATTTTTTTTTGGTTCTATTCTATGTATAACTTCATACACTTTTCGATGGTACAATATTCGAAATCGCACAAAAATCGCTGTTACAGCGCCCCCTACCGGCGATTTTTTTCCAATTTCAGGAAGGACCCACTTGCCATATCCAAATACTTAAAATAAAAAATTTGGTTTTATTGTATGCATAACCTCATACATTTTTGGATGGTACAATATTCAAAATCGCACAAAAATCGCTATTACAGCGCCTCTACCGGCGATTTTTTTCCAAATTCAGGGAGGATCTGCTTGCCACAGCCAAAAACTTAAAATAAAAATTTGGTTGAATTCTATGCATAACTCCATACACTTTTTGATGGTACAATGGCGACAGGCAGACGGACAGACGGACACACGGACACACGGCCAGACAGACATTTTCTATAAACATGTTTTTTGGGACCTCTGACCCCTAAGTGCTTGTCAGCTGCGCTTGATAATATGGCTAAGTAACCGTTTTCTTAAGAAACGGTCGAATTGCTCGAAAGTTTGCTGCAGATTTTTAACAGTGTACTAGATTTAAGTGAAAGACAGAGATACACCTTAAAGAAATTTTATATTAATTTAATAGCCAAGCCTCCAATAAAACTAAAAGCTTTATTTCCGGGAAAAATCGATCCCGTACCTGACAATGAAATTGCAGGTGTCTATTTTATCCTATTTAAAACGGAAAAACGAAATAATTTAAGCTATCTAGGTATGACCATTCGAAAATTCAAAGAAAGATTGAGGGAGAACATGAGAGATATCAAGTTCATCCGATCATCTACGACATTTTCAAGATTAAGTCATCGACAGAATATAAAAATAGATTTCGAAAATGAAAAACTTTTAATACCTACATTAGATTATTATACTTTAAAAATTAGGCAATCATTGGAGATTTTGATTAATATAAATAGTGTATGAAAGGATGTTTTATCCTATGGCATACCTGATATTTCGTTCAATATTTTGAAAATATCATACACTTCATCATCGGAACGTACCAATTTCATATACACCCCCAATAATATAATGACCCTTTTTTCGCAAACTGGCATATAAATAGCACAGCGAAAGCGACATTCCAGTAAAGCTACCCCGTGAAAAATTATAATGTTTGTGATCGAAAGATCTCGAGGTTAATGTAACATCTTTCTTTACATATGATTTTAATATCAATGGTTTTAATTTTTTAACACGAGTTCATTTGTAATGGGATAATAAATTAATTTTAAGCACGTTTTGGTAAATACATAATTATTTTAGTTATATTAACGTACGCAAGGAGAATAGGACATTCCACTCTAATTTCTTTTTGAATTTTTCTATTATATATTTTCCGTTCTTAAAAATTTTGCTTCGTCTAGTATCTTTTGAAATTTAACACAATTCAGCATATTAATATATTTTCAAAGATTCATGAATGATTTTTATATACAGTGATATTAAAATTAGAAATGGATGACAAATATTAGATAACTAAATCCTTTAATATTGAGCAAATTGCAGAAAAAAAATTATACTTTTTTTTAAATGGTGTGTAAAATCTCAAAATGAAACTCTATATAAATAAAAAAAAGACAAAATTTGCTATCTTGTTCTAAAAGGTCATGGGTGAATTCCACTTACGAATATGAAAAAAATCGCTTTAGAACGTGAAAACATGCCGAAAATACCAAAACATAAATAAACCGATTGAAAATCTGAGTCTTAGTTACATTAGGGCCCTACGTCTATCAGAAAACACATTTACAAGCTGCGCACAAGCGATGAATTTTTATAAACACCCCCCTCACACAGACATGCACGCAAGCACAGAAATACTTTATTACTTTCTTCTATCTTCAATTGAAGAAAGTATCGGAATCGAAATTTTTTTCGACTTCCGGTTTTCGACGGATTTACATGTTTTTGGGGTCAGAGATCCCAAAAAACATGTTTATAGAAAATGTCTGTCCGTCCGTGTGTCCGTATGTCTGTGTGTCTCTGTGTCCGTCTGTCCGTGTGTCCGTCTGTCTGTACCATCAAAAAGTGTATGAAGTTATGCATAGAATTGAACCAAATTTTTATTTTAAGTTTTTGGCTATGGCAAGCAGATCCTCCCAGAATTTGGAAAACATTCGCCGGTAGGGAGCGCTGTAACAGCGATTTTTGTGCGATTTTGAATATTGTACCATCCAAAAGTTTATGAAGTTATGCATCGAATTGAACCAAATATTTATTTTAAGTTTATGGCTATGACAAGCAGGTCCTCCCTGAATTTGAAAAAATTGCCGCTAGGGGGCGCTGTAATATCGATTTTGCATATTGTACCATCGAAAAGTGTATGAAGTTATGCATAGAATTGAACCAAATTTTTATTTTAAGTTCTTGGCTATGGCAAATAGGTCCTTCCTTAATTTTGAAAAATTCGTCGGTAGGGAGCGCTTTAATAGCAATTTTTGTGCTATTTTGAATATTGTACCATCGAAAAGTGTATGGAGTTATGCATAGAATTGAGCCAAATTTTTTGTGTTTCTTTTTGGTCATGGCATGAAGGTCATCCCTGAAATTGGAAAATTCCTGCTAGAAGGGGGCGCTATAATTACGATGTCTGTACCATTTTCTTTATTGTACAATCGAGAAGTGTATAAAATTATGCATACAATTGAACCAATTTTTGTGCATGTTTTTGGCTTTGGCCAACAGGTCCTCCTTGAATTTGGAAATATCGCGCGGTAAAGGGCTCTGTGATAGAGATTTTTGTATACTTTTCTTGATTTTTCGTAGTTCTATTGTCCATCGGCGGCTCGTGCAAAGGCGGGAACTCACTCCCTGATAAGCCGACTATTCGCAAACATCTGATAACAAGAGAATAAGGAAAAACTATTAATTTTAACAAATATCATGATAGATATTAACTCGTTTTCAGTTCATTTAATTGACTGAAGCAGTAATTTAAGATGAAAATCAAAGTTGATATAGTAATGAACTAATAATATTGAAGTATTAACATGTGTAACTAGTTTTTGAAATATTAAGATGTATAAGACAGAAGAAAGTTTTGGGATTGGAACATCCAAATTTTTATTTTAAGTTTTTGGCTATAGCAAGCAGGTTTTCCAAGAATTTGGAAAATATTCGCCGGTAGGGGGCGCTGTAACAGCAATTTATGTGCAATTCTGAATATTGTGCCATCCAAAAGTGTATGAAGTTACGCATAAAATTGAACCAAATTTTTATTTTAAGTTTTAGGCTATGGCAAGCATATCCTCCCTGAATTTGGAAAAAAATCGCCGGTACGGGGCGCTGTAACAGCGATTTTGAATATTGTACCATCCAAAAGTGTATGAAGTTATGCATAGAATTGAACCAAATTTTTATTTTAAGTTTATGCATATGGGAAGCAGGTCCTGCCTGAATTTGGAAAAAAATCGCCGGCAGGGTGCGCTATAATTGCGATGTCTATATCATTTTCATTACCATCGAAAATTGTATGAAGGTATGCATAGAATTGAACCAAATTTTTTGTGTACGTTTCTGGCTATGGCAAACAAGTCTTCCCTGAATTTGAAAAAATATGCCGGAAGGAGGGCGTTGTAATAGCGATGTTTGTGCCATTTTTTTTATTGTACCATCGAAAAGTACATACAATTATGCATACAATTCAACCACATTTTTTACTTTCTTCTATCTTCAATAGAAGAAAGTATTGTAATCGAAATTTTTTTCGACTTCCGGTTTTCGACGGATTTGCATGTTTTAGGGGTCAGAGATTCCAAAAAACATGTTTATAGAAAATGTCTGTCTGTCTGTGTGTCCGTCTGTCCGTCTGTCTGTCGCCATTGTACCATCAAAAAGTGTATGAAGTTATGTATAGAATTAAACCAAAATTTTATTATAAGTTTTTGGCTATGGCAAGCAGGTCCTCCCGGAATTTGGAAAACATTCGCCGGTAGGGGGCGCTGATATAACAATTTTTGTGCGATTTTGAATATTGTACCATCCAAAAGTGTATGAAGTTATGCATAGCATTGAACCAAATTTTTAGTTTAAGTTTTTGGATATGACAAGCAGGTCCTCCCTGAATTTGGAAAAAATTCGCCGGTAGGGGGCGCTGTAAATGCGTTTTTGTGCGATTTTGAATATTGTACCATCGAAAAGTGTATGAAGTTAAGCATAGAATTGAGCCAAATTTTTAGTTTAAGTTTTTGGCTATGGCAAGCAGGTCCTCCCTGAATTTGGAAAAAATTCGCCGGTAGGGGGCGCTGTAATAGCGATTTTTGTGCGATTTTGAATATTGTACCGTCCAAAAGTGTATGAAGTTATGCATAGAATTAAACCAAATTTTTATTTTAAGTTTTTGGATATGGCAAGCAGGTCCTCCATGAATTTGCAAAAAATCCGCCGTTAGGGGGCGCTGTAATAGCGATTTTTGTGCGATTTTGAATATTGCACCATCGAAAAGTGTATGAAGTTATGCATAGAATTGAACCAAAAAAAATTTTAAGTTCTTGGCTATGGCAAGGAGGTCCTCCCTTAATTTGTAAAAAAATCGCTCGTAGAGGGCGCTGTAATAGCGATTTTTGTACAATTATTGTGCCATTTTGAATATTGTACCGCCGAAAAGTGTATGAAGTTATGCATAGAATTGAACCAAATTTTATGTGTTTATTTTTGGTCATGTCACGAAGGTCCTCCCTGAATTTGGAAAAATTCTGCCGGAAGGGGGCACTATAATTGCGATGTCTATACCATTTTCATTATTGTACCATCGAAAAGTGTATGAAGTTATCCATATAATTGAACCAAATTTTTTGTGCATGTTTCTGGCTATGGCAAACAAGTCCTCCCTGGTCTTGAAAAAATTCCGAAAGAAGGCGGCGCTATAATTCCGATCTTTGTGCCATTTTCATTATTGTACCATCGAACAGCGTATAAAATTATGCATACAATTGAACCAAAATGTTTGTGCTTGTTTTTTGGCTTTGGCCAACAGGTTCTCCTTGAATTTGGAAATATTGCGCGGTAAAGGGGCTCCGTGCTAGCGATTTTTGTATACTTTTCTTGATTTTTCGTAGTTCTATTGTGCATCGGCGGCTCATGCAGCGGCGGGAACTCGCTTCCTGCTATGCCGGCTATTCGCAAACAGCTGATAACGACAGAATAAGGAAAAATTAATAATTTTAACAAATATCATGATATAGATTAACTCGTTTTTAGTCCGTTTAATTGACTTGAGCAGAAATTTAAGATGAAAATCAAAGTTGGTATAGTATTGAACTAATAATATTGAAGCATTAACATGCGTAACTAGGTTTTGAAATATTAAGATGTATAAGATAGAAGAAAGTTTTGGGATTGGCACATCCAACTAGTTCGTGCATGTTTTTGGCTTTGGCCAACACGTCCTCCTACAATTTGGAGATATTGCGCGTTAAAGGGGCTCTGTTATAGCGATTTTTGTATGCTTTTCTTGATTTTTCGTAGTTTTGTTGTCCATCGGCGGCGCGTGCAGAGGTGGAAACTCGCATTTTTGCTAATCCGACTAATCGCAAACATCTGATAACAACAGAATAAGCAAAAACTGTTAATTTTAACAAATTTCGTGATATTGATTAACTCGTTTTTAGTTCGTTTAATTGACTGAAGCAGAAATTTAAGATTAAAACCTAATTTGGGATAGTAATGAACTAATAATATTGAAGTATTAATATGCGTAACTAATTTTTGAAATATTATGTATAAGATAGAAAAGTTTTAGGATTGGCACATCCAACTAGTTTTATTAATACATATTCTTGCGGTAGCACCTTAAATTTTAAATGACACCCGTACTGTAGCACAAAAGAATGCTTACTTTATATTATCTGCAGCATAGAGGTCTGCACGGGCCAGGGCTTGGCCCGAGGCCCGTCCCCGGCCCAGCCCGTGAGCCGGGCCGGGCCGACAGAATTAGGACAATTTTTTCAACGAGCCGGGCCGGGCCGACAAACAAAATAAACGGGCCGGGCCGGCGAAAAGATTGAACGGGGCTGGAGGGCCGGGCCGATAAATAAATTAATCGGGCCTATCGGCCCAATATAAGAATTCAAGCGAAGGAGATAAAATACGAGACTTTCAATGAATATGATTTTCACGAGACGTATAAACGTGCGTGAAGAGCCGAGGCGAGTTTATCAACATCAATACAGAAATGTAACATGTCCGTCGAAGAGATCGGCATCTACAGTTACAAGATGTCTGATTCCGAGTTTAATTTTTTTCAGCAGACTCGTGCCGGATCGGAACTGGTATTAATCGATTTCAGGATGTGCAGGACAGTCATTATGTTTTGTAGTATTAGTAGTGATAATGAACTTCTCTTAACAGTATCTTTGGAAACATACCTTAAGGTGGTTCTCATATTCAATGCTCAACAATGCGAAACTTTCAGACACATTTTCGGACTCATTTTTAACTATAAAGCATAAAATTGACAGGCCTGACTATTGAAGGCATTTGGGAACGAATAGCTTTTTCCATATTTGATAAATTACTTACAGAGATAACAGAGATTCTTGTCACGTGACTGTACGTTCTTCTCCTTTCCTGCGCTATCGCTTCCGGAAATTCCATTCAAAACGCTAACTTCGGCAGTATTTTCAGAAAGATATATTGCTTTTAACTATGAAACAAAAAACAGACTTTACATAGCTTCTGAATAAGAATACCTGACAATCTTACGCGTTTCCGAAAAGAAATGAATTCATAAATGTGTCGAAATGCATCTCCTTTGGATTTGAGAAAAGCCTTAAGAATGAGAAAAATATTTTCACAAATCTACTTTTTATTATACAGCTTCAAAAGTTATCATGTTTTTAATCTTTTATTCTGAACTACATTATCTTTTAATGAATCGTTATTTGAATTTTGAAATGTCTGTAGACACGATGACTAAAACACTGTAAGTAATCGTTAATGTTTACTATTGTGTGTTTTCTGTTTTGCGAACATGATAGTAATCTAAAATATACTGTAAAATGTTTCCATAAATATGTATGTAGTATTCATTAAAAGAATCGTAATTGTATGTTGAGAAAAAACGGATTTTTTTGTAGAAATTGTGTCGGGCCGGGGCAGGCCTGTTTTCAGTGATTTTTGTACAGGCCGGGCCGAGCCGAGAACTGTGAAAATGCAAACGGGCCGGGCTCGGGCCGAACTTTCAATTTTTACACCGGGCCGGGCCAAGATAGTTTTTGTTCGGAGCGGGCCGGGACCGGGCCTGGAAATACCGGCCCGTGCAGACTTCTACTGCAGCATCAGAGCATTTATAGATGTTCGAGACAAAAATTAGATTAAAACTTCTACTGAGTGCTAAAAGTCTACTTTTTCTACCGATGTCATTATCCTTAATCGTAGAAGAAGGCTTGTTTTATAGAGCACTGAAATTGCCTGATCTAAATAATCATTTTTAGCCTCACTAATTTATTTAAACTCATTTAATTAATGTTATACTAGCAGGCTGTACAAGCTACACTCGTCAGTTTATCCAAAATAACGTTGAATCGAAATAAATATATCGGTGATTCTGTTAAAACAATATGGACATTTACGTAAAATGTTCTTTTGCAATGGTGAAAAGGCTACGAGTGCCATTGCGCTAGTATATTTTCTAATGCGACAGACAATTTTGAACTCTTAAAGACATACTCTTTTACCCAATCATATACAAGTAAGATTTTATACAGAACGATAAAAATATGTGCAATGTATTAAACATATCCCGGAAAATGTATCTAAAAAACAGTGCAAGTTCCATGAAAATCCGCCCAACAGAACTTTTTAAAAAGGCTAATCTTTCACAATCACGTCACTTGATTAAAGATCTTTTTCCACAATTTTATAATTACGCAAAATAGAAAAACAGAATGATATGTTATATACTAACCATTCCCTGAATAATTATATAACTAACAGTGAAAGTTCCATCGAAATCCTTTCAGCAGAATCTTTTTAAAAGGCTAATCTTTTATAGTCGGATTAATCTATTTACAGAACTTTCCCTTACAATTATATTACTAAGTAACGTAGAATGATGTGTTATACTCTAAAATCTTTCCGGAAAAATTACTTAACAGTGCAAATTCTAGCAAAACCCGTCCAGTAGAATTCGAGTTATCAGCAGCCGGAACAAAATCCCCATTTACATTTTATATATATAGTAGATAGATGGGAAAAGATCTATAACAGAAAGTTTATAGTATTTATATTTGAATGCCAAAATTTCCAATTGGTAATCTTTGCATTTTTTAATTTTAGAAAATTTCTGAAGAAAAAAGGCGAAAATTACTTTAAAAGAATAGTGGTAATCAAAAAGAGAAGTACGCAACTTGTGTAAACAATATTGGCATAAATTGTTATTTATTTAAAGACACAGTACCTGCTTACATACAATCTGTCTCAAAAGTTTGTGTACAACAAGAAAATGTCGTTTTTTTATATAATAACACAAAATTAAACAAAAGCATATTATTTACTTATTAGATTCTGTAAAATTATTCAAATAAATGATATCAAAATGAATAAATGTGTACACAGCTATCATAAACTCTACTTGTCTGAAACTATATAATGTATCAAAAGTATACGCACAATGGGGAAATATATATAATTTACAGGATGTTATTTAATAAAAATATTTCTTTGAATGCGGATAACCTCAAATATTCGTGTTTGGTTGAATCAATGTTTTCGAAATATTATTGGAGGCACCGAATTGCACGATTTTTCAGTGACCAATTTAAATTCATTTAGTAGTGTCATATAGCTTCCCTTTCTTACTTCACGGATAAAGATACAAGAAATGTTCTCATTTCGGTATAAGTCCGGGATTGAAGCTGACCATACAATAATAATTCGGAAGGAAAACTATTGTTTCTTAGTATTTGAGTTCTGGTTTTATGCATAGTATTGCACCAATCTCCATTCATAACCGCCTAAGATGCCCCCATATAGAAAACTTGTTCTTGTGTCTCTTGAAGTTTTGTAAAATTTGTTTCCATCGAGAAATGTCAGGCAGGATTAAACAATAAAGACAATCGCCCTCCAAATCATTAGAAAGGCACCGCAATGCCGTTTTCTGAAAATAGTTCTTGGCTGTGTTCTGATGCAAATAAGAAAATATTATTAATTGCGCTGTCTTTGGAACAGTAGTTTAAAAGATTATCTCGAAATTTCAAATAAATCTAACATGTACGTGTAAATATATATTTTAATGTAAATTTTTTGGCAATATTATTTGGCTATTTGAAATAGGACGTAATTCCAATCGCATTTACTGCTTTTAACACATATTAAATAATTAATTGTTTTATAGTTTTTTTTCCTCTTTAAATATCCACATGTATAAACAAATTTTATGATGTAATTTTTAATATTTTCCTGCTTTTAACACAGAATCATTTAATTCTAATTTCATAAGGGGTTTTTTTTCTGTTTATAATAATCACGTGTAAATAAATTTTCAGTTTAAAGGAAATATTATAATTTGAGAAGCTTTTACAATTTTGGCAACAATTAAAAATAATAACCTTTTCTAAAATATGTAAAAAATATCTCTGGAAATGTTGAAAATTTGAATTTTAAAATGGAAATAAACCTTAAAAAAATGTGTCAAATTAAAATAATAAATGCAGTATGCACACCAGGAACTTCTACTGTATAAAATGATCTAAATATTATTAAATTGCTATGGATATATTTTGCTCCAAAAAACTTTTTTTAATTTAACGATTTTGAGCAAATTTAACTTTAAATATCTCTAAAAATAATTCGTCGATTTGAAAACTGTCTGCATCAGCGTGTTTATCAAACATTTCTTTGTAATACCACCGATTTTCGTATTTTTGTATGCAATAGTTTTCTTAATATTAACGAAGAAAGACCCCAGGTCACAAAATATTCAAAACCGGCACCGGTGACAGCGTTAGTTACTTTTTTTTTTTTTAGAATAGAGAGATTAGAAATTGGCAGGCGACACCGATTCTGTTCATATTTACTTTACTTAAATATATAATATCATTGTAAATAGTTTATCTCGTTCATCAAGAAGCATTAAAACTATGTTTCATTGAACTAAAAAGGTCTGAAATAACGGTTACGAAATAATCCCCACATAAATGCTGTGACATATGAATAACTTTCGTAAGAAAACGTGTTGTTATTTCTTAGAAATATGCGAGGGTTATCTACTACATAATAGTAGGGTGTTATTTATGAATTATCAGGTTCATATAATAGATTTACTTACGTTTTACTGATTTAAAGTCATTGAAGAAGGATGGAGTTTATAAATTTGAACTACGTGAACCAATGGAAAGTTGCCAAATGTCGCCGAATTACGTGGCTCATTAGGAATACCTGATTAGGAAAGAAATAATCAAATATGTACTTAAAAGAATCTGTTTACTCATTGTCAGATCATTATTTCTCATTTTATTCACAGGGACAATAGATATAGAAAATATAATAGGAAATATCATTATAATACAGCAAATCTTGTAGAAAAAAGACTACTAATCATTATATTTTTAATGCATATTTTACTTTGTTGTAAACATTGAATATTTGATCAGGTTTTAAAAAAAAGTAGCATACTTTTCAGAAAATGAATTTCGTTGTGTTTCTATTTCCAAAAACAACGGCAACAAAAACAGAAGAGCCATATTATTGTTTTACACGGTTTGCATTTCCTTTCAAATTCTCCGATAACCGAAAAGCATTAAAATAAAACTTTTGAGGATGCTTTTAAAAGATGCACGATAAATTAATAAGTATACAGATAAGTTTGTGAACACATAAAAATTAAACAAATTTTTATGTATTGTAATACTAATTAAAATATTTATTAAAGAATCTTTTCCTACATAAAGTATGTAATATGAACTTCAAAAAGTTCACTGTTTTACTTAAAAGTCTACTAAAATAATACAAGTGTGATAATAGTAAATTATACAATGATGTGACAAGTTAAAAATATACGTTTTATTTAAAAGCTTCTAATACTTTATGTCTTCCCAAACTCTTCATCAGAGAATATTATAATAACTAACTGCTGTACATTAATAAAAATACGCCACTTCGATTTGAAAATGAGTGAGCCAATAATTATTAGAATTGAAAGTAGAAGTAGCAGTTTCTTGGAATGAACTGAATTAGATAAATATATATTATTATTAGGTGCAATTCCATTTATTTTATTACATCACTCTATTCTTATACGTCACACTTTTCCTATTTACCACTTGTATATAAAAATTATCTTACAAGACGTTGTTTATTTTTAATTCCAATTTTCTAAAATTAAGTTTTTAATACGCGTTTTGCAATTTGACAATTTTGGAGGGTTTGTTTGTCTGTTTGTTTTTATTTTGATATCATACGGAAAATATTGTAAATTTCGTGTAAATTCACAAACCAAAGCTCATGTGTAAATTTGAACTACCTATAAAAATCACTGGTTTCTAGAATAAGCCGCTTTTATGAAAATTATGGAAAGAAAATCAAAATACTAATATGTTATTTGCCACGGACTGAAATTATACTTTAACTGAATGAAACGCCATTGGCACAATGTTTTTTTTATTATGCAGCACTAGAGTTTTACTATGTTCTTAGCATCCAGATCAGTGTTTCCCACTTAGCCACAATTTTATTCAAATTTCTAACAGTCTACAGAATATATGTAAATTATGTTTTATTATTTGTTATTATAAATGTCTATCATTAAATAAAACAAACATTACTATACATAAATTCCATTTATTCTATACATAAATTGCAAAACAGTAATAGAACAATAATTTTTTTTTAGGGATTTAAACGTTCTTTTATTTCACAACGAATTATCTGAGTTAAAAATTTTAAGGTACTTCAACAATAGTTGAAAGAAACCGTATTTTATTATCAAAAATTACATAATTTTCTTTAAGTCCATAAGACTTGCACATTAATTCTCAATTGTCTGAAAATCTGCGAAAGTTAAACGATCACGTTTTTTGCCGGTGCTTATAACTTTCCGAGAATAATATTATGCTACGCATTTCTTACATAATTTTTCGAATTTAAAGAAATAAAATATTTATTATTCGGTATATTTCAGGACAAAAAATGCATTTTAAATTTCTATCAGGAGATAAATATATACAGGGGGATCTTTTAAAGGTGACAGTGTTTGGAGCGCCTTGTAGCGCGATCTAATAGCCGAAATGGCACCAAACTTGATATTTAGACTAATCAAGATATGGGAAAAAGGATTCCGTGAAAAAAAAATAGTTCCAAAAATCGCCGCTAGGGAATTTTGTGGCGATTTGCAATGTATAAAATGTGAGAAAAGAAAAATACTAACACATACAATCGTACACTTAAATTATTAATGTTTATTTACTACATTAACTTCCCCGTTGAGGAATTAGACCACATTCAATGCACCGTTCTCAGAAATAACACCGTGCATTCTGTGCACAACGTTCTCCACAGCCGTACGTAACTTATCACGAGGAATATTCCACACTGTCTTTGTTATGTTGTCCTTTAAAATAGACAAATTTGATACTACACCAACATAAACTTGAGATTTCAAATAACCCCAGAGCCAAAAATCGCATGGCGTGAGGTCAGGGGAACGAGGCGGCCATGCAACTGGAAAACCCCGACTTATGACTCTATCATCAGTAAAGTTTTGGCGAAACAGCTGCTTTATCTTATTACTAATGTGTGGCGGAGCACCATCCTGCATAAAGATTGTCTGTTGGAGACGGTTTCTTTGCTGAAGTTGTAGAATAACAAACGTTTGCAGCATTTCGTGGTACCTTTCTGCATTTATGGTGCACGTTTCGGGTCCTGTCGGAGTGATGGTCTCAAAACATAATGGCCCAATTACGAATTCGGATGTGAAACCACACCAAACTGTGACTTTTGGGGAATTTAATGGGATTTCATGCACGGTGTGGGCTGCTCAGAAGCCCAAATTCGGCTATTTTTTGTGTTTACGGACCCATTGAGATAAAAATGGCACTCATCTCCCCACAGAATGTGCCATGCGAAAGCATCATCAATTTCTACCCTGGCAAGAAACGATAGAGAGAATGTCACTCGCTTATCATAATCACTTGGTTTCAGTTCGTGCAAGCGGCTGATTTTGTAGGGGTAAAATCCAATAACGCACCGCTAATCTCTCCATACCATGGAATAATTCATGTCCAATTGTCTAGCTTCACCCCGTGCGCTGCTAGTAACAGCAATGGTTCCCTGCGATTCTTCGACAATTGCAGTTGCCACATCAGTTACTACATCTTCTGATGCTTGTTTACGTCCTCTCCCAGCGCGAATGGTCAGTGACCTCGTTTCCTCGAACTTCTTAATCATTTTCTTAAGACCATTCAGCGATAAAAGCCCCTTTCGTAATTTTTTCTGGTTCGAAATTCTCGAAGAGCTGCGGATGCATTGCATTGATTCATATACTACAGATTCACCAGTTACGCACGTTCCGGTAACGCAACATGTGAGGCATGTCCACTGGAGCTCGTTTACTTTAGCTGAGATTATTTGTCGGAGTGTCTACTACTTACTTTGTGTCTACTACTTGCTTTTATAGCCCCTATTACTGGCGCTGTCATCGCACAACGTTTGCATTTTTCTTTGATACCCGTGTTTTATGATAATTCTCGTTATTGTAAGCTACAACAGCGCCACAAAATGCCTTAGCGGCGATTTTTGGAACTACTTTTTTTTACGGAATACTTTTTCTCCATGTCTTGATTAGTCTAAATACCAAGTTTGGTGCCATTTCGTCAATTAGATCGCGCTACAGAGCGCTCCAAACACTGTCACTTTAAAAAAGATCACCCTGTATATATATATTAAAAAATATTTGCACATTTAGTCGTTGTTATTTTTTTAATGTATATCTCACTTTAAAAAATGCTTCAATTTATGACCATTTTACTGCCACTTGCCCTGTATTTTCAAATAAATTTCCCATGTATCATATATGGGCAATTCAACAGAAAATCATCATTTTTCGTGGGGGAATGAAATTTATAATATGTTTAATTTAAGGTTATGGTCTGTAAACTTGATATTTTTATATTCTATAGACAAATCCTAATAAAAAAGCATTGTAAATTACTGTTTACAAAGTAAGTTAAGTGCCATTATTGTCTTTGTAAAGTAGTAATGTTACGTCGGTTACACAATAAAAGTTATGTCAGTTACACGTGTAAATGCCATTTTTTTCATTTTTATTATTCAGAAATTAATTAAACAAGTTACTGTTATAATTTGGCATTACAGTAAACATCCTCTTATCCGGCATCCTACGATCCGGCACGCTGGATAATTCGGCTCAACTTTCGAAAAAAAAAATAGTATTTCTTGTTCAATCACACATGACGTTTATCATAATCTGGTGGAACTGGGGTGAGTAAAAACATTTCTGTGGATAATTTACGAAATTGTTGAAAAGAAAAATACATTTATATCATTAGAATTAAATACTTTTTTCCATTTCAGTAAAGATTGTTCAACTTGACGCGGAAATTGATATCAGTCATCAAATAATAAATGTGGATCATTAGATTCAAATGTTTGATTTATTTTTGCGAAAGAAAAACAAAATATTTTTGATGAATTTTCAGAGTACATACAAATTTATATCGACCAAAATATCGGCACGCGAGATTGATAGACATCGTGCCGGACATAGTAAATCGGCATGTGTGTAGGGTCACACTCTGTTACTCCACATCATACGAACTTCTAAAAAAAGAAGAGAGAAGACTTACTACAAAACAACCTGATATTCGAGATTTGTTTAAGATGGATTTTACCTGTAGGCCTACTATGTAGACCTATACAGGCACGTTTTCACTTTATTGTTATGTACATATTTATGTTGTACTTTTCATTGCTGAGTATTTTTTTATTCTATTCAAGCTGTTTAAAGAATAAAAAACATGTTTTATTGCCATTTTTTGCTCAATTCTAACTTCTACACGTTTTTCCCGACGTTCATCCTGTAATCCGGTAAATGTCGTAATCCGGCACGTTTCAGGTCCCGAACGTGCCGGATTAGAGGATGTTTACTGTACTTAGTGTTGTTGAGAACATTAAATCACTTTTAATAACTGGATAGTTTTGATAATTTTTACACTTCAATGAAGGCAGAAAAAAATGTTTGTATATTTTATGCTACGTCAGTTACGAAATTTTGAATTGCAATTTTTGGGACTCAAAGACAGATTGAAATAATCTGCAGGTATTTGGGTATTAAGACCTTAGTAAGAAATATTTTAAATTGTAAAAATTTGTTCTAGCTATATTAGTAAATTTTCTACATAGATTTGAAAATAAAATTCGATGATAAAATGTTACGTCAGTTACGATGGAATTTCCCACATCTAAAGCACACAAAAGGTCACTGAAATCGAAACCTTCCAAAGAAAAAAAAATGTCAAAACTGCCTCGACTGGAAAAGTAAAATTTTGTAATATATACAGGGTGTAACAGTACAGCGGTTACAAACTTTCAGAACAGATAGTGTACGACTGGACGAAGAGAATTCACGATAGTAATGCGTGGAGAAACACTTTACTGGGCGGTAGTGACGACACAAAACACAAGAAAGACACGACACGAATAAGAGGAGAAAATATGTTTGTTATCCTTAGTGCAGCAAAATCTAAGAAAAAAGAACAGTAAATAGACAACGGTCGTCATAAAAGTAGGTGTTCTAAATTAAGACCACGGGCCGTGATGCAAGGAAGTGCATCTACGGCGCACGGAAGATCTAATGTTCTCGAAAATACTGGGAGTGTCCTTGACTTCCCCAGCAACTGTCACGATGCGTGCAAGACGTTCCTCAGCACTTTCCACCATTGTCAAGGTACTTTTGCAGAACTAAGTATAATAAACATGTTTTCTCTCCCTGTTCGTGTCCTTCCTTTCTTGAGCTTTGTGTCAACACTATCGCGCCAGAAAAGCGTTTCCGACCATGCATAGTTATGCGATTTCCCATCGTCTAGGTGTACTCTATCTATCCGGAAAGATTGTAATCGCTGTACTGATACACCCTGTATGTATCCTAGAGCAATGCTTATCAGAAATATTTGAGAATTTGTTTGGATTAATAAAATTTTGGGAAATCCGAAATTCACAAATACAGAAGAAACACTAAGAAAAGGAATAGAAATATAAAAAGGTATTGGATAATATGAGCATACATTTAACGATCCATTAAATCTCAGGCATGAGAAACTGATTAAGTGCTTTATTCCTTCATCTAGCAGACATTCATTTTTCTCTACTTCAGATAATTAAGATTGCTACAATAAATGATGTTATATAAGGGGTATCGGAAATATGTGTGGGGGGGAGGGATATGAAACAACATTCTATAAGGAAATTGTAAGATAAATTATGAAATTATATCCAAGTAAAATACATTCATTCAACTAATCTGAAAAACAATCAAAACGAAATCCGCTGGATTATGAAATTTTAAATGTACTGACGTGGAAAAAAAAGTAAACATACCCTACTAACTCCTCAGCAAATTAGCGTAGAAGAAAGCTACTGGTACCGAACGATTGGAAATAAAGTCTACTTCTAAATAATGTATTTAAAATTTGCTTAAGGGACCATCTACATATTAAAACGAACCCAAACTTCATTTTTATCAATGGCAATAAACAATTTTAACAAGGTATTTCAAATCTTCGGTTCAAACTATGCCTAGACACCGAATGTTAAGTCATTTGAATGATAAGTTTTTGAATTGTAAACATTCAAATTTTAGTGCTTCTAATGTTAAATTACATTTTCATCTTTTTATTTATATCTCCTGAAATAAAACTCCTAATGTGCTAACTTTTTGTATAGCAATAATACTAATATACCCAAACATAAATATGTTGAATTTGCAATTTTTATAATTTTATTGTATGAATTATGAAATTAATATTCGAAAAAAAAATTAATTGCAATCTACAATTTTTTTTTTTGATGGATTTAGATTTATTAAGTCCTGCTTTATGGAAATCCAAATTTTCACATTTTTCTTCCAAGTAGTTTTCAAGATATGCTTAAAAACGGCAAAATGATGGATTAAGGGGCCATCTATGATAGAAGTGACTAGATATTTTGAACTTTCTTCTGCTATCCTGTAATCTAGCAGGCTTCATTGACTGCGTGAGTGGCGCTGAAGTTGCCTTGATCAAGAAGGAGGCCAACAATTGAGTACTGAAATTCAATTGGGATACAGCCCCTAAAATAAGCTCGTTTTAAAATAATTAATTTGTCGGAAACTTATCGTACGAATTGCATAAAAATTTGTTTTTTGGTTAATTGAAGGATATAGAGTTCATGTATATTGTCAGAATTGTGTACTTCTATTGAAAAAAAACAAAGTTATGGTTCGTTTTAATATGTTGGGGGCCCCCTAAGAAAATTTTATATACATCGTTTAAAAGTAGACTTTATTTCCAATCTTTGGTACCAGTAACTTTCTTCTACGATAATTTGTTGAGGAGTTAGTATGGGGTGTTTACTTTTATTTTTCCACGACTGTACGAGTATTTCAAGGTATCCACATACAAATACACTAAGAGACGTATTCGAAATATAAAAGGAGATGGGAAAATATTATGAGTATACTGTTAACGATCCATTAATTTTCAGTCAAGAGGAATTGATGAACTCCATTATTTCTTTTTCCAAATTCCTTTAGAGAAGTAATCACCTATTTTACCTGCTTCAGATAATAAGGATTTTTACAATAAATGGCGCTATATAACATTCATCGCAAACATGTGGGGATATAAAACAACATTCTTTAAAGAAAATGGTAGGAAAATTGTCTACAAGTGCAATAGATTGTACTACATAACCCAAAAAACAACCAAAACAAAATTCGCTGGACTATGAAATGTACTCCAGGATTATAGAAGCAAATACCGCAATTGAATGATTCTCATTTGGCATTGAAGCTCTTCGGGAAATTCTTCCCGTGGTATAGAATAATCATTAATCCGACTGTGATCCTGACAACATAAATTAGGCAAATACCATATGTACCAGACTCTGACACTGTAAATGCACTTAAATTAGCAATTTTTGAATTAGATCAGTATAAATATGCAACATCAACAGACAACACATTCATTCAACATTGGCGTAAATTTCCTTAATCATCAGAATTAATAACACGTCTTTAGGAACATTTGAAGAGCTCAGATGATAAAGGTGGTATCTGGCACAAAATAAAACAAGTCTGAAATTGTACGTCAAATCTGGCAAATCAAAATTAATCGAGATTATATGTCTTAAATTCAGTATTACTGAAATAATACGTCTCCATCAGAAATGGGACGTAATCACCATGGCAACCAAGAATAATTATACCTATCATGGGATATCATTGAATTAATTACGTATTATAGGATTTAATAGAATGAAGAAAATTTTTATTAATCTATTTTTAAGTTTTGATTGGTTCCATAAAATAAAAAATGACTCGACAAAATTCTGCAAAAATTATATAGGGTAATTCCGGGATTTATGCCGCACATTTTTTTTGAATTTGTGTAAAAAGTCCCGTGGTGGACATAAAAAAAAAAGTGGCACTCCGGGAGTGCCAATAGAAGTGAAAACTTCAACAATTACGTGTGTGTTTTTTTAATCGTCAGGAAATGTTTTATTGTGCAGGAAATACTTTTAAATGTAGTGTTTTTTTATTCATTATTATAAACTATTACTACCAAAATTATATTACAATTTTCATTTAATGCGCCATTGTACATGAAAAATAATGCATATGATTTTACATATAACAATTAATTGCCCGCCCTCCTCATACCGAACTATGCACAATACATGTTCATACTTATATACAGAGGTGTCGGTTACAATAACAGTATCACGAGTTCAATGGTTTTTCCCATCTCAAAAAATGCCAAACGCGCCCAAAGAGGCTTTCACTTCAATAATGAAAGTATCAAGTATTTGTCTTTAACAATAAACACAACAGCGTACTGCAACGAATATGTAAATTTTGTGTGTGTTCCCGTGTGAACGCCGGGAGAAAAAGTGAGATTTAGCTTCGTTCTTCTTTTGCGGATTGAGCTGAAGAGGGAAAAGTTCCTGTCATTCACCGCTTGGCGCGCTAGTGTCTATGTGCCAAAATGCTAGCATGTCGGTTACGTAACAGTGTCTCCAAATCAGTGGTTTTTCTCCATCTCAAAAAAAGCTCAATGCGCCTAAACAAGTTTTCACTTCAAAAAAATCATACTGTGCTATTTAATGTTAAATATATAACGCGTGTAGTGCGACGAAAAATTTCAAAACAAATTATTATTATTTTTTAACAATTTTTTTCTAAAACATTACACTACGGCGCGTCACCCGTATATTCAAGTTGAGACGCCGCACTTGTGCGGTAGTTATGCCGCACTTGTAATAAGAACAGAATGAAATTAAAATTTAAATATTTTAAAAAGAAATCATATCTGGAATATTATTGACGACGTAATAACAAAATGAAACTAAACGAGTACAATGAAACTTATTAGTAGATTCAAATTAATAATTGATGCCTACTTTCACTATTAAAATTATCGACTTATTATTTTTTTTACATTAAATTTTAATTGTTATTTCAGCAGCAACGTAACATTAACGTATTAGAAAGGGGAAAAAAAAAGTAAAATTGTGTGTACATAATTTATTTGTTAACCCTTTCGGGACCGGTAGCTTTTACACAAATTTTATTAGACTGGTACCACTTTTTAACAAGAAGTTACCTTTCCTTAAATAATCATGAAAATGCTCTAATTAAACAAAGCAAATATTACTTTTCATTTTTACTGGTGCCAGAAACAAATTTTGTAAGCTCTTTATGAAGGTGCTTATATGCACCTATGGCCCCGAATGGGTTAAGAGACCTCTTTTTCGACTAAAATCTACACAAAAAGTGTCGAAAAAGTACAGTCTTTGTGTAACTACATTTAAACACGTGATGCAACGAAGCCAATTACGCTTTCTCTTTTTTTGGAGTAGTTTGCAAAGAACGTCTGCGTTACGCGTAATCCAATTTTTCATTATTATCATCTTGACTTGCATCTTTCTTGCCCTTACTTTTTATTTTTCCTTTGGCTTGAGTATACTTGATAACATACCTAACATGGTTAGTCTGTGCAAAAAGAAAAGGAAAAGTTAATAACACTTAATCATCCCGTACAAAAGAAACTGCGGCATGTATACCGGAATAGCAGTGCGGCATGTATCCCATTTTGCATGGTGCAGACGTCGGTCAACACAGTTACCTGCCATCGCTAAGGGGAATGGCGTAACCATACGCACAGTACTCTATTCAAACGCTACACATAGTTTTGACCTCGAAATCATGCATGCATTTAGTAATAGGTGTATGAAAAGTATTTAAACATAACGCGTTTAAAAGTTTGGACAGTGAAATCATGCACTTACGTCAAAATAAGGATTGTACTTCTACAAGTACACATCGAAATGGGATTCACGGTATACACTGGTTAAAATAATCTCATTGTGCACCTATACTGTGCGTTTGACGACCATCTATCGATAATTACAAGAAGTACAGGGGTTGCGGCATCTATCCCGTATGCAGCGACTCTTCCGGAGTTACCCTATATTAAATTTCAAACCCTTCAGTTGGGTAGATTTTGCACTGTTATATGCCGACAGACAGACGGACGGACTGACGACGACTATAGGCTCTACGTATTTATATAATTATGAACGCACTTAAAAAGCTGTTCACACTGATAGCGCATGTATTAATAATGCGTTCGATTTACATACTTGATTACTGAATGTTTGCGTAATGTTGCTTTTTATCAATAAAAAAGTCAACACTATTGCAAATATTCCGTAAGTGTTGTTTAAAAATAAAACTCTGCTTTTATTCATATTAATAAAAGTGTAATTTGAATAGATGAGCGCGGGTGTCTTCAACCTCTATCTATTGCAAAAATCTCTATACATTTCTACTAATAGAGTAACTACTAAACGTTAAATTTTATGTTTCCTATACGTTTTTCTAAAGGAAGCATACTGATTCTCATCCCCAAAATATTACATAAAATCTTAATGGATAAATCTTATTTATATCATGACACATTTGAAAAGATAGTGAAATTCTGCAGCCTACTTTAATTATGGTGATTGAAAACAGGCAAAAGGAAACTACATTTTTCATTTCCTTATGAATCTAAACAAAATACCGTTAATTGCAGCCAAAATAAACAGAAATTAATAATAAAATTTTGAAAATCACAATTGTTGTTTTTCTCTTAATTATATCCTAGAAAAAGCTGAGGCTTTGCTTGCTTAATAATTGAAATATGCCAAGTGGACATTATGTGCCTATTTTTATTACAAGAAATTGTTCTGCTACTAACAGTTTGACTAAATTTCATTCTTACACTACATTAGGCGAAAATGAGACATAAAGTTAAGAGAAGAACTAAAACTAATTCTAAATAAATGATAATTTAGAATGTTTTTTTTTTCAGCTTTTATGCACATTTCAGTTTATATTTGAAGTTTTGAATATTTTAGAAACCTTTCTTAGCACGCACATACGTCTGAAAAGAACCATCATGCCGTATTCCAATCTTCTACTATAACGGCCAGCCACCCCCCCCCCCCCATGTGGAGTGGCATTAATATAAAATGTAGCCTATGTTGGATCCGGAACTGTCAGCATCGATTTACCAACATTAATTTTTTAATCGGTAATGTACTTTAAAAAGGTTTTTTAATGCATTTTACACCTTTATATTTCAGATCCTTTATAAACAGATGTGAGAAAGCATTTACATCTAACATGCCAAATTTTAAGTTTTTATCTTTAACAATTTAATAGAAAACTTCATTTAGAACATTTTTAGAAAGCTTATCGCTTATTTCATCCTTTTCTTAAATTTCACCGTTCTTAGAGAGTATTTACATCTGATAAGTAAATACCATGCCAAATTTTATTTTTATATCTTTATCAATTCCATAGGAAAGGAAGTTTAGAAAATGTTTAGAATGCTTTTCAGTTCTTTCATCTTTTTTAATTTGATTTTTTTTAGAAACATTACTTAGAGAGCATTTATATCTTATGTGTTACTACCATCGAAAATTTAAATTTTCTAGCCCTTTCAATATAAAAAAAAAAATAATTTTCGATCGTCTTTCGCTCCTGTACCCCCTTTTTAGTAGTGGCGCCGACATAAAATATAGCCTATGTTGGATCAGGGGTTTATCAGTATCAATTTGCCACCAGTACTTTTGACATCGCTTTGGTATTTCCTGAGATTACGTAGAAGTCGTAATTTAGAAAGTTTTTAGTTAAATTTCAAAATTTTTAGAAATTACTGTTAGAGATCATTCATATCATATATGCATCTATACTCCAAGTTTCAAGTTTTTATCTTTACTATTGCATAGAAATAGTGATTTAGAACGCTTTTGGAAGACTTTTCGCACATTTTTAGCAATTTTAAATTTCGATTTTTTTTTTATGTTCTTAAAGGACATTTACATCTTAAAGTAACTAACATGCCCAAATTTCAAGTTGCTAACCCCTTCAATATCACAAAAATTGCACTTTTAAATTATTTGATAAAGCACCTCTTTGGGGGTAGTGGAACGGATATAGAAAATAACCTATATTGGAACAGGGACTATAACCATCAATTTGGAATCCTTACTTTTGAAATATGTTTGATATTAACTGAGATTCCATAGAAATCACGTTTTTAGAACGCTTTTTGCGCATTTTAACGCCTTTTAAATTCTGATTTTTTTAGAAACTGTTCTTAGAGAAAATTATAAGTATCTATTATGCCAAATGTAAATTTTTTAGACCCTTCAGTAACACAAAAATCGGATTTTAAGCACGTGTTCTGCTGATGCTCTACATTGGTGGTTGTCGCAATGAGATAAAATATAGCCTATATTGGAACACGGACTACCACCATCAATTTGCCACCATTACTTTTATAATTGTTTTTGTAGTTCCAGAGATTACCCCGTACAAACACAAAAGCAAACAAACGTTACTTCTTTATAATATTATTGAAGATAAACACTTTGCCGATTGTAACAGCTTTTTTCGATGTGTGGGTGTGTGTGTGTAAGGGGGGAGGAAGCGAAATCTTTATATAGAAATACTCCATAATGTTCTTCGAGAGATATAGCAGAGATATTCGTCTTTCATTATAGACGCGATTTTTTTTCTTCGATATTTAACAACGAGAACTGTGGATATCGTTTACGATATTTGTAAAATATTGCAATACTTGGTCAAGCATTTTTTCATCGCAATCCTTTAAAATTTCTTATTTCAGATAATATTTTATGAATTATTTAATAACGCTTGTGTGCATGCTCACGCACTGAAAACTATTCTCTATTCTAATTTATTGAAATTGGGTAGGGGTACGAATATATTGTTTACAAAATTTGCCTATAAAACAACTCAAGATAGTAAAAAATAAATATCGATAAAATTTCCATCGATTGTTGTTCGAATATATGTTTATTAAATTAGGAATTTTTGCGCAAATTCTATTTCAACTATTTTTCTTTTCAGAATAAACATTTTCTCTGACGAAAATCAATTAATCAGTAGGTGGAAGAACAATTTAATTTTTCAGACATATTGCCATTAATAATAATCAAACAAGGAATTCAAACTTTAAAATTCGTAATGTTACTCCATTTATCTAATCAGAAAGTATATCGCGTTTTTTTTAAATGTTGCATTGTAAAATAAAAGCTAGTTTTACAATTAAATTGCATTACGATCTTTTGGGGAAAAAATATATAAGACGCATGGATATTGAGAAAATTGTAGTAGTCTTTTCTGGATTTGCATGTTGTAAATGTCGATAGTGGAGTCGTGAATATTCTACGAAATATCAAGAGTTGCAAAATCTGTCCCAGTTTTCATTGAAAATGTACAGTCGTGAAAAAAAAAGAAAACACCCCCTATTAACGCCTCAACAAATTATTGCAGAAGAAAGTTACTGGTACCGAACGACTGGAAATAAAGTCTACTTTTAAATGGTGTACATAAGCTTTGCTTAGTTGGCCATCTACATATTAAAACGAACCATAACTTTGTTTTATTCATTAGCAGTATATAATTCTGAAAGCATAAAGAATTATACACCCTTCAATTAGCCTAAAAACAAATTTTTATGCAATTCGAACGATAAGTTTCCGAGAAATTATTTTAAATAGAGCGTATTTTAAGGGCTGCATCCAAATTGGTAAAAAGCAAAGTTTTGTACTTGATTGTTAACCGAAAGAGCCCTCTTCTTGATCAAGGCAACTTCAGCGCCACTCACGCAGTCAATGAAGCCTGCTAGATTACAGTATAGCATAAGAAATTTCAAAATATCTAGTCACTTCTATCATAGACGGCCCCTTAAACTATCATTTTTCCGTTTTTTAAGCATTATTTGAAAACTACTTGGAAGAACAATGTGAAATTTTAGATTTCCATTATGCAGGACTTAATAAATCTAAATCCATCAAAAAAATTGTAGGTTGCAATTCATAATTTTTTCGAATATTAATTTCATAATTCATAATTTATATAATAAAATTATAAAAATTGCAAATTCATCATATTTATATTTAGTTATATTAGCATTATTGCTACACAAAAAAATTAGCATATTAGGAGCATAATTTCAAGAGATATAAATAAAAATATGAAAATGTAATTTAACATTAGAAACACTGCATTTTGAATTTTTTTAATTCAAAAACTTATCATTGAATTGACTTAAAATTTGGTGTCTCTGGATATTTTGATCCAAAGATTTGAAATTTCTCGTTAAAATTGGGTATTGCCATTGAAAAAAATGAAGTTTGGATTCGTTTTAATATGTAGATGGCTCCCTAAGCAAGTTTTATATACATCATTTAAAAGTAGACTTTATTTCAAATCGTCTAGGTACCAATAACTTTCGTTCTACGATAATTTGTTGAGGAGTTAGTAGGGAGTGTTTACTTTTTTTTTTCCACGACTGTACCAAGTTTATAGGACGCAATGGGAATTAATGAAATGTAATGGGAACTGAAACTTTAAAGAAATGAGTTAATCTTCAGCTGTTCTGTTATATTTCCAGTCATAGTGTTCCACACTTCATTAGATTTCGAGACATAATTTTCTACATTTGGATGAGAAACCGAAGAGAAATGAATATTTTCCCTATACGTAAAAATAATTTTGCAGGCATCTTCGATTGAACTTTAGAGTACAAAAATACGTGTTAACATATACGGGTATGTCCATTTGTTACTCTTCTGACATTCAGAGCATATTTTCATAAATAGTTCGAATTATTTTATTGCAAAATATAACTAGGATAAAATTGATATAACCAGTTAAATACCATTGTGTTTGTTCTATTCGCATAAAATATAATTTGTTAAAAAA
Source organism: Maratus speciosus (assembly GCA_963932465.1). NCBI lineage: Eukaryota > Metazoa > Arthropoda > Arachnida > Araneae > Salticidae > Maratus > Maratus speciosus. The sequence goes on from OZ010786.1 coordinate 45,602,126, forward strand.
AAAAGAAAGAATTTGACTTTGTGGCGGTTGGATGATAAAAGGTGAAGAATATCATCATATATATATTTATTTAAGCATTGAAAATATATTAATACTGTAATAATTAAATCTTGTGATCATCGCGTACACTCATTTATGGCCGCAAAAGTCCACAAAGACATGACAATCATTTTTTAAAAATTAATTCAGTAAATAAATATTCATATTTATTTGATAATCCAGAACAAAGAGAATAAAAGAAAAAAAGGTACTACCTGAAGTGGCCTAAAAAAAGTAGTGGATGCGTTAATAAAAGAACTGCACTGAAAAATTCAGCTCCGAAGATCTTTATTTAAAAATGAATTCTTCTTGAAAAACACATATTCAAAATGGATAACTCATATTACTAGATCCATTTTTTTAGGGTGATATAGTAAACAATTGATGGTTTTCAATATGCACTTAACATGAGAAAAGTAATAAATATTTCTCTCGGGGAGTATGGAGGCACTTGTTTTAAAAATTCAAATCAATTATATGATTTAGCACCGATTTAAAATACATAAGTTAGCACCGATCCAATTGAAAATAAGCAACAGCTGCCACAGAGCATCAGCAGGATTCTACCCACATAGCATATAAACGATTTGTTATTGCATCTCCGTTGGTGGAACTGTTATCAAAGTCACCGCAAACAGCAAAAATTATGGACCCGATCAAAACATCTTAGTTTTTAAAATATTCTGCATTATACTGCTTTCACTGAATCCACGTGATTCTTGGCAGAAGGCAAGGCCGAAACCTTTCGCGCTTGTAATCGAAGCCAGAGTGAAAAAGCGCACAGACTGCGTAGAAGAGGCAAAAAGGGTTGCCGTAATAATGAAAATTGCCAATTGGCAGGGATAAACGTACTAGAGTCTTGCGTTGGCATAAATTGTAATGTTACAGAATGTGAAAACTTCTTTCTTTAGATTAAATTTTATATATTTCTTTAAGAGAAGATGCCAATTAATAGTAAAGTGTTACAATTTTTTAGATTATGTATTAAACTGATTTGAATTTGATTGGCTAGGGAAGGGGTTACAAGAGGAAATGACTTCACATTTAGAAAGTTGTAGAATGTTCCAGAGGATTCTTTTCCCGGAAGTACAGATTTCAAAACTATGTTTATCATTTTAAAATAAAACGAAATGTTTCGTAAGAAATAAAAGCTTACAGGGGAAGCTTTAAAAGGCAGGAAATAAAATAATTTTAGAATGCGAATTTTAATATTAAATGAATAAAGATTAATAAAATATTCCTTAAATTAAATTAAATAAAAATATGGTAGTGGTTGCAAGTAAACACAACAGACTTGTCTATATAATAAATTAAAATTTTGGTCACAGGAGTAACAAAAATTTGATTTGTAAAAAATGTATAAGTAAAATACTTTTTGTTACAATGAGATATATTTTATGTAACTAGAACACAATGGTATTTAACTGGTTATTTAAATTTTATCCTAATTGTATTTTGTAATAAAATAATTGAAAGCTTTTATGAAATTTTGCTCTGATGGTCACAAGAGTAACAATGGATGTTCTCATACCCGTTTTTTCTTGAAGCTGGTTCCTGTTTTCTATGCTTAGTTTGGTGAGATGCTTATTAAATTATTCTGAATTTTAAGGATTACACTTTAATTAATTCGTTTTTGTATTAAAAGAACATATTTTATTACAGATACTGAAATATCCCAATGAGGTATTTTTAAAGAGATTTAATAGCTGTTTGACTCTTAAATGAATTTTATTTTTTAATGCGAAAAGAAGCATATCTCCTTTTTCATAGACTCAGTAAAAGTGTTTAAAATATTAAATTGTAGTTTTAACTGTTAGAAGATGAATGGTTCAAATTTCGAGTTGATCGAATCGCATTTTAAATGACGAGAAAATATTAAATATGTTCCCAGCCGTTTTCTTCCCAATATTAATGGTTTGACTGTGTTATGGGGCGGAGCAGATTGAATATCTGCAGTACAGTTACTTCACAGCACGGTTAGAAGAAATCCACTCTTTGCTTATTCTTCATCACAAATACACTTAGATCTGAAGCTTAAAGTATGTGTGTAAGGCGACCTCGAAAATAACTCAGGTCGGCAACAAAGTTTTCTCTGTAAAAATAAGCTTTGATTTTTTACACATTTTACGCTACTAAATCAAAATATGGGAATGGAGAAACAAAGTCAAGTACACTTTTTTAGGTAGAACGGCTTGCTTTTAAAATTAAGCTATTTTATGTCTTGCTAAAATATAAGTTGAAATTGTGTAAATAATAAAATGTATATAATGATATGTAAATTATCCATAAATAAATGTATAAAAAATTACCCAACTTACAGTGGCATAAGGAATGAAAATATATTAGTGAATAGGAAATAGTAAATTCGGAGACGACAGCGTGTTGTGGGGAGACAACAAAAGACAAAATCCCCAAGTGTCAACAAACTAGATTTTGATGCGATATTTTATCCACTGGTTACCTAAGACTGTGAAATACTTTTACTTCATTTCCATTTTATCTAGCATTGTGAATTAAAATAACTATCCTTCACTATTTCTTGTTATTATTTAACTGTTTATAGGAAAAATGATACATGGTGGGACAATTTGTATGCCATATTTAGAGTTAAGAATATTTGATCTCTACAGTTTATATATTTGTTTTCGAAGGAAGAAAATCTTTTATATTTTTGACGACTAGAGTAATTTGCCTGCATAAGCATCCAAATGTTTAAAAAGTTTGCAGAGTAAAGGTTAACCCTTTATCTACTTAAAGTACTTATAAGTACCATAAAAATAACTTGTTATAAAATTCATTTAATACATCGATTAGTTGTAATACAGTTTAGAATGAGTTATAGATACATTACTTTACCTTGTTCCAAAAGCATCATTGGTTACACAAAACAAAAATATTTTTAAAAGGATGATTTCTTTTGCCTTTGCATCTTTTCAGCTTTCTTGGCGTTCGGGGTAGGAGTGGGGGATTTTTCAAATTAGAAATTTTTCTATTGTAAGAACATTATATTTGTACATTTCCTAATTCTATAAAATAATAAGAAAAATATTTAAAATAAAAGATTTGAGTGGGGTTATAAATATTGCACAAAATCATTTTAAATTCAAATTTAATTAATCCTTCTAAATCCTCCAATCTCTCTAAAATTCTTCTAAAATTTATTAAATGATTATGTAAATATTCTAATGTAGCTAGTTTAAAGAATTCACGAAAAATGCTTTAGAAAATAAAATTTTCATGAATTCATAATTCAGTACATAAAGGGTTAATCACGTCTCAAGGTTAGGTAAAAAGACACCACACATAACGTTAGGTTTCATCGCATTATATCTGCATAAAATTTTCAGACACTTTTATTGTGTCTCTTACTTTTACACTACATTTTAAAACACATATGTCTAGTCTAAAACACCAATGTATTCTTCGAACTACAGAGTGGACATAAAAGAACGTCCCAGTTATAAATTTTAATAGTATTAACTGTAAACGTTATAGTGTGTTTATTCAAGGTCGGAATTAAAGAGTAACTCAAACAGTTTTAGATAAGTGTATCTGCGAATACTGCTTTCTTATTGACTCACTTGCAGTGCCACATATGCATAATGGCGACTCCTCAGCGTAGGTATTGCTCGGCTGAAGGTTTAAAAGACGTTAGAGCCATGCAATTTTTTCCTTTAGGACTTTATAAAAGATCGTGTCTACGCTCTGCATCAACCTAATGATTTTCCAGTTTTGAGACACAGACTTGAAGAGGCTATGGCTTCCATTACTCCGGACTTTTAACCGAAGTGTGAGAAGAATCGGACTCTAGTTTGCATATGTGCTGTATAACTAAACACTGTATTAGAACTCTTAACACTGTATTAGACCATGGTACTTCAATTATGAATATATTGTTAAATTTGAATAAAAGACCAATGATTTATTTTATAGAAAAACGTATTAAATGATATTAAATTTTACACTTATAGAAAAGGAAACAAAAATATAAAAAAAGTGAAATAAATCTGTTAAATCTTTTCGCATTATAATATTTAAGCATAAGTTAACATTATATAAAATATTTTATATCAGATACATACCTTAATTACAAATTTATTGTAGAATGTTACAGTTTCTGGCGTTTTCTTTTCATTACTTGCAGTTGTAACGTTTGAATGAAGTGTACTCAGTATAATGATTTTCTTTAGTTTATTTTCCTTGATTTATAGTAAGTATGGTATCGGTAGTTTCGTATTTTTTTTTTTTATATTCGTGGAATAAAGACTATATTTTTCATTTTTCAGGCGATCTGGATTTTCTCTTCGAGCTCGATTCACAGTTTCAACCACACTTGTTTTACATTTTATCAGATCTTTTGCTAGTTCCAGTGAAGTAAAAAAAATATCAACTGCCACTTTATGACCTATATTTTTATATGGTTACATTAGTTTTAGAACTACTAATTCCGCTATCGTTTACCATCCGGTCGAGATTCATTTTTCCCCAAATACGGAAATAAGCCACTCCGATGTAATAAAATAAGTCCAAAAGCTCATAAACATCCGATTCATTTTAGGATAATTGACTCAATAGATTTCCAATTTCTTGGGGAATGAAACCTTTTTTGCGGTACATAATTCCGAAAACATTAATTTCATAAAACATCTCTCAGGAATAAAATGCTTTCAAGTATTGTAATAAAGACAAAGAAAGTAACTGGAGACATTCAGTCGCCTGAAATGGAATAAACCATTACCGCCCTTTATTAGGGGTGCAAAGTATAATAGACATTCCGTAACTGAAGGAAAATGAAATCAAGGTCACATAAAGTAGAAAAAAGACACAAGTAAAGTATTTTTGTTAATTTTCTGCTTGGTGTCGAATTAAAATCAGCGGACGTTCTAGGTGAATTTGGCTATAACTTAAAATAAATTGAATCACGCAATAAAAATTTCGACAGTTGGTTCTTACATAAAATGATTAAAAGTCACTGAATTTGAAGAATTTATATGAAAAAATGTGATAGATAACGCTAAATTCGGTTTGGTGTCCAAAAGACACCAACGGACGTTCTAGTGTTAATGTATTTCTAGTCGGGTGTTGCTTTTTAAACTATTTTTTTTTTATATATATAAAGAATCACATATAAATACACTTTTAACTAGTCGGATGTGCAATCCCAAAACGTTCTTCTATCTCATACGTGTTAATACTTCCTGAAAAATGCACCATATCAGGACCACCGGTAAGATGATTTACACCGAAATCTAATTATCAACAACTTTGACAACTTCTAACTGAACCCGAAGTTTGATGAAAATCCATGCATTAGTCTTTTAGATAGAGCTATTGTTGAAATTGTAAAATATTCTGCATAGCAGTGTCAACTGTTGGGCGGTTTACAGCAAAAAATAATTAGGACCAATTTATACCAGGAAGTAACTGAATCTGAAGCTTGACGAGAATTCATGCATTAGTTCTTGAGATGCAGCTATTGCGGAAATCGTGAAAATGCAGCACAACAGTGCCACCTGTTGGGCGATTTACACCAAAAATTAAACAGCTCTAATTTATATCAGGATCTAACTGAATCTGAAGTTTGAGGAAAATTCGTGCATTTTTTTCTTGAGTTAGAGCCAGTGCAATAATCCTGAATAATGCAGCGTAGCAACGCCACCTGATGGGAGATCTTCACCTAAAACTATTCCGTACCAGATTATATCAAGGTCTAACTGAATCTAAAATTTTGTGAAATTCCGTGCATTAGTTCTGGAGATAGAGCGCCCACAACATGTTTGTCACATACAGACAGACAGAGTGACAGACAGACTCACCGACAGATACTTTCTAAAAACGATCAAATCGTGTTCGGCACATTCTAAAACGTATAAATCCATCGAAAACCGGAAGTCGAAAGTTTCCACGAATCCAGTACTTTCTTCTTGTAAAGATAGAGAAAAGTAAAAACGTTATTTGTAAATGCAAACTGTTTTATTTTTATATAAACTCGGGCTTTTCGAGTTACAGAATATAAGTCAAAACCATCATATAAAGTATTTCTGATGTCAACATTCTTTTTTCTCTGCACATACTAAAGCAACTGCGATGAATGATGGATTTTTCAAAAAGTTCTGCAAACGACGTTCGTCGTAGTACACTTATATATTGTTATAACACGCTGTTTGATAACAACAATTACAGAAAATTAAAAAAAAAAAATAATGAAAAAAAGTATGGACATATAAATTCAAAGATTTCGGAGAGCAAGTTTCGCTCGGATCTACTTTTTTTTTTTTTTTTTTTTTTTTTTTTTTTTTTTATATATATATATATAACTCTAATAGATTTTTTTAGATGCAATATATATTTTTAGATGCACACTAACAATACCAAAAATCATATTTAGATGAAAAATGGCAATATTGAGTTCAAATAAAGTTTTGAAACACATTAAAAGCATATATGTTCATATTGGCTTCGTGTCAGGAATTAAAAGCCGAAGAAATCACCAAAAAGCGCTATATACAATCAGCCATTTTAAATCTGTCCATTTCAGTGCTTTAAGCGCGAAATTTGATTACATGTCTTGAATTTGTGTTTTATTTATATTTTATTATTTTATTTATTGGTTGATGATTGTTTTAATTACATTTGAGAATATAAGCCGGAAGCAAAGGATGAGATATTTATATTAAGGGGGTCCGGGACACAAAAATCTTCAAATTTTGCAAAAAATATTTTATTTCTTTAAAGATTTCTCTGTTTTTACTTTCTTCTACCTTCAATAGAAGAAACACGTTTTAGGGGTCAGAGATCTCAAAACACATGTTTATAGAAAATGTCTGTCTGTCCGTGTGTCCGTCCGTCCGTCTGCCCGTCTGTCTGTCGCCATTGTACCATCAAAAAGTGTATAAAGTTATGCATAGAATTGAACCAAATTTTTATTTTAAGATTTTGGCTATGGCAAGCAGGTCCTCCCTGAATTTCGGAAAAATTCGCCGGTAGGGGGCGCTGTAATAGCGATTTATGTGCGATTTTGAATATTGTACCATCTAAATGTGTATGAAGTTATGCATAGAATTGAACCAAATTTTTATTTTAAGTTTTTGGCTATGGCAAGCAGGTCTTCCCTGAATTTCGGAAAAATTCGCCGGTAGGGAGCGCTGTAATAGAGATTTATGTGCTATTTTGAATATTATATCATCCAAAAGTGTATGAAGTTATCCATAGAATTGAACCAAATTTTTATTTTAAGTTTTTCGATATGGTAAGCAGGTCCTCCGTGAATTTTGAAAAATTCGCCGGTAGGGGGCGCTGTAATATCGATTTTTGTGCGATTTTGAATATTGTACCATACAAAATTGTATAAAGTTATGCATAGAATTGAAACAAAAATTTTTTTTAAGTTCTTGGCTATGGCAAGGAGGTCCTCCCTTAATTTGTAAAAAAAAATGCCGGTAGGGGGCGCTGTACTAGCGATTTTTCTTCGATTTTTGTGCCATTTTTAATATTGTACCATCGAAAAGTGTATGAAGTTATGCAGAGAATTGAACCAAATTTTTTGCGCTTGTTTTTGATCATGGCACGAAGGTCCTCCCTGAATATGGAAAAATTCTGCCGGTAGGGGCGCTATAATTGTGATGTCTGTACCATTTTCATTATTGTACCATCGAAACGTGTATGAAGGTATGCATATAATTGAACCAAATTTTTTACGTATGTTTCTGGCTATGGCAAGCAAGTCCTCCCTGAACTTGAAAAAATTTCGCCAGAAGGAGGCGATCTCTGTGCCATTTTCATTATTGTACCATCGAACAGTGTATAAAATTATGCATACAATTGAATCAAAATTTTTGTGCATGTTTTTGGCTTTGACCAACAGGTCCTCATTGAATTTGGAAATACTACGCGGTAAAGGGGCTCTGTGATAGCGATTTTTGTATACTTTTCTTGATTTTTCGTAGTTCTATTGTGCATCGGCGGCTCGTGCAGCCGTGGGAACTCGCTTCCTGCTAAGCCGGCTATTCGCGAACACCTGATAACAACAGAATAAGGAAAAATTAATAATTTTAACAAATATCATGATATAGATTAACTCGTTTTTAGTCCGTTTAATTGACTGGAGCAGAAATTTAATATGAAAATCAAAGTTGGTATAGTATTGAACTGATAATATTGACGCATTAACATGTGTAACTAGGTTTTGAAATATTAAGATGTATAAGATAGAAGGAAGTTTTGGGATTGCCACATCCAAGTATTTTCCTGCTTAAAATGACATTTAAATCATGTTTCTATCTAAATTAGAACAAAAAATATTATTTTTTTAGTTTTGATTTGTTTTCAAAATTTAGCTTTTAAGCAATGGCTGTCATGGAGACGACTTCTTGTAAAAATGCGCTTTTCTTCATGATAAGTATTTTCACCATTTCTCACATTTAAATTCTTATAACTGGAGAACAGTTAAAGATAACGGGTTCAAACTCAGAATATATCTTTTCAATTGTTTTAATTTAATTTTGATTCAGCATATTTAAAAAAAAAATGTTTACTTTTGAAAATATGATTTTTTTAATAAAAGTTGCACCACTTTTTTTTTTTAATTTTTCGTTAAATATTTTTAATTTTTTTTATAAATTAATATTTTTAAAAATGCTGAATCAAAATTAAAACTTAAATATTTGTGTTTATTTAAATGAAAAAAAAATTGAAATTCTATAAATAATATTCCGAGTTATAACGATTTTAATTTACCCCACTTTTTTAATAAATTTTAAATTTTAAATTCTTTCTAAAAAATTATGAGAAGTTTTATTATTTGATTTTGTTTACCAATGATAAGGTTAACCATTAATTCACAAACCATTAACATCACAAAAATTTCAGAATTTTAACTCACTAAATAAAAAATATTTGAATATATGTCCAAGACCCTCTTCAGGGGATACAGGACCCTTAAAACTTTCAAAAAATCATTTTTCGGATTTTGTTTTATTCTGAATTTTTAAAAGATTGTCAACAGTATGTAAAAAAAATAAAAAATAATAACAAATTATAACGACCATTTGGAAAATGATTTTTTCGAAGACTAAAATTTAAGACATAAAAAATCGTATGGAGTTGATCATGCATTCCGTACGCTATGAATTAAACATTAATAGTGTTATTACACGTAAAAATTGCAAGTGACCAAAATCGCTTCCGATCCGCAAGATTTCTTAAAACTTACGTATTATCCACCTGAAACTTACATATTATCCAAGCATTTTCATTGGCTGTTCGGGAAAAGGCTTTTCCATCGTCAGATTTCCAAGAAATCTGACGACCCATTTTAAATGAAATTTCATTTTTAAACTTCTAAACAACCCACAATATTACTTTTTACACCGTCGTATAGAGAAAAGAATGTACTTTTAAATGCAATTTGTTTGAAAGCGGTATCTCAATTTGTTTCTGAGTTATTAATTTTTTTTTGTAATTTTTATTACTTTTTTGTCATAGTGGCAACAGAAGTATCCATCTCTGTTGAAAGTAAAGGGAAATACAGATTACTGTATAGACCAATCAGAAAACGAATAAAATCCGCATTCAATCAATAAAACTCTTCAGATATGGTTTTGATTTCCTACCCTGACGAGGACAATAACCATTTTTCCAAATGGTTAAAAACTCCATTCAAAAATCTGCATTATTTCTTGAGTTATAATCATACACAGACGGTGAGTACTGAAAGTCCATTGATATTGAAATTTTAAAACGTGTTTTCTCAGATTGGTAAATTTGGAGTTTTCGCGCCTATTACCTTCAAACTATATAAGCCACAACTTTAAAAAAAATAAGAAAATATGCGTTTTTTTATAGTCTTCATGCTAAAACAAAAGAAATCAGATATTTTGGCTATTTATTTTTTTGCACTTCAGAAACTTTGAAAAATTTTGAAAATTTTGTATTTTTCTTGTGCTAAATTTTAAACAAAACTTGTTGTATATATTTTGATTTTAATTTAGAAATAGGTGTGTTATGATTCTCTTTTGTTCAAAAATTGTTTTCTATATGCACAATTTAGAGTTTTATCATGTGCGCAGCATTTATTTATTTTAATTCACGCATTAGAGAGATGAATTTTTAAATAAAAAATTTAAATATGAATTTTCTATACAGAACATTTTTTTTTCAGAATATATATTTTAGGCATAAAGGAGGGGGGGGGGGAGATCTTAATTACATATTATTTGTGTTTTGGTACTTTGAAAAAACGATGCTTCGATCGCTTTGAGAAACTTGGAGGTCCTGTGCCCCCTTAATTTAAGTTCAAGCGGATTTGTCTTTCGTAATCGTTTGAACGCGATAAAGATAGATTTAAAAGCAAATTCTTGTTTGAAAATTATTTTAAAAACAATAAAAAAATGGGTAAATTGCGATAGGTAAGGGGCCCTATTATCATCCCCCAGTCAACTTTATGACCTCGGAAGTTTTAATTTTGAGTGAAAACTTACAATATTTGGATTTTACATAGACTAACTATCTACGCACATAGCAACACAGGAAAATATCTTACAAAAAAATTTAACAATGCGAAAAATTGTTCTTTTTTAAGTATCTAAAAAATGAAAAAGAAACAAAGGTTCCAATTTCGCACCCCGCCCCCCCCAGAAATCCAATACGCAAAGGCTTAACTTAAAATAAATCAAAATTTATTTCCAAATGAGTAAGTAATTTAATTTACATTAAATTAAGGCATAAATAAATGTACTAATTGTTGGTGGAAGCATAACATAACGAAACATTACCCATCCGAACATGAGAGAAAAAATTGTCATGAAAAGCATTCCTAGTTTCGTCCCTGGGACGAAAATAAAAACTGCAAGGGGGACGAAATTGGGACCACGCTACTTACCGATATTGCAGACCTTCAGTTCCCGTAAGATGAACTGAGCGTCCTGAAACTAACTGTATGCTACTGTCCGCATCTTACCTACGTAAAATACATGCAATGAATAAGAAATAAATACTTACAGTACCGTAAATAACGTTCTGCAAACGTTGTAATAAGAACTCAGGTCTTCTAAAAATAGTAAATTCAGCGTCTTCAATTTATGTATGCGTCTTGGCGAACGAAACTTTCAATGCTGACCCCTTTTACATTCCGTCTCCTGAACCTTGCGTCATAAGTGGCGCCACTTTCGCAAAAACGGAGAAGTTAAGGGGTACGAAATTAGGAAAGGGGACGAAATATGGGCACTTTACACTATATTTTTCAAACGATTTGCGGTATTGTTTTCAAAAGAATTGCATTTAAAAGTATACGTTTTCCCTATTCGACGGAGTAAATACTCAAAATATGCGCTGTTTAGAAAATTAATAAATTGCAATAAAATTTTAAAAGTTAAATTTAATCATCTGCTGTTGCCACCGTCAAAATGAGACAGCGTTACCCGCGGAGTCGTTTATCGTTTTTGATATAGATATGAAAATCGTATTAAATTAGACAGACATTTCTATGTATTAATTTAATTGTTGGAAGTTTGAAAATCTTTATACATTGATAATCAATTAGAATAATAACTGTATCAATAAAAAATTACTTCCACTAAATTATGCTGTTTTAGGAAATAACGTATGTAATTAAGAACGATTAGTGTGACTAAGTGTATTTTTTTCAGTTAAACATTATATTAGTCGAACGTTATAATTTGGGCAGTAAAATCAATCAGGGCACTTTATTAATTACATCTGCCAGTACACAAGTAATGAACGGCAAAAATTAAAGAATTATTGTTCAATACCCGTAAAAAGATAATGCACGTTTAATTAGTTGAACTCTTTCCTAATTGATAAATAAATAAAAATAAAAATACAGTTTTGGTTATACATATTTTTAAAAAGTATTTATTAATAAGTGATTTTATGACGGTGTCACTATAGTGTGTGGGTTATGATATATTCTGATATGACAGCATAGTACATGCGTCACCATAAAGGTACACATACGATACACATAGGACAATCCAAGATATGGTAATATGATGGCAAAAGGCAATCATGTAAGCAAAGTGAATTTGCACAACCACGTACAAGTAATGACGGTACTATGCCGAAAATCAGGAGAGTTCCACATGTCAAGCATCGCAAATTTTATCTCCAGTATATTAGAGAACGAAAGAGCCGTTTTTCGGGCTTTCTATCCAAAGGCTTTCAACAGATAGCGAAGATTGTTGCGATTCTATACAAATATTGCTTGCGAATACATCACATTACATGTCCTATTCTGGATATTGTGGGCGATTGCGAAATGAAGTAATTTCTACTTGACGTGTTTGGTCATCACTAAAAGTCTCGTGATGATTCTCGTTGACAGATTCAGTACCATTTTTTTTAGTATACATCTGAATTAAAATACACTTTTTATGCATCTTTGCTTGATACATTAGGATTGTATTTTTAACACTTTCCAATCTATTTGAAATGTGGTTAAGAATTCGATTTGCCTGCCCATCTGCCTGGTTGTCTGTCTGTCCTTCTGTCCGTTCTCTAAATCGCATAAATAGACTTGGCTTACTATGTAATTGATATATGCGATTGCGTTTTACCATGTGTTTGGTTTTGAAAATGAAATGTGCACCATTTGTGGTTTCTTTATTGCCAGTCAAAGGTATTTTGTTACATTACGGTCAAAGGAGAAAAATCGTTTTCAATTCGTATATAGGAATCCACAAAATATTTCCATCGCAATTTGATCCATCCGGGCAAAGCGATTGCAGTGTAATTAATAATGTTACACTGTTTCAACGAAATTGAAATACATTATAATGTACACTACAATATATTTTGTATAGATAATTGAATAGGTAGATTTTATATTTTATTTAAAGAGGCATTTGAAAGAATTTGTTTACTGGACTGACTATATGAGTCATAAATTCTGAATATGCGTTCAGAATTGATATGCATTTTAAAACGTAGCTATTTTCTAGTGTATTTCATATACACCGAAAATTGACAGCGATTTCTGAAGAGTAATTTTTAGTGCGTGTTTTTGTGCTTATTTAAATATCTCATTTCTCTATATGAGCAAAAGTAAAATTCCCTTACATTATTCCGATACTGTTGAAAAATATTTCGTAATCTATGCTATGGTGTATGTTTTTTCATTCTTGTTTTAGTGTATGCATCCGATCTCTGAAATATACCACAACACACTAAAAAGACTTGCTACAATATTATTACTTTTTTTGTAAAAGGATATATGCTTATTTGACAAGTTATATGGTAAACAAATATATGCCATTTTATTTAAGCCTTTTGAAGTAATACTTTAAAATTGTGTTTTTTACTAATGTATATTTATTATTATAATTGGATCTATAGTGCCTTGTATAAATCAATATACCATATCGTATTTGTTCTTATTTTTTATTACAAAATAGCGCCAATATATGCAGATGTAATCTGGTTTTGGCATGCAAATAATACAATAGAAAATTATGTTTGCTTATACAATATATTTTTGTACATATATATATTAAAAAGTGATTACATACGTTTAATTGCTTTAAGAATATGTTTTATTTAAAACTCTTTACAAAATAACAAGTTTGATAATCTTTCTCATTATTTGGTTTTACAAATAATGTTTAAGATTTTTTTATATTTTGTCAGTTTTATGCATATCTGTATGTACAAAACTGTTAGAGCTATGATAATTGTTTCTTCAACCAAATTTTTTTTATTCTCTCTTTGTGTTATTTGATTTTTAAAAATACATTTTATAACTGTGAAACAAACATACTTAAAAATAAAAGGACCTAAGTATGTAAGGACCAAGGATACAAAAACTTAGGATGCATGCTTCAGTAAACGATTGAAGGCGCATACTCGAACGCTTGTGAAAATTCGTTTAAAGGTGTGATGCAATACCAATCAAGGTAGGAATACAAAATGTTTATTATCGCACGTTTGGGGTACACGAGGGCGCACAGACCCGATAGCAGGCCTTCGGCGTTTGCAGGCAGTGAGTGTTAGGTGTTCCATTTGATCAGGTCGGAAAAATTTTACACTTTTTAATTTAAGGTCTTGTCATGCAGACATCATTAGAATAAGATGCATAATTTGAAAAGTGGAAGAAGGGCGACAAATTATAGATGTTGCTGGGAAATTCGACATCGCCGACAGAAATATTTTCTGGCTTTGGATAGCGGTTCAAACAAGTGGACAGTATAAGCAAGAGCAAGATCGAAGTTCGTCCTCACAATACGATGACTGAAGACGATCGGTACGCCATCCGAAAAGCAAAAGGGAACTGGCACAGCATAGCTAGTCAGGTGACAAGACAATTCTATACAGACACAGGAACTCATATATCCCGCAAAACTGTTGCAAATCATTTGCAACAGTCACTACTATATTGCCGAAAACCTGTTGTGTGTTTCCTACTTGTGCGAGTTCGCCGAAGTGTTCGTTTTCAATGGTGTTGTCTGTATCACCAGTTAACCAAGGACGACTGGTCTAATAACTTCTTCACAAATGACAGCCGTATCAATCCTTCTTTTGATAGTAGACGACAAGGGATAGTTCTAGTGCTTGATCTTCATTTTTTTCTCTTCTGCTGTCGGTCATTGTTGCGTAATCTATCTATTTTTTATCTGAGCTCCGGAGAAGGAAGATCACGTAACATGGTCTTCACATTATTTTTTTGTATCTGTTTGTATAAAAAAACTGAGTGTTTTGTTCATCACATTTTATTGATTATTATGGTTTATTTTTGTAAAATGGCAACAGTTTTACTGTGGGACTTTTGTTTTTTTAAGAAATGTAAGAATATTCTAGTTAGTTTTGAAATGTATGCTTAAGATGTACAAAGTTTAAAAAGTATTCTTTTTTTGTTGTTATAATAAATGTTTTGTTTGTGTTGTTAATTGAAGATCTTTTTTCTGAATAGTCAAACAAATTATAGCATCGGGTAGATGCTTCGTATCTAGTAATGCTTCTGTTTATTTGTTTTTAAATCGCATCAGATGAACTTTATTCTTCTTTCTGCAACAGTCATAACTATCTGTTCATGAAAGATAAGGCGCCCTATCCCCTTGGCAACTCTGTTAAGGACTATCTAGAGAGCGTAGGTGTTCATTGTATTATGTGGTCAGCACGTTCTCCAGGACTTAATCAAACTGAAAATATGTGAGGTGAATTTTGCGATGCACAGTGGATCAAAGTATAGGCGATGTCAAACATAGGATTATTGCGATAGTATAAGTCAATATATATGTGATGTTTTTTGTTATATTTAGGTTTAAATGAATAAAATAAATGATAATGAAAGTATCTGTATGGCTTGTACGAACAATTTTGCGTTTTTTTGTCGCAAACAAGAAGTTTAGGGAGATGATGAATAACTAATATAAACTGTTAAAACAAAGCATGCAGTTTTTACTTATACCCAATTGACATTTCTCGAATATTTAAAACATTTGTTTAATTTTTAATTGGCAACATATGCGATATTTACACATCTCTTTAAAATCGTTCTACAAAATTGCAACATTCTACTGCAACATTTTAGAATTTATTTCAGCACAAATTTGTTATTATTGGGTTTGAGTTTTTTTTAAACTATCTTGCAGCAATAGTAATTTTAGCATATTTATTTTTTTATTTGAAACAAAATTATTTCATTTTGTCTTTTTTCTTATATTCTTTAGAAATATGATAACAAACAGAGATTTGTTTCTGTTTCTGAAGAATTGAAATAATGGTTTAGTTATGAAAAATCAATGCTTAATTTTGTAAGTGAACAGTGTGGACTAATTTCCTCAGAAATTGAGCAAGAAAATTTAAGGAGCGTTTACGTATGTTTTGTGTAAATGCAAACGATATCTGTCTGAAATCTGAAAGAAAATTAGATTGTTCCAATAATAAAACCGCTTCAAGTCCATTTATTTCGAAAACGCGCAGGTTTGAGCAAAATATTACATTAAAGTATAGGTTTTCATGAATACCAACATGTATTTGAAATTTCAAACAACTTTAAACAATTTAAGTTAAGTGATTTTAAAGATTGTGATACCGTTAATTCTATATGTGTTGTTCATAATGTTGAATGAGACATAAAATTCAATCAAAATGTAGTTAGTGGAGGTCTAAAATGTCTTTTAAGAAATTAATAATGATATTTTAATGAGTTATTAGTAGAGGTTATCTAGGTTCAGTTTCTGAGCAGATTAAAATGTCACTAAAATTCGTAGAATAATTCCCCTGCTGTAAGGTGCATATTCGGAGCTGTGCAAATATGCTATAAATTTGTATAATTTAAAAATATACATATATTCATATTGTGCAGATATTCTTTTAAAATATATCATAGCAAAAAATTAGTTTTTAATTATTACTTTTTTGGCTCTATTTTCTTAAGGATTGATCCACTGTGGCTGATCACACATATCGTCCGACAAACAAGTCGTCCCATATCCGCGCATTAAAAGAGGATAGAGGCATGTTGTTTCGAACTTCATGAATCACGTCACTCAAATGATGCCACGGTGTGTGAGAAATTTCACTGCATTGCATCGTCGACATATACTTTACTGACAGGTCTCTTCGGATTGCCTGCAATGAGTGATCTGCATTTATTTATTATTCTGTTTTTTTTCCGTATGTACCTTTGACTGAAAAACCTGTTTTAAACTTTCTGTAGATATTTTCGCAGTATATGTCGCGTTATATCCTGTCTCACATTCTGTCTTTATTTATTCAGCTCACTCGATATGAAACTGTACCTGTAATTGTTGAACTGTAATCATTTTTTTTTTTTAACTTGGCTATTTGTCCACCCTCCTTAAGTTTTGCCCACCATTGTATGCGTAAGAGAAGTTAACCCTTTGAGCTCTGCCGGGTGAATTTTCACCCACATAAAATCAAAATCTTTTAATTTCCTTCAAAAACTTTCCATTTTAAAAGCAAAAACTGGGTTTTGTAGATTTTACTTGTCTTCTTAAAATCTAGATAGCAGCACTATTCTCTGCGAATATCTAGTAGGTTTTTAATGCGACCTTAAAAACACTCCAATTTTGAAGGTTTAGAAATTTTGTATTTTTCAAGCATTATAAAGAAATATTTTTCAAAGGAGATAACATTTTTTTCTCTTGGACACATCAAACATTTAATAATAATTACATTCAAATCACTAAAATGAAAATTTAAATAATTACAGGGGATAGAAATAAGTAATGGTAGAATTTTCTACCAGCAGAGCTCTAAGGACTACAAAAATGTGCTTTGTCACTAGATGGCAGCACTAAAATTACATACCAGACAGTGTTTCAGAACCAAAATTTAGATGCTTATAATTTAATTCCAAGGAATTTAAATTTGTGTTTAATTCAGCAGATTGACGAGTTTATTATGTTTTAAATATTTCTAAACAAAACTTAAATATTTTTAACATCTGTTTCATCTATAAATTTGATTAGTTTAGATTTTTATATTATGATTTAGAAAATTTTAAATTTTGAATTTTCTCATTTAATAAATTTTTAAAATATTTTAATAGTCTTAGAATTTGTTTAAACAATGTAACTGCTTAAAATATGTTAAAATTTCAGCAATTATAGTAATTTTAAAATAACTTTGCGGTGTCATTTCTTGTGTTAGCGTGTTGAAATGAATGCTCTAGAGCTCTGATGGTGGAAAAACTTCCCACGTCCCCCAGCCTAAAGTGGGTATTTTAAAAATTTTTTAATCACATGGTTCAATTTCAGACCGTCCCCTAATCACATTTTAAGTGTTTTTCTAGCATATTTTTAAAATTTTAATAACCCGGAGCTCAAAGGGTTAAACAATAATTTATTAGCATATGTATTTTCGTATACACGCCATTTATCTATTTATACTGAGAGATTACACTACTGTGACACATACGCATTTAAAAATGCATGAGAATAATTGATATCTACAAAATTAGAAAAATAATTAGAAAAATAAAGTAAAGATTTATCAATTTATGTAAATATACCTTTATGTAATTTATATCCAGAACTATCATAGTAAGTAAAAATAATTTTTGTTTTTCCGAAGTTGATTAAGCCATTTTATTTTCGTAAAATTTATAATATAAAGAAGCATTTCGATGTATTAATGGACTTTTTAAAAATAAAAATAATATATTATATATTTATAGCTATTTTAAATTTTTCATTAGCATAAAAAAGAGCTATGCAATATAAATAAACTGTTTAAAGCAGCTTTTCAAATTGTTCAGCGCGGCTTTCATCTTCAGTACGAATGAAAACTATGTTAATTTTTTTAATAAGAATATTTTAAATTAAAATTTGCCTTTTAAATCTCTTAAACATCGTTGCATGTTTCCAGATACTCAATTTTAGTTTAGATTATTTTAACACAATTTTTTGCTCAAATCTTGTAAAAAGTACGTATCATTAAGAATAAATATTTTGCATCTGATAAAATCTTTTTCAGTGACTTTTTGCTCATTTCTTTGAATTTGGCATTAATAATATTCATTTGCATCTACACAGAGATGAATAATTTCACATAGAAAATATGATTGTATTTTCTGTGTTTAATGATGCAACAAATATTATTTTCTTGGTTTTTTTTATCATTTCTCATTAATTATAATATATTTTTAGTTAAAGGCTTTAATACTTTTTTAATGTCTAACAATATCGAATAAAAAAACAATATTTTATGTATTCTATTTTTTTATTTTATTAAGTTTTCAGTCTTTTATATTACCAACTATATCACTTTTCCATATTCTTCTATTTTCTTTTTAAGAACTTATTTAAGCGGTATCGTAAGTAAAAGATTCTCGCTTGTTAGGAAATTTCTCTATGACAAATAATGAAATGTCGTATCAAAAATTACTTGAATATATCTTGTACTTATTAACTTATGTAATCTCAAGTAAATGATAAATTTCATGTTTTGCATTCCTAGTTCATTATTCAAGAAAATTTACGTACATTTATTTTGTCTCATTAATAAAGGACATACTTTTGTTATATTTTTCGATAAGCGTAATTTTTTATGTCTTCATTTCTGTTTACGTCGATGAGTGTTTGGAAGAGTAGCATATTTGTTTTATTTTATTTAATAATAAGAAATTATATGACGCGTAAAATAATCTTTATGTCACGAAATCTAAAAAAACCTGTCAATAGAAAGATTATCATCTGTTTAGTTTTAATGTGGATATTTCACTTTTTACTTATTTTGTGTCATAATATATTTGAAGAGTTCAGTTGAAATAGGTTGTAAGTGACAAAGTCATTATTTTGATAAAATACACTGTAACGTTTAAAATATCTATTTTCACATATCACATTAGGACCTGAGCTCTTCATTTATTTATCAAAGAAATAGGTCTATTTCTTATTTTTTTTTAAATGCCATAATATACGTATGCTTCGTTTACATTATCCCTCTGTCTATCAAATTTTAAAATCCAAATCGTTTTTGAACATTAATTTTTCTCCATGATTTTCTCTTGCAGTGTACGTGCATCTGAAATATGTAGTGTATTATCATTCAAACGTATTATAATAATCATTTTTATCCTTCGATTGTGAATTTTTGAAATAAATTATATTAAAAAATAGTGTATAATTTTCATCTTGCTACTACGGTGTTAATCGTAGATATATAATCAGAGAGCTAATAACAGGGTTGTATTCAAAAGCATTTCAAATCTAAATTACCTTAAATACATATTATATGTATATATTTTTGGTTTTGTAAAGAAATGTAAAAACATTATTATTTTTTTTTTTACATATAATTGCATTGTAAACTTATTTCAAGGTTATTTTCTCTTTCATCAGATATGAAATACATTGCATTATACAACACGATAGGATTAAAGGAAAGATTTCTGATGTAAAATGACTAGTTTTAAAAACAAAATCGCATTCGTAATAAAAATATAATACGCAGGATTCATTAAATATAATTGGTCGGGAGGCGATTTGCAAAAATCATCCCCACATCGAGTTTACAGCTGAAATTCCAGGATTAAATAGATCTCGATTTGCATATTAAAATGGAACCGACTTATCAAATCATATCTAGATGGAAACCACCTGCAAATCAAATTTTAGTGTTGATTGGTTAGATAATCAATTAGTTTTCCAATGAAACTCCTGCATCAGATAGCGTAAGACGGTGGAAAAACATAGAAGGAAATTCTCGATTCTTCTTAATTTGGCACAGCATGACCTAAAGAGACAATGCGCCATTAAACTTCAAACAACAAATCAATATAAAATTAAGCGCATTTTTAAGGTTTTTTGTAAGAGTGTTCAATAATAACTACATTACAGTTTTAAACCAATGCAGAAGGAAAAAAAAAACAAGTCAGAAATTGTATGTCAAACTTAGCAAATGAGGTGCGTTCGTACCGTAACTTGTTTTATAAATAATCCCATCTTGGGACACTAGCTGTTACATTCTTATGCAAAAAGGCATGAGTACAAAACTTATCATGATTACATATATTAAATTCAGTAATACAAAATAATGGCTGAACCTTAAATCTGACGTAATCACCATGTAAACCCAGAATCATTACCTATCATGGGATATCATTTAAATAATTACGTATGATAGGATTTAATAAAATGAAGAAAACTTTTATTAATTTTTAAGTCTCGATTTCATAAAATTTGAAATGATTTGACAAAATTCTGCAACGATTATCTATATTAAATTTCAGACCATTCGGTTGGTTAGTTTTTGCGCAGTTATTTGCGTAGAGACGAGCGAATCAGATGATAGCTATAGGTGCAACGCATTTATATAATTACGAACGCACCTAAAAAAAGAAAAAAAGGTAAATTGTCGTAACTGCAAAGACTGCTGTTATTCGCGCACTAAGAGTGAAATGTGGCCCTCATTTTTTTTTTAACTTTTGTGAAGGAGGGAACTCTGAGTACGGACGATCCCACCCGAAAGCGATTATCTTTAACCCATTTATGCCTGGCGTCCCATTTTTGGGACTTTTCGAATTTTAATAAATTTTTATAATTCTCTTCTTCTCTAAAACATGAAAATTGTATGAAGTAATTGTCTATAAATGTCTTTATCAATTACCGAGAGATGACAGCGTAAGATGGATATTTATTTGCTTAAATGAAGGCCTTTTTTCGGTGTTTATAGATTTTTTACTTTTCAAGATGGCAAAATGTAAAAAGTAAGTTTATTTGTATTTTTTGTATCAAGGATCCAAACAAGTAAGTCATAATCTTAGCTAGTAGACTTCTTTGAAATACTTGTTTTCTTAAATTGCGAAATTATATGTTCAAGACTATTTTTTATTCATGTTTGTAAAGTACAAAATATAGGGCGCTAAGCGCAAATGGGTGCATATTTCTATTAGCCATTTAGGATACAGTAATTATTGAAAGTCCTTTTTAAAATGATTTTGAAATTAAATTGTTTTTTAGCCTCAAATACGATTATTCTTATTTTATTATTAATAATACTTATAATGTTATTAGTCTCTGTAAAGAAATAAATATATATTTTTTAATAGTTCCTAAAACTACTAATTATTGTATATAATATACAATTTAAAAGCGTAATTTGTATAAATTTGGACAAAACATATAATTATGCATTTTTCCACATATGGATATTCCCATATTTAGTATGTTTACATTTTATCAAATAAATACAAAAATATTTCAGCGTAATTTTTTTTAGTATTTTTCCAGTTCATTTTGTAACATTTTAAACTGATTTTACCAACAAATTAAATAAAAAAAAAATTCAGGCATAAATGGGTTAAGTTTAAGACACTGAGCAGCAAGATAGGAACGCTTAATACATCCGATAATGGAGGCGGCTTTGATCATACTTATTGCACTCCAATCATCATTAATTTGCTCATATCTTCAATTTTTCGGAAAATCAATTTTTTGTTACAAAATTTTCTAAACTTAATTCTTTCATATCCATGCCTTCAATTTTAAATAGATACTACATTTGTATATACTACATTATACTACATTAGATACTTCATTAGTACGATCCTTAAATTTTAAAACCACGGGTTTCGAATTGTAATCTTTGCTTTAAGAACTGAAAGATCTTATTAAAACACCATCAAAATTTTCGTGGTGTTTTATGTTATTTTAAGAACATAAAACATGTTTTAAGAAGTTTTATATTTTAGTTCTTATTGATTCACACCACTTTCAACTTATTTTCTTTATTCTTTGCTTTATTCATATTACGCACAATATATGTCAGTAAATGGAGCTGATATTACTATTCGTAAAACTTGCTGATAAAATTCTTGTTTACTGCAAGCCTGTTTTAGAATAGTATGAATACCCGATATGATGTTAAGAATTTTCAGGAAAGGGGTGAGTAGGAATATTTGAACAACCGCGCCGCGCCGCTTTTAATGAACAGCAATGTGAACAGCAAAAAATGAACTTCTGCCGTTTATTACAGGAAGAGACGGCATCTACCGCTGAAATTCTACTCACGAAAATGACGTTAATTATTATTAGAAAAATCAATCGCCTTTCACTTGCTGTTTTCAGAAAATTTAGAAAATTGTAAAATTTGCTCTTTCGATCTAATTTTTTCCTACTAATCGTAAGAGCGCGCTTTAAAACTAAGATACGTTGTTATGGTTTCATATACATATCTAAATTCATGTGCTTATTGCGCATATTTTTCACGCGGATTTGACTGATCTCTTTTTAGTTCTTAGACTTGAGTTTATTTGTTTTTAAAAATGACGCATGTGCCTTAAATAGCCCAATTTGCGTTTCTTAAATTGGACCACATGTGCTATCATAATTTGTAAAGTAACAATGAATTTTCGAAATCTACCTGCCAAAATCAGTAAATTCAGAGTACAGAGGGACCCAAAGTTATTTGTCTTATCATCTTTGCCATATAAAGTAAACATGAACTGAGAAAAACTGAAAAAAGGAAAAAACGAGAAAAAGGATGCTCTCAAAGCACAAAAGCAATTGAAACATCAAATGTTTAAAAATAGGCGTAATTAAATTGGAAAGAAAATGCTGAAAGGGAAAAACTACAGACATAAGGTAAAGAAAAATTCTTTGCAAAAAAAGTGTAATGATTCAGAATCTAAAAAGAAAAATCAATATTAATAATGATTGGTTTTCCCTAATTTGTAATAAAAATAAAATAGCAGAAATGATACAGTGCTCAGATTGTCAAATATGGTTCCATGTTGCATCAGCTGGAATAACAAATGAACAAAAGAAATTCCTGTGTAAGCCTTGCACCACTTCTTATATGATATTCAAGTAACGGGCAATTATTTCCCAAATTTTTATTCTTAATTACGTATAACTTTGATTTGTATTATTAATACATTTTGATTTAAAGCAATTACTTTTACTTTCAGACATTAGATCTCATTAAATTTAATTACTGTTGTTTTGTTTGATTCTTTCTTTAACCAAAAATTTGCTTTTAACAAAATTAGCAATATTCTCTGCTCATTAAAACAGCCTAATATTGTTTTGTCCACTTTAGGAGACTGGGGGGTTCAACTTAAGTTACCAGTCGCTAAATTTCGACCACTTTTGACATTTTTTTCAAATTAAAGTAAAACTTAAGATTTTCAAAAAGAAATTGATCTAAAGATTTATTTAGTTATTAGATGAATAGATTGAGCACGCGTAGTGATATTTTGCAGATATTTAAAAAATGAAGTGAGTTACACCTGAAAATAATTGAATTGGTCCAAATTCGGCTACTCTCCTCTACTTTTTTTATGTGAAATATATTCTGAGAACGTGTATTAGTATTAAAATGTGTTTATTTTATTTAAAGTGGGTGAATTTTTGTCAGAAATTCAAACTTTTCAACATCATCTACATTTTTGGTTCTAGTAAGATATTATCAGTCGCAAAATATTAAAAGAAATTGCGTCAGATAAAATAAATTTCTGAAAGTATAACAAAAACAAAATAAAATATTGCATTTTGCAAATTTTTTCCAAGATAAAAGTATATTATTAAATACATGTGAATACATTCTAGTTATATATAATATATATATACTGGTTTCAAATAATGCATATTTGCTAATTTTAAATAAAACTTTTCTTTTTCAAAAAGCTGGTATATTTAGGTGTTAGAAATTGAGTTATGAATAAAAACATGAAAAATCTAAACAATAAGTGACATTATAATAAAACACTCATACTACAATATATATTAAAACACACATACACACATAAATAACGCCTGCATTCAACAGTTAAATGTATATATAAATATTATACAGGCATACAAACAATAAATACAATAATCAATGGTCAATCAAAATCATCAGTGGTTAGAGCAGCAGTCTTGTATACTGTGGTCCCGGGTTCGATTCCTGGCCCTGGCTAACTTTTCACTCCAGTTGTGTTTATTGTATTTATTGTTTGTATGTCTGTATAATATTTATATATACCTTTAATAAGTGACATATTACAAATAAATTTTATCTATATTTAAAATAAGTCCAAAATAATAATATTCGATGCAATATTTTTCGAAAGATAAAGAAATTTAACAAAAATCACCATAATTATTTATTTCATGCATAAACCTTCTTTATTTCTACACTTCTAGTTCTGTTCAGGATTTGTTAGTTTCTATTTTTCGGATATTTCTTTGATAAAAATAGTTTCTCAGTTGAGAGTAATTTAATAATATGTGAAACATATTTTTTAGTTTGCAAGGCAAAATGTATCGTTTCTATTTCAATTTATAACATATATTAAATTTGAAAAGAAAAATATTGAACAGATATTGTACACGCATGTATCAGAATTTAATTCTGAATGCGGTTATAATGAAAATTGAGATGTAATAGGAAAAAAAATGTTCATTACAATTCAAAGTAAGAAACGTATGACACTTCGGAGTTAATAGAAAAGACTCTTAAATAATGATTCGTTCAGATTTTTTGAATATTTCAGCTGTAGATGATTCCTTCATCACATTTCAGTTTGACTACAATAACTATTCAATATTTGGCTACATTTAGCGCTGCTTAAAATTCTCACTTTTCTACGTGAGTCTTTATTCAACTCTGTCCCAATCAGATCGTTTAATTTATAAATAATACGTATGCAGTAGGGTCGGTCGAAAAAAAACGAAATATTTGTAATCGAAATGTAATAGAGCGGAAAAATTACCTTTTGTGTTAAAGAATAAATTCATAAAATATTATACCGATCGATTAGTATCTATTACCACCGCAAGCGGGCCAAAGTTTCAAAAAATCGCAAAAAACATGTTTTTTTCAATATATTTTTTTTAATTATCCAAACGTACGAATACAATTTTTAATAGGCACAATAGCTACATGAAGATATAAGAAATGTCTCGGTAAATGTTCATTATGATAAAATCATATCTTTTACTGCCGTAAAAGGACCATATTTAAAAAAAAAAATTGTAAAAATTTCAAATTTTCAGTTTTTCTAAATTTTTATAATTTTTATAATATGTCAAGAAGTAAATACATTTATTTTGTATCCATTAATATGCCATAAATTTTGTTAACTATTTGTAATAGGCTGGAAAATAAAAACGATAATCATTCATTGTTCATGACGATCGCTTCATCTACCGCTGTTTTACTGCATATCAGCAGTTCATATACCACAAATCACGAAAATGATATAAAATGAACAAAATATTTTAGCATTTTATTAATTAAAATACAGAGATGTTTAACATAAACGTATTACATAATCTTAAAATGAAGAAGTATTTAAATAAATGAATTTTATAATATGACTTGCTTTCAAATAAAGCTATTGTTCCTCAAGAGGCCGAAATTGATCATATGTGATCGTCACTCTGTTCTGATCCACAAAATTTACCAGCACTTCAGTGATTAATTTCATTTCTACTGATTGAGTCGGACAAGAAAAGTTATAATAGCTGGTATATTTAATCGAACATTCTAAACTCACCAGCGTTGTCAGATCGTCAGTCGACAGGCAAACCTTAACAGGTAGTTTCGTTAGTTTACAGTTTTGCTTTTCGACTAAAGCCATACAATTTTAAGCTTCAAAGTTCAAGTATGGAATGACAAAAACACGGATTGCAATATTCATGTAATAGAACTTCGTTCTTTGGCAATTCTCAATTTTGGCAATCAGCTGATGCAGTGCACTTTCCGGATGTACTGAAAGTATACTGCATCAGTTGGTACACAGTTAAAATGAATCCATCACGTTTTTCAGATTTTTTGGGCTACAATTAGTAACCCCCGTTACTTATCTATGAAAGATTATATTTCCTTTAATTTCACGAAATGCCTGTTTCGCAAATCATGAAATAGCCTCATTGGAATGATATCATTTGAAGGAAAGGACATCAGGACCCCAGCCATAAAGAAAAATGCCAAAGCACGAAGCTCTGTGACACGAATAGTGCCATCCGTCACTTTTTCATTACAGACTTGAACTCTGAAACTTAAAATTGTATGGATTTAATCTAGCGACAAAACTGTAAACTAACGAAACCGCCTGTTACGGTTTGGCTATCGACTGACGATCTAACGACACTGGTGAGTTTAGAATGTTCGATTACAGATACCAGCTATTATAATTTTTCCTTGTCCCACTCAATCAGCAGGAAGATGCGTGAAATTAGTCTCTGAAGTGCTGGTAAAGTTTGTGGGGGATCACATATTATCAATTTCGGTCTTTCGAGGAACATTGGCTTTATTTCGAAGCAAGTCATATTATAAAATTCAATTACTTTAAATATTTCTTCCTTTTAAGTTTATTTAATCCGTTTCGGTTAAACATCTCTGTATATTATTTAATAAAATACTAAAATATTTTGTTCATTTTATGTCATTTTTGTGATTTTTGGTATATGAACTGCTGATATGCAGCAAAACAGCATTAGATGAAGCGATTGTCAAGAAAAATGAGTGATTACCGTTTTTATTTTCCCGTCTATAACAAATAGTTAACAAAATTTATGACATATTAGTAGATATGAAGTAAATTTATTTACTTCTGGACATATTATAAAAATTATAAAAATTTACAATTTACAATTTTTTTTTAAAATATGGTCCTTTTGCGACAGTAAAAGATACGACTTTATCATAATGAACATTTACCGGCACATATCTTATATCTTTATGTAGCTATTGTGTCCCATTAGAAATTCTATTCGTACGTCGGATAATTAAAAAAAAATTGAAAAAAACATGTTTTTCGCCATTTTTGGAAACTTTGGCCCCCTTGCAGTTGTTCAAGACATTAATCTATCGGTGTAATATTTTACGAATTTATTCTTTATTACAAAAGGAAACTTTTCCGCTCTATTGCATTTCGATTATAAATATTTCGGTTTATTCGACCCACCCTAGTACGCAGGTTAGTGCTTTTATTATTTAGTATGATTATAACAAATAAAATATGAAGTATGTGTGGCATATGCAGCATACGGCATGGAAGTGAAGGGGTTAAATACGCTTCTGGAAGTTACAGTCAAAGATTAAAATCTATATGGAAATATTTTTGCCAGATACTGTCATTCTCAAAAATGAAAGTTTTATTTTTGTTGTTGTTTGTTTGTTTGTTTGCAGTCGCTACCAGTTAACGATAAACTTGCTTTAACGTTGCTTTAGCGAACATGAGCTAAATAGAGCGAGACCTCTGTTTAAAGTGGAATCTAACCAACTAAAATCAGCCATCCATTCTTGAGTTGGGATTCGATACCGGATCTAATTAATTTTCCACCAATAATTAAACACAGTGACTATTAATGAAATACGGATATGTTGTGGCAATGCTTAAAAAATATTCAAGAATGAAGTCGGAATAAATCTATCTATTTTGTCTTGAAGCCATTAACATACCTGAAATAACAGCTGAAGAAAAAGCTAAAATTTTTCATTTCAATGTATATACATATATATTAACATTTTTTATTACTTTTCTAGGAAAAAGGTATAAAGGTATAAAGTCTAAATTCGTGCGTTTTAGAAAGAGGCGAATTTATTTTTCAATATAAATATAGTAGCTTACTCAGAGAATTTCTCCGATATTCTTCCCTATAAATCCATAAACACCTCAAGTATTTGTGAGAAGGCTTTTAAATATATACATATATATATATATATTCCATGCGAAATATTATTGAAAATTGTCCTTTGAGGAAACTTGTGTGGTGGATGTTGAACTTCTGCCTTCATACGTACTGAATATTTCAAATATTTAACGAATTCAGTTAAACTTTAAAAGAGACAATATTGCATAAATATTGAAAATATATTACATTTTTTAAAAATGACAAAGGTAGACGAGGTGTTAAAAAAAAAACAATTGTGAATACGAAAATAACACGAATTGAGAAGTAAAATTACAGCCATTTTTTATCCACTATTTCATCATGACTTTTATAAATTACTAGAGGACCCAAGTGAGGCTTCCTGGATTAATGAACAAAAAATATATTTTCAATAAGTTTTTTTTTTTTTTTTTTTTTTTTTTTTTTTTTACATTTAATACATTTATATTTCGAATTAGGGATACCATAATACATATATCAAAAATATCAATACCTTTTTCAAATAAAGTTTCGTAAGTTATTAAAAGGGGATACTTTCATATTAGCCGCCTACCAGGAGTTAATAACAGATGAAATTGCCAAAGATGTCGCTACTTACTGGAGTTTTTTTAATTATAATAATTTCAGCGGTTTAAGAGGGAAGTTCAAAGGCATGTCTGTTAAATTTGTGTTTTATATATAGGGTAAGGTACCCTATTATCATCCCCAGTCAACTTACAAGTTGTAATTTTCAGTGAAAACCTACAAAATTTGGATTTTACATAAACAAACTACCCACGCATATAGTAACAGAGGCACATGTCTTACAAAAAAATTTTAACAATGCGAAAAATTGTTTTTTCAAAAGTATCTAAAAAATGAAAAAAAAAAAAAAAAAAAAAAAAAAAGGTACGAATTTCGTCCCCTCAAAAAATCCAATACGCGGAGCTTGAACTTATAACTAAATCAAAATTTATTTCGAAATGAGTAAGTAATTTAACTTAGATTAAAGTAAAGCACAAAGAAATGTACTAATTATTAGTGGGAGAATGCAGGAAAGTGTTCTAAAAACTTTCTGAATTGCGATTTCTATGCAATTGTTAAAGATAAAAACTTCAACTTTTTACGTGGTAGATACGTATAATATATAAATTATCCATACAGAGAGTTATTAAAAAAGGGTGAAATAAGCGAAAAGAGCTGTAAAAACTTTATAAATTACGACTTCTATGAAATTTCAGGAAATACTCAACCGATTTCAAGAGTATTAATTGTGGGAAATTGATGGTAACAGTATTTTCTCAAACATGGGCTATAATGTTTTTCTGTGCAACTACCAAAAGCCTGATGTAGGAGCACAAAATGTTCAAAATTGCATTTTTGTGATACTGAAAGCGCTAGGAACTTAAAATTTTGCATGGTAGTTACATATAAGATGTAAATACCATCTAACAGCTGTTTTAAAAAAAATCCACATTTAAAAAGATGAAAAGCGTTCTAAAAATGTTCTATTTTTCGATTTTTTTAGAATTGTTAAAAATAAAAACTTCAAATGTTGTATTATAGATAGTTATATAATGTAAAAGTTCTTTAAGAACAGTTAAAAAAAATCGAACTTTAAAAGAATAAAATAAGCGAAAAGCTTTCTAAAAATGTTCTAAATTACAGTTTCTATTGAATTATTAATGATTGAAAATTAAAATTTCACATGATAGATACTTAAATGACGTAAATGCTGTCTGAGAACAAGTTTATAAAAGATTCAAAATTTAACGGGCAAAATTAGCGAATAGCCCTTTAAAAACTTTCTGAATTACGATTTCCATGGCAACCCAAGAAATATCAAAGATATTTCCTAATTTATGTTGACAAATTCATGCTGAAAGTCACTGTTCTAACATGTGCTATATTTCATGTTGGTGCCACTACCCCCAGAGGAATGGTAGGCCTAAAACTAGAAGCTTGAAATACAGCATGATGGTTACTTTAAAGATGTAATTGCGTGCTAAGGACGGTTTTTTAAAAATTTAAAACCTCAAATGAAAACTGAAATGAGTGAATAAGTTTCAAAATACATTCTTAATTATCGTTTATTTAGAATTAGTTTGAGTTCTTCTTATTAATTTAAGTCTCATTTTTGCCAAATGCAGTGTAATAATGAAGTTTAGTCAAACTGTGAAATAATTAACAATTTTTTAATTATATTTAACAGTGTAATTTTTAATAAAAACAGGCACACAAATACAAACTTGGCATACTCCAACTAATATGCGAGCAATCCGCGCGTTTTGCTAGTATATGTATATGTACATATACATACATACATACATACATACATATATATATATATATATATTAGGGTGGTTCAAAAATTTTTTTTTCGAGGTAAAGACCAAGACACACCCTACTTTTTTTACATTTATCCATAGTACCACTCTCCTAAAATTGTAGCTGTTTACGCCTACAGGAAGATGGTGCTCAATGAACCTTCATTTTGACACTTTTTGGTAATTTTACACAATTTTATAGTTTTAGATTGATGATAATATGTGTTTAAAGTACATAATTTTTAAACAAAAGCTGATCGTTTTAAGCTTTCATAATTCCTAATAAGTAATAAAAAGTTTAGTGGAATTATTTAGTAACAGTTTTTCTATCTAATGGATCTGGCAACATTGCAATACTTCTGACACAAGAAGCCGCCATTTTGTAAGCAAGGGCCCTTTTTAAGTGCGTTCGTAATTATGTAAATACGTAGCACCTATAGTCGTCGTTCAGTCCGTCTGTCTGTCCGTCTGTCTGTCCGTCCGCATATAACAGAGCAAAAACTACCCGACCGAATGATCTGAAATTTTTAATATATAATTGCTGCAAAATTTTGTCGAGCCATTTCCAATTTTATGAAAATCGGATGTATAGTTTAATTACAGGGACAGTCAAAAGTTTTTCTTTACATTACGGCCAATGGGAAAAATTATTGCAAGTGAATTTTAATGATTTTACAGCCTTCCGAATGGTCTGAAATTTTTAATATATAATTGCTGCAAAATTTTGTTGAGCCATTTCAAATTTTATGAAAATCGGATGTATAGTTTAATTACAGGGACACCCAAAAGTTTTCCGTTACATTATGGCCAATGGGAAAAAATTATTGCAAATGCATTTTAATGATTTTACAGCCTTCCGAATGGTCTGAAATTTTAAATATATAATTGCTGCAAAATTTTGTCGAGCCATTTCAAATTTTATGAAAATCGAATGTATAGTTTAATTACAGGGACAGTCAAAAGTTTTCTGTTATATTACGGGGAATGGGGAAAAAATTATTGTAAGTGCATTTTAATGATGTTACAGACTATGCACTTATGAAGCGCAAAAATATACATTCAGTACAATATGGGGTGCAAAAAATAATTATAAAACTAGTTATAGTACGAACGCACCTCATTTGCCACGTTTGACGAGCAATTTCCAACTTTTTTATATTGCCTATGCTGATGCTTTGTTTCTAATAAAAATAATAGAAGTTTGTGATTTCCTTATAGATCAACAGGATAGACGCAATATGTATTTGGGTAATGAAGATAAAGAATCAATTTAAAAAATCAAAAGAGAATTCTTAACAGAAAAAAACAGGAAGAACGACGAAAAGAAAAAGTCATAGGTGTTGAAAATTCATCAACAGCTGGTTATGTTTATTCGATGGCTGATTCAGAAAACTCAGTCCGTTTCACAATCAGATGTTGATGATGATTATATTTTTCCGAATATAAAGAAAAACATTATTTACAATCCTGAAAAGAAACAAGATGTGTCTAAATACAGCTGTTCACATCTCATGTTAGTAGTGCTTTAGATCATAACAAGACATCTGATCGTAAAGATCTGCATTTGATTGTTCCAATTGTATCAGCTCTGGGGCATGACCTTTGTGCACTTCTTCTTTCAAGAAGCACCATACAACGATTAAGAAAAAAAGCTTGAAAATAATATGTTGAGTCAGAAATTCGGGATTTCAAACCAGATTCTCCTCTAGTCCTTCTTTGGAACGGCAAACTTTTACTTTAATATCTTGGATTATGAAAGGTTTTTTCACTTGCCAGTGCTTATTTCAGGAGCTGGTATTGAAAAGCTTCTTGGAAGTTCAGTGGTGGTGAAACAGCAGAAAATATAGTGGATTCTATTTTTAACCTAATGCACGAGTTCTGCGTAGAGGGAAACATTCAAGATTTATGTTTTAGCACTACAAGTGTAAACAATGGCTATGTAAAAAGAGTATGCACTGGTTATGTAAAAAGAGTATGCATTTGTTTGGGAAAAAAATTGGCCGTGAACTATTGTTAGCCTGCAGACATCATGTGATGGAATTAATCTTGTTAAAGGCTTTTAGCTTGTGCCTTTGACTATCCAGTTTCACAGAAATTCCTCTCTTCAACATATTTAAGAATGTTTGGCAAGGAATTGAACAAACAAATTTTCGGGTACAAAATTGGAAAAAAAATGCACTAGATTTTAAAGATTCAACCATTGCCTGTCTTTTATCTGTAGGTAAATCTGTGGTCAATAGAGATGATTGAGTAGACACTTGCTATTTTGGGAAGTCCACCGTAGATAAACCATTGGAGAACACCAGGTGCATGGTGAACACCATGCAACATCATGCTCGGTGGATGGCTAAACTCCTGTGTTGTTTCAAAATCTTCAAAATTCGAGATTATCCAGAAGTTTTCCATCTAACTAAGAGGGAAGAAATGCAGCTCCAATGATTTGTGCAGTTCAGTGCTCTTCTATATAGCAAAGCGTGGATAGAATCTCCACTTGCAGCTGAAGCTCCTGTAGTTGACTTGCAATTATGGAAAGACCTGAGAAAATATGAGACTATTGATTCTGAGATTGGAGTAGGAGCAAGGAAAGTCCTAGAAACTCACATGTGGGATGTTTCAGACGAATTGGTTGGTCTTGCCCTATTTTCAGCACAGTACCAACAAAAGAGAAAGCAAAAATTATTGCAGGAATGAACAATCCAAAATGTAAGAGGGCAATCAAATTTATTGAAAGATGATGCAAATTGCCTTGGAGATTTTGCAACAAAAAGAACTGGTGAGCTCTTATCACGTTTGAATATTGATGACTTTTCTATAACTTTCGCCTTAAGAAAGGAAGAACAATATCAATTATAAAAATGGTAGAAACTATGTAAAAGGACTAAGAGTGGTCAATGATACTGCTAAGAGAGATGTTCAGCTGATTCAAGAATTCAATAAACTTTTAACAAATGATGAGGATGATGTGCAGTTTCTTTTGCAAGACGCTGAAGCAAATAGGGCCCTTCCCTACCGACGACAAGAAAAAAATCAGTTGTTAATATTGTTTAAAAAAAGAAAAAAAAAAAAATATATATATATATATATATAAATCTGACAATGTTAACTATTTTGTTAGCCTTTACTAATATTGTAAATATATAAATAAAAGATATTTAAATAATTTGGTTTTTACCTCAAATTTTAGAAAATTCAATAACAAATGCCTAAATATCTCCAAAAGTCAAAAGTTGACAGTCATTGAGCACGGTCTTTTATTTGGAGTAGGACATTGAAACTTTGCCAGAATAATAGTATGGGCTGATGTAAAAAAATGAGGGGGTGTCCTGGTCTGTACGAGAAAGTTTATTTTTTCCACAGGTTTGTGAACCACCCTAATATATATATATATATATACCGGGTGTCCTAAAAAGGACTGTCTGATTTTAAAATTCAATAGCTTGCAAACGGTATCAGATATTTAAAAATTCTTGCAGGAGTGTTATACATAAGGTCAAAAGTTTTTTTTACAGTGATTTTCGATTTTAGTTCGAATTACAAAAAGTAGATGGCGCTGCCATCAACAGACGCTAAATTCAGGTTCGATTTTTGGCACTTCGGACCCACTCAATACATTTTCATCTCTCTTTTCCGCATAGAAGAACAGAAAGACCAAAAAATTGAGCCTGTATTTAGCGCCCACTGCTTACAGCGCCATCTATTTTTTGTAATTCGAACTAAACTCAAAAATCACTGTAAAAATACTTTTTACCTCATGCCTGACCCTCCTGCAAGAATTTTTTAAATATCTGTCACCGTTTGCAAATTATTGAATTTTAAAATCAGTTAGTCCTTTTTAGATACATTTTTATTATACTAGTCAGTCCTTTTTTTAGTCCCTGCGAAACAATAAGAGACAGAAAGGTGAAACGAGTGGTATTTTGCACAAACATGGTCTGGAATTTGCTATACACCGGTTTACAGAAATATTTCCAAGATTTGTTATTGGGTGGCAGCACAAGCACACGAAATTAGTTTTATCGAATTAGTTATTATGCAGAAATTGAAGAACATGATGTCGTATTCCTTGGAGCAACATGTTTTTATTGTATTGAAATACCAGCGATGGCATTGGTAAAAATTGGCTTGCATATTCCCTTGATCGCAATCCATATGACTTCAATTTGTAGGGCTATTTCAAAGACACTGTTTACTCTAAAAATCATCAAACGTTGGAACAGCTTGAACAATTAATCTGTGAGGCATCTGCATCCGTTTCAGTAGTGACATTGCAACGAATGACTTCAAAATTTATCCTTAGGTTGAGTCATGTTATTGCTAAGAAAGGTGACCATATCAAAACCATTATAATGTGATTTCACCTCTGTTCACGAAAGGTAATTTCAGACAATATTTCAAAGGCACTGGTCTGTGACTGCAGCGCCCTCTGATGTCCAATCATGGAATTATTTCTGAAAACCGGTGTATAACAAATTCCAGACATGTCTGTCCAACATATCACTTGTTTCACCTTTCTGCCTCTCACTGTTTCGCAGTTATGTCATTTCAGATTTGGGAAGTTTTTTCTGAAACACCCTGTATATATGTACAAATATTTAACTTTTTCTTCTTATTTAAAATTTTTGTGTACATACGTACCTAAAAGATTTTTCCTTATAACCAAATCTAGAAAAATATGTAATACTTTCATTTATTTTTAAAATGAGAAGTAAGAGATAATATATAATTTGGACTGAATTAATTAATATTTTTGACAAGACATTTCACAGTATCGCATGACCAGTTAATTTTAATTCATATTATAAACGATAGTTCAAATTTATTTTATTATTCTTTAAACAAATGGAATAAATGGTAGAATTTTGTTAATGAACATTATATTCTGATCGACTTCACTATGTAAGATTTTAAAGTTTAAAATGCTATATTTCAAGACAACAGCTTACATTGATTTTTTCAGCGATCTTTGCTGACATTTATACATTTGATAGGAAAAAACAGTTTTCAAAATGCAAGCTACAATCATAAATTTAAAGAAATGTCAGTTTCTATTGATTTAAAATCGAAATAATTCGATTCGAACAAAATAACCGAAATTGAAACATGTAATCAATTCCATTAATTTAAAACAAGTTATTATTATTTTTTTTAAACGTAAATTTATTGGTAGTATCAGTGCGATTTTTTTTTTATTAGAGTAACGACGAAAAAACGAAAACGTAGATATGCAAAAGTAATAATTGCCGAAATGTCATTGAGGCTTATTGTTGAGACCCGAAAATTTGTTTGTGTCTGTCAATTTATTTGCATTGTAATCTATGTTCCGTGATAATTGCCGGAACAAAGATCCGATTAGTCTGTAAATAGGTAGGCACTCGATTGGCAAGGTACCCGGGATTAGCAGTATAGTTTTTGATTAAATTAGTTTCATATTATAAATACAGAATGTTTCCTTTTAAGCCATAATGCTTTTCAATGGGAATAAGGATGTTTTTAAAAAAGAAATGGCGCATTTGGAAAATTGATTTAAATTTTAATTTAGAAATGCTACAATTTATCAGTGGAGGATCTTAATATACTGCGATGAGTTTGAAATTTTATTGATACATATGTAAGACAGTCTAAATTATCTATATATTTTGTGATGGAATTTTCTGCATATCGCTCACCCGCAAGAAAAGTGACACATCTCGTAAAAATTCATTTTGAGTTTTATTCCACTAATAGGTCTGTCATAGGTGCGTCTTGATACACAAAGAGTTTCATAAGTGTAGTTATACGGAAAATCGCTTCATTACGCTGTAGGTCCATTTGTGACCACAGAGGAGGGGTGGATTGTGTCGGGAGGAAATATTACACAACCATCCAAACCTCATACTATGTCTTCATTCTTAATGGTTTTACGATTTTATGCACGTTTTTATAACTGCATGCAGAGTTAAGTGCTATAATTTCATGGTACAGTAAAATCATGCAAATTTTCTTTTGCCTCTCCTGTGAAATTTGCTTTCGTCGAGATGTGTCACTTTTCTTGTGGGTGAGCGATATGTTACAAAGATATAAATAAATATACCTTTACAATTTTTTCTATTAATTTAATTCGCTTTTTGTCGTTTCCTTTAACTGTTACCAAGCAAATGTATTTCATAATGTAAGGATGAGAAAAATAAATATTAAAACAATTCACGAAAGATTTTGAAAAATATTAGATAGAACGAAAAAGTAGATTGACTAACTTTTTTGTGATCGGATCTTTGACTAAGATTCTCATCAAGTATGAAAGTTACGAGAAGCACTATAATTTAATGTGAATGTGTATATATTCTTCGCAACCTGGGTCCACATATGTGGACTTCTATTCATTTCATCATAAAAAATAAACTGTTTTCAAACAGCTAAAATAAATTTTGACTTTACATATTAAAACTGAGCGTTTTTTACTTTAAAAGCAAACCAATGAATGGCAACATCTATGCTGATTTCCTATTAAACAAATATTATTTTCATCTGAGTTTGTAAAATGCCTTCAAGATAGTGTAGCCAAGAGTGTGAGAACTTTTCATAAGTATTTACTTAAATACTTTACAAAAAAAAAAAAGTTTTGAGGATGTGTATTTCATTCACTTTTTAATTTTAGATCCATATTTGTGAATCCAAATTACGAGACCCCAAAGAATCAATTTCAGGAAATTTCTTTTCTCTGTCATTTATGATGTCATTTTGTTTGTGAGAAACGTCGAACGGGTATATGTAGCATTATTTTAGCTTAGGCTCTGAAGATGATTCTATTAAAGTATTGCCACAAACGCTACACTATTGTGCCAAATCACCCTTGCAAAAAAAATTCTTAGTATTTGACCCAATTGCGGAATATTTCACAATAGATTTAATCGTCTACACATAACTGAACCCGTTCCAATGGAAGTAGTGAATCATTGTAATGTGAATATAATAAGATGTTTTAATGAAGTTCTGTGCAGAAAAGCTGAAGTACAATACCAACAAAAAGTAAACGAAATGCTTCAAAGATTGAAAATATTCCTGTCGCGCTATTTGTTTCTTCTCTTTTGGTGTAAAATGGAGTTACTAAATTGAAGTGTAGTTTTGGAATGCATAATATACATTAAAGAGTTATCAGGCTCATCATAACATGAAGATATTTAAACTAGAATTAAACATTTACAAAATGCTTTTTGCGGTAATTTTTGTATGATTTTTGAAACGAAAGAGATTTGGATTTCCTTTGATAAGGGCTTTAAAAAAATAATAACCACCAAATTTGTTTTTTCTAAACAAATATTATAGCGACGTTAGATTTTAAATTTTACATAAATCTCGTAAGGGGATTTAATTTTCATTAGTATTTTATTACATGAAATTTTATTTAACTTTTGCAACAAATGACGATTTGTAGTTGATATACAGGGTGTTTAATAAAAGATGGGCAAAACTTTAAGAGGTGATAGTACATATCCGAACAAACAACTTTCACCAAAGAAAACATGGTCGGAAATAAAAAGCGAAGGTGTTGGCGCATTTGGAAAGTTGGTGCATGGAAACGTTAAAGCTCAATTCATGTTGCGAGTTATCGGGAGACGAATGACACTAATAGCATGTAAATGTCATAAGGGGGAGAAGAAAAACGCGCATGCAAAATTTCACCTCGATCAATACGTAAGAGCCGCTATCCGAGTGTGCAATCGTCAATCGCATAAGAATCGTATCAGAAGATGTTGCAATTCACTAAGAGTGAAAAGGCTGGTATGAATTTTATCTGCGGAACTGCTAATGGAAATGTCTCAGAGGCTCAACGATTGTACGGTTTCCCACCTTGCTTTCGTAATTTAATCGTTCTTTGTACGTTTCTGCCTCGTATAACAACATATCTTCGGTGCCTGAGAAGGCGTTTTCGTTCGCCATGAAACGGTGGTTCCAAGTCCGCAAATAAGAAGGAAAAACGCCAGTAATACGTGCCGACATAGATTTTTATTTAGATAGAAGCAAGGGAACCAATCATAATGGAGAACACAGTTATATCCAGTTGTATATATAAACCATGGAGATGTGTGGAGAGGTGCTCCGTAACGTGAAAAAGAATAAGCAGCGGCCCTTTTATCGGGACCTTACAGCAACAGAGGGAGAAAGCCAACTGAACTTTTTGCGTACTGATTAACATGACTTGGCGTAGTATATTATCGCCAATTTACAAAGTTTTTGCCGCTGGAATAAAAGAGATATAGCTTTGGCGGGAGGTTTAGCAGACTATAATGTGGCAGCCCCCCCCCCCACCCCAGTTCTAACTCACCGGGATGTAAAGCAATCCTACGTAGTTTCATGAGTAAGAGAGCCATAAAGTGTGGATTTGTATATTTTAACATTAACGAATCAGCTTATCTGATTGTGAAACCTTAATGAATATATGGAAAATGCAGAGAAAATGCATATGTGCTAAGATAAATGAAATATATTTGAAACCGCAATTCCCATCAAACAATTTGATTTTTGTTATTTAGTTTTGTGTACCATCAAATTCTAGTTGCAATTAAGAATGACTTATTTACAACGCAGATAATATATGATAAATGAAAGTGAAATGTTAAAAAGGGCAGGTGCACTTAGATTTTTGTGTATTTGATTACTTTTAAACAAAGACCATTAGGAAATAGAAATTAATTATGCGAGAATGGAATTTTGAATAACTGGAAAATGAAATCATATATCTTTGCATCTGAACTTTTTGAAATAAGTTCGTGGCGAAAAGGCGAGAGGAAAAAATACATGTAGATAGAACTACGTATAGTTTGAAGAATTTAATGATTTCACTTGCTCAAAGTAGATTCTGAGTAGCGGGGGGGGGGGGGAGGGCTGGAAATTGAGAAAGCTGCCACAGTGCCTTCTAGCACCTATGCGTTTTAATTCCGACCATGCATTCTTTCATCAAAGCTCTTTTTTTAGCTGTGTACTATCGCCTTTTAAAGTTTCGCCTATCTTTTATGAAATACCCTGAATATGTTAGTATTTTATTACGACATTTTAATATCTGGTGTACAACCATCTTGTTTATTTTAATAAAATATAATTTTAAACGTACTTTTAGATATACCAAACACTTGAAATAACACAAATATTGGCAAATGAAACATAAAATGAATGTGATAACGGCGGATAGAATGGGAAAGAGACCCTCTGAAGAAATGTACATTTTTTATTCTAAAGAATCTTCACAATTAGCAGTTAAAGTGTGTTATTGAATGCAATTGTGTTTAATAAATAGTTCTTAAAATATATTTTTTCTGAAGTGTTGGGAAAAATCCATTTTTTTTGCAACTGTCCGAAAAAATGTTAAGCAATATAACATTTCAATTTTAGATTATTGAACTTAATTTAATTCGCCTTTCTCGTTTTCTTTAACTGTTACAAGAGCTTAATAAATACGTAACTATAATTTACCATTATGAAATTGCAGATTACTAGATGTTAGATATTGTCTGAACTGAAGTGTGATGAATTTAAAATGTATTTTAGCTAGCGTTCATTACAAAAAGTAAAATTCTACCAATTGCAGTCGTCTGGAGGAAAGCACTTCCAAAAAAAAATTGGTATATTTTCACCGATCAAATTGGCAATTTGATCAAATTGGCAATTTCCACCAGACCCCAAAACCACCCTCCGTTCAAATGTGACTTATATATAATCCATGTTAAGTGTGTTGGGGGACAATGTGTTATTGTCATTTCATTCATAATATCACAATTTTTGTTGGTGGTCGGTAATTTTTATTTAATGGTTATATATATATATATATATATATATATATATATACTAGGGGGCTCAGCCCCCTGCAAGCTACGCTCGCCAACCCCCGTTCAGACACCGCAGAATCTAAAACCACGCTAATCGGATCGGTTTTAAAAATATTATAGAAGATTGAATTATACTGGAAAAAGCTGTGCAGATCTCCCTGTAAACGGGTTTCCATTCAATTTTCTTTGATTTCAAAAATTTAAGGCCGAATCAGTTGTTGTTAAGACATCCAATGGTTGTTTTCGTGTTTGATTAAAGAGAATCAGTTAAACATTTGAAAAGAAGTTAAAGTAAAATGAATTAAGTGTACAGTCTTTGTCTCCCGGTATTTTAAAAGAATTTCTATAACAATAGCCTAAGTCATGTGACTATTATCAACAGTTCCGGGCGAACCACTTCGCTTTTTATATTCCTGGTGCCATTTATGTACTTTAATGGTAGCCAGGTACAGGTGATAAGTCGCCAAATATAATTCTATCGCCATCATTTCATCTATATTATAATAGTCCAAGTCATTTAACTGCCATAAATAAATACGCTCTGATCCCTTCGCTTTTCATATGAAAGTTTGACCCAGATATCATATGCGGCCCCATATTGGCACGATTTTTTTCCGACGCTAATTTGGGGAAAATATCAACAGCGTAAACAACAACATCCGGCTTATGAAATCAAGCAAAATAACGATACTATGGCGCCAGTTAAGTACCCGTTGCGTATATGACATTGGCGTCAGAAAAAAATCGCGCTAATATGGGTCCGTATATGACATCTGTGCCGAACGTTTTCCCTTTTGATTAAAAAATCAAATTTCTTTTTAGAATAAAACTACATAAAAGTTTCCATGGTCGCAAAGAATTCTTGGTACTGTTACGCTAGCCGGGTGCAAATCTCGCCAATAGCTATTTTTCAACTCGCCAGTTAGCATTTTTTTTTTCGAGTGGTAAATTAAAACATTGCTTTGAAGTTGAAATTAAATGTCATCGTTTGTTACATCATTTAATATTTGGGCAGATGCCGTATAAGCACCGTGTTTGGCGTGATTTTCTTTACGAAAATTTGGCGAAAACCTCGTTACCTCGTTTTCGAATACTAGTTACATATGTATTTTTGGTACTACTTAGTTATCCCGTCGACCAAAAATCTATCACCAAACTATAAGATTAATTGCCAATAATGGTTGATCGTAAATGTCACATTCACTTGACTTTAAGCAAGTTACACGTCTTTACGTCATCAAGTGATTTTTATTTCGAAGTTTTATTTGTATATTTATTAATGTTATACTATTTGCTTTGTTATTTCGTTATTTAAAATAAAAATTATGTCAATTTGTATAATTTGGCGAGTGGTTTGGCGATTTATATAATTTGGCAAAATGCGGCGATGGAATAACTAAGTAGTACCGTATTTTTTAATTATTTTCTATTATTTTTTAATTTTTAAAGGAAAATAACCAAAAAAATAATTAACTATAGAACAAAACAGTTTATGTAATTTAAAAAAAGAAAATAAAGTAAATAAACATTTATTATCAAATAAACAACAATATCCGGGTTACCATGTCAACCAAAATAATACCATTTTGCCGTCAATTAGGTACCTCGGTGCGTATATGACATCTGTGCCTAATATTTTTCTTTGCATTTCGTTTAAAAAAAAATTAAGAAGTGAAAGCCATTTATTTTAAATGTTTCAGTTTGTATTAAATAAAATGATAATAAAATACAAATTGAATTATGAATAAAAGTAACATGATACATTTCTTAGCATACATTTAAGGAAGGCCAAACTTCTCGCGAAATTAGTTTAAAATAGTAAACTTTTCTAAAATCTGAAAAAAAAAAATCTTTTATGATTAAATTTTGATTTGCCATCATTAGAGAAAATTATATAAAATTAGAAAAAAATTAATATTTCGAAAACTAATTCGAATTTAAAAATTCTAATACCAGTTTTGAGATCTGCAGATCAATACAGATTGTTGGTGTTAATTTCATCGCAAAGTAATCCGTATTTTAGGAGAAATCGCCGTGAAACATAATCAGTTGTTTAATCAGTCGTTTAATAGAATCGTTACATAAATTCGTGTCATAATATCCGTTTCATTAGGATTTATATATATAGGGTAGATATATATAGTAACATTAGCAATTATTTATAAGGGAAAAAATAATACGACATTATTAATTGGTGAATGCCAATCAACTTGGAAAAAATGGAGATAATGATGAGGTGTACTTAAACCTGAGTAATACACAAACTTTTTATAGACATATATTGTGAATTAAGTGTAAAATATATACGTAATTGCAATTTGAAATTTATTATTAAGCTCAAGCGTTTACATGAGAAAAACATTCAAATTAATTAGGAAGGAGAAGAAACGGCTTTCTGTTTTCTATTTAAACAAAAAGAATCACAATGTTCGTTTTATTTATTACACGAACAAATAAAACATGTTTTGCATTGCAAATTACATTGTTTACCAAATAAACTATGGTGATAAAGAACTGAAAATTTATTTTTATCGAAAATAGTAATTACAGTGTCTATAAACTCTAACGAATTGCCAATAAAATTGCATAAAATCTAGTAGCAAGATTTTTTATCTTAAATCACAATTAATAGAAGAAGAAAAACTCAAAATGTACTTTTTTACCATGCATTTTTCTGTAATAATTACTATACTTTAAACTTCCAAGGTTCCTATTACGTTCGTTGATTTGTTTTTTTAGTTATACAAGACAAGATCAGCTAAATAACATGTAATTTCCATACCAAAATTAAAACTTGAATTATTATATGTTATATATTATAGAAAAACGCTCGGGTTTAAATTAATTTTATTATCATAACAAAGTTTTTTGGGCTTTAATCAGTTGGATTTATTTGCGAAAAATTATTCGATTAATTTTATTAATAATTTAAGTCTGTGTACAAACATTTAATAGATTTAAAGATGCAGAAGTTCAAAGACTTAAACTGCTCCTAAACATTGAAAAATCTTCAAAAATGATATGAATATTTTATAAATTATTTATCTAATTCGAATTTTTTTCAAAATGAATTATCTGTTTTTATTTGTATAGCAAATGTCGGATCCATTAATAAAATACAGTAGAACCACGCTAATCCGAACTAATTGGGACCGGTGCATGTTTGGATTACAAGAAATTCGGATTATCCGAAATTCCGATAAAAATAGAAAACAAAAAGTTGCGTGCTAAAATATGTAAGTTATAAGTACTCATTAGTACAGTAAATATCCTCTAAGGCGGAATCCTATGATCCAACATGCTGGATAATCCGGCACGACTTTCGGAAAAAAATAATACTCCTTGTTTAACCGCCAATCATGTTAATAATAATCCAATGCAACTTCAAATGAGGAATTACGTAACAACCAATTACAAAAGATTCAAAATTGTGAATCTATGCACATACCTCAATCACAGCACGTCGACAATAGGGGAAGAAAAAACAATTTATGTAGATAATTTGTGAAATCTAACTATTGAAAGGAAAAACGAATTTTTATCATCTCAATTAAATACTTTTTGCATTTTAGAAAAGAATTGTATAGTGACTGGCAAAGAAATTGTTATTCGAGATTTTTTTAAGATGTGGTTTCTACGAGTAGGCCTACGGTGCACGTTTTCATTTTATATTTGTGGACATATGTTTGTACTTTTACATTGAGTATTTTTTTATTCAATTCATGCTGTTTAAAATAAAAAATAATCTTTACTGCCATTTTTTGTTTAATTCTAACTTCTATACAATTTTCCCGACATTCATCCGGTAATCCGGAAAATTTCGTAAGTTAATATTTTCAGTTAATCTGTTCAAGTATAATTTTCGAAAATTAAAGTCTAATTTTCGGTTCCG
The DNA here is from genome assembly GCA_963932465.1 of Maratus speciosus. Lineage (NCBI taxonomy): Eukaryota > Metazoa > Arthropoda > Arachnida > Araneae > Salticidae > Maratus > Maratus speciosus. The sequence continues at coordinate 45,646,248 of OZ010786.1, forward strand.
ATTAACCGGAATTTCGGATTAGAGGGGTTCGGATGACCGGGGTTCTACTGTACTCTTTTCTTTTTAAAATAAGATGTGCATTTTTGCAAAGAAACAGCATTTCGTATTAAATAATTTATCCAAACATTAATATTACGTATAAAATAAACGAAGAAATATTTTGCGCAACCTTAAAACATCTTAATATAATCTCATCAATATCTCACCAATATCTTTCTATACATACGTATACATATATATTTTAGGACCTATTAATTTCACATGGCCAATCAAATTGAAATAAAATAGTTTTGCACAATAGTCTTTTACTCAAAATGAGAAAATTTAAATAGTGAATTAGAAAAGTGAAAAATAAAATATAAATAAAAAATAAATACAAGATTAAATAAAAGAACTATAGGGTTCTCCGGAAAGTCCTTGGCATTTAGAATGAATTAAAGAACAATAACTTTATAGAAGTAAAAACGTTATTAGTAAAGAGACAGAATTGTTCTGAAATGAGTTGCCATTTTTTAGTCAATTTCATCATCCGTCTTTCATGACGGGCTTTTTTTTTTTCAAAACATCTTTAATGTACGTTTGTAAACTCTTGCCTCTGTTAAACTTACCGAGACAAAGAGTTATTGAGAAATCTAAATTATTTTTTAGGCTGATGGTTCTATGTCAGTCCTCTGTACTCTACATGGCAGCACTTCCTGTCAAGTTGAAGAAATTTCTGACCTGAAAATTAAAGAACTATGTGGCGATGTGCTATCATTATAGAATACGGCCCCATCTGCGACTTACTATGGCCTTACTTTTGGGCCTCTGTTCCTCTCAGCAATTTCACAAATCATTGTATGTATATAAAACATAATAATGTCTGGTAGTTTGGCTTATTCATCGTAGTAAGGCCCGAACATTTTTACTAGGTGCATGTTGAACCTGGAAATTTCGAAAATAAAATTTGGGAAATCAATTTTAGCAATTGCGCTATGGCTTAATTACCACACACAGAAATATCGCTTCGAGTTTTTATATAACTTTCATTACTGATTGAAAGTAAAACAAGCGGAAAAGTGTGGTCGAAGATTGCACCAAAGGTTTTGCTTAATTTTCCTTTCAAAACACTTTATTCTTTAATTAATAAATTCAAATCATTAATTTATAATTATTAAATCATTTCATAGTTAGCAGCACCATTAAATTTAATTTCAAAATTAAAATAAAAGAAAGCCATTATTTTAATCAAATTAAAAATATTCAAGTCAAATTATTTAAATAAAACTGCAAATTAAAAATTCCCGAAATTTAAAAAATATATCGGATTTTTTAAATAAAATGTAAAATTTCTAAAAACAAAAAAATCTTTAAACGAAATATAAAATGCTGAAATTTCTGAAGAATTTAGTGGATGTTCAAGCAAAATTTAATATTTTGAATTTTCTCAAAACAAAACGAATTGTTTATACGAAATATAAAATTTCGAAATTTAAAAAAAGTAGCAGATATTTAAACAAAATTAAAAATTTCGCATTTTATCAAAAAAAAAAAAAAAAAAAAAGAATTATTAAAATATTTTCTACAAATTTTAGCCATATTATGGGAAATAACATGACGTAAAGTCTGTAAAATTAAATCTATTACATAATAAAATGTAATCCTGTGAAAACTTTTCAAAAACCAACGCCGAGCTTCGAACCAGAAACCTTTAGATTTGCACGCAAGTGCGTTACCAGGGAAACATCCAGCCTACTCGAAAAAACTAGAAATAATATTCTGTTTTAAATACTAAATCGTAGAAATGGTCGGATTTCATTAAACTAATTTGTTTAACTAAAATAATATAAGGCATTTTTCAAATTTTATTATTTTTCTTGTGATTGGAGATCTTCAGCTATAACTATGCGAAATTTCGAGTCTCTAACTTATACAGTTTTGGAGAACAAACTCTGTGACAGACAGACAAAGGAGTGAGCCGAATTGTGTTTTGTCAGATGAATGAAACCATAAAAATAAATATGCGATAAATATGTTATCTTTTATCTCGCATTCTTTCATGCCCATTTGCTTGTCTTGCGATTATAGAGTTGGATACTAGGTGTTGCCAGTTTTGAATTCCAATTCAGATTCCTATCCTAATGGCTCAGATCCCCCTTTAAACGAAGGCAGCTCTATGTTTAGTTTTCGTTTGAAAAATTAGGCCGAAGCGCTCCCTAACAACCAACTCATCCTTCAATATGAAAGAAATTATTTAAACAGATTTTGAATAATCTTCATTTCAAAAGCAAGTTGATTTGTCAGTCGCCGCGATTTTTGAAAAAGCATTGTTTCATAAAATATTGAAATAGTTTTACTGTTTGTACATCTGTACCAGGCATGTCAAACAGTTGCGGGTCAAACTGAGCATTATAAATAAAGCCGCGCGCCACAATTAAAAAGTAGATAGTATTATTACCAATGGCACGGAATAAAATTTACACGTACGAAACGCAGCCATGTTAAAGAAATATTCACGTAAAGTTTAAAAGTTATTATTTTTCATATTTTATTTTATCTTATTAAAAAGAAAATTACTCGAAATTATTTTTATCATCCAAATCTGAAAAAAAATTAATTAAACTAACAACACTGATACATAAATTTCCCATTTTTAAGAGAACGTTGTGTTCGTTCAAAGTATAATTTCAACTTCAGCATGCGTGTTCCAACAACTGAATTTAACTAAGGTATAATGCCAAACGCTTGGCAGGCTACAGAGACGATGTCAGCGGGCCGGTTGTGGCGCGCGGGACACGTGTTTGGCATGCCTGATCTATACCACAAAAAAGAAAAGTAGCCTCCAATAGTATATATTTTTTTATTAATGGAATTTAGTATTCAAAACTAATAAGCGAACTCATACTGTTGCACAGATACTTTTCTATGAATTCCAACATAAAAATAAATTTTAATTCATGTTTAAAATAGTAAAAACTTGTAGTTTTCTTTAATGTTTGACTTAATTTTTGGCTGTTTTCCATAATTTTGAAACCAAAAATTACCTTAAAAGCAATTATTTTTCATCGCTTTCCATTTTTGTTTTGTTAAAATTATCAATTTGGTATAATATTTCTAACATAAACAACGCTTTAAGTATAAAGTAAATATAAACTTTAAAAATGTGCCCATTATGTGTATCTTAGCGAAACTACAATTGGTTAAAAAGCTCACGTTCAAAATAATGAGATAAAACAATAGCTAATCTAATCTAAGATGTATATAATGCGATACTTTCTGGAAAGTAAAATTAAACAGAAGTTTGAAAGAGAAAAATGTACTGACAAGCGAAACACTGTATAATAGAGAAGCCGAAAAAACTAGGAGAAATTAACTTTATAAGTTGAGACCATGTTTTTAGTAAAAATTCAAGATTACTGTAAACAGTAACTTTGTTAATAAAAAGAAACTTTCCGAGTTTCAATGACGCAAAACAAAAGAAAATAAAAAAGGTAGGAAGAAAAGAATGAACTACGTCATCTTTATTATCTGTGGTTTTCTTTTCTGGATTTGAGGCAAAGTATGAACCAAGTATAAGTACTGCTATAAATATTGCACAAGGGAAAACCGGATTTGAGCTGCTATTGCTTCATTAACATTATTACGAATATTTTTATGTGTATCATAAAATTCAGAAAAGAAAAACAAAATGAAACTTCTAGCAAATAAATGTTTTAAAAAACTATAAAAGAACTAACTTAAGCAATGTATTTCGAATATATCTTATGAATTATGTTAGATTTTATCTATTCAGTCTGAGAATCTAAAAATAACTATATAAACTATTTTTTTACAACAAGGATAGTAATAGCAAGAAATGTTGTTTGCAGGTGTTTAATTCTGATAGTCTATCATTGTTAAAAAAATGATTAATTTTCTGTATTTGACTACGATTGTACGATTGTAATATATACTGATAGTCATATATAATTTAATTTACTAATTTTGTTACATGGTATAATTCACAACTTGCGATTATGTTGAATTTATCCTTACATTTTTCTCCTAAGTGTTCAGTTATAGTTATTATTACTTACCTTTATATATTGGATATTATGGATACAGTTATTTACTCATAAACATAGATATGGACATGAGTGTAAAATTGCATTTGAAAAAGCTTTGCAAATAAAATTAAATTAGTTTGTACACAAACTTGTAACAATTATGTGCAGCAGTTTTTTTTAAGGAATTTTCATTTAATAATAATCTTATGTAACTAAATTTTCAATTAATATTTTCTGTAATATCAGATTTAAGTGTTAATAAATGAACTAATTGTTTTTTATAAAATACAGATTGGAGAGGATACTTAAAAGTAATACTTTTTACCGGAAAATTCTCTTAAAAGTTTTCAATATGATACAGATAAAAAAAAATCGTCACACAAACACAATAACAACTTACTTAGTTATCTAATTTTATCTTTCTTAATGCAAATAGATTTTTAGCTACGCGATTGCAGGCTATTAACCGGAGAGTAGTCGCGTCTTTTTTACTTTCTTCTCACTTCAATAGAAGAAAGTGTTATAATAGAAATTGTTTTCGACGGATTTACAAGTTTTAGGGGTCAGAGATCCCCAAAAGCATGTTTATAGAAAATGTCCTTGTGTCCGTATGTCCGTGTCCATTAAGAAGTGTATGAAGTTATGCATAGAATTGAACCAAATTTTTGGCTATGGCAAGCCGGTCCTTCCTTAATTTGGAAAACATCCGCCGGAAGGGAGCGCTATATTAGGGATTTTTTGTACCATTTTGAATATCGTACCATCAAAAAGTGTATGAAGTTATGCATAGACTTAAACCAAATGTATTGTGTATATTTTTAGCTATGGCAAGAAGGTCTTCCCTGAATTTGGAAAAAATCCGCCGGAAGGGGGTGCTGTAATAGCGATTATAGTACAATTTTCAATGTTGTACTATCGAAAAGTGTATGAGGTTATGCATAATACTAATAAAAGTAATAAAAATGAAATATTGAAATTCGTAACAAAATTTTGAAATATTATAATATATGAGATAGAACAAAGTTTTGGGATTGGAACATTCAACTAGTTCAGAATGCTATTAGTCGCGTTCGATCTTTTTCCCGCCTGCATTTTATTTATAGAAAATGTAAAATAAGAAATATTTTTCACTTAATATTCGAATATTACATTTAAATGAAGTTATAAATTTGCAGTTTAATTAAATTATACATCTTATTCATGGGATTTGTAATAATGAGAAAAAGTAAAAATGAACTGACATTACTGATCTTTGCGCAGACATTTCCACCAATTTCAACTTTGATTGTAAAAATGTACCTGAAGGAACAATGGGGAGGTCTTGTCAGCTCACTTTGGTGTTGGAGAAATATTTAAAGTCAGCTGCATGGTAGTTCTCTATTGTATTTATAAGGGGATATGAATTGGGAGAAGATAATTTATATGGGTGGCAAAAAGACCAACAGGCGCGTACTGCCGGATTAAAATAAGTATGAAAATATAAACATTTATTTTGTTAATCACACTTGCATAAGTATTCAATGTTTATCTTTAAAACCACACCTAATTTCATGACAGCAATTCATGTTTTTTCCTAAAAATTCCGTTAGAATGAATTAATTTGGCGTGTGAACCGAACAAGATTATCTACTGCTTCTTTAGCGACTGGTAGAAAGCGCAAGCAAGTCAATTTATTAAAAATACGTATAATATTTGCTCGTATTAAATAAGTCTCTATTCAGAAATGCAAAATTTGAATACAACACGGAAAACAACTCCCAAAAATTAGTGTGTACCCCACAAGCTCGTCCTCTATTCCCTGCGAAAGATGATTCATTTGCTACAGATTGTATGCTATCCTTATATAAATAAAAAATAACGTTTAAAGCACCAAAATACTTTATTTCTTGTTGCAAACTAGTTTCGAAGCCATAGCGTACCGTCATCAGTGGAAAATATGATTGAAAAGAAAATTGCTGAAATATATGTAGGAGAAGCAGATTCAATGATAAAGATTATTAGCCAATAAAATTACAGGAAATTTTAGGAAGCAGCCAATGTAAGAGAAGTGGATTCAAATATAAAGTTTATTAGCCAATATAATTACGATAGGAAAATTCAGGAAACGGGCCACGTAAGCGGATTCAAAGTTCAAGTTTATTGGCCAATAGAATTTAAGTAAAGTTTACAGAACAGCCAATAACATAGAAATGTAATGTGAAAACATGCAAGTGGGATTTATGAACGATAGGTTTATATATAATTTTTCCGACAATCTGACGACTGAGGAATAGCAAAATCACAATTAACAATATTTTAACGATTTTTATAATTATGGAATGCTTCAAGAAATCAAGTTCATGAATCGAAGTGGGATTTGAAATAATTTTTGCGGTGCTAATATTCCAAATATCTTTGTTCTTAATGCTGACGCCATTTTGACCTTGACAACATCTGACGATTAAATTTAATTTTTTACTGCATTTTTTTTTTCTAAACTTAACACAATTTTGTTTTTTGCACCGTCGTATAAAAAAGAAATGCTCTTTCAAATGCAATGTGTTAAAAAAACTCAAATTAAACGCAATTTATTTATTTTTTTTTTTTTTTTTGGCTTTAAAAATAAGCCACAAGCATGAATTTTTTAATCTATCATCTCTATTGCCTGCAGATGATTACAAAAGATCAACTCATTAGTTTGCAAAACAATATAAATAAACCAACGTTTGTTTCCGGCTAATATTCCATACAGATTTTAGCACTTCATCAATAAATAGATGCATATAAACGTAAATAAAAGAACATAAATTATACACAAATTTGAAAACTTGTAATTGAACTTAGCGCTTACAACACTGAAATTATCTGAATCAAAAAGGTTGCTGCATGCGGCGAAATCTTTGACAAGATTTTAGGCTAATAACACCTGGCATGCGGTGACTATAAAAGTATCGCTTTTAATAAATTTCAAAAATTTATTTGGATACATTATTTATGTTTTAATTTATAATTTCATTTGGTGTTCTGAGTGAGTTATCTAAAAAATATATTGAATGTAAATCTGTATTATAGATTTTAATTTTATAAAAAAAAGATGTTTTTACCTATATTCTCCAACAGAGGAAGATCACTTAGTGTTACACACACACACACACACACACACATATATATATTTGTTAAATTGTATTAAAAAATATTAAATGTTTTTTCAATTGTGCGAAAAAATTAATCTTCCAAAAGGTTTTTTTTTTCAACTATATTTTAGTCTGGGTTTCATATTTTTTAGTCATCATTTAGTTTTTATACCGCTTACGCTGTATACTGTTTGTGTCGTTGTCTCTCTATTTTAACTAAATTGTAAGGGCACGCAAACAAATAATAATAAAATAAAAATAAACATAACAATAATAATTTAAAAAAAAAATTATAAAAAGCAATTTAACAAATTACAACGACCATTTGGAAAATGACTTTTTCAAAGACTAAAATTTAAGACTTAAAAAATCGCACGGAGTTGATCATACATTACATACGCCATGGATGAAGCATTAATAGTGTTATTACACGTAAAAATTGCAAGCGACTTGGACTCGTCAGATTTTCTGAAACTTACGTATTATCCACCTGAAACTGAATATCCAAGATCCACAACTGATTATCCAAGATCACAAGATCCCACCTGATTATTCAAGCATTTCATTGGCTGTTCGGGAAAAGGCTTTTCCATCGTAGAAATCTGACGACAAATTTTAAATGAAATTTCATTCTTAAACTTCTAAACATTCCACAATATTACTTTTTACACCGTCGTATAGAGAAAAAAAAATTACTTTTAAATGCAATTTGTTTGAAAGCTGTTTCTGAGATTTTTTTTTTTTTTTTTTTTTGTAGTTTTTATTACGTTTTTGTCATAGTGGCAACATAAGTATCCATCTCTATTGAAAGTAAAGGGAAAGTACAGATTACAGTATAGACCAATCAGAAAACTAATAAAATGCGGATTCAGCCAATAAAACGCCTCAGATATGTTTTTGATTTCCTATCCTGACAGAGAACAATAACCATTTTTCCAAATGGTTAATAATATTAATAATAATAATAATATCAAAATCCTTAAAAATTGATGATGAAAATATATTTTTGTTCGTTTTACAGATATAGTTATCAGATAATTTAATTTCCTTTACTTAAAAAAAGATAAATACACACGTAAGTCCGTTTTTTTTTTTTTTTTTTTTTTTTTTTTTTTTTTTTTTTTTTGTTAAAGTTAACGTGGAAAAATTAGTGAAAAACGCTATTTCCAAATAAATGAGTAAAATGATTTACCTTCGTATGCATTAGCACTCTGCGCCACTGTTTAACACACTGCGCACACGTTTTAATCTTATATGACAGTACTTTTAGAAATTTTCTTATCAGATTTCTTCCTTACCTGTAACACGTTCATAAAAGTTCGTAATCTGTAAGTTCTAAAATGCAAAAAATGATTTAACATTATTATAACAATACTTGGATTTTTGCACTCTTTTGTTTAACTCAACTTGATTTTTACTTTCTTCTATCTTCAATAGAAGAAAGTATTGTAATAGAAATTTTTTTCGACTTCCGGTTTTCGACGGATTTGCATGTTTTAGGGGTCAGAGATTCCAAAAAACATGTTTATAGAAAATGTCTGTCTGTCTGTGTGTCCGTCTGTCTGTCGCCATTGTACCATCAAAAAGTGTATGAAGTTATGTATAGAATTAAACCAAAATTTTATTATAAGTTTTTGGCTATGGCAAGCAGGTCCTCCCGGAATTTGGAAAAAATTCGCCGGTAGGGGGCGCTAATATAACAATTTTTGTGCGATTTTGAATATTGTACCATCCAAAAGTGTATGGAGTTATGCATAGAATTGAACCAAATTTTTAGTTTAGGTTTTTGGATATGACAAGTAGGTCCTCCCTGAATTTCGAAAAACTTCGCCGGTAGGGGTCGCTGTAATAGCGATTTTTGTGCGATTTTGAATATTGTACCGTCCAAATGTGTATGAAGTTATGCATAGAATTAAACCAATTTTTTAGTTTAAGTTTTTGGCTATGGCAAGCAAGTCCTCCCTGAATTTGGAAAAAATTCGCCGGTAGGGGTCGCTGTAATAGCGATTTTTGTGCGATTTTGAATATTGTACCGTCCAAATGTGTATGAAATTATGCATAGAATTAAACCAATTTTTTATTTTAAGTTTTTGGCTATGGCAAGCAGGTCCTCCCTGAATTTGGAAAAAATTCGCTGGTAGGGGGCGCTGTAATAGTGATTTTTGTGCGATTTTGAATATTGTACCATCCAAAAGTGTATGAAGTTATGCATAGAATTAAACCAAATTTTTATTTTAAGTTTTTGGATATGGCAAGCAGGTCCTCCATGAATTTGCAAAAAATTCGCCGTTAGGGGGCGCTGTAATAGCGATTTTTGTGTGATTTTGAATATTGCACCATCGAAAATTATATGAAGTTATGCATAGAATTGAACCAAAAAAAAATTTTAAGTTCTTGGCTATGGCAAGGAGGTCCTCCCTTAATTTGTAAAAAAATCGCTCATAGAGGGCGCTATAATAGCGATTTTTGTACAATTTTTGTGCTATTTTGAATATTCTACCGCCGAAAAGTGTATGAAGTTATGCATAGAATTGAACCAAATTTTATGTGTTTATTTTTGATCAGGTCACGAAGGTCCTCCCTGAATTTGGAAAAATTCTGCCGGAAGGGGGGCACTATAATTGCGATGTCTGTACCATTTTCATTATTGTACCATCGAAAAGTGTAGGAAGTTATCCATATAATTGAACCAAATTTTTTGTGCATGTTTCTGGCTATGGCAAACAAGTCCTCCCTGAACTTGAAAAAATTCCGAAAGAAGGGGGCGCTATAATTCCGATCTCTGTGCCATTTTCATTATTTTACCATCGAACAGCGTATAAAATTATGCATACAATTGAACCAAAATGTTTGTGCTTGTTTTTGGCTTTGGCCAACAGGTTCTCCTTGAATTTGGAAATATTGCGCGGTAAAGGGGCTCCGTGCTAGCGATTTTTGTATACTTTTCTTGATTTTTCGTAGTTCTATTGTGCATCGGCGGCTCATGCAGCGGCGGGAACTCACTTCCTGCTATGCCGGCTATTCGCAAACAGCTGATAACGACAGATTAAGGAAAAATTAATAATTTTAACAAATATCATGATATAGATTAACTCGTTTTTAGTCCGTTTAATTGACTTGAGCAGAAATTTAAGATGAAAATCAAAGTTGGTATAGTATTGAACTAATAATATTGAAGTACTAATATGTGTAACTAGGTTTTGAAATATTAAGATGTATAAGATAGAAGAAAGTTTTGGGATTGGCACATCCAACTAGTTGTATGTAAAGATGGGATATTTGTAATGTTTTTTTAAGTCAATCCCTGATATATTAGAATTTAACAAAAAATGTGTACATGTGTTACCGATGAGAATATAAAATTTTAATATTATCAGAATTTAATTATAAAATAAAACTTCATTTTCAGTCATATTCCGCTAACCTGCCACAGGTAATAAAATGACAAATATTCTTTATGGTAAGACTGGTATACGACTGCAAACAACAAAAGATTGAATTATACGCCAAATCATGCTCGCCGAAAAGGGAAAATTTTCTAAGTCAATTCCTGATATATTAGAATTTAAAAAAAATGTGTACATGTGTGTTACCGATGAGAATATAAAATTTTAATATTACGTATCAGAATTTAATTATAAAATAAAACTTCATTTTCAGTCATATTCCGTTAACCTGCCACAGGTAATAAAATGACAAATATTCTTTATGGTAAGAATGGTATACGACTGCAAACAACAAAAGATTGAATTATACGCCAAATCATGCTCGCCAAAAAGGGCCAACAAGGTCGTGAAGATGCTACAACGAACTATTTTAGACACTAAAAGTAGGAAATATAAATAAAAAGTGAAGAGTGATTAATATGGTTTTTACAAAGTATGTCTAGATAAATTTATAGTTTCATATTCATTAAATTATAATTATACGTTGAGAAATTAATTGAAAAATCCTACAAAGATAAATTTTAAAAATTATTTATATTATATAATCTTTTCTTTCAAATCACTATGTCTTAAAAAAAAAACCGGTGATTTTTTTTTATATTTGGATTTGGTACAAACGGCCACATTAAGTTATGGAAATTTGTTGGAAAAATCATAAATTGTAGACATGAGATTAGACTTGATTTTCGAGATAACAATTTAATACTTTTATACTTATAAAAATAATTATAATGAAATGTTATTCTTAATTTTAAGAATTATATTTAGAGTAAATTATTAAACATTAAGTTTTACAATTTTATATTTCACTTTAGTAATATGAAACAGATTATTTTGTGCAAAGATCACAATTATTTAAAATTAAATATGAAATATTTCACAATTATCAATCCAAAAAAAGCCTTTCTTCTTTTTCGCACAATTTTTGGAAATATAAAAAACTAAAAATATAAGATGCATATAAAATAGGCGTTTAAGACGCAATAATTAAACATATTTCTTACCGGAAAATTCTCTTGTCTGTTTTTGTTTCATCTTATCAAGCCGTTAGTGTTGTTTTAAAGTAACTGGATGTTTCTGATTGAAATGCCTCAAGGGAAAAATAGTAAATGGCCTCGGGTTCGCCCTGATTCACTGACCAATGCCTGGGAGGAATTTTGTACATTATTATCTATATTGCTTATTATTTTCTCTTTAAAAATTTTGTTACCACTATATTTATTTATAATACTCTTCACCGATCCGCCATCTGTTGCTCTTACCAATGGGATCAATTTCGACTGAATTTTGTATTTTTTAATACCTCTATAAAGTGGACGGGAAGGATATCTAAGCTCTACAGACTTGACTCCTAGTCTGAGCTATCGGAGTTATTCCATAAAATCGGTAGTATTCATGCTGCCTCTATTTTATTGAGTAATTTAACCGATATAACTGGTGTTACCTTACACTAATGTGTGATAATACACCAGTTATATCAGTTTAAATTACACCATGATATGAATTAAATTACTCCATAGAATTGAAGGCAGCAGGTTTCCACCAATTTTATGAAGTAACATTATATGCGTTTTTTCTTTTCTTTCTTTTTTTTTTTTTTTTTTTTTTTTTTTTTTTTTTTTTTTTAGTTCGGCTGTAAATGATTTTGGAAGGAAAAACATATTAAACTGGAATGAATAATTCTAATACAGTTTCACGAAAAAATAAACAAAATGCGATCACTAAAAAAGTACGATTTTCTTCTTTTCCATTTGTATTTAACTGCTATTAACAGGTTGACTGTTATCTGTAGTAGAGGGTCGATTTATCAAGCTAAAAATAGCCTACATTGCCATAAAAAATTTATTACTGTTCCATAGATGGCATATTAATTCATTTATTGAACATGAAAAATTTTACTTGAGTATTGATAACATCCACAAAAACGGTTTGAGAAAGCTGATTATTACACTATAAAAACTTCTCAGAAATGCTTCCGAAAAATTAGATGGCAGTAATGAATTTTTCTTTTCATAATATTTCCTTTTAAACTGGAAGATATTGGTTTTTGATGTTTCTAAAGATAAAGAACCCTTTACAGAAAGGTGTGCAACTCGAAAGAGGTTATTGTATAGCTTAACTTGTTAGCCCACGGTACGGTATACTATTTCTTTCTGCCAGCTTATTTTGTCTCCAAAAAATAACGTTACCTTACAGAAGCGAAGCAATAAATAAAACAGATGTAACATTGTACGATTAAATGCTCTATAGCAGTTTTTAAATTTCTAAGCATGGCACATTTACAATTTTTTACCGTCGTATTGGAAAAAAAGTACTTTTAAATGCAATTTGTTTGAAAAGTATATCTCCATTTATTTTTGAAATATTAATTTTTTTGTAGTTTTTAGCACTATTTGTTTAATTTTGGCAACTCAAGTACTCCATTTATATAGAAAGTAGAAAGGAAATAGTTAAAAAATAGCAATCATATCGTTTTGTTGCCATTTTCTCATAACAACCGAAAGAAAATGTAATTAAAATACGTGCTATTTTGAAAAAATATAAACTAATAATTTCTGTTAAAACATGGAGCTATTATAAACTATATTTAATTTTAAGTATGTGTAAATGTTTTCAGTGTGACGTCAAACATGACGTTTTGGTTGGAAACTGACTCCAAAGAAGCGGTTGCTATGCGTCATTTCTTTTTAAATATAAGTGGTGGAAAATGTTACCAGTACATATCAAGTATTAAAGCACTTAGATTGAGATATAGATATAAGATATAGCTGCAACACACAAACAACAGAGAAATACAACATAGCAACTGTTTGTTTGGGGTCAGTTTCCAACCAAAACGTCATGACTGACGTCACGACTGAAATCGTCTATATTAATATTACAAACAAACGAACGCCTATGAATCATTAGACAGCCGATTTTTGTCGAGTTTCTTTAATGACGGCATCTGTTTGCTGCATTTGTATATTATTTCGCGATAGTGGCATCCTATACCTGCTTTACTGTAGATGTTTAAGAGTGGATCGTAAATGTGGAATTCTTCAGCGGATGCGAATGACGTCATTTTACATAAAATAAAAGCGTGTGCTTTAAATCTTAAAATTGAAATATGTTTTGTACAATTTATATATACATACATATATATATATATTTTTCATCGGGGCGAAACTAAATTCTGAAAAAGCAGAATTCCTGTTTTCTAGTTTATGGTTATATAATACTTTCTTAGATTAAAAAACACTTATCTATTTAACATTTCCAGCATAGTTGAAAAGTGTTTATGAATTGGGTTTGTCTATCCGTCTGTCTGTGTGTCCGCCTATCTGCCGGAGTACTAACTCACGTAAATATACTCTTATTGCCATGTAATCGAAATACTTTATTGAGGTCTACTCTGGCATGTTAGGTATTGAAAATGAAGTGTGGCATTTATATTTCATTTAATGGGTCAATTAAAAGTATTCCGTTGCATTATGGTGTTTAAGGGAAAATCCTTTCCGGAGTATTTTTAATGGTGTTACACTATTTTGAGTATGATGAAACTTTTATCCCTTATTCAGGTGCACTAGAAGATGATTACTATATAAATAGCACTTAAATACGCATACAGGGTAGCTCAGAATTATTCTGTTATATAATGGTCTATGAAGAAAAAAGTTTTCCGGCGAATTATGTTACTCTGTTACAAACATAATAAAACGGATACAAATGGCTTAGGTGCACTAAAACACGCTTCCTTCATAATATGGTGAGCAAAGTACATATTATCTATTTACAGTGTCACTCATAAGAGTTTATATTCTTATCTTCGGAGAAAATCTATTCACATTTAATAATGTTACACTATTTAACACATGCAGAAATTGATATGCATTACTGAGTTTCAGTACAAGATGCTTGCAGTAGAATACGATGTTCATCGCACTTATCGTTCATTTACAGTGACGCATAAAAGATTTCGGATACAAAGTTGTGTCCGAAATATTGTGTATTAGAAGTGTTTGCTAAAAATAAGTTTTCAGTTATGGAATGAATTTTTAAGTTTAACTAAATTTTGCATACTACATGGCTATAGACCATATACAGAGCTAAACAAATGAATTCGTAAGCAAACAATCACCCTGAATTGCTTAAGGGACCGAGTAAGCTCTATCTCTGCTATATTAAAATACGCCAACTTTATGTACCTTTTTCAGTAGTTTTCAGCATGTTTTCGCCAAAATTAAATTTCAGCTTAATAGGCCACGCGTTCAAAAAATCTCTAGGTTATACTCTGGGCTGTACAAAACAATTCAAGTACGTTAAAGTCTATTAGTAGAAATTGCATTTGGTGAATTTTGAACTGTGTTGTGCATTTTGATATTATACTAAATTTTAGCATGATGCTATGTATAATTTATATAAATATATAGATCATACACAGAATTTCACAAAAGAGTTAGAGTTCTATTCCGGCTAGGGACGGTAATTACTGAAATCTGGTTTTCAGATATTGTGTTTTCTGAAATGTTCTCTCATTTATCTTATTTACATTATTAAACGGTAAACTTTGTTAAAATATTTTGGAAGTGTTGGAAAGTGTTTCCTAATCGAAGCTTTCAGCATTATTTTTCTTTCTTGTTTACAGTATACGTTTATTTCTTTTAAGGGGACAGTGGACATTAACCCTTATCGAGCATATGTCACTTTCCTCTTGACAAGCATCTTTTACACGTTTTTTATTTAGTTAGAACCACTTTTTTTAAGAAACAATTTTACTTGTACTTTCACAACAAGTGCAAAAGAAAATTTACTATAGAGTTTATTTTTTTTTAATCCTCTGAGTGGTTTGGGCGTATTTTTCAGTTTTCCAAAAGCAACTTTAATCTGTTGTCGACAAAAATATTTTCAACAGAATTGTATTTCAAGACGTCTATCAAATAAAAGGGCATGGAGTGTATTTTAGAAACAAACAGAGAAAGAAAATGTTAATTAAAATTATTTTATAAGCATTTTTATGAAAATGCAGGAAAGCCCTCAAGACGCTCGGAGGGAATCATATAGTAGTGCATATAGAATATAAAATCAGAATCATGTACTGAAAGCTAGCGTCCGATAAGTGTTATAATGAAACCCTTCAGTTTTCAATGGATTCATTTTAATACAGGAAGAAATTTGTCTCAAAAAGTTATATTCAAAATTTGGTGTTGAAATAATAAAAAGTTTTTAAATTTTTAAAATAACTAATAACTGTCATACTTTAAAATATTCCATGCGCATTTCTTTTCATAAAATATGACAATATTTGTTTATAAGACAAATTTTATGCAGGGTGATTCAAAACTTATCGTTCAAATTTCGTGGGGAGTTGGGAATACGTCAGAAAACCGATTTCACACAGGAAAGTATGTTCGCAAACGTCATCTACATGAACGGAATTACATTGAATGTTCTTCATAGGAAAGAACAAAATTAAACGAGAAGTTTCTAGGCTTCAGATAATGAAGCCGTTGAGTTAACGTCATTAACGTGATTTTTTAAGATGTTAGTTTTTAAAGATGTAAAAGGCTTCATGGTCTTCTCATTTCGTCTCCAAATGAGAAGAGGAAATAGGAGAACAAATAATACTTGCTTTAGGAAAGTCAAAACAATGATTGGGACAATTTGAAGGTTGAGTACACATAGCGCCCTCTACATTCGCATGCGTACATTTGCGGACGTACTTTACTATGTAAAAATTGGTTTCCTGACGTATTCCCTACCTCCCCTCGAAATTTGAACAATAAGTTTTGAATCACTCTGTATATTACAATGAAAGTTTGCCAGAATTGCAAAAAATCGCAGAATGTATAAAAAGAAAAATATACACTGCAAATAGAAGCGTCTTAAATTTAGACACATATGTGACTGAAAAAGAATTTTAGACACTTAAGTGTCTTAATCTGAAAATTAAGACACTATAGATGTCTTAATTTAAGATACATAAGCGTCTTACTATGACCATGGTGTAAACGAACTGAGAATAATGTCTAAAATATCCGCAAACGTCTTATTTTAAGACACTTCATTGCTTTAAACGTGTCTTAATTTAAGACGTTTTGATTCTTCCGACGCAATAACCACCAGGGGGCACTAGCACTCCCAGTTGCGCATGCGTTTTAGATGTCTTCGTTCGAAGTGGTATACGTTGTAATTCAAACAAAGTTTGTTTTTATGTGCGCGTGTATTTTAATTCGTTTTTTGCGAAATGTGAAGTACTGTGATTTTAATTCGTATTAACTTGGAGTATTTATTTATTGAATACATACATCTGACGTGTGTGCTCGACATCAAATGTCTCTTAGAAGTTGTCGTCGATACAAGGGCGGGATAGACACAGAACAGAAGTAGACGACGGTTGAAGATTACACCCGGAAATTCTACAAAGCGTGTGCAATGGGCTTAGTGTTAACTCGTATCAATTTATATCAATAATATTGTGTTATTCATCTTCGTCCTGTCGAAGCTGGCAAAAAAAAAAGAAACTTTTGTCTGGCGGGTCCTGTTTTTAGGATGAAACATCTCATTCTTTAAATATGGCTAGTCGGATGTATTATGGGATTACCTTTTAAACTGATGAAAGTCTTTCTCCCTCACTGTGGTTGTGGTACTTTTTAAAATTTCAAATCGAGGAATATTTCTTACCTCTTGCAGCAACTCAAGTAAGTTTCTTTATAGTAGTAAAATTAGTGTATTTTATGATTTTATTTATTGTACTAAACAAAATCCTGCATGAAATTTAATTAGTTTTGAATCTGTTCGCAAAAAACCCCACTAATTCTAGAAGTATATATTTTTAAACTTATGACGTTCTTTTTTATTACGAATTATATATTCAATGTCAGTTCTTAGTTTCAATGGATAATTTTTATCTCGCAGTAAATGACGGCCACAAGGAAATAAAGAAAAAAAACTTTGAAAGATGACCTAATGCTTTCTTACTTCCTGGCATAAAACCGCAGATTAAAAAAAGATAAATAAAGTAAATGAGACTGGTCTATTATATGAAGCTGCCTGTAAAAATATACATATGTATTTGATTTGCAATCAACTCTAATACTGATTTTTTTATTATTTTTAATAAAAAAGTAATTTGAAATTTATAATGGGAAAAAGTAAAAACCTCTAACTAGATTTCGTATTTAAAATTGTGGTAACATTATTTATATGCACTTATACGAAAAATACAAAAATGACAGATGTTACTGTATATATTTAAGACGAAAGAAGTTTGGAAATCATGTTATTTTTTCCTCATGTTTTTAATATAGAATATGTACTTATTTGTTTTTATTGATAGTTGAATAGCTTTTGTGAGTACCCTCTGATCTACATAAAAACTTGCCATGTGGAAATATAAATTTTTTAAAAACATAATTTTTAAATAAGTATTTTCATTTTTTTTTGGGGGGGGGGGGGATTTTGCATGAATTTTTGTAAAGCTGATATCTTAAATCTTGCACTGATTATAATGAAAGTTTTGAACTTTTAGAGTAGGACAAGTTTAAAAACGCAAATATATTTAACAAAATACCAAAGTCATTTTTTCCCCAATGTTATTAAAGTAGAATATTTATTTATTTATTTTCATTATTCATAGTTAAATGGCTGTTGTGATTATCAAGTGATGTATATGTAAAATTGCCTATGTGGCAATATATTTTTTTATATTTTCATTTTTTTTTTGGGGGGGGGGGGATTTTTGCAATTTTCGTACATCTGATATTTTAAATCTTTTTCCACATTCAACCGCCAGTGGCCGAGAGGTTCTGCTCTCGAAGCTGGTAGACGGGAGGTGCTGGGTTCGATCCCAATCGCGCCCGTCGGCCTAATCGTTCGGAGTTTTCGTGGTTTTCTTCGAGCCGTGGATCTTCCATGCGTTAATACGGATTAGGTTCCCTTAGAAAGACCCCCACGGAGGGCACTCCCCCCGGGCCTATATCCCTCGTGTAGATAATTGGCCGTCAAAAATCAACCCAACCCAACCCACATTCAACCGAGTATAATAAATATTTTGAACTTTTAGAGTAGGACAAGATTATAAAATATATATATATATTTATCTATGTACCTTAAAAGCCCTTAATAGCGAACACTTCGGGACCGCGGAATTTGCCCGATAATTGGAGATGTCTACTTTTTTGAGGTAAAAATATACAAATATGTATGTCTGCTGATTAAAAAAGTATTCGTTAAATAGAGGTGTTCGCTATTCGAGAATGTCCATTAACCTCCACAACAGATACTCCCGAATACCGGACATCTCAATTTAGACAACTATAATGCAGGGTTGCGTTTTTTGCAAAAGTACTTCTTGATTAAAGGAAGGGCAAACTGGGAAGTGCCCCGTCCCCCTACGACTGTAGTGCCCCCAAATTTGATGTGCAATATTTGTAAAGCTTATATTTTAAATCTGTTTCGAAATTGTACTGATTATAATCAATATTTTGAACTTTTAAAGTAAAATAAGGTTAAAAACAAAATAAATTTTAAAAAATCTAATATTTAGATAAATATTTTTTGTTTTTTAATCTTGTTCTACTCCTGAAGTTCAAGATATTGATTATAATCAGTACAATGTCGTAAAAGATTTAAATTATCAACGTAACGAAAATTGTATACCAAAACTGAGAGCACCAAAAAAATCAGGCTGTATTGGGGGGGGGGGGGGAGGGGCAGGACCACAGCCAAATATTTTTCCAGGATTCAACGTGGTCAAACATGGCTACGTATGATGCTTACAAAAAAATGGATGCGATTCAGACGTTTGAAGTGTCTGAAATTCAGACGCAAAAAGTGTCTGAAAAAATTCAGACATTTTAAAATGTCTGAAAATTGAACACTCCATTTCAGACACTTAAGTGTCTGAATTTCAGACATTTTAATTTAGAGTGTATATATTTTTAATTATGCTTTGTTTTCTCTGAAAAAAGTAGATATATATGTTCATATGTATATAAATTTCATGAGTATAATATCTCTAAAATGCAACGTTTTATTCTAAAATTTATTTGGTATTGTATAAAGGATATACAGTATAAATTTCAAAAGAAACTGATAATTAGGAATGCGCATGGAAGGTTTCAAACATTAGAAATGTGCGAAATTTTAAATTTTGAGAAATAGACTTATAAGTAGTGAAAAACTGTATAAATATATGCAGTTTTTACAAGTATAAAAGCTTATATCTCTGTAAAGAAGTGTGAGAATTAGGAAAATCTATTTGAAGCACAGAAAATTCAGAATGTTTTCCCATACTTCTCCAAATTAAAAGATTTTTTGATTTAATGTCGCCATTTTGAAAGTCCACTTCCCCTTAAATTAAACGTATGTGTTTAAAAGCAAAAAATAATATCCATATCCAGTCTCGCATTCGACTACCATATCAATAAAAATAAATATAACACTTATAATAATCTTTTTGATTGAAGTTCTATTAATGAAAATGGCTTATACTACTAAGGTGTCATTAGACACGAAATAGTTTCTTATTTCACAAGATAAATGAAATTTTTGAAATAAGTTTCGTCTACAAATAAAAAAATGCACCAACTTCAATTTTTCAAATACATGGGTGGTTCAATAATTATAGTCGCTAATGTATGTAAAATATTTGTACTACGATGGTTGGTGTGGAATAGCAAAGCCTAATCTCTTAAATGCCTATATGTTCAATTTTAGAACCGTAGCTGCTATATTAACATAGTTTTGGAGGGAGGGGTGAAAATTTAAAGACCTATTTTTGGGGGAGTTTTTAAGGGGTGAGGGTGAAATGCTGGTTCGGATTTTATGAGGCTACATTTGGATAGTGGATGAGACGTGGCTACATCACTATGATCCCGAGTCCAAATGAAGATAGTTACGCCTCACCGCTGTCACAAACCAAGACCCATAAGCTAAAAATAAGCCTTTCACCCCTACTCTCCCCTTTCACCCCTCCCTCCAAAACTATGTGAATATAGCAACTACGGTTCTGAATTTGAGCATATAGGCATCTAAGACATTAAGCTTCGATATTCCATAACAACCATCGCTGTACAAATATTTTATATACACTAGGGACAATAATTAATGAACCACCCTCGTAGTAGCGAACATTTTTTTTAATCTTAATTTTGTTTTCTGAATAAAATCGGCCCAGAAAAGTATATAGTTATTTAAAGTTTATGTATTTTAGTTATATCTTCTTAAATTTTGAAAATCCAAAACTTAAGGCGGCTAATGTTAAATTCGTGTGACATAATTTGATTTATACCTTCCAAAGAAACTCAACGATTATTTTTTTTTTTGCTTTTTTTCAGTGAGATATATTGAATAAACGCAACAGTATTCTAGTTATTCATTTTACGCAAAGTTTACGCTTAATTATGAAAATTATTAATACATTAATAGTGACAAATTTATAATTTTCACATGTATCCATTTTTAAAAACAGGATGGAAATAGAAAACAACATAAGCATGGTAATTTATAATGCATGACCATCATTATTTTTCGAAATATAGATACATTTTAATCTTTGAAAGTATAAAGGAGCTATGTTTTGTTATGGTTCAATAACATATTAGAAAATAGAAAATAAAAAATAGCAACCACAAAATTTGTGGAAATATTGCTTTTAACCTCCTGAGACTTGTAAAATACTTAATTTCAGTTGGAACTTGTAAATACTTGCTGTTCATTATACTAGACTAGCAGCCTTCGCCCGCTACGCTGGTCGGTTTTTCTAAAGAAATCTTGAATGAAACAAAATATATCTGTGAATTTGATCATACGTTTTAAAGCAATATGGACATTTTCCTGGTGTATCCAACCGAATTGCTGAAAGAAATATCAATGTCATTACGCTATTATATCTTTTATTGAGTCATACAAAATTTAGACTGTTAAGGACCAATTTCTTTAGTTGATCTGTTAGTGTAGGATTTGGTAAATAACAATAGAACAACATGTAATATACTAAAAGCGTTCATGAAAAATTATCAATACAAGTCTCATCAGAATCTGTTAATTGGACTTATTGAAAAGGCTGATCGTTAATAATAATTGGGTTCGCCTGATTCTACAACTTTCATCTATAATTCTACAATCAAGCAACCTAACAACCAAGCAACAGCAAATGGTATGTGCTTTATACTAAAACATTCACTGAAAAATTAACTTACCGATCAAATTCCATCGAAATCCACTTAGCAGAATCTTTTAAACTGGAAAATATACTGAAACCTTTCCTAAAAATGATCTAATTAACAGTTTAAATCCCATAAAAATTCATTCAGTGGAACCTTTAAAAAAAGCAAATCTTTCAAAATTGGGTTCATCTGATTTAGAACTTTCCCCATAATTATTTAACTAAGCAACGTAGAACGTTATGTTTTATACTAACATCTTTTCTGAAAAATTATCTAACTAACAATGTAAGTCCCGTCAAAATCTATTCAGCAGAACTCAAGATATAAGCGGCCGGAATGAAATTTCTCTTTGCATTATATATATATATATATATATATATATATTGAGATAGTTAAATATAACTTTCATAATCGCGTTAACCTGATTATAGAACTCTCTGGGAGGTAGGGGGAGGTATACACTGTATCACTTCTGATTTCTTTTAAGGAACTCAGCTCAACTCCCATAACTATAGCATATATACTCTCTAGTATACCCTATCTCTGTAGCGTATATCTTCCAGTTTTCTTTACTGTACCACTGAGAACTTTTTTCGCATAGCTCCGTAACTAAACAACACAGAATGATATGATAAATATTGAAAAAATCCCTGAAATATTATCTAACTTACTGTGCATTTAATTAGTTGACTTGAAATCTTTCATAATCGAGTTCACCTAAATTTAGAACTCCCGTAGCAATTTAGAACGATGGTTTTTACATGAAACCACTTATAAACCAAATTTACTATTTAACATTGTACGTTCTACAAAATTCTGTTCAGTAGAATCTGAGTTATAGTCATATTTACAATATTTATTGCTCATTAAACCCCTTTTCTTTACATTTGAAATAAAATCAGTAACTGTGTTGGTATTTCCCTGTTATGCCAACACCATTGTTACCAAGCGTAATAGTTGGCGCAAAAATAAAATGATACACTTGAAAAAGAAAAGTTGATAAAAAAAAATGAGCATTTAAAAAATATAACTTTTGAAAATTACAGACTTTGACCTACCATTTTTTTAAATCAATAAAAATAACGGCACTACTTGGTTATCCCGTCGACCAAAAATCTATTGCCAAAATATTAGATTAAATGCGGTACTTGTTAGTTATCCCGTCGACCAAATTACTGTCGCCAAATTGTAAGATTAAAGGCCAATAATGGTTGATCGTAAATGTCACATTCACTTGACTGTAACCAAGTTACACGTATTTACGTCATCAGGTGATTTTTATTTCGACGTTTTAAATGTATTTTTATTAATGTTATACTAATTTATTTGTTCTTTCGTTATTTAAAATAAAAGTTATGTCAATTTGTATAATTTGGCGAAATTGCTCGACGGGTACCAAAATAAATACTTAAAATATAAGAATAAATAAATATTTTGCAAGTAATAAAATATAGTCAATTTAAACTGCAATCTTGAAATTGTAAATGTCTTTTACTACTGAAGCATGGCGTGCGTAATACGTATGTCTCACATTGCAGTAAACATTTCATTCTTTCAATGAAGACATTCATGGTTTTTTGAACTAAACATTTTTATATGTATAATTCTTAACTTCTGAAATAATTTTATTGTAGCTTCCTTATCATCAGATAACTGCGAAATGGTAAAATCTATATCAGTATCAGTAATAAATATTTTCTATTCAAAAAATAACAAATTAAAAAGTTTTGCGAGAATATGATGGAATAAAATAAATTCCATCATTAAAAATTCATGCATAAAAATATTCACGTTCAATAATTAGCAAATGTTAATGTGTGGCACGGTTTGCAATAAAAATCGTTTGCACGATTAGGGTTGATATGAATGGCATACATTTTGGCATGGTATCGCGCGAAAATTAGAACGAAAAAGTACCACAGTTTTTTTTTTCTTTGTTTTGTTTTTGAGACGTTTGAATTTTTTTTTTCTAATTGACGAAGTTGTTTTTATTTAACCAAAAGGATTGGTTAAAAAATTATTTAATATGAATTTTTTTCCCTTGCTTGTAACAGAATGAAAAGAATGAGTTTTTAGAAATTATCACTTGAAAAATTCAGGTTTTGGCGCCAAAGATAGTGCCAAATTAGAAAAATATGAAATATCTCTCGAACTATTGGGCTTAAAAGAATTTAGTTAGTACCATTCGATTCAGCATACGAAAATACGCCAAAATATGTTATCAGTTTAAAAATATCTATAAAATCAGATTTTTAAGGAATTTTTTAAAAGTTCGTTCTCTTTTTTACCCTCCTTAGGGGTGGAATTTTGTAAAATCCTTTCTTAGCGGGATATCATAAGAAGTATTTTTACCCCAATTTTCAAGATTTTAGGTTCAGTAGTTTTGGCTGCGGGTTGATTAATACAAAATCCAGACTTTCTTTTATATATATAGATAGTCTGGTGCTACTATCTGTACGCCGAAATAATAAAAAAAATTGCAATTAAATATGTATTTTAATCATTTGAAAGTGGCAGGCAACAAGAAAAAGACTGTTGAAGGTAAGCAGACAGTTTTAACGCTATTTTTTATATTTTTTAAAAGTATTTTGGTATTAATGCTACATACATATAATGTTAAGTGTTGTAAGAATGAAATGAAATAGCAGTTAAAGTAATCTAATGTATATGTTAGAGAATAAACAACTTTTTTTTAAACGTCCATTCTATTGGACGTTGGGTCTTCATCAGTTGTTTTTATTCATATTACCCTCTTTTTGTATACTGAAGAGAGACATTAGTTTTTACTTAAAAATCAACACAGTATTGAAACAAATAATAGATACCGATGTAGATAATATATATTTTTAAATAAATAAAAAAATATTAAAATATTATCCTAAAAATGTATAATTTTACTGATAAAATGCTTGTTCTGAATCAGTACATTGTTAAATTTTAGATTTCAATGAATTTTTTTTTTTTTTTTTTTTTTTTTTGTGCAGCATTCGGAAATATAGATAATTAAGCCTTTATTATGTTTTATTCTTAATCATAACTATTTTTGGTATTATTTTTCTGTAAGTATGCTATTTATAATTTAATTAATAAATTTAATTATATTTAATTAGCAAAAACACTTTAAGAAACTATAATTAAAGATAACGTTCTAAGATTCTAAATAAACTCATTTTGATTTCTTTTAACCCTCTCATGCATACGGACCTCATATGAGGTCGAATAATTATTGCACTATTAAACAAAAATATTTTCAGCATTTATTTATGGAGATTTGATTTGTGGACAGATAATACCTAGCATGCAGTACAATAATAAAATTATTTTATAATGGTTTCGCATTTATCACAAAAAAAGATTTTTTGTGAATAATGAAAAATAATGAAAAATAATTTATGCACGAGAGGATTAAATTTCTTCTTGGCATTTACTTGCCAATTGTGGTAGCTGTGCCACTATTTATTATCATTATTCTAAAAAACAAATTACTGGTGTTGAGAAAAGTTAAAAACAAACAAAATGTTATTCACTTTTTATTATTATTACTACATTGATCAACACGTTTCTTAGTTAAAATACACTTTTTCTATTTCATGATGCAAAAATTGAATTTATGTGATATTTAGAAGTGGCGTATAAATGATAAAAACACACTTGTGATGTCAGCAAAGTTTGTAGTGAAAGAAATAGGAACTTGACGCTAAAAATCTGGTTTTAAGAGTATATTTAAACTGCATTTTATTTCTTTTTAATTCCCTTTGGCATCCAAATTACAATTGTGATAACAGTGCCACTAACTTTACAATTTTTTTTTAGAAAAAACTTTTATTGATGTGATATATATTTTTTAATTACCTTTTAAAAAACTATTTAAAAAGTCACTAAATTCATTTATACTTTTCAATTAACTTTCATCCAAAAATACTTTTTCTCTTTGATAATGAAAAAATTAAAATTGTGCAATATTTACAGGTGATGTATGAACGATAAAAGCACATTTATAATGAAAGAAAATATAACTGAAGATAATAATTTAACATTATAAATAAATTGCGTTTTATTTCTTTTTCTTTTTCTTTTTTTTAATTATTTTTTATTTATTTATTTATTTATTTTTTTTTTTTGCATTCAAATGTCAATTGTGATAACCGTGCCACTAACTATTTATAATTTTATTTAGAAAAAACTTTTATCGATCTGATAGATTGTTTTTGTTCCTTTTAAAAAAACTATTTAAAAATCACTAAATTTATTTATATTTTTCAAATACATTTCATCAAAAAGTACTTTTTTTCTCTTTGATAATGAAAAAACTATAATTGTGCAATATTTAAAGGTGATGAATGAACAATAAAAACACATTTATAATGAAAGAAAATTTTGCAATTAAGGGGACGGTGGAGCTTAAAATCCTTAAAAATAATTTTTTTTTTATTTTTGTGAATTTCAACTTAAATATTATTCAAGGGTACATTATATACATTATGGCATGCATTTATCACAAAAAAAATGTAAAAAAAAAATTATTTTTGAGAAAAAAATGGAATTTTACGCGTCGTCTTAGAAATCTTCGAAATGCCCCATGCATCTTCAATATCAATGAAAATCCCCAATATTTTTTATAAAAGTTTGGTTTATATATATAAATAAAATCAAGCATCGAATTTTATATATTTGAATTTAAAGGTAAAAAAAAAAAAAAAAAAAAAAAAAAAAAAAAATCAAAATTTCAAAAGTTTTTCGAAAAAATGTTAAAATTTTTCAAAAAAAATTTTTTTTAACCTTTAAATTCAAATATATAAACTTCGATGCTCTATTTTATTTCTATATATAAATCAAACTTTTAAAAAATATATTGGGGATTTTCATTGATATGGAACGCGCAGGGGGCACTTCGAAGATTTCTAAGACGACGCGTAAAATTCCATATTTTTTTGTCAAAAATAAAATTTTTTTAAATCTTTTTTGTGATAAATGCATGCCATAATGCATAT
The DNA here is from genome assembly GCA_963932465.1 of Maratus speciosus. Lineage (NCBI taxonomy): Eukaryota > Metazoa > Arthropoda > Arachnida > Araneae > Salticidae > Maratus > Maratus speciosus. The sequence goes on from OZ010786.1 coordinate 45,672,973, forward strand.
AATGTACCCTTGAATAATATTTAAGATGAAATTTACAAAAAAAAAAAAAAAAAAAAAAAAAAAAGAAAGAATTTGAAATTTTGAGAATTTTTCGAAAAAATTTCAATTTTTTTCAACTTTTTTTTTTTTTTTTAACCTTTAAATTCAAATATCTAAAATTCGATGCTCTATTTTATTTCTATATATAAACCAAACTTTTATAAAAAATATTGGGGATTTTCATTGATATGGAAGACGCATGGGGCATTTCGAAGATTTCTAACACGACGCGTAAAATTCCATTTTTTTCTAAAAAATAATTTTTAATTTTTTTATTTTTTTGGGATAAATGCATGTTATAATGTATATAATGTACCCTTGAATAATATTTAAGTTGAAATTTACAAAAAAAAAAAAAAAAAAAAAAAAAAAAAAAATATTTTTAAGGATTTTAAACTCCACCGTCCCCTTAAGATATTTTCATTCAGAATCATGTAATTCAATAATATGGTTTTTATATGACTAAGACCCAATGTCCATTATATTGGACACGCCAAAAATCTATATATTTTTTAGTTTTAAAAATAAATGAATATATATAAAGTTTTCTAGCCCCATAAAGAGCCTTAATCCTAAAATTGGTAAAATTTGCACGAAAAATGCGAGCTTGGGTCTCAAGAGGATATATAAGATATTAAATAAATAAAACTTTTGTTGTTGTTGTTGTTTTTTAATATAACTTTTTGCTACAATTTTACCAGTGTGAGTCCAAGTAAATCCGAGCCAGACAAAGTAATTTCTGAGGACATGCAAACCAACCTCAACCTAAAAATTCAATTTGAAAAAAAAAAAAAAAAAAAAAAAAAAAAAAAAAAAACCTCCGAAATCTAACGCGAACCAAATCTAAACCCGACAAAATTCTTCCAAAGAACCCTAACCGCATTCGAGCAAGGCAAAACAATACCCGTAGACACACAAACCGACAAGAACCTAAAAGTTTCGTTTGAAAAAAACGGAACCAAGACTGAACCCGCCAAAAATATCCCAAAGAACCATAACCGGATTCGAGCAAGAGAAATTAATTTCCTTGAACACGCAACACGAGCAAAACCTAAAAATGCCATTTGAAATCACCCTGAAAGCCGCCCAGAACAAATCATAACCCGACAAAAATATTCCAAAGAACCATAACCGGATCCGAGTAAGACAAAATAATTTCTGTGAGCACACAACCCGACACGAACTTAAGAATTACATTAGAAAAAACACGAAATCTGACACGAACCAAATCTGAACCAGATAAAAATATTCCAAAGAACCATAACCCGATCCGAGCAAGACAATATAATTTTCGTGGACATGTAACCCGATTCGAAATAAAAAAAATCAATTTGATAGAAAAAAAAAACGAAATCTGATCCGAACCAAATCTGAATCCGACAAAAATACTCCCCAAAACCATACCCAGATCCGAAGAAGACAAAATAATTTCCGTGGCCACGCAACACTACCCGAACCTAAAAATTCCAAATGAAACAACTCGAAATCTGACACGAATCATACCTGAACCCGACAATAATATTCCAAAGAACAATAACCTGATCCGAGAAAGACAAAATAATTTCCATGGACTCGCAACCCGACCCGAACCTGAAAATTTTGATTGAAAAAAATCCGAAATATGACCCTAACCAAATATTATAACCGACAATTGTATTCTAAAGAACCATAACCCGATCCGAGCAAGACAAAGTAATTTCCATAAATACGCAACCCGACCCGAATCTAAAAATTCCATTTGAAAAAAAACCTGTAATCTGACCCGAAACAAATCTGAATACGACAAAAATATCCCCAAAAACCATAACCAGATCCGAGCAAGAAAAAATAAATTCCGTGGACACGCAACACGATCCGAACCTAAAAATTTCATTAGAAAAACCACGAAATCTAAACCGAACCAAATCTGAATTAGACAAACATATTCCCAAAAACTAAAGCCTGATCCGAGCAAGACAAAATAATTCCCGTGGACACGCAACCCAACCCGAACCTAAAAATTCCATTAGGAAAAACCCGAAATCTGCTCCGAACCAAATCCGAATTCGACAAAAATATTCCAAAGAACCATAACTGGATCCGAGTAAGGCAAAATAATTTCCGTCGGCATGCAACCCGATCCGAACCTGAAAGTTCTACTTGAAGTTAACGCAAAACCCGACCAGAACACGAAATAGAAAATACATAAGTCTGTACTCCGATCCGAGCAATGCAAATTAATTTCCGTGTACACACAGTACGACCAGAATCTGAAAATTCCATTTCAAATCATCCTGAAACCCGACCTGAACCCCATCTGAAAACGACAAAAATATTTCAAAGGAACCGGAACCCGATCCGAGCAAGACAAAATAAATTCCGTCGACATGCAACCGGATCCGAACCCAAAAGTTCCATTTGAAGTCAACACGAAAACCTACCATAACCCGGATTCGGGTCGAGTTTCAACTAGAACTTTCAGGTTCGGATCGGATTGCCTGTCGATGGGAATTATTGTGTTTTGCTCGGATCGGGTTATGGTTCTTTCGAATGTATTTGACAGGTTCAAATGTCGTTTTTTTTCAAATGAAATTTTAGGTTCAGGTTGGGGTGCGTGTCCACGGACATTATTTTGTCTTGCTCGGATCAGGTTGTCTGTCAACGGAAATTATTTTGTCTTGCTCGAATCGAGTTATGGTTCTTTGGAATATTTTTGTCAGGATTTGGTTCGAATCGGGATTCAGGTTGACTTCAAATGGAATTTTGAAGTTCTGGTCGTGTTGCGTATCCACGGAAATTAATTTGTATTGCTCAGATCCAGTTATGGTTCTTTGGAACTTTTTTGTCGCGTTCAGATTTGGCTCGGGTTTTTTCAAATGGAATTTTTAGGTTGGGGTCGGTTTGCGTGCCCACGGAAATTATTTTGTCTTGCTAGTATTGGATTACCGATCTTTAAAATATTTTGTCTGGTTCCAATGTCGGTTTTATTTAATGAAATTTTAGGTTCGAATTGGGGTGCGTGTCCACGGAAATTATTTTGTCTCCTCGGATCCGGTTATGGTTCAATGGAATATTTTTGGCGGGTTGAGATTTGGTTCGAGTCAGATTTGGTGTTTTTTCAAATGAAATTTTTAAATTCGTGTCGGGTAACATGTCCACGGAAATTATTTTGTGTTGCTCGGATCCGGTTATGCTTCTTTGGAATAATTTTGTCGAATTCAGATTTCGTTTGCGTCAGATTTCGGTTTTTTTTTTTTCAAATTGAATTTTTATGTTCTGGTTGGGTTGCATGTCCTCAGAAATTATTTTGTGTTGCTCGGATCGGTTATGGTTTATTGGAATATTTTGGCCGTGTTCAGCTTCCGGTGTTTTTCAAATAGAATTTTTAGGTTCGGGTCGGGTTGCATGTCCTCGGAAATTATTTTGTCTTGCTCGTTTTTATTGTTCATTAGAATATTTTTGCCGGGTTCAGATTTGGTTCGGTTCAGATTCCGGGTTTTTTTAATGGAATTTTTAAGTTCGGGTCGGGTTTCGTGTAGACTGAAATTTTTTGTGTTAATCGGATCGGGTTACGGTCTGTTGTAATTAATTTTTCGAGCTCGGGTCGGGTTATTGGTTAATAAGCCTAAAACAATCATCCTGATTGGGAAATAAGCGGTAATTTTTCAATTAGCCTAACAGTATCTAGGCTCTTTACAAATAAGATTGAAAAATAAAAGGATAATTGGAAAAAAGAGATGATTCTCCAATTAACCCGGCTTTCTGCAAAGAGCCTGATTTCTCAATTAGTCTACGCTATACCTTTAAAATATTTTTTTATAACTCTATGAAATTTTAATAAATAGTACATCAACGATACCTTTTTTTGTGCTGGTTTGATTCAAGGAACTTAAATGTTGTATTAGAAGTGGTTATTATATAAATAAAAAAGAACAGTGCCCAGCTAAACTGATGGCATTGTGCTCACAGGCTATTCACACTAATTGTATATTATACACTTATTTTGAAGAATAATGCCCCTCAAAAAAATAAGTGAAGGGGAATTAGCCCCCGTTTCCCCCTTTATACTTAACCAGTGAACCTCCAAATCTCATCAGGGAAGCCCCTTATCATAATAAACCGGTAAAACAAATTTGGAGCAAATCGAATAATCCTGCAAAAAAAACATTTATCTAAATTAAGGGGGTGGACTAGCCCCCCTTTATCTTTAACCAATGAATCGCCAAAACGAATCAGGGAAGCTCCTTAACATAATAAACCGGTATACCAAATTTGGAGCAAAGCGAATAATTCTGCATGAAAAACCCGTTTATATAAATTAAGTGGGGTGGCCTAGCCCCCCTTCCCCCTTTATCTTTAACCAATAAACCCCCCAAACTAATCAAGGAAGTTCCTTAACATAATAAACCGGTATACCAACTTCGGAGCAAATCAAATCATTCTGCATGAAAAACCCATTTATCTGAATTAAAAGGGGTGGATTAGACCCATTTCCCCCCATTATTCTTAACTAATGAACCCCCAAAACTAAACAGGGAAGTTCCTTAACATAATAAACCGGTATACCAAATTCGGAGCAAATCGAATCCTTCTGCATGAAAAACCCAATTATCTGAATTAAGGAGGTGGACTAGCCCCCATTTTCCCCTTTATTCTTAACCAATGAACCCCTAAAACTAATCAGGGAAGTTCCTTAACATAATAAACCGGTATAAAAAATTCGGAGCAAATCGAATCATTCTGCATGAAAAACCCATTTCTCTGAATTAAAAGGGGTGAACGAACCCCGTTTTTCCCCCTTTATCCTTAACCAATGAACTCCCAAAACTAATCAGGGAAGTTCATTAACATAATAAACCGGTATACCAATTTCGGAGCAAATCGAATCATTCTGCATGAAAAACCCATTTATCTGAATTAAGGGGGGGTGGACTAACCCCGTTTTTCCACCTTTATCCTTAACCAATGAACTCCCAAAACTAATCAGGGAAGTTACTTAACATAATAAACCGGTATACCAAATTCGGAGCAAATCGAATCATTCTGCATGAAAAACCCATTTATCTGAATTAAGGGGGTGGACTAACCCCCCTTTTCCCCCTTTATCCTTAACCAATGAACCCCCAAAATTAATCAGGGATGTTCCTTAACATAATAAACTGGTATACCAAATTCGGAGCAAATCGAATGATTCTGCATGAAAAACCCATTTTTCTGAATTAGGGGGGGGGGGGTGGACTAACCCTGTTTCCTCCCCTTTATCCTTAACCAATGAACCCCCAAAACTAATCAGGGAAGTTCCTTAACATAATAAACCGGTATACCAAATTCGGAGCAAATCGAATCATTCTGCATGAAAAACACATTCATCTCAATTAAGAGGGGCGGGCTAACTTCCCTTTTTCCCCTTTACCCTTAACCAATGAACCCCCAAATCTAATTATGGAAGTTCCTTAACATAATAAACCGGTATACCAAATTCGGAGCAAATCGAATCATTCTGCATGAAAAACACATTTATCTGAATTAAGGGGGGTGGACTAACCCCGTTTTTCCCCCTTTATCCTTAACCAATGAACTCCCAAAACTGATCAGGGAACTTCCTTAACATAATAAACCGGTATACCAAATTCGGAGCAAATCGAATCATTCTGCATGAAAAACACATTTATATGAATTAAGGGGGGGGGGGTGGACTAACCCCGTTTCCCCCCTTTATCCTTATCCAATGATCTCCCAAAACTGATCAGGGAAGTTCCTTAACATAATAAACCGGTATACCAAATTCGGAGCAAATCGAATCATTCTGCATGAAAAACCCATTTATCTGAATTAAGGGGGGGGGGGGGGGGGTGGACTAACCCCGTTTTTCCACCTTTATCCTTAACCAATGAACTCCCAAAACTAATTAGGGAAGTTCCTTAACATAATAAACCGGTATACCAAATTCGGAGCAAATCGCATGATTCTGCATGAAAAACCCATTTATCTGAATTAAGGGGGTGGACTAACCCCCCTTTTCTCCCTTTATCCTTAACCAATGAACCCCCAAAATTAATCAGGGATGTTCCTTAACATAATAAACCGGTATACCAAATTCGGAGCAGATCGAATGATTCTGCATGAAAAACCCATTTTTCTGAATTAAGGGGGGGGGGGACTAACCCCGTTTTTCCCCCTTTATCCTTAACCAATGAACCCCCAAAACTAATCATGGATGTTCCTTAACATAATAAACCGGTATACCAAATTCGGAGCAAATCGAATGATTCTGCATGAAAAACCCATTTTTCTGAATTAAGGGGGGTGACTAACCCCGTTTTTCCCCCTTTATCCTTAACCAATGAACTCCCAAAACTAATCAGGGAAGCGCCTTATCACAATGAACCTAGGAAAAAATTTTGAAGCAAATCGGATGTTTCTATCAAGAGTTATCGCGTTACGTACATACGTACATACATACATACATACATACAGAACGGGCGGGCACATTAGCTCTCAGGCTTTGATAGCCTGTGAGCTAAAAATCGAAGATAGGGCAGTTGTAAATATGCCTTATTTCAAACAATTAAATTCATATTCTGAAAGAGGACACTATTCCTAGTCGAATCTGCTTTTGTTGGGATTAAAAGATAAACGGTCTGCGAATAAAAAAAGGTGTATTATTTTTCTTTATACTGACACTACGTATATATCATTTTTTACGAATCTTCAATTTGTAAAATACAATAATCACAATAAGTATGTCACGTATAGAACATGAGTTTATTTAAAATTCCAGGATATGTTACATAGACTTAAATATTTAAAATGCTTGCATTTTTTTATAAACTTAGGCAGAAATGTAATTAAGAAAATATATGTGTTTTGAACGTGCGCTGGAAGCTAACAAATAATGTTGTTAGGCTTTCAGCGGAAAAAAAAGGATTTCATCATAATTGATGATTTCTGCTGTTAAAGTTTATAGCTACTTTCTGCCATTGTAAAGAATTAGATTAATGATCCTTTTTTAGAAAACTGCTACATTATGATAGTTGTTTCCATAACTTTTTGACAGATTAATGGTACAGTGATGAAACTGTTATCAAAATTTTAGAAAATAACTGAAATTTACATGAAACAAGAGGATTCATATCGGTATTTGTATAGCGTTCATTTTTTCTATTTAGTTGTTACAGTGACCAAAACTTATACAGATATCATAGACATCAATTTTATCAACATAAATTCTATTGAAAACATTCTACAAACCTTTGTGTTTTTTTATTAAAAGAATTAATTTAGTATTAAAACACTGACTGCATTCCTTTTCTTTTTGGTGCTATTGTTCACAGCTAGATATAAATATTATTGAAACATGTGTTCCAAATAAAATGTTTCCCTTTAGTTGAGAATGCTTTGTTAGAATAAAAATAAGTCAAATTAACTTATTTCTGAAAGCCATCTAAATGATACATGTCAATTCAGAATGCTTATTTTATGTTTTGCTTTTAGATATTTCGAATCACTTTCAAATTTTGCAATTTTAAGACATTTTACTTCGAATGAAAATGAAACAGTAACATATATTATTGTGGATAATTTTAGATAGACAACTCAAAGGTCAATAAAGTCACTGAAATACTATTTAAATAGATGTTTCTAGGACCAGAAATGCAGTAAAATAACTTGTGATTAATTTTAAATTGGTTTGGGAAAGAATTATATTAATATACAATTGAATTAATTTATGTTTTTATGGAAGTATGCCAAAAGTATGTCAAAATATTATCATATTTCTTGAATTAATTACTGAAATTACAATCTAAAAATAAAATTGATTGAAATTCATATTATTGTATGAAACAAATACTTTTTAATGGTATATTGCATGTTTAAAGGAATTATGGCACTCTTCATTTAGTAGATAATTCGAAACATATTACGTACAGATATTAAAAGATTTCATACACTTTGATCAAATACATACATTGCATTATAAACATACGTAAAGAATAATGTACTCATATAAGAAGAAGAAGAAAAATATTTTTATGCATAAGTGCAACATTATTGCTGTTCGATAAAAAAGATCTAACTTCGTTATGCTCAAATCATTTGTACAATCTTATTAAAGGTGTTTGGTGTCACTGGATGTTAAAACACTTTCTTCATTTTAATTATCTATATATTATTTCCGTGAGCGGATATTTAAGAATTTGTTTTTATGCTAACTTTAAAATATTTATCACTAACGCAATTATTCAATTTCATGACACGTTCTAACCATTCTGTTCATCCTATTAATGAGCACAAGGTGACTTTTCGTACTAAGTCGATGCTACTCTACAACTTTGTAAATCACTTTTTTCCCCTATCTCTTTCCGTTTTCGAGATAGGAATGCTAACGCCGTAGGTGGTTCATTCAATAGCGCATGCCTACTTTATTATACCTGAAACCCACTTTTATGACTATAGCTTTTGTCGTTCAGAAATTATTGGGCTGACAACGGTCATTATTGGGCACACTGTATATATATATATATATATATATATATATATATATATATCGAGTTATTTGCGTTTTTAATAAATTTGAAACAATCTTATTAACCATTTGGAAAAATGGTTATTGTTCTCATCAGGGTAGGAAATTTGAAATATTAAAATATATAAGATACAAGGGAGTTTTGAGATTAGCACATCCAACTAGTTTTTAGGTAGATTTCGTATAAAATAGTGCCTATTACATTATCCCCTATGTTGGAATTTCTGAAAAATTTTTGCAGATCTACATCGATCATGACCACTAGAACCCAAAACCAACCCAGTAAAAAACATTATACATAATATATATACCGGGTGTCCTAAAAAAGACTGACTGATTTTAAAATTCAATAACTTGCAAACGGTGACAGATATTTAAAAAAATCTTGCAGGAGGGTTATGCATAAGGTCAAAAGTTTTTTTACAGTGATTTTCGATTTTAGTTCGAATTACAAAAAATAGATGGCGCTGCGTTCAACAGACGTTAAATTCAAGCTCGATTTTTGGCACGTCGGGATACACTCAGTACATTTTCATCTCCTTTTTCCGCATGGAAGAACAGAAAGACCAAAAAATCGAGCCTGTATTTAGAGCCTACTGCTTACAGCGCCATCTATTTTTTGTAATTCGAACTAAAATCGAAAATCACTGTAAAAAAACTTTTGACCTCATGCATGACCCTCCTGCAAGAATTTTTTAAATATCTGTCACCGTTTGCAAGTTATTGAATTTTAAAATCAGTCAGTCCTTTTTAGGACACCCGGTATATATATATATATATATAGGGCAATTCCACAGAAAATCATCATTTTTGGGGGGTAATCAAATTTATAAAATGCTTAATTTAAGGGTATGATTGGAAAACTTGATATTTTTATATTCTATAATAAAATCCTCATGAAAAAGCATTGTAAATTGCTGTTTACAAACTAAGTTAAGTACCATTATTGTCTTTGTAAAGTGATAATGTTACGTCAGTTACAAAAGAAAAGTTACGTCAGTTACGCGTGTAACTGCCACTTTTTTCTTTTTTATTATTCAGAAATTAATTAAACAAGTTACTGTTATAATTTGGCATTACTTAGTTTGTTGAGAGCATTAAATCACTCTTTTTAACTGGATAGTTTTGATAATTTTTAGACTTCAGTGAAGGCAGAAAAAATGTTTGTATATTTTATGTTACGTCAGTTACAGAAGTTTGAATTGCAATTTTTGGGACTCAAAGAGAGATTGAAATAATCTTCAGGTATTTGGGTTTTAAGATCTTAGTAAGAAATATTTAAATTGTAAAAATTTGTTCTAGCTTTATTAGTAAATTTTCTACATAGATTTGAATACAAAATTCGATGATAAAATGTTACGTCAGTTACGATGGAAGTGCCCTATATCAATTTCTTCTGGACACAATAGCTTCCATAATGCTGCACAAATCTCTTCCAAACTGGTACATAAAATCAAGGGGTATAAAATCTCGGTCAAGTTCGTTAACGGGCAAAATCGGACCAAGAGGATGGAAATAGGGAGGGGTTTTGTGAAAACCGAAAAAACACCATAACTTCTTATTTTTTGTACATATCAAATCAATTTAAAATTTTTATTACTACCAAGAATTGGGCTAAAAATTTATGTAATCCAGATTTTTGATAAATTTAAAAATATGCTCCAGGGACACAAAAAATAGGATTTTAAGGAGAAAAAAATTCATAACTTCTCCAATTTTTAAGATATCAAATCCTATTAAAGTTATTGTAAATCTTCTTAATATTATCTACAACTTTTATATTGACAAGTTTTTGATAGGACCAATTCGAACCAAAAAAAAGAAAAAAATGAAAAATGAAAAAAAAAAGGGGAGTTGAAGAAGAAAAAATCCATATATTCGATAATTCACAAGGTATAAAACTCGCATGAATTTATTATATATCTTCTTAATATTGTCTATTACATTTATATTTACAAGTTTTTTATAATACCAATTATTACAGCAAAAACAAATGAAAAATACACAGCGGTTGAAGAAAAAGTCATCGTATTAAGAGTGTATTCAAATCCAAACTGCTTATTTTCTGACTCATTTTTAAATTCATTTTTGCTCTCAAACGCATCCGATTGGTAGATTATCTTATTCAGAAACTGTATAATGTACCGTAATGATCGATTTTTTGATAGAGGCAGAATATATTTCAAAAAATGATGTCAAAGTGGGACTTTTGAACTGAATTTCTCGAAGCGATTGTGTTAGAAACGAAAAATATTGTTCTACTGAGAAAATAATTGTTTATAAATCAAGGTTTAATTAATTGAACGAAAAATAAAAACACAGGTCTCTTATAAATCTCTTCAAAAATCACGTCAGTAAGTTTAATGTTTTTTCTATTAAAAATGAATCTGAAAATGTGCCAGAAAATTTCGAGTTGTTGAGCATGGAAAAGTATTTTTTTTTAATACCGCCTTAACATGATTCTGATAAAACCAGCTCGTATATAAAAATGAAATAAAAACTCGTCAAAAGCGGTCAGATTAAATTGTTAAAGTGGGTTTATCTCTAATCATGATTTAGTTTTTGTTGGTGAAATTAGTATACTTAACTTCGAAATTTACTTCCGCCTGTAGCCCGGGCCGGCAGGGATTTTTCTTTTCTTTTTGTTAGTTGTCAAAATATTTCTAAATTATATATTTAATTTTATGAAAAGAGTCAAAATCTTACTCGGCTTCTGTAAGATGTCAACGCATAAAATTATTGATTAAATAGATATTTTTGAAATATTTTGGCAACTATAAAAAGGAAACATCCTTTAAGAATAGAAAACAAAAATCGAAGTTAATTGCATTAATTTCCTGAAGATATATTCTAAAGCCACGAAGCACACGCCTATAAATTTAACGTTAGCTAGGGGAATTTGAGACAAACTGCCTGAAATGTATAAAACTTAACTTATTTTAAATTTAAAATGACGATTCAAATAACAATAATGACAATAAGTGTATTGCAGAGTTTCTTATATGTTGGAAAAACCATGATATTTTCAAAGTCAAGAGCTCTGGATATATTTATCCGTGTGTATAAATTCTAGCCATATACAAAATATTTATGAAATGTGGAAAAAGGACATAAAAGTACACAATAATAATCTGAAAAGTATGATACATAGCTCGTTAGTTTTGATATAAAACCTCCAGCTAAAAATGTCTCCTGCTTTAAAGTACTTTCTCTTTACAGTACATTTTTATCAGTTGATTGTTTTCATGGAAGCTTTGTGAAGAGATGTAAAGTGCCGTTAACTTTTCTCAGAAAAAAGATTCCATACAATCGTTATAACGTATTGTACCTGTCAAAAATAATGGTCTTGAAATAGAAACATTTGCTTGAAATTGATGTTGTAGTGAATATTCGTGATTTTTTTTTCTTTTGAAAATAATTCCATAATATAATAATATAAATATTATAATATAATAAAGATTTATCTTTGACATTGATTCAATGTAATTACAAAAATAGCGAGATCTGTTATAAATCCCGTAAATATATATATCTATCAATGTTACAATTTGTACATATATTTTTTAATTTGTGCTCACTTCCGTGTGTACATACAATGAACTTGGGACTGTGTGTGACCCTCAGACTACGTAGTAGTGTGTACCTTTAATTTAAATTTTAATTGCCAATTAGTTATAGCATTGATCTAGAAATACATAATGATTTTCAATAAATAATTTAATTACAATCAGATAAACTTTCGTTTTTTTATTTAGTAGGTTAAAAGTAAAGAAATACAAATAATTAATTCTTTCTTAAAGGCAAATTAATGAGTAAGAAAAATTATGGTAAAGGTTTCTTACATTGCTTTTAAACTGCTTTATCTTGTGTAAAAGCTTTTTTAAAGTATCGATGAACATTTATAACATTAATAGCTTATTTATGCACCAATGGATATAATTATAAGGACATTAAAAAAGGTAAAGAGTATTAAATGGTATACAAGTGTAAGAAAATTATAATTATAATAGAATATGTATTTGCAATCTAAAGAGAAACTTTTAAACATTTTTAAAGTATACTGGTCTCCTATATTCATATGTTGTTCATCTTTAGAATTTTACCATTTGTTCATATATTTGTTATTTAATCTTTATTATATATATATATATATATATATATATACAAGGCGTCCGAAAAGTCTGGAAACGGTCGAATAACTCGAGAAATACAAAGCAGATTGAAAAATAAAAATATACGTGTTAAATATTTTTTAAAAAGCTATTCAGTGATATCAAATTTGATACCCGCAACCAACTTCCCGGGGGTCATAGTGGGTCCAACTTTGAAATCTTGAATGATAACCGCAATTTTTATTGCAGATTCGGATTCTACGGACAAAAATACTTAACTTTTGTACTTAATATTTTTTTTTTCTAATCCTCGTTGATACGGATGTAATCGAGCAAATAAAACAGATACATATTTTGGTTTTCCCAACCAGGTTTTGACATCTCGAAGTCTGATTGGCCAGAACTTTTAACGTCAAAGTTGTCATCTTTTGCGGAAATTGTGTTTCTCGAAAACCATCAGTGGAGATTGTTTTCATGGCGCTTTATATGCTTTTTCCATAAAAATTAATAGAAATATATTAAATTAGTTTTCTATTTGCATTTCTTTTTATCCAGTCGATCATTTTTAAACAATAAACTGCGCATTTTGATATTTTAACGAATAAATAAGAAACTCCCGAACAGAAAAAAGATAGTCTTCATTATTTGGGGGCGGGGTGTGTTGATATTCTGTGTTTCGATGTCTTCTGCTGTCAAAAAAATCACTTAATTCGGAGCCGGATGTGAGTGTATGAGTTTTTTCAATTATTAGTATAGAATAACATATAGGACCAAAAAAACAAACAAACATGTAAAATATTTTTGTGCTGTCTGATCAAAGGATGGGAAGTAGCGTAAATTTCAGGTGGAGGGTGGGATTATAGGTTTTGATGATTGATTAGGTACAGCAACTACTGACTAGCAACTAGGGCAGAAATCATTCAAAAATTCTAATAAATGTAATACTTTTTTTGTAAATTGATATATTTTTCCATTTTAACATTTTTTTTCATAATTTTAAATTTATTATTGGGTTGTTCCGAAAGTCGTGTCCGTTTGCGAAAATAGATTCGTACCGAAAAATCCTGAACGGTAATTATTAGAGATTAGATATCGGAATCAATCTCTAATTATTAAATGATAGAATTTTCCGGTACGAATTTATTTTCCCAAACGGACACGAACGAACCGATAATGTTAAACCATTGCAAATTTTTGATCTTTTAAACTTTTGAATTTAAAATATAATTTAACTCTTTAGGCACTGTTGATTATTTCTTGGGGCAGAAGACGTTTTAATTTTCATGGGGGAAGGATAATGTTGAAAAGTGCTTCATTATTTATTAATTATTACAATAATATAACAAATGTGAAAAAATATATAAACAAAAACATTACTTGCGGAACAAATTAAAAACAAATCAGTTTTTTCCTACATTTTTTAGCCCGAGAAGGGACATTTATTCATATATTTCATTCAGTTACTTCGATGTTTGATGTTAAAGTTTTGTAACAAATAAGTTAGAGCTTTTGTGGACAGTGTCCTTAAAAAATGACTCATAATTTTTATTTTACTGGCACACAGAATATTTAATTAAACTTTTCCATTTATAACGTACTTGAAAATAATCGAGTTTATGTTTTCCAATAAACTCATTTATAAATTCTGATGTCAGTCTATCATTTCATCAGTTTATAAACAGAATTACTCCGCGCCGGCCGGTAAGGATTAAACCATATGAACATTAAAAAATAAAAACAAAATGATAATTTAAATACCCTAAAAACTTAAGTTCCCTTCAAATTAAATCGAAATAAATCTTAGACTTTTAAAAATGTTTTTTTGTATTTTACATGTGCCTTATGATTTTGTACACACTCATCATAAGCAAAATACAAAATCTGCAATACAAATATTTGCAACTTAAAAAATGAAAAAAAGTTAAAAATTTATTTAGATTTCTTTTTAACTGAACCTATATTTTCAATGGGTTTTATGTATCATATTGTTTGATTGTTTTAAATTGTTTAACTGGTTTAACTTATTTGTTACAAAAATTTAAGAACGTAGAACTATCTGAATGAAATATATTAATAAATGCCTCTTCTAGGGCTTAAAAAATCAAGAAAATAAACAGATCTGTTTTTAATTTGTTCTGCCAATAATGTTTTAGACTATATTTTTTGTCACATAAGTTATTTTATTGTAATAATAAACAAATAATTTTCTACATTATCCTTCTGTTATGAAAATTAACACGTCGTCTATCCCAGCAAATAATCATTACACTTTAACCCTTTCGAGACCGCATCGCGTACACAAATTTTATTTGGAATACACCATGTTTTTTCAACTGTCCATTTACTTGTGAAACCCAAAAAAATCCTTTAATTAAAAAAATCAAATCTTATTATTCATTTATTAATGGTGCCCAAAACAAATTCCGTATGGACCTTTTGACGATGAATATATGTGCCTCATAAATCCCGACAGAGTTAAAGAGTTAAATTATTTTTGTAATTAAAAATTTTCAAATATCAAATTTTTTCTATTATTTAAATTTATTAAAAAAATGTTAAATTGGAAAAAAATATATTAATTTACAAAAAAATTATTACATTTATTAGAATTATGGTAAATATTTTTGCCCTACTTGTTATTTTCTGGCTTCAGTAACTAACCAATGTTCTAAATCTCCAATCCGACCACCACCTGAAATTTACACTTTTTCACGTCACATTTGATATTTTACTGTAATAATAAATAAATAATTAAACAATTTTCTACATCATCCTTCCCCTATGAAAATTAAAGCGTCGTCTCCCCCAGAAATAATCAAGACAGCTTAAAGATTTTATTTATTTTTTAAATCAAAATTTTAAAAAATCAAAATTTTTCAATTGTTTAAAATTATTTATTTTAGAATTATGAAAAAAATGTTAAATTTAAAAATATTTTTAATTGCAATAAATCATTATGTTTATAAGAATTATTGAAAAATTTTCCGCCCGACTTGATATTTTGTAGTTGCAGTAACTAACCAATCATCACAAATTTTAATCCCTCCCCCCACCTGATAATTACGCTACTTCCCCATCCTTTTTTCAACCAGCACAAAAGGATTTTATATGCTTTTTATTTTGGTCCTATATGTTATTCTATAGTAATTATTAAAAAAAAACATAACCCCCATCCGACCCCGAATAAAATGATTTTTTTTAACAGCAGAAGCCATCGAAACTCAGAATATCAACACACCTGTCCCCAAATAATGAAGTTTATCCTTTTTCTGTTCGGGAAGGAAGGTGTACATTTACACGTTAAAAAATCAAAACACGCAGGTTATTATTTTGAAATGATTGACTGGATAAAAAAATATGCAAATAGGGTACTAATTTAATCTATTTCTATTAATTTTTATGGAAAAAGTATATAAAGCGTCATCGAAGGAGCCACCACTGATGGTTTTCGAGAAACACTATTCCTGCAAAATACGGCTACTTTGATGATGAAAATTCTAGCCGATCAGATTTCCAGATGTCAAAACCTGGTTGGGAAAACCGAAATACGTATCTATTTCATTTTCTCAATTACACCGTTATCAACGGGGATTAGAAAAAAATATTAAATATAAAAGTTACGTATTTTTGTCCGTAGAATCTGAATCTGCAATAAAAAATGGGGGGTTATCATCCAAAATTTCAAAGTTGGACCCCTCTGACCTCCGGGGGGGGTCGGTTGCGGGAGTCAAATTTGATATAACTCAGTAGCTTTTTTAAAAATATTCAACACGTATATTTTCGTTTTTGAATCTGCTTTGTATTTCTAGAGTTTTTCGATCGTTTCCAGTCTTTTCGGACACCCTGTATATATATATATATATATATATATATATATATATATTATTGTTATTATTACAATTTTTAATGGCCATAATTGTAATAACATTGCTCTTTTGTTAGAATACATACAATTTTAATAAGAAATGCAATTACTGCTGTTTTGTATTTTGAATACACTTTGCCATAGGATTCGACATGCTTGGCACAAGATTTGATAATTATGATGAGGGAATAAGTGCCTATGGTTCGTAAACAGCTTCTTCGATCTATGTTTTGCATTTTATTAAAGTTCAATATTGCAATACCCATTAATTTATTTCAATTTTTATGTCGCGCCATAGAGGTGGCGAAGCAAATAATGGAACATTGCTGTAACTACATGGCTTTTTTGTATGACAGGAAGCATTATTTAGTTGGAAAATGATTTTTTCACTCCTAAAATCCACTGTATGCTAAAACGTGTAGCTCTAAACCACAAGTTACACTTTTAAGTGGTCTCAGGACTCTTAAAATTGGAAAAAAGAGACCATTTTCAACATTTGATATCTTAAAATGTATATGATTTTAAAACACAGTTTGTATTGGAACAAAAGATATAAGTATAGTCTTTCATTTCATGAATAAAAGAATTGCAATATGCAGAATTAACATTTATAGTGGCTTTAAACTGTCAGACATTTGACGAGCAGAAAATTGGTTTAACAGCTTACGTGCAAGATTATAAAATAAATTTTGCAACAATAATGAAATTTTGGTGTCTATTTATACATTAGATTATAATTATTACCCTGAACCTAAATAAATTTGTATTTAAAGCATTTTTATATTTTTAATACAAAGTTGTATTTATCTAATAGAAAATTTTGAAAATATCCACTGTATAATCACACAAAAAAATATTTTTTTGAACAATAAAAAATAAATTTTAGGTTCAGTTTAAGAAGACTAACATGAATTATACCCACTCAATAACTTAAACGGCATTACAAAAACTTCTCTATTTTTTCATGAAATTTTCAAAACATGTTTTGAAAATTTCATGAAAAAATAGAGAAGTTTTTGTAATGCCGTTTAAGTTATTGAGTGGGTATAATTCTAAAAGCTAAAATTTCTGTTCTACTGGAAATTTCAAGGAAACAATTATATCAAAATGTTCAGAAAAGATAGGAGTTTAACATCTAAAATAATTAAAATTCCGAAAATTTTGAAGCTTTAAAAGTCTTGAGACCCCTTAAGTTAATCTTCTTCGAAACAATAACTAAATTGTTTACCTTGATCTGACACAACACTCGATATCATGACTGATCCTTCTCTATTTTGAAATTGCATTCAATATTTCTATTCATCTTCAAATTCTCTCACTCAGTATTGCTTTATAACTTTAGGCTCGTCAAAATGAAACCACCTTTCATCACTCTGATTCATACATTAATCCCGTCACGTTTTGTGAAAGAATAGAACGTCGCATGGAGCTATCAAAACATAAGAGGATCAGTCCTCGTTTGGGGTGTTGTATCAGCTCAAGATAAGACTAATTAATATATTATTTAAAATAATGAAATTAAAAATGTGCAACCGAATTTTATAACATACATTTTTGCTATTATAGCTTTTATGAGGTAAAAAGCCTATTTTTCAAAAATATAATGCACTAATCCCTACTACAAAAATTACAAAAACAACAATTCTGAGTCAAGATTTTCCCATTATATGATAGTCTATCACAACTGAACGACGTGGAATTTATTGAAAACAATAATAATAATAAATGCTGTCTAAAGGCAAATTTTGTTTTGAAAATAGCAAACAATATTCATCCATTAAAGATCTTTGTGTACTATGTAACTGTAGAACTATTTACAGTCCCTTGGCAGCTATACATTAATCAAAATTATCAAAATGTGCTTTGATCCTGTCGAATCTTAGTCAGTGTCTACAAAATAAATGTGCTATCATTTTTTTTATTAAGCAGTATCAATTAACAATTGCAACAATTGTCTGTATACTTATAAAGTTTTAAAAATTATATAGTATTATTTCGTGTTTTGTCTTTTTTTTTAACAAATTATTATTCTTTTTAATAAAAAATTAAGCAACACAGATCTCTTTGGATTATAAATGCAAATTCTTCTGTGGCAAGTTTTACAGAGAATACTGTAAATTTTATGATTACTAAGACTTATTAGTATTTTTATAATTTTGGCAATGTTTTTTTCTATCGGTGCAAGAAACAGCAATAAGACCACCTATAAAACTTACGGTGTATTTAAATTTAGCATTTTAATGTATCCAAGGTACTTTAAAAGTTGATAATTAAAAAGTTATTAATTAAGTTAAAATTATAAAGAAGTGTTTAATCGTCTATTTCTAAATGTTTCAATCATTTAAATTATGTTTGAAGCAACTGTAATTAGTAATTATAGGCATAATGAATTTGGTTATATCGTTATTAAAAATAATTAGTAATGCCTTTATCATTTAATATTTTCAAAGACTTTCGTTACAACAAAAACTGCGAAAACAAAAATTCAGAGGAAAAATTATCCCCTTATATTGTTATCTACTACGGCATGGAAATGGTAAGAAAAATAATAAATTCCCTGCAATTGCAACTTTTGATTTTGTAATTAGCAAACAATATTCATGCATTGCAGATCATGATTTATTTACAGTGCGTGGTAAGCTATACCTAAATAAAAATTATGAATATTTGTTTAAAACATGTCGAATCTTATCAGTGTCTACAAAATAAGGATGGTGTCACTTCTTATTAAACTGCATCCATTAAAAAATGCAACCCGTGTCCTTATACAACCAGTGTCTGTATACTTATACGCATGAAAAAATTATAATATTATTTTGTACTTCATTTAAAAAATATATTTTTTTTCAATTTAAAAATAAGCAACACATTTCTCTTTGGACTATAAATACAAATTCTTTTGGGTTTATTTTTACTTTGAATTCTGTAAACTTTATGATTATATAGATGTTTTAGTATTTTTATAATTTTGGCTAGGTTTTTTGTATCGGTGCGAGAAACAGTTATAAAACCACCTATAAAACGCACGGCATATATGGTTGTATTTAAATTTCGCATTTAAATATATCCAAGGTAATTTAAAAGTTGATAAATAGTGTAAAAAGTACAGAAAAATGAGAAAATTCGTTAAAATTGTTGATTTTGTAAATAATTTTAAAAATAGGATAATAAAGTAAATGAAAAAAATAAATAAATTACACAATATGAACTTTAAAAGGCTCACAATTTTACTTATAAGGCAACAAAAATAATAATTATGTATGTGTTACAAGTCAAAAATATACATTTTATTTACATTTTTTAGTTCTTTCGGCTCGCAATCGCGCAGCCATCGTCCGAGAATATTTTTATTACATTCTTCTATCTTTAAAGAAGAAAGTATTGGATTCATGAAAATTTTTGAATTCCGGCATTCGACGGATTTCCACGTTTTAGGGGTCAGAGAACCCGAAAAAAATATTTTTACAAAATATCTGTCTGTGAGTCTGTGAGTCTCTGTGTGTGTGTGTGTGACACAAATTTTGTGGGCACTCTATCTCAAGAACTAATGAACGGAATTTAATAAAACTTTAGATTCAATAAATCCCTAATAGAAACTGGTACTGATTACTTTTGGTGTAAATCGCCCAAAAGGTGGCATTGCTATGCTGCATTTTCCACGATTTCCGCAATAGCTAATTCTCAAGTACTAATGCACGGATTTTTGTGAAACTTAAGATTTCGTTAGTCCTTGATATAATTTTGTGCTGATAAATTTTTAGTGTAAATCGCCCGACAGGTAGCGCTGCTTTGCGGTATTATTCATGATTATCGCAATAGCTCTATCTAAAGAACTAATCCACAAATTTTCAACAAACTTTAGATTCAATTAGTCCCTGATATAAATTATTACTGTTTACTTTTTAGTGTAAATCGCTCAACAGGTAGCGCTGCCAGGCTGCATTATCACGATTTCCACAAGAATGGTATTTCAAGGGCTAATGGATGAATTTTCATCAAACTTCAGATTCAGTTATTCCCTGATATAAAATGGTCCTGATTAATTTTTGGAGTAAATTGACTAACAAGTGGCGCTGCTATGTAGATTTTTTTACGATTTCCGCGATACTTCTACCTCACAAACTGATGCACGGATTTTCATCAAACTTCAGGTTTAGCTACAACATGACATAAGTTGTTGCTGATTAGACTTGGTGTAAATCACCTAACCGGTGTGGCACTGATAAACTTTATTTTTCAGTAAATAGCAACATGTATGATATAGAAGACATTTTTGGATTGCCACATCCGACTAGTTTTTAATTGCTATTTCATTCATTTAAATACGTCACTTCATTTGAAATGGGAGTTGCATTTCGTCTTAACCCCTTCCTGCATACTGTGACATATATGGCACATACTGGATTTACTGTAGTTTTGCAGTTGTTTTTAATCGCAGAAGTTCCATTCTTCTTTGTTTAATACGTCAGTGGATGAGGCATATTATGCCAATAGGTGCTGACTCCTTTCGAGCTAACTTTACCACGAAAAAAGAGGCGAACAGTGAGAATTTATAGTTGCTACTTTGTGTTACTCGATAGGAAATGTTTTTGTTGTTTTTGTGTGGAAAAAAGAAGACTGGACTGAAATAAATACAGATGTGTTTTTAAGTATCTTGTGAATAATATATCACAATGGTAACACATTGTAGAAATGCTAGCGTATCTTGTACGTAAAATTCGGTACGTGCCACATATGTCACACAATGCATTGACAGGTTGTATTTTTCCATAGTGGTTGAAATGTGTATTTGTTTATTCACCATCAAAAATTCGAAGTGTCACTTTGTCTGATCAATGACCGAAATTGCTTTGCCAAGTTTCACACTGAGTGAAGGGTCCAGACCCAAAACTAAGGAGGGGCAGAGGGGGTATGTGCCCCGTGCGCCATAACGAATGGGTGCCAAATGAAGATATTTTTGTCGATTTTTCTCACATCTGTGTTTAGCACGGTTTTCTTAAAATTATTCTTTCTGGGGTCTAAGGATAGAAGAATCTAAAGATGATATGACATAAGGATTCTGTATAAAGCGGAATTTGTTTCGATTCTTGTTGATTCCATTTTCAAGATTTTATTGAATCAATATTTTACAAAGCATATTACATAGTTCAGCATTACATATTTTATTATTACATATTTTAAATTTTAAGATAAGTTGGCTATTAGAAAATTAGTGAAATTCTCTTTGTAAATATACTTTGTAGAAGAGGGTGGGGGGTGCAAAATCCGTGTTTGTCCCGGGTGCAAAAAAGGCTTGTTTCGGTCCTAGGTCATTGAGTGAATGTAGTTTTCAATAACATTGTGTCAGTTACTGCAGACTGTTGTTCTTAGCCAATAATATGTATCAGTTACTGTAGCCTGTAGTTTTAAACCAAACGTGTATCAGGTACTGTAGAATGTAGCTTTTAAATAAACGGTACACGTATATCAATTTCTGCAACTTCATATCTTTGAATAAACGATATGCGTATCAATTACCGTTGACTGAAACACACATACACAAATAGATTTCATATGTTCTTTCTCTATATATTTTGAAGTTTTAAGAGTTGCATGCAAGTTTGAATGCTGGTTTCCCTACTATGGAAGAGTAGTCGCAAGCGCATGGTGTTACACATGGTTTGATGAATTTAATCAGCCTTAAATTAAGGTGTATTTGAAAATTTCGAATTTTGAGAGATTTTTGATCATGTTACATTAATATTTAGCAAACTTTATTTTATTTTTATTATTATTTTTTTTACCTCCAGTAAAAAAATCACGCAAGAAGGAATTAAGAAAAAAATAATATGTTTGAAATAACTCAAAACCGAAGAATTCAAGATATTTATTTATAATTTAAAATCAATTTAATTTTTCTTTCAATATTGGTGTATGTTAAATACGAGAAGGTAATTGATATATTGCTATTAATGTGAAAAGTTAGAGCTGTTGTTTAAATTCTCACTTATATTCATGAATCAATATAACAATAAATTATCCTTTTTATCACCATGACTATCATCTTTAAGGTACAAGGCATTCTATTTGACACAGTTTCTCTTAATTCTACAGTTACCAAGTATTTGTTCATTCTATGAAATGATTGAATCTAATTAGGATCCACTAAAATGATCAATACCCAGTATTTTTTTTTATTTCCAACTTTTAAATAAATTAAAAAATAATTAAAGAAAATTTATAAGAATTCATGTACTATCGTGATATTATTGAGATTTTCACAAAGCTTTTTAAACAATGGAATTGTTGAATTCAAAAGTGACTAAACCGGTTAAAACTTTAGAAAGATCGACATACCATAGGAAAACTGACTTCTCAATAGATAAAATAGTTTTAGGCATTATCCGGAAAGCAAATAGGGGAGAGTAGCCATATTTGGACCGCCGCTTTAATTGGACCGTTGCCATTCTGCCGTTAGTTACAGGAAGAGACGCCATCTGCCACTGAAATCCTACTCATCAGATCGACGTCACTCATGATTAGAAAAAGCAACCGCCTACCACGTGCTGTTTTCAGACTATTTAAAAAAACTTAAAGTTAACTATTTTGATCTAATTTTTTCCTACTAAACGTAAGTGAATATTTTTAAACTAAGGTAAGTTGTTATGTTTTAATATACATATATGAATTCATCTGTTTATTGCGCAAATTTTTCACGCGTATTTTTTTTATTTCGTTTTTGTTCTTAGTCTTGAGATTATCTGTTTTAAAAAATGGCGCAGTTGCCGTAATTGGGACAATTTAAGTTGCTTAAATTGGACCAGATATGCGATCATAAATTTGAAAAGTAAGTAATGAATTTCGAGGGCGGTACGCTTTGTACACTATTTTTTTAATTTTTTAAATGTTTTATAATGGATTACTATCTCCATGCAAGTTTTTTTTTTTTTTCGTATATCTGAATTAAATTTTTTATACAGTTTAGGCCTATATAAACACAAAAATATTTTTACATGTTTATGCAATAAATTTTGTTTGCAATTTCTTTTATCTTGTATGAAATTGTATTTATTTTCTTTGAATTCCTTATTCCTCCAGCGTATTTGGTTTACAGAGTTGAAATCAAACATTTTCCTCCTGGAGGATATTTGCGATGGCAGACTTTTTACAACTCTGGAGGAATTACACTTTTTTACCATTAAAACGCATAAAATTTCAAACCTTCCAGTGGGGAGTGGTTATTTCAAGACTCCGGGGGGGGGGGGGGGCTGAATTCAATACTGTTTGAATTTATAATGTTTGCTTTTGATTAATCGT
Source organism: Maratus speciosus (assembly GCA_963932465.1). Lineage (NCBI taxonomy): Eukaryota > Metazoa > Arthropoda > Arachnida > Araneae > Salticidae > Maratus > Maratus speciosus. The sequence goes on from OZ010786.1 coordinate 45,696,791, forward strand.
AGCGTATTTTTCAATAGATGATACTTTTTAAACACTTTTTTAATATAATGTTGAAAATGTTGAAAAAGACACAGAAAAACAGTCTGGAAGAAAAACACCCGTGACAGCAAAAGCTGTTAAATATATAGGAAACAAAAAGGACAGAGTAGGTTGTGAAGAAATTGACCTGCAAGAAGGCTGCAGCTACAAATCCTTCCCAAAAGCCAAAAAATCATTAGAAATGTTATCTCCCTTTCTAAATTCAGTTAAATCAAAATACAGAGGGAGCTAAAAAACAGTTGTGGTAACATCTTCGCCATATAAAGTAAACGTTGAAACGAAAAAGAAAAACGGCAAAAAGGAAGCTATCACAGCAAAAAAACAATTGAACATCAAATTTTCAAAAATAAGCGTAATGCAATTAGCAAGAAAATGATGGAAGGGAAGAGCTACAAACATAATGTAAAGAAAACTTCTGTTGCAAATAAAAAGGTCTAATAATTCAGAATCTAAATAGAAAAATCTAGACAGTGATGATTGGTTTTGCCTAATTTGTAAGAAAAATAAAATAGCAGAAATGATTCAGTGTTCAGATTCCCAAATACGGTTATGTGCGCTGGAAAAAAAATTAATAAACGAAATTCATGTGTAAGCTTGCCTCTCTCCTTACACGGTATTCAAGTAACTGACAATTAGTTACATAATTTCTATTCTTAATTACTTATAACTTTGATTTACATTTTGAATACATTTTGATTTAAAACAATTACTCTTATTTTCAGATATTTAAGTTCATTATATTTCATTGCTGTTATTTTGTTTGACTGTTTCATTAATCGCAAACTTTGTTTTTAATAAAGTTAGCTATATTCCCTAGTCATTAAACAACCTGGAATTATTTGGTCCAATTTAGGAGACGAGGTGTCCAACTTAGGCGACCAGTTGCTGAATTTGGACCCCTTTTGGTAACTTTTTCAAATTAAAATAAAACATAAGATTTTCAAAAAGAAATTGATCTGAAGATTTATTTAGTTAGTAGATAAATAGATTGACCCCGTGTAATGATGTTTTGCAGATATTCCAAAAATTAAGTGAGTTACACCTGAAAATAAGTGAAGTGGTCCAAATTAGGCTACTCTCCCCTACATCGTATAAATAATCTTTACATTAAGGTCATTGTGGAAAAATCGTTTGCAGTGTATTTTATGATGTTACATTGCTTCAAAAAGTAGAAATCGATACACATTAGCGAGTTACACTAGAACATGCTTTCTATCGATTATTTATTACGAGACGTTACCGTTTATTTACAGAGACACTCAAAAGAGTTCAGCTAAGGGAGTCACTATGCGTCATAAAGTGCTGAATGTGCGTTTTCGGCTATGATATGCATTTTAAAAATTAACTATTTTCTGGTGTATGGCGAGGTGCGAAGATCATATACAGGGCTCCACGAAAGAATTTGCGCACTTTACCGGCTATTGACAGCAACTGCTGAAAATGATTTTCACTGCGTGGTGTTTTGTTTATGTTTATTTAGATATCACATTTCTTTGTATGAACAAAAATGAAGCTTCATAACAATATTCCGAAAGCGTTGGAAAGTGTTTCATAATCTGTGTGCGTAATTTTCAGTTCTTGCTTACTCTATCTCTGATTTTTTGAAAGCTTAACTAATGGTTTTTCCAAACATAACTCTTCTCTCTGAAATATAAATCACCACAATTTTAAACGAATCCGGTATTGTGGATCACTTATACATTTTCGAGTTTGAATAATACATTTTAACAATAAAATTTTATGTAAAAATCAGATTTAAGCACGTTCGCTGAGTTAGGATATGGATCACTTTTCTCCGAAATTCTCTCTTTTACTGTATCACGTTCCATAAATCGGAATTTTATTACATATTACTCCAATGAAAATGGATTCGGCGCTGTGTGAAAAATGGAGTAACACTTGGTCCCATGCGTCTCATTTCAATTTGGAAGCTTAAACGGGTTCCCTTACCTAACTTCATCCATTATCATGTAATGTATAGTTAACCGATACGTTTTTCCTTAAATCAAGGTAATTACTGTTACCTTAGTTATGAATCAGATGAGTTTTAAGATTAGGAACTCATTACTTTTTTCTTCTTTTGAATTAACAAGTGGATAAATCCGGACTACTCGGGCTACAGAATACTGCTAAAAAACATTATTTTTTAAGTAAAAATTCTAACATAATTGTATTAATTAAATGCATTTTATTGCAGTACCCTCTGACAATACAAAAAACTATTTTTATATAAAAAACAGCAATTTTGCATTGGAAAAATGTTTTAAAATTTATAAAAAGCGATACTTTTGCATTACCTTCATGTCAGAAATTAACAGCTAAAGAAAATGAAATCACCAAAGATCGCTATTTATAATAGTCTTTTTTGATTCTGGAAATTTTAGTGGTTTAAGCGCGGAGTTCGGTTACATGACTTAAATTTGTGATTTATTCATTTATATACTGTATTTTTTTATTTATTGGCGAATTTTTAATTTCGTTATGGAATATAAGTCGGAAATTAAAGCTGAACTAGTAATATTAATTTAAGTGAAAATGGATTTATCTTTCGCAATCGGGTGCACGCGACAGAGATCGATTAAAAAAAAAATGCATGCTTGAAAAGTATTTTGAAAACCATAAAAGTGAGTAAACTGCGATACATTTTTCAAAGAAGTTGCATTTAAAAGTAGATATTTTTCCCTATTCGGAGGTGTAGAATTTGAAATTGAGCACTGTTTGAAGTTTAAAACATTGCAGTAGAAGGTAAGTTTAATCGTCTGCTGTGGCCACCGTCAAAATGACGTCAGCGTTACTTACGGATATGTTCGTCCTTTGTAATTTAGATTTGTACTATCATCAATTCTCAAAATTTCCAGCCTAATTGAAAAGTGTTTATGATTTCGATATTTTTTTCCATATGTCCATACTATAACTATTATAAATATACTCGGGTTGCCATGTAATTTTATATGTCGTTGATGTTTTTGATTGTTTGTTTATGAAAGTGAAATGACTACAGCATTAACCGTTTTCATTTACAGGGACACACAAATGAATTCCATTACATAATGGTCCATGTTAAAAAATCATTCGAGGTGCAGTTTAAGTATTTTTAGGTAATTTAAGCATAATGACATAAATGCGTTTCAGGTGAGTTTTAATGCTCTTACAATACTTGAACCATAAAGAAATTTATATAAATCACACAGGTTTATCTATATTCTGTTTTCGGCAAAAAAATTCATAGACTGTAAGAAAAGCATGCCATTTTTACAGTTTTAAAGAACTAACAGTTTTTCATATAAAAAATATGGATTTTGTTATTTTTACAAAAGAAATATGATTTTTTTTTTTCAGAAAAAAAAAACAGTTTTCGTTAAAGCATTACCTATATATATATATATATATATATATATATATATATATCAAATTAAACGGTTTTCCACTGGTGCTAAAATTGGCAGTTTTTTCCACTCTATTTGTCATATTTCTTTCTTTCTTTCTTTTTTTTTTTTTTTACAATGTATCATTTATCATTAATTAAACATACAGTCAAAAAATTAATTTGCAGGATGTTCTGTTATCTACAATTATTAGAAGTGTGTTTACAGCTGCGATATATAAATTTTAAACATAATTTAAGAAAAAAAATGAATTTTTACTGGGTTGTGTAATTTTTTTTTTTTTTTTTTGTGTGTGTATGTATATATATTACGTATATCATTTCGTTGTATAAAAAATGAAATAGCTTAATTTTTTTTATTAATATACTTGACAGTTTTTTATAATGTTTGCTGATGCACGTTTTATCGTTCTCCCTTTCTCTCTCTCTCTCTTTTTTTTTTTTTTTTTTTTTTTTTTTAAGCATTTTATTTCGACTGAATTAGTTAGTTCATAACTACATTGAAATTTAACATTGAAAAGTTTTCAAATTAAGTGTATGTATTATTAATGTTATTTTGAGTTGTAAAAATGTTTAAAATAATTTTAATCTTTATATACACTGAAAGAAATGAAGTCCTCAAAAATTAGTAAATCGAATCACTCATATCGAATTGCGTATGTTCTAATGATCAAAAATGACCATATGCTTTCTCAATTTTGAAACATCACATTTTATCAAACCCAAACAAAACGATATATTTTTACTTTGTAATGGTTTATTTCTTTTATGACGATATAAAAGATGTTTATTAATGTAAATATTGAATTATGCACAGCATTTATAAATAATTTAAAAGTGCTTGCAAATGATTTTCTTGTCGGAAAAGTAATCGTTTAGGGTATCTTCCTAATAATTTTGTAATTATTCTTAATAAATAATCAATTAAACGTTTCCTGTTAATAATTTTGAAATAAATGTCAGAACATTTTTAGCCCCCGGGAAGATATGCTATATCTTTCTCCCAGCTTATTTTGTGTATTCCAAAAAATAACGTTACCTTACAGAAGCCAGCCGTAAAACAAAGCAGTACTATAGCCATTTTTTAAACTTCTAAGCATCGCACATTTTCGATTTTTATACCGTCGAATTGGAAAAAAAAAGTTTTTTTAAATGCATTTTGTTTGAAAACTGTATCTCCATTTATTTTTTGAAATATTATTATTATTTTTTTTTGTAGTTTTTAGAGCCATTTGCTTAATATGGGCAACGGAAGTGCTCCATTTCTGTAGAGAGTAAAGGGAAAATAGTTCTAAAGTAGTAATTATATATTTTTGCTGCCATTTTCTCATAACAAACAAAAGAAAATGGAATTAAAATATGTGCTGTATTAAAAAATATATAAACGAATGAATTTTGTTAAAACAATGGAGCTATTATAAACTATTTTTAATTTTAAGTATCTATGAATCATTAGATAGCCTTTTTTTTTTTTTTTTTTTTTTTTTTTTTTGTCAGTTTTTTTGAATGACGGCATCTTTTTGCTGCATTTGTGCATTATTTCGTGATAGTGATGTGCTACGCATGCTTTACTGTAGATGTTTAAGAGTAGATCGTAAATGTGGAATTCTTAAGCGGATGCGAATGACGTCATTTTACATAAAATAAAACGTGTGCTTTAAGTCTTAAAATTAATATATGTTTTATACTGCAGTAGAGTCCCGCTTAACCGAGTTATTTTCTTCCGGTGGACAGGTGGCTTCTATTATTATGAAACAGCCATTGCCATCAGTCCATCAGAAGAAAATGAAGTAATGGAAATGTTCTTGAAAAAGCAGAATTCCTGTTCTCTAGTTACTTTAATTTATAGGTTCAGAGGGGGGGGGGGGGGGCAAGTACCTGACGATTCATATTTGAACACAACCATACAATAAAATATGAGTATATATGTTTCTCAATTTTGAGTACATTTGGGTCAGAGCTATTTTGAGTATGTGACTGATTTAAAATTGAGTAATTTTTACTCAATTTTCAATACCCGTTTTTTTCAGTCTAAATATAGTGAAACCATTGTTAATTAAAATAAGTGCTAAAATGAACCTTGAAATGACATATTTTATTCATTAATTTTTTTCAGTTATTAGTTTTAAAACCGATTAAATATATTGAAAATTCTAAGTGAAAATAAAATGCAGTCCAGTTACTAATAATAGAATTTTATTTTCTGGAATCATTATTATGTAATTAGCGACAAAGTTACTTATTGTATTCGAAAAACATTTAGAATGACTTTTTGAGTTTCATGTCTCATTAAATATATGGTTAGAAAATATGGAGAGAATAGGTTTTGGCTTTGATTCAAAATACACGAGTACGGCAATTAGGAATCAATGAAACATAAAACAATACTGAAAAGAGAAAAGCAAAATTAGTTCTATTCTGGCTCGCATTTGAATCTCCAGAGAAGAAATTTTTTTTCTTTGTTTGGCATTCATACATATTTTGAAAAATGTATAAAACTGAAGACAAAAATATAAATGTATCATACAGATATTAATATACATTTTTAAAAAGTGGATATATATATATTTTTTTTTTTTTTTTTTTTTTTTTTTTTTTTTTTTTTTACATTTTAAAGGAGTTAATAAAATTAGTCTTCATATTTTTTATTAGATGATTTGAGCTGTCAACGACGAGTTTACATTTATTTTATGATTTTTTGTAACTGAATACTAGTAGGCTTCGCCCGCTTTTGCAAATGAAATTTGAATGATACGAAATATATGGGTAAATTAGATATTGGGATTATCAACATGGATCTTTAACTGGGATGTCCTTTCGAATTTCAGAAAACGATAGAATGACATTGCGCTATTCTATTTTCTAATGTGTGGGGCAAAATTTAGGCTGTTAAGGATGAACACTTTTAGTTAATAATTGACATAGTAGGATTTGTAAAGAACGATGCTAATAACATCCCTGAACAGTTAAATAACTAACTACGCAAGTCTCAACAAAATCCGTCAGATAGGAATTTTTAAAAAAGATTAGTAGTCCATAGTCAGGTTCAGCTTACTCTAAAACTGTCACTGATAATTATATAACTAAGCTACATAGAACCATATGAAACATACTGAAACCGCCCCTGAAAATTTATTATTTTCAGGAATCTTTTTTCTCAGTTAAAATGAGAGTCTCATTAAAATCCACCAGATAGGAATTTTTAAAAAGTTTAGTATTCCTTAGTCAGGTTCACCTGATTCTAAAACTTTCACTGATAATTATATAACTAAGCAACATAAATAATGACTATACTAAAACCGTCGCTAAAAATTTATTATCTTCAGGAATCTTATTTCTGACAATGAGAGTCTCATCAAAATCCGTCCGATAGAACTTTTTAAATAGGATTGTGTTTCAAGTAGATTTCACCTTATTATATAACTATACACCATTATTATATAACTTAGAACGATATGAATTATACTAAAAACGTCCCTGAAACATTTTTTTTTCATAGACATTCTTTTTAACTCTTTTTTTAGGTGAACAAAAAATGCATTACGCTGATCTCCAGCTTCTCGTCGAATCTTTTTAATAGTACTACTAGAAACCCCGTCAATTTCACTGGTTCGCTTTGTAGAATGAGCTATCGGAACAATTAATTCTACTTTTTCTGCTTCTTGATCACAAAATTGAATGACATTATATATAAGTTTCTTACTACCACTGCTGACAGATTTATTTCTACTCGAACAAGCCATTTGAACGCTAAATGTAGAAGTTTTAATCTGAATTAAAACGATATATTAACAGAATCTTAAACTTTTGATCGAAAGTAAAAAATATTAAACAAGTAAGCGCCAGACAACGCAGACGAGAACTTCAGAAAATGCCCATATCAGCGTAACACCCCTTTGAATAGTATTATCGTCCCAGGGTGCTATGCGCGGCTTTCGAAAACGAACAGTAATTAAATTTTTTGTTTGTTACAAATAAGAAAAATGTACATTTCAGTCAATATTGCTTATTATTTTTGTCTTTCAAATGTTTAAAATTATTTTTATATGATTTAAATGATCTATTATAACATATGAGTAAATATTTTTGAACAAAGAGTTGTTGAGTCACAAAAGCTAAAATAACAATTTTTGTAACTGACCAAACCACTGTCAAAAGTCTGCAGAAGTATTTTTTCATACTAGCTATCCTTGGTGACCAGTTTGGTCTCCCTTAAATTTTATGTTTGGGAAAGCATGCTAATCACTGTATTATGATACTTTTATTCATAATTTAAATTACTTGGTCTCCCTTAAATGTAATATAAGTTGGAGACAAACTTGGTAGTATTTGACGACAGAGCAGGATCCCCCCCCCCCCCATTGTAACACCTTTATAGGTATGAGGATACATTAAATGGTGTTCAGTAACCAATGAGATGCGTTTCATTCGGAGTTGCCATTAAACAATTAACAAATAGTCGCGTTTTCTCTGACACGTACGATAGCGTAATATATATATAGGGTAAAGTGCCCATATTTCGTCCCCTTTCCTAATTTCGCCCCCCTTAACTTTTCCGCTTCCGCGAAAGTGGCGCCACTCATGACGCAAGGGACAGGTGACGGAAGGTAAAATGTGTCAGTATTGTTCGCAAAGTTTCTTTCACAAAGACGCATACATAAACTAAAGGCGCCGAAATTTTTATTTTTAGAAGACCTGAACTCTTATTATGTCGTTTATAGACGTTATTTACTGTACTGTAAGTATTTATTTCTTATTCATTGCATGTATTTTACGTAGGTAAGATGCTGACAGTAGCATACAGTGAGTTTTAGTACGCTTAGTTCATCTTATGAGAACGGAAGCTGCGCGATATTGGGAAGTTGCGTGGTCCCAATTTCGTCCCCCTTGCAGTCTTATTTTCGTCCCGGGGACGAAATTAGGAATGCTATTTCATAACATTTTTTTTCAATTTTTTCCTCATGTTTTGATGGCTAGTGTTTCATTATGCTGTTCTTTGACTGATAATTAGTTCATTTCTTTGTGCCTTACTTTAATGTGAATAAAATTACTTACTCATTTAGAAATAAATTTTGATTTACTTATAAGTTAAGCCTCGGCGTATAGGATTTTTTGGTGGGACGAAATTGGGACCATTTTTTAGATACTTTTGAAAAAACAATTTTAAGCATTGTTAATTTTTTTTTTTTTTTTGTATTATATTTGCCTATGTTTTTATGTGCGTGAGTAGTTAGTCGATATAAAATCAAAATTTGGTAGGTTTACAATAAAAATGACAACATTTAGGGCCTAAAAGTGACGGAGGATGAAATATGAACACTTTACTTTATAGATTCTTTTGAAATTTCATCGTACATCTATGTCAGAAAGACATCGTTCATGAATGTATCTGTTTTGCAGTAATTCTGGAAAAGAACTTCAAACAGTAAACGGAGATAGGCACAGAATGTCCCAAGGCTTCTTTATGTTACAATAGAGTCCCGATTATCCGAGTCCCGTTAGCCGATTTTCCGCTTTAACCGACTTATTTTCTTCTGATGGACTGATGGCTTCATTATTATGAAACAGTCTTTATAAATGACGTGTTAGGTGAAGATGAAAGAGCAGCCGTAAAATGTTAGAATTCTGATTTTCTGGTCAGAATCCCCATTCTGACCAGAAAATCAGAATTCTAACATTTTACGGCTGCTCTTTCATCTTCACCTAACACATCATTTATAATGACTGTTTCATAATAATGGAAGACATCAGTCGATCGGTAGAAAATGACCCATTCCAAAAATATGAGTTCCAGTAAAAATAACTATTTAACACTTTGAGCAGAAAGAAGAGGCTACAGGCAAAATTTACTGGTAAGTTGTAGTGGTAAGGAAAAATCATAGAAATTAGTAGCTATGCAGAAGCGTAATATTGCAGAAAAAAAAAAAAAAAAAAAAAAAAAAAAAAAAAAAAACTGCAGCAAAATTGACAATTAACAAACAAAAAACTATCAAGGGATTTACAAATAAACAATTTGATTCGCCGTTTTTCTTAAAAATAACGTGAATGTACAGTCGTGGGAAAAAAAAAAGTAAATACTCCTTATTAAATCTGCAAAACATTATCGTAGAAAGAAGTTTATAGTAGCACAATATTGGTAATAAAGTCTACTTTTAAATTATGTGTGTAAAATTTGCTTAGGCGGCCATCAACATATTTAAACGAACCATATAACATTGTTTTTTCCAATAGCAGTACACAAATCTGACAGCATAAATGAACTCTACACCCTTCCTAAACAAATGCCTAAAAACAAATGTTTCTGCAATTTGTACAACAAGTCTCCGAGAAATTAATTATTTTTAAAAAAGCGTATTTTAGGGACTGTATTCAAATTGAAGTTCCGTACTCGATTGTTGACCGAGATAGCCCGCTTCTTGATCGTGGCATCTGATGCGCCACTCAAACAGTCATTGAAGACTGCTCGATTAGAAGATATCATAAGAAATTTCAAAAGATCTAGCCACTTCAATCATAGACGGCCCCTTAAACCATCATTTTGCCGTTTTTTAAGCATCATTTGAAAACTACTTGGAAGAAAAATGGGAAATTTTGGATTGCCATAAAGCAGGACTTAATAAATCTAAATCCATAAAAATATTGTAGGTTGCAATTCATAATTTTTTCGAATATTAATTTCATAATTTATAATTCATATTATAAAATTATAAAACGTATCTATGTTTACTCAACTATATGTATACTCAACGTATTTATGTTTGGGTATTTTAGTATTATTGTTACACAAAAAATTAGCTCATTAGGAGTATAATTTCAGGAGATATTTATAAAAATATGAAAATGTTAACATAACATTTGAAGCACTAAATTTTGAATATTTATAATTCAAAAACTTATCATTCACATGACTGGAAATTTTGTGTGGGCATAGTTGAACCAAAGATTTGAAATATCTTGTTAAAATTGGGTATTGCTAAACAAAAAAATGAACTTTGGGTTCGTTTTAATACGTAGATGGCCCCCTAAGCCAATTTTATATACATCAGTTAAAAGTAGAAGTTATATCCAATCGTCCGGTACCAGTAACTTTCTTCTACGATAATTTGTTGAGAAGTTATTACGGCGTGTTTACTTTTTTTTTTACCACGACTGTGCATCAAAGAAATCTTACTAGTACCATAAAAATCGTTGATTAAGGGTGTATTCCGATCCAAACTGCTATTTTTCTGATTCATTTTAAAATTCATTTTTGCTCTCAAACGCATCAAACTTGGAAATTCTCTTATTTAGAAACTATATAATGTGTGGTGCTTCTTAATTTTTTGATAAATGCAGAAAATACTGTAAAAAACGCTGTCAAAGTTGGCATTTTGAACCGAATTTTACGAAGCGGGCGATCTGGGAATGAAAAAAATGGTCATACTGAGAAAATAATTGTTTAAAATCAAATTCTAATTAATTGAGCTGAAAATAAAATCACACGGCATGTTAAACCTGTCTTCAGAAATCACCCCAGCAAGTTTCGTGTTTTTACTTTTAAAAATGAGTCTGAAAATGTCTCAGAAAGTTTCGAGCTTTGAGGGTGGAAAAATATATCTTTTCGAATACACCCTTAAGTGAAAATTTATATTTCATCTCCTTAGTTGGTAACGATTTATGTAAATCCGGTTTATCTGAGTTTTTGGCTTATCCGGGGTGAGCTTGGTCCATATTAACTGGGATAACTCGCACTCTACTGTATTAACACCGGCCGTGCATATGGGCAGTGCAAGCTTCTAAATCAAGCAGAATAGTCTCCTTATGCCCCTCCTTAAATTCCCTTTTTAAACTGATTTTTAGGTGCGTTCGTAATTGCCGAAACGTCAGTGAAGGCTTACTGTGGAGACACGAAAAGTTTTGATTTCCGTTTGTCTGTCTGTCTGTCTGTCTGTTCCGCGATAACTGCCGCAAAAAGCACCCGATCAGCTTGAAATTAATTGGGTATATTCGTGAGATACCCGGACGTAGCTGTATAGTTTTTGGTTAAATTTGGTTCATTCGTTCAGAAAATATGGAAGATTTTATTTTTCTTTATAATGCTTTTCTACGGCAAGTCAGACGATTTTCAAATTTCCATTTGTTGAAAGAAAATGGCTCGTTTGATTAATGTATTTAAATGTCAAATTATGGATACTAAAATTCCAAATAAGGGTTTTAAATTATTCCTATTATATTGAAGTTTTATCAATATATCTATCAGATTTTTTTATTTACGTGTATAATGTTTTGAGGACATTTATACATGTATTCCAATAATATAAAGAATTTTTAAATTAATTTTCTTGTTTTACATGATACATATTTCTTTTTTTTTTCCTTTTCTTCGTTGCCTAGCGACTGTTATTCGTAGCCTATCATTGCTTCAAATATGAATGAAGTTAGTAAATTACGTTAATTTTGTTGCAGGTACTATTAAAAGGCTATCACAAAAAATATTTTATCGCGCCAAATCGATGCAATTTATGCAATTAACAGTGGGCACGATAATGAATTATTTTCCAGTAGATTTATAGATCTCCAGATATGCATATTTTGGGGGGCTTTTAATATGTTATTGCTATCGCATGGATTAGGATGTTTAAACTAATGTTTAACCATGCTATAAGTGAAAAAAAAGTACAGTTAAAGGCATGTAAATCCTTTTTAACACTTTCCAACATGAATGAAAAGTATTTATGACTTCAGTTTTTCTATCTGTTGCCTGCCGTGTTTCTCTACGTGCTCTAACTCGCGTAAATATAGTCGGGATTACATGTAATTGATATACGTTATTGAGGTTTGCCAAAGTATGTTTGGTATTAAAAATGAAGAGTGTAGCATTCATAGCTTAATTACAGGGGCACTCAAAACTATTCCGTTACATTATAGTCTTTGGGAAAAATCGTCTGCGGTGTATTTTAATAATGTTACACAATTTTAAACGTAATGAAATTTATATACTTTATTAAGGTGCACTAGAACCTGGTTACTATAAAATATGTTATGTGTAGCACTTACAGCATGCGTACAGGAAACTCAAAAGTATTCATAATATTACAATCTTTGAAGAAAATCCTTTTGTGGCGTTTTTTAATGATGTTACTCTGTTACAAAATAATAAAATTGATATGTATTTTTGAAACATTTTTGTAGTATATGGGGTGCAAAGCATATGTTTTTTTCAGGGTCACACAAAAATGGTCTATTAAAATGTGGTCTACCGGGGGGAAAAAAACTCTTCACAGCTTATTTTAACACATTAGAGAGGGGAAACGAGAATTCTCGTTTTTATTCAGAATACGTCATTGGTTAAGGGAGTGACTTCTACCTTACAGAAAAGACATTTATATTGTGTTGTCCATATTTTTTATAGATTGTAAGACATTATATATTACATCCGTACATTGAAAGATATTTACTGCTGCATAAACATGAAAAACATACCTCAGAAACCAATTTCCGAGACACTTTCAGAAGAGGGAGGAGCTTCTACTGTTTTTAAAACCAGATTTAATTAAATTGCCTGTCGTCAGTGTGTTAATTGTGTTGCACTAATTCAAACATTATGAAATTAAATTACATTACTGTGGTTGAATACAAGAAGCTTGAATATGATTTGTATCGTATTTATCGTTCATTTATAGGGTCACATAAAAAATTTCGGATACAGTTCTGGTCTATTAGGGATGATTGCTGAAGAGCATTTTCGATTATGGTGTGCAATTTAACGTTAAGTAAATTTGTGCTTAATAAGTAGTGCTTAAATATTGTATAGACCATGTACAGGGATACACAAATGAATTCATAAGTATAAATGAAAATGAGCGCGAATTGCTTCAGTGTTTTTTTTTTTTTTTTTTTTTTTTTTTGAGTTATGTATTTCCCAGCCCAATTACATTTAGTATACTAAAAAATGTTTGCAGAATTTAAATAGAACCATATACAGGACTCCGCAGAAACTGGATATATGGTGCACACTATGCATACTAATCCCCGGAAATGTGATATGAGCAGTTTTAAGAGGGTTTTTTGTCTGCATTAAATTTAAATGTTATAGACGACGCGTAAAAATCTTCACGTAATATACAGGGCTGTAGAAAAGAATTCATGTACGTTTCCGTCTATTGGTAGAATTTACTAAAGGACATTAACACAATTAATTGATAATTACAAATGTAAATTAAATTACACTACGAAGGGGTTCAGGGGGGCAGTGCCCCCCTGAAGAAATCTACTTTATTATCTAAAAATTACCAGAATAAGTAGCTCATGAGACTTTCAGAATACCATTACATAACAAGGGGTTTAATTTAACGCTTCTAATGTCAGAAACCTTCGAAATATTTTTTCGTTTTATAAATGTTTATGTAATTTCAAAACTTTAAATTTCGTTTTTTGTAGAAAGATTAATATTACTCAAAGGCTGCTAAACACAATGAATTGTAGAGCTGACGTTGAGGCTCCTGATCTGCAGATTTACTAGTTATATAAATACGCAGCACCTATGGTCGCCGTTCAGTCTGTCTGTCTGTCTGTCCGTCTGTCTGTCCGCATATAACAGAGCAAAAACTACCCAACCGAATGGTCTGAAATTTTAAATATATGATTGTTGCAGAGTTTTATCGAGCCATTTCAAATTTTATGAAAATCGAATGTATACTTTAATTACAGGGACAGTCAAAAGTTTTTCTTTACTTTACGGTCAATGGGGAAAATTATTGCAAGTGAATTTTAATGATGTTACAGCCTTCCGAATGGTCTGAAATTTTAAATATATAATAGTTGCAAAATTTTGTCGAGCCATTTCCAATTTTATGAACATAGGATGAATAGTTTAATTACAGGGACAGTCAAAAGATTTCCGTTACATTACGGCCAATGGGAAAAAATTATTGCAAGTGCATTTTAATGATGTTATAGCCTTCCGAATGGTCTGAAATTTTAAATATATAATTGTTGCAATATTTTGTCGAGCCATTTAAAATTTAATGAAAATCGGATGTATAGTTTAATTACAGGGACAATCAAAAGTTTTTCGTTACATTACGAGGAATGGGAAAAAATTATAAGTGCATTTTAATGATGATACAGACTATGCACTTATGAAGTGCAAAAAAAAAAAAAAAATATTCAGTACAATATGGGATTCAAAAAATAATTATAAAACTAGTTGTAGTACGAAATCACCTCATTTGCCACGTTTGACGAGCAATTTCCAACTTGTTAGGATTGTAAAAGACCTTAAAACACTGTAACTGCATTATTTTTTCTCAAGTATCAAGATATATATATTTTTTAATTTATGAATAAATAAAATTTTCAGTTTGAGCCCGAGACTGAATACTGGTATAAGAATCAAGTCGGAGTACGTGTCATCTCTAATGTGAATATATCCGCATATGTCATAGGATCGCAAATGATCAAAAAGGATTAACAAAATTTTGGAAATTAAATATCTTAAGAATTAAGGGTAGTTGGGGCAACTGGGCCATTATTTTACAATGTGACTCTGAAGCTTCTGACAATTCAGCTGCAAAAAGATAATGTTCATTTGAATTAAAGTCTGAACTTCTGTAAATGTGTTCAGTTAGGTTTCCTCTATCAGACAGAAATGCTCATAATTACATTTTAATATTTAAAAATATAAAAATTTGCATATTTCATCTTTCTTTCCTCATGGGTCTAGCTACCCCATGAAAATGGTGTAAGTGGACCAGGGGAATCTATGTTCCATACGTGTTTATTATTATTTTTTTTTCATATCGGATGTCAGGTCCTGTTTGAAAAAGTGCAAACAAATTAAAAAAGTTTAAACCAGGCAGATCATGTAAATTGTATGTCAATAAAGAGCGTTGTAAGGGAAACCTTCCCTGCGTCAATGTGTATAAAAAAAAGCTCTAAAAGTGAAAATAGTAGATTTATTTATATCAAAAACATAAAACTTAAGTAAGTACTTATGTACTTTAGTGTAGGTAATAAGTATAAAAGTCACATGGAAAAAAATAGCAAGGTAAATCTATGAACAAACGGCTACGTAAGAACTTAAGTACTTCATCTGTATCCAGGAGTCGCATTATATAGGGAAAATTTTATTGTTCGTACAAGAACCTTTAATGAGTTACCTTCATGATTATTTTATTTAACATATTTTAAATAAAGATGCAATGAAGATATTATTTTCAAAATAGTAGTAGGAGCGATAAAAGTTTCCCTATAGAATGCGACCCCTGTGTATCGTAGAATTTCAAGGTTTGGTTATCTCGCTTTCAGGGGCAAGGTACTAGCATTCATAAAATGTTGAAATAATTTAATGACACCAATATTTACAAGAGAATCTATTTGAAGACAAGTAAAAGTATATTTTCGCGTACATAATAAAGGTGAAATTTTCATTATAAAATTCCGGTACCAATGTGGCAATTAGGAATTAAAATTAAGTGATACCATAACGGCATCACCGCCTCTCAAGGGGTCAAGAAATTCAAAGGGGTCAAGTGTTGAAACCACCCAGTATGCTTTTTTTAAATTTTATTACGTAATTTTAATAAAGTATTCTATCATTTTCTTTATTGTGAGCAAAAAACAATGGAGAAATTTACTTCCCGTAGTAAGAGAAACTCAAAAAATTATTTATAACTATTGGGGTAGCTGGATCCAGCATGGTCCAGTTACCCTGGATCCATGTCCCAGTTACCCCATTCTTGAAAAATTTATGGGGTAACTGGGACACCGGGCTTACATTTGAAACATGAAGTAAATATGTACAGATACCTATTAATATTAATGTAGTTACATGCCTAATCTTAAAAAAAAATGATTGTTTAATGAAAGTACTTACAGTATTTTAACAAAAAGCTGAGGAAGTTCAACCATATTGACATTGTTTAAAAAAAAAAGAAACGTAAATTTTTGACAACCTATCGCAGCAAAGTGAGAGTTATGATTGAATTGCTACACGTTGTTTTATGAAGTAGAAATTAAGGTGCATTGTTACAAAAGCTAAAACTTAAAAAACGCCAACAGTTTTTTATAAAATAGCCTATGGCTCAGTTACCTCGTGGGTCCAGTTACCCCAACTAATCTTATAAGAATTGTCCAGATCCAATAATACAACAATATTCGTCAAAATGACAAGTACATTTTATTTAATATTACAAACAAACTTATTAAATGCATAGTCTTGCAATGATTGCTATAAAAAATATGTTACTGCATTAAATGAATAATAAATACATTTGTACGATTCACCATATCGATGTATGAATTATGTGAAAGATTTAAAAGTACAAATTTAAGATTTATCAAATAAACTTCTTCACTAAATTTGTCTGCAATAAAATTCAAGTTACATAACTTAGAATGAAATCATTAACTATGCCGAATTTAAATCACTACGGATAAAATGTTGGTTTAGTTAAATTCATAACAACTCCGCAGTTTTTGCAGTTGGTTTCATTAATATACAACTTTCTTTTTTATTTTATGAATAAATTTACCATTTTACTAATTAATTGTACTTGACGGGTTATTTAATATCCTTTCTAAGACACTTCCATTTAGATAACTGCACCTAAGAATTACAAAATGTTGTTGTTGTTTTTTTTTTTTTTTTTGCTATTTCCAAATGTTTCAACTATTTAAATTCATGTTTAAAGCAACTTAAATAATTATTTATACGCATAATGAATTTGACTATATCATTATAAAAAATAATTAATGTCTTTATCATGTTTTTTTCAGACTTTACATGAAATATATGATATATTTTTTTAGATGTGAAATCTTCTATTGTCCTGTTTTTTTTTTCTGTTACACTCTTTGACATTTAACTTGGTTTTTGTATGTAATGATTTTTTCAATCACTTCATGATATCCTAAAATTAAAAATATTATGTACATAGGCGTGTTTCAGATGACAACACAACAGTTTAATATTTTTTAGAATTTAATTATAAATTAATAAATGAGTTTTAAGAAATGTTTTTATTATCCGGCTACGCGTGACAAATGACCAAATATTCTATAAGGTTACAAACGTATAAGAGTTACAAACACATTGGATTTAATTATTCGCCAAAATGATGTGCCAATTTTCTGTGTTACCTCAACTACGAACTATTACTATTGACAAAAAGAAGCAAATATATATATAAAAATAAATAGAGTATAATAATTAACTAGTAGGAATGACCGAGCTAAGCTCGGTCAAAATTAGCTTGGTGTTCATCTCGATTTATTATTCAAACTGAATTATTCTTGATGTTTCAGATATAATTAGCTTGACCCAGAGCGATAGTGATCCAAAAATGAAGGCACTAATCAATTTTTTTCGAACATGCGACTTAGCACAATGAGGTTGAAAATGATGGAATACAAAATTTAGTGAAAATCGTTAGTCATTTTCTAGATAAAATTAGCTTGACCCACGTTGATTTAGAAATAACTCACTATTCGAAATTTATCGAACATGTGACCTATTCCAATGTTCTTCACGTACTGGGAAACGGATAATAAAAATTATCAAAACCGTTTGAACCTCTCTGAGATACAGTTAGCTTAACTCTCACCCAGTATGACCCAAAATGACCCACTAATATAATTTTCTTGAGCATCTGTCCTAGTCCAATGGTTTTCTTGTTTTCAGAAATGGTAAAATACAAAGTTTTGTCAAAATCGTTGATCCATTTTTTAGGTACTGTTAACTTGATCCTGATCCATTAGGGCCCAAAACGACCCACTGATTCTTGAGCATGCGACCTAGCCCAATAGTTTTATGCCCGGAAACGGTATAATACAAAACTTTAGCAAAATGTTTTAAGCCTCTTTTTTTAGATTCAATCAACTTGACCCAGACTTATAGTGACCCAATATGGCCCACTAATCGAATTTCCTTGAACATGCGACCTAGCCAATGGTCTTCTTGAGCCCGAAAACGATAGAATACAAAATTTAGTAATAATCGTTGGACCTGTTTTCTAGATAAAATTAGATTGAGCCACAGCGACCAAAAATGACCCATCGAATTTTCTCGAACATGTGACTTAGCTCAACGGTCTTCTCGTAATACAAAACTGTAGAATATAGTGTTTAGTTAAAATTTTTAGAGCTGTTTTTAGATGAAATTAACTTGACCCGCAGTGACCCAAAAAGGGCCCACTAATTGAAATTTATCGAGCATGTGACCTAGCCCAATACTCTTTTCGTACCGGAAAATAATGGGGTACAAAATTTAGTCAAAATCGATTGAACTGTTTTCTAGATAAAATTAGCTTCAACCACAGTGACCCAAAAAGGACCCACTAATCGAATTTTCTCAAACATGTGACTTAGCCCAATGGTGTTCTCGTAATCCAAAACTGTAGAATATAGAGTTTAGTGAAATTCGTTAGAACCTTTTTTTATATAAAATTAGATTGACCTGGAGTGACCCAAAAATGACCCACTAATTGAAACGTCTCGAACATGTGACCCAGCCCAATAGGATTTTCGTACCCGAAAACGGTTGGATACAAAATTTAGTCAAAATCGATTGATCCGTCTTTTAGATATAATTAGCTTGACCCTGACCCATTATGACCCAAAATGACCCACTAATCGTATTTTCTCGAATATGTGCCTCAGCCCAATGGTCTTTTCGTGGCCAAAAACGGTAGGTCGCAAAATTTAGTCAAAATCCTTAAATCTTTAAGTAAAATTTTCATGCACACACATACACACAATTTTTGCTCGTATTATAGTATAAGATAAATACTCATTTTTAATTTTATAGTTTCATATTATTTAAATTATGGTTATAATTTGAAAAAGCAATTTAGATAACCTTAAATGATGCTTTTTTTTAATTACCTGTAAAAAAAAAAAAAAAAAAAAAAAAAAAAAAAAAAAAAAACAGAGCATTAGAAAGTTAAGAAATTTTTTAATAATTTAAAATTATTTTAAATTGTTTAATAAATTCAATTTTGTGTCTTCTTATCAAGCGTAAGTCAAAGCGGTGAATTTCCAATAGTTCGGCCCACGGCAAACTAGTATAATTTAACTAAAAGTTTTGGAACTACGTGAATTCCAGTAATGAAATTAGCTGTGATTTTTAAGATAAAACTTGAATGCTTATAAAACAAAAATTTTAAAGGAATTTTTACTTTTATTTTTATTGTAAGAATATTTTAGCTAATTTAAATTAATTACACCCATGCGCATGTTTAACGCTTTGGTAGCTATATTATTTTAGGTTTTTAAAATTTAATTTTCTGAAGGCAAATTAACAAACCCCAAGTAAAATTAAGATTTTAATAAAAAATTAAAAGAATAAATAGTACACTACATATTTTATCAAAAACAGAAACTTAATTTACATATTCTAATTCAGTATGCATTAATACGAATTTTAATATAGTTACTGCTAACAATTTAATTCTTTCAAATATAAATACATGTTTTGAAATTTATTTAATTCATCCTTATATTTAAAATACAAGATTTAAAAAAGTTATTGAAAAAACTATTGCAAACCAACACTGTTAAAAATTTTGCACCATTCTGGCAGGTCATTCGACCGTTTTTTGAAAAAACGGTTTCATAACCATACTTTAACTATATACTGACCATAAAATAGCCAATAATATGGCCAGAATAGTGTTAAAATTAGGGTTGTGTAACCATTTTAAGAAAAAACTGTCAAATGACCTGCCAGAATGCTGCAAATTTTTAACAGTGAAGGTATGTTGGATGTAATGGTTCTCAGTAAAACTAAAATGCATTAAATAAAATATGAAATCTATACTTCATATTATAAAGAGGTAAAAATTGTTTATTTGTAGGAGGTACGCTCTGGAACTACCGAACCGATTCCATAAGTAATGGTATCAAGATGATGGTGTTAATCCAACTTAGAACATAGGCTATATCTTATGTCCGTGCCACTGGCCAAAAGGGGGTGCAGGAGAAAAAAAGTTCTAAAAATGCGATTTTTGTGTTACTGAAGGGCCTAGAAACATGAAATTTGGAATGGTAGTTACTTAAAAGATACTAATGGTCTCTAAGGACATTTCTTAAAAAAAATCGAAATTAAAAAGGGGTGAAAATGCGCAAAAAGCGTTTTAAAAAACGTTCTAAATTACGATTTTCATGCAATTTCAGGAAGAACCAAACTGATTTAAAAAATAATGGTGTCAAAATGATAGTGACAATCCTTGCTCTAACATAGGCGACATTTTAAATGGGTGCCACAACCCCTGAAGGGAGTGCGGGAACAAAAAAACGTTCGAAATTGCGATTTTTGTGTTACTGAAGGGCGTAGAAATATGGTATTTGGAGTGGTAGTTACTTATAAGATATAAATGATCTCTAAGAATATTTCTTAAAAAATTCGAAATATAAAAGGGGTGAAATTGGGCGAAAAGTGTTTTAAAAAACGCTCTATATGGCGATTTCTACGCAATCTCAGAAAGTACCCAACCGATTTCAAAAGTAATGGTTGGAAATTGATGATAACAGCCCTTTCTCCAATATAGGATTTACTTCAGGTCGGCCTCACTACCACCTTGCGGTTGCATTTTAAAAAACGTTCTAAATTGTGATTTTGTGATGGTGAAGGGGATAGCAAATGAAAATTTGGTATGGCAATTACTTTTGAGATGTAAATGCTCTCTGAGAAGAGTTCCTTAAAAATTTGAAATTTAAATGGGGTGAAAATAAACGAAAAGCGTTCTAAAAACGTTCTAAATAGCGATTTTTACGCAATCTCAAGAAATATAAACCGATTTTAGAAGTAACGGTTTCAAATTGATGGTGAGAGTCCCCGCTCCAACATAGCCTATATTTTACGTTGTTGTCACTACAACCTGTGGTTTACAGGAGCAAAAAATGTTCTAAATTGCGTTTTTGTGTTAAAGAGGGGGGGGGGTCTAACATTTTTAATTTGGAATGGTAATGACTTCAAAGATGCAAATGCTTTCTAAGAATTGTCGAAAGAAAATTCCAAATTTAAAAGGATGAAGTGAGCGAAAAGCGTTCTATAAGCGTTCTAAATTACGATTTTTATGTAATCGCATGAAATACGAAACCAATTCCAAACATAATGGTTTCAAGTTGATGGTGATAGAACCTGCTCAAACATAAGCTATATATTATGTAGGTGCCACAAACCCTAGAGGGTTGCAGGAGCAAAAAACTTTTTAAATTACGATTTCTGCGGTACTGAAGAGGCTAGAAACTTTAAATATAGCACGGTAGTTACTTATAAAATATAAATGTCCTCTAAGAACAGTCGGAAATAAATTCGAAGTTAAAAAAGGGGTGAAGCAATGGGAAGGAGCGAAAAGCATTTTAAAAGAGACCTAAATTACGATTTTTATGGAATCTCAGGGAATAATAAACCGATTACAGAAGTTATTGGTTGCGAATAAAGAGTGATATTCCCTGATCCGATACGGGCTATATTTTACGCCGGTGTCACTACCACCTGGTTGGCAGGAACAACAATAAAGCTTTTAAAAACATCTAATTTACGTTTTCTATAGAATATTAAGAAATACCAACCGCTTTCAAGTTTAATGTTGTTGGCAAATTAATGGTGACAGTCTCTGTTTCAACATTTTTCGAGACATTCAACTCTGTTTCGGCATTTTATGTTGGTGCCACTAACACCAGAGAGGTGGTACACTGTTAAACAAGAAGCTTGGAATTAAGATTTTTACTGTAATGATGATGGTTAATTTTAAGATGTATATGTGTTAAGATGGTTTCTAAAAAATTCTAAACTTCAAATGAATACTGAAATCAGCGTATGAAATGAGCATAAAAGTCTCAAAATACTTTCTAAAATATCATTTATTTGGAATTAGTTTTAGTTCTTCCTATTAATTAACATCTCATTTCTGTCTATTGCACTTTTATAATGAAATTTAGTCAAACTGTGGCTTAATTTGCAATTTTTGAATTTTTCCAAAAAGTGTTCTTCTAATAAAAAATAGTCATGCAAATATCACTTGGCATATTTCAACTATTACGCGAGCAAAGCCGCGGAGTTTGCTAATATATTATAAACTAATTATGAAGTTTTTTTAATACAAAGTGTATCAGCAATAAATTAATGTTTCATTACAGTAAAAATCTTAATAAACTCTCGAGGTCTCACGTTTTTTAAAGATTTCTAAGCTTTTTTATATAAACGAGGTGGAACCCGTCGAATTTCGACGAAAGAAAATTTTTACAAAAGAACTGTTGCATCAAATTTATAATACATCGACAAAACATAATTAGAATAAAAAATCCATCTTACACTTGTTAATTTAACTCTCCAAAGACATATTTTAGCCTAAGATTAACAAAATACTTTTTTCATAAAACTTCAACTGTTAAAATTATTGAAAAATTACACTTTATTCATATACGTAATCAGTAACATCTAATCAAGATAAGTAATTTTGATTAAGTTATTAATTGATGCTTGGTATTATGGAATGAAAAATCCGCAAAAATGATTTCAAATTGACATAATCATAGAATTTTTCTACCTTTACATCTAAACCGAATCAAGTCATTTTCCACGTTTCACATCCATATTAACCATTTTAAAACATTTTAACGCGCAATAGGTTATTAATAAATATATTTTCAAGCTTGAAGTCACGTTTGTCAACTATTACAACTTTCCATGTTAAAATTCCCACTCGTGATTTGAGGTCTTAGTATAATATCTGTACCTGCGCGTAAAAATTGCAGAAATTTATAACTTTTAGACGTATTCAAGGGGAAATATCTCGTTTTATCAAATAAAATTATCGTTTACTTTTAAATATGACGTCATTTTCAGTCGCTGAAATATTTTGCCTATTGTGTCAAAGTCAATATCAGCGAAATGAAAAAATAGTGAAATAAGATTTACAGCATATTCAGGGAAATTGTGTCTTTTTTAAAGCATAACGTCATTTTCTGTTCAATTTTTTTAAAAAGATATTTTAAATTGTAATGAGAAAATGGCATCAGTAAGAATATAATCAATAAAGACAACTAATCCAATTTTAATAGAAATGAAGTATACTTCAGTTGCCACGATTAGAAAATTGGTATTAAAAACTATAAAAAAATTAATATCTCAAAAATAAATTGTGATACAGCTTTCAAACAAATTGCATTTAAAAGTGCATTTTTTCTGCATACGACAGTGTAAACATTTAAAATGTGGGATGTTTAGAAGTTTAAAAATTTGCAGTAGCGAAAATTGTAAAAGCGAAATTTCATTTCAAATTTCAAAGTGTTGTAATTCGCAGAATGACGTATGCGTTACGCACAGATATGTTTGTCCTTTATAATATAGATACTTAAAAACTGAAAAAATCTTTTATTGTTTTGATATCATGCGAAATTCACAACACCCCATTAATATCATTCCGAAACACAACCATAACTAAAACTTATATTAAAAGGAATTTAAATGGTATAACATTTTCAAATCGAATTCACATTGATTATCGAATAACACTGTGAAATATTTTATAAAAGCTAAAAAATAAAGATAATAATTAATTTTCATAATTTAGTATCATATAAAATTACGTAATAAAACTTTGCATAGCATCTTGAAACAGTTATAAAAAATCAATTTTAAAGCATAAGCTTAAAAAAAAATCATTTGGAAAAAATCTGTGCGTTTTTCTACCACGATATTCATATACGAATTTGTTAGAAAAGATTCTTAAAATGAAGAAGAAAGGTTACTTTATATTTGGTACTTTACTATTCTAACCAAGATGGACATTTACCGTGATATGTTAACTGTCACTGCTCTATATAACCATCCATTTTTACTTTCCTGACACATACAATCTGAGAAAACCATTGTAACTATGATACAAACCCGATATGGGAAATTTAATTACATTTTTATGTTTTGATGTTTCCTGAATCCGTTTTGGTTATTTGAGGACCAAAAAGGGAAAACGCTGAAAGTCCAAAAGAGAAAATTTGTGAAAAGAGTGAAAGAAAAGAAAACTCCTACTTCTGGTATTTACAGCGTTACCCACTTCAAACATTTTGGGCTATTTGGGCTATTATGTTCAACACTTTAAAATGTAGGTACCTAGCTTTTTTTCTTTTGTGTTTCAATACCTAATATTATCATTTATAATCATTTCTTTAATTTATATATTTAACATATTTCAGCTTGCTTAAAAATATCCCATTCATGTAAACAATAACAACATGATCAAGTTGTGTGATGACCATCAATCGCAGCGCATCTTATCACCGGCTCTTTTAGTGTTCTCCACTTCACTTCGTGTGGCACATTCAACAAGCGACAATTTTCTACTCTTTTTTGAACTATTTCTACTGAGGTTACTCTACAAGGGTTTTCCTGTTTTTTTAGCTTCACATTTAAGACATTTTTTTTGTAAAAAAGAAACAATAAAGAATGAAAGACATGATTTTCGACTTTTGGGTACTTTTAACGTTTTCCATTTTTAGTCCCCATTTAAAAACCTACTCCATATATATGTTAGAAGGTGATAATGCAAAACATTAATTTATTGAAATATTCAAATAGTAACAGAATGGTGAAATTATACAAACTTTGATTTAATTCCTTAAAAACAATTTTAGAATGCTTTATAACTAGTTTCGTCAAACATACTAGGATTAACAATTTAAACATTAATTTATACAATTTCTCAAGAACAGCCTAATTAGGCCTAAGATATCCAATTAGTTTATTGACATCTCGCATGAAAATTCTGCATAAAGGGTCGAAAAATAAGACTATTTTCTAATTTTAAAAGTCTAAAATCCTTTCGTTCATGTTCTGTGAATTTTGCTTTCATATCTTATGCGTTCAAATCATAGACAATAATAAATATTAGAGAAGTTCGTTGATTTCATCATGTACGTCATAAGTGAAATAAATTATGGTATATAAATTGAAATGCTTCATGTATGTGTGTGAGTATGTGTATATTTTAGAATTTATTCTCATTTTCTGATACCCCCAGCCCGTTTCTGACGATATTCTGATCATATGAGTATGAATATATTTGTGTGAGCGAAGAAAATGTGGTTTAAATGTGCTTTTGATTGAGTTTCTATTTAGAAAACATGTAATAGGAAACAGTTGCAGAGCTGCATCAACTTTGATGCAAGTCGGTCAAAACTTTTGGTATCTAATCCAATTTTAAACCTCTTTTAAGCACTTTTTCAACCATTTGTTTAACCATTTCTTGAACATAGAATACAGATAATTCCTTCCTTTCTTTAACTCAATTATTGAATTAAATTTCCTTTTTGCTCAAGCTCATCATATGTCGATATAAAAATGATATTTCGCCAGAACGTGGCTTATTTTTTTCTAATTAAAAATACTATTTAGCCATCCATTTTATGTTCCAGACACATAAAGTCTTAAAAAAGCATTGTAATCATGTTACAAATCTGATTACGGACATTTTGGCATATTTTTATGTTTTGAGGTTTCTTGAATTCGTTTTCTATATTTTTAAACCTATCCCATATGTATGTGCATTTGTATACGTGTGTATTAGAATTTATTCACGTTTTCTGATGCCCATAGCCCGTATTTGGCAATTTTTTTTTCTTTCTTTTTTTTTTTTTTTAGGATATGAGTATGAATATATGTGTGCGTGTGAACAGAATGTGGTTTAATTGTGCCTTTGATTTGGTTTTCCATTTAGAAAATAAGTAATAGGCAACAGCCGCATGAGCTGTATATCCATTTTCGTAAAAATCGATCAAAAACTTTGGCATCTCAGCCCATTTTCAACCTCTTTCCAACCGTTTTTCAATCATTAGTTAATCATTTTTTGACAGCATAAAACCGATAAGTACTTTCCCTTTATAACTCAATTATTCAATTTAATTTTTTTATTGCTCAAGTTTATTTTATGATAATACAATAATGGCATATTGCCAGAACCTGACTTAATATATTTTTTTTTCATTAAGTAAAAATTATTTCATAAGTTTTACTCGTCTGAAGCGTGTAGAAATTTAAGCATTTTTTTTATTGAGAAAAACAGATAAAATACAATAATTTAAACAGCTTAAAATTACAATTAGCTAGCTAGGTACATACAGTTTCAGTATTTAAAAATTTTCGGACTCATATTGTGTAAAAAAAGTATTGTAATCGTGATATAGTATGTATATGTATGAATTAATACGATAGTTTCTAAAAGGTGTTTTTGATTTATCTGTCAGTTGGCATGTATGTTATTGTCTCCTGATGCAAGAACTCTACATAATTAAGGAAAAATCGGCCGATGGGCACATAAACCATTTTTAAACTGCTTATGAACTATTTTGTAACCATAGATAATTGATATTTACTTAGCTAGTCTCTAACGAAATGTAAAGTAATAATTAATACTGTTAATGATGATCCTTTTATTTTAAAACATTTTTCAATCTTTCAATTTATATTAGGGATGTTTTGCCAAACATATAAATCGTGATGAAACAAAAAATATTCAAAAGTAGTAATGTCAGTCAAATCCTGTCGTTAAATAATAATAATAATAATAATAATTATTATTATTATTATTATTATTAACTGACGATCCTTTTATTTTAAATCATGTTTCACTCTTTAAATTTATATTACGAGCTGTTTTTTTTTTTGTTTTTTTTTCAACCGAATAATTCGTGATAAACCAAAAAAATATTCAAAAGTTGTTATGTAGATTTAATCTTGTTGTAAATAATAATAACAATAATAATAATAATAATTATTATTATTATTATTATTATTACTGACAATCCTTTTATTTTAAAATATAATTCAATCTTTAAATTTATATTAGAGGCTGTTTTTGGAACGAAGAATTCGTGATAAAACATAAAACATATTCGAAAGTTGTTATGTCGGGTCAATCTTGTTATAACACGATATTTTTAAAACATTCTTTTATTAGCTTACTTTTATATGAATAGTACAGAAAATAACTGTATTCGTTAGATTTCAATGAACCTTAATTTTTGTTATTTGAATAGACAATTTCAATATTATTAAGTTGTAAAATATTCGGAGCCAAAAGGGTTAATGCAATCTTAATCCGGAAATTTTTGTAAGTTCTAAATCCATGTAAAATACCTCACGAAATACAATTAAGAACGTATTTGTCTTTTACAGTGATATAGCTGATTATGTTATGTATAGAAACCTATCGAAAGCAACTACCTAATACTTTCTCTGGCAAAATCAACATAAATGTATTTTATGATTTTCATGATACACTGTAAAAAAAATCAGACCAGTTTTCCTGTAGAATTCGAAAAAATAGTTGCCGTTATCGTACCGGAAAATTTTCCGACCCAGCTCGGAATAAAATTCGTAAGAAAAAAAAAAAAAAAAAAAAAAAAAAAAAAAAAAAAAAAAAGGAAATAGTCAATAAAACGGTATTTTACGGATTTTATTACGATTTTACGTATTTTATTCCGAGCTGGGTCGGAAATTTTTTCGGTACGATAAGGGTAACAATTTTTCCGATTCCTACAGGAAAACTGGTCGTATTTTTTTTTTTTTTTTTTTTTTTTTTTTTTTTTTTTTTTTTACAGTGTATGTACTTTCCAATAACATAATCATTACCTTTTATAAAATAAAGATAGCTCACAATGTGAATTGCCAAAGCTAGATATACTATTAAAAGCTGTCG
Organism: Maratus speciosus; assembly: GCA_963932465.1. Lineage (NCBI taxonomy): Eukaryota > Metazoa > Arthropoda > Arachnida > Araneae > Salticidae > Maratus > Maratus speciosus. The sequence goes on from OZ010786.1 coordinate 45,724,895, forward strand.
TAAAATTGGCAATGTATAAATGAATTATATAAAATGTTCATTTCTTTCGAAAAAAGTTTTCTTTCGTGATACATTTTCACTTGTACAGTACACTGTAAAAGAAAATACTGCCAGTTTTCCGGTAGAAATCGGAAAAATAGTTGCCCTTATCGTACCGGAATAATTTCCGACCCAGCTCGGAATAAAATCCGTAAAAATAAGGAAATAGTCAGTAAAACGGTATTTTACGGATTTTATTCCGAGCTGGGTTGGATATTATTCCGGTACGATAAGGGCAACTATTTTTCCTATTCCTACCGGAAAACTGACATTATTTTTTTTACAGTGTAGAACTAAATTTTTCTGAATACAGTAATCCCTTAACTTTCGCGAGGGTTATGTTCGAAGAAACCTCCGCGACTGTCAAAATCGCGCATGTTGAGACTACCTTCCAATGCATAAAAGAGGATTGAGTTTTATGTTTTTTTAAGCAATAAAAAGTACATGCTGAAAATATATTTCAATAATTATTAACGTACACTGTAAAAAAAATCCGACTAGTTTTCCTGTAGGAATCGGAAAAATAGTTGCCCTTATCTAACGGGAAAGTTTTCCGACCCAGCTCGGATTAAAATCCGTAAAAAAAGGAAATAGTGAATAAAACGATATTTTACAGATTTTATTCCGAATTTACGGATTTTATTCCGAGCTGGGTCGGATATTTTTCCGGGATGATAAGGGCAACTATTTTTCCGATTCCTACCGGAAAACTGACATTATTTTTTTTACAGTGTGATAAAGGCAACTATTTTTCCGATTCCTACAGGAAAACTGGACACATTTTTTTTTATAGTGTATTGTACAAAGTTTAGTTGCTAGTTGAAGGCTGTTGTTGGAAGAACAGATCTTTTGTTTATTAATTTCCATATAAGATAAAATTGCGGTCTCGATTTCTCATTTAAATTTATGATGCACTGTAAAAAAAAAAAAAAATACTGCCAGTTTTCCGGTAGGAATCGGAAAAATAGTTGCCCTTATCGTACCGGAATAATTTTCGAACCAGCTCGGAATAAAATCCGTAAAAATAAGGAAATAGTCAGTAAAACGGTATTTTATGGATTTTATTTTGATTTTATGGATTTTATTCCGCGCTGGGTTGGAAATTATTCCGGTACGATAAGGGCAACTATTTTTCCGATTCCTACCGGAAAACTGACATATTTTTTTTACAGTGTGATAAAGGCAACTATTTTTCCGATTCCTACAGGAAAACTGGACATATATATATATTTATAGTGTATTGTACAAAGTTTAGTTTGTAGTTGAAGGCTAAAAAAATTATCGATATAAGATTGTTTGGAAGAACAGATTTTTTGTTTATTGATTTCTATATAAGGTAAAATTGCGGTCTCGATTTCTTATTTAAATTTACGATTCACTGTAAAAAAAAATACTGCCAGTTTTCCGGTCGGAATCGGAAAAAATAGTTGCCCTTATCGTACCGGAATAATTTTCGAACCAGCTCGGAATAAAATCCGTAAAAATAAGGAAATAGTCAGTAAAACGGTATTTTACGGATTTTATTTTGATTTTATGGATTTTATTCCGAGCTGGGTTGGAAATTATTCCGGTACGATAAGGGCAACTATTTTTCCTATTCCTACCGGAAAACTGACATTATTTTTTTTACAGTGTAGAACTAAATTTTTCTGAATACAGTAATCCCTTAACTTTCGCGAGGGTTATGTTCGAAGAAACCTCCGCGACTGTCAAAATCGCGCATGTTGAGACTACTTTCCAATGCATAAAAGAGGATTGAGTTTTATGTTTTTTAAGCAATAAAAAGTACATGCTGAAAATATATTTCAATAATTATTAACGAACACTGTAAAAAAAAATCCGACCAGTTTTCCTGTAGGAATCGGAAAAATAGTTGCCCTTATCTAACGGGAAAATTTTCCGACCCAGCTCTGATTAAAATCCGTAAAAAAAGGAAATAGTGAATAAAACGATATTTTACAGATTTTATTCCGATTTTACGGATTTTATTCCGAGCTGGGTCGGATATTTTTCCGGGATGATAAGGGCAACTATTTTTCCGATTCCTACCGGAAAACTGACATTATTTATTTTACAGTGTGATAAAGGCAACTATTTTTCCGATTCCTACAGGAAAACTGGACATATATATATATTTATAGTGTATTGTACAAAGTTTAGTTGCTAGTTGAAGGCTAAAAAAATTATCGATATAAGATTGTTTGGAAGAACAGATTTTTTGTTTATTGATTTCTATATAAGGTAAAATTGCGGTCTCGATTTCTTATTTAAATTTACGATTCACTGTAAAAAAAATACTGCCAGTTTTCCGGTAGGAATCGGAAAAAATAGTTGCCCTTATCGTACCGGAATAATTTTCGAACCAGCTCGGAATAAAATCCGTAAAAATAAGGAAATAGTCAGTAAAACGGTATTTTACGGATTTTATTTTGATTTTATGGATTTTATTCCGAGCTGGGTTGGAAATTATTCCGGTACGATAAAGGCAACTATTTTTCCGATTCCTACCGGAAAACTGGCATTATGTTTTTTACAGTGTGTCTCACCAGTTAAGGATCGCATTATATTACTTTCTCAACAAGTTGTTGTTGAATCTTTAAAATTTCCCATACAGTTATTGCAGAAAAATTTTTAGTTGCACTAAAAATTCTAAATTTTAGAAAATTTAGGATTTTTTTTTTTAACTCGTAGAATCGTCATGTTTCATGCTTCTGGAAATTACAGATTGACATTTAGCCTCAATACAAGGGTTGAAATTCTTGGAACATAGGCTATACAATACAATGCAGCTGTTCAGTGTGAAATAGTTTAAGGAATTGGTTAAACATAGGGAGTTTACATTGTAAAAAAAAAAAAAAAATACTCTTTATATAAAAAAAAAAAATCTCGAATAACCGAATAACCAAGTTAAGTATTCGCGAATGTTAAAATGTTCTTCACTTTGTATTTCGCGAATAATGAAAACTCACGAATGTTAAGGGATTACTGTACACATCTTTGTTAATTTTATCATTATATAGCTTCATTGGAAAATAAACATACAAATTTACCACACTCTCACAGAAATATAGTGTCATTGATTGACACAAAAAGTTTCTACTTTAGGATTTTAGTCAACAAATATCATTTTCTATAACTTTGGACCTTGTAACTGCACGAAAAAGTGGATTGCGTGAATTAATATAACAGTTAGTAAAAATAGCGCAAAAGTAATTTTCAACAGTTTTATTTCTAAAAAAAAATATCTAACTTTAGAACTATATCTAACTTAGATAGAAAGTTCAGACACTTACTTCGACAAGACATGAATGCAACCATGCAAAATTGAACGTTTTCTGTCGATTTATAGTATGATTTTTTATTTCATTTTGAACATTCTTCAATTCTTATTATTCTTTAATTCTTTATTACGTTCTTTAATTAAAATATCATGCTCTTTTTTACTATTTATATGGATTATAATGAAACACTTTTATTTCCTTTGTTGATTTTTTTCACTTCGATTTTTACTTGTCAATGGGTTAGTCATGTAAAAAGATAACTCTTAAAATGCATACAATTTGAATATTATATTTTAGAAAATGACGAAATATCATTGAAAATATAATCTATATACATAATATTTTTAATGAGCAGAAATAATATAACACACAATGCGATTCGTAGAAAATCTCTAAAATACTTTTGATAATGAGTGAGTCTTAAAATGCTAAATGAAAAAAGTATTGAAAATCTGAAACATGGTGCTTATTTCAATTTAAATAGTTTTTTTTTTTTGCCATATTTTACTCAGAGAAGCCCTTTAAAAATAGCTACAGTTATTAAAATATATTGAAAATTAACTTTATGATTGAGCATTTTCTAGCATATATAATAAAGGCATTTTCTTAAAGCTTTTTTTAATGTTTCAAAAAACTAAAAGGAAAAAAAAATGATAAAGTTAAAAAATAAAGTAAAATGCTTCGCAATTATTTAAATATATGTTTAAATTTCTAGAAAGAAAAAGAGACACAAAAATTTCTTTATATTGTAGAAAGGATTACGTAAATCAGTTGGAAACATATGTGATTATATTTTTTAAAATGTGTTTTTACTCAGAGAAAGCTTTTGCTGATAACGAAAATATAAATATAAAGTAATTACTTTATATATGTATCGTAACAAGCATGTGTTATATTTCATTATATTCTGTAATTCTTTTTGTCTTTTCAGTCTTTACGAAAACAAAACGGCATTTGGTATTATCTAAATGGTATTAAAACAAATTGGAAATTGTATGTCAAACGTGGCAAGTGCTTTCGTACTGTAACCAGTTTTACAAATATTCAGATTCTGCTGCAATAGCTGTTGCACTGTTATTAAAAAATGCAGGAATTCGAAATTTATTACGATTATATCTATTAAATTCATTACGAGAATAATAAGACTCCATCTTATATAGGACGTATTCATCATGGCAACATAGAATCTCTACCTATCCTGGGATATCATTGAATTCATTACGTATGACAGGACTTAATAGAAGAAAGAAAACATTTATTAATATATTTTTTTAATTTTGATTCGATTTTCATAAAATTTAAAATGACTCGACAAAATTCTGCAACAATTATACTATATATTAAATTTCAAACCATTCGGTTGGGTAGTTTTTGCGCTATTATAAGTGGATAGACGGACAGACAGACGGACGGAAGGACCAGATGACGACTATATGTTCTGCGTATTTATATAATTACGAAAGCACGGAAAAATGTAAATATATTTTTAATATCTAAAAATTCCTATCAAATCTTATTTTTTAGTGCTTGTTCAACAATTTGACACAATGTAACATGATACGCAGCCTAATGTAGCTTCCAGTTATATATATCCTAACGATATCTTGGAGAATTTCACCTTGCATTCATTATATATAAAAATAAACAAATTTAACAACCTGGTTCACACTTGTGTATTTTGTAGTAAAAGCGTCATAATCCCATCAAGTATATATTATTAGCGTGTTTTACAAAATTTGATTACTTCAGAAGTTGATCAAAATCACGTTAAGGAAATGCGGGACAAATAGTCACTTCACATAATTTCGCACATCCTATATCATACAAATACAGTGAAATGACACGTATAAAAGAATTATTTGTAAATTACACAAGAAAACATACAATATTTGTACTAAACTATTTAATATACACTAAAGTAACAATATGATGTGCTATGTAACACTAAAGTATATTGTTGTTGAATTTCTTTTAAAATAACATTGTCTTTAATATCGTCTTAATTATGTTTCAAATTTTGAATCCAAAAATAGCTAATACAGAGAAGAATGCCATGTGTTGATACAATAAATCGTATTTTACATATAGATACATTTTGTTAAAAATCATTTGAATATATGCATATATAAATATAATAACTCGCATACCTCAAAAATAAAGTAATGAAATAGTTTTATTACTTAAAAAAATGATTCTATTTTACATTCTCAACATACTCTGATCTACTTAAATAGTTTTTTTACTTCATTAATAGAAATATAAATTAGCCTCATGTAAGTTTTTCAAACTTTCCATGATCACTAGAACATAAATTAATGAAATGCGAAATATATTATACTAACATAAATTTCAGCTTTTCCTACCCAGCTTAATACTTTGTATCGTTATACGCAATGTTTTTAATAGTTAATATTATATATATGTAGATATCCGCTTAAAACGTATATAAAAAAGTATATGTGAAAAATCTACATTCCCTCTAGCTTTAAGTTTCTTGCTTTATGTTGCATTGCTTAAAGTAATTTTTTTGTTCATACTAAGGTAAATGCACCTATAGTGGGCTACTAATTTTTTAAGTTTAACAACATGCCCAAAATGTATATCTTCAAAACCACTGAAATAAATCTGATTGACTAACATCCCTAAATGTTAACTTTCCATAAAATGCTTGCAATAATTGTTTTTTTTTTTTCCTGCAGGTACATTTGTTTATTTTCTAGAGCGTCTTCAAAAACAGATTTTTTGGCAAATTATTAGAGAATTCATTAAGAGATAAGAATATAGTTAAAGCATTGTTTCTTTAATATTATGTTTTATTTTAAATTAAACTACTGTTGATATACTCTATACTGTAAAAAAAAAAAAATCTGTAAAGTTACTAAAGTTTTGCTAGGAAACTGGGATTTCAACATTCACAGAAATTTTCATGCATCAGAAAGTTTCTACTCCCAGTAATGGAGCATAGAGGAAGGTAACATTTTTTTATATTTCATTTTTTCCGAAGAATAGATTTCGAAACTGTGAATGTTTATTATGATGCATGAATGTTACGACTACGCTGTAAAAGAAAATCTATAAAGTTACTAAAGTTTTTCTAGGAAACTGGGATTCCAAGAACTTTTTATGGAACGGCAATAACAAAAATTCCTGTAACATTAATGCATATATATATATATCAGTGCTGTTACAGGAATTTTTGTTGTTGCCGTTACATCAAAAGTTCTAGGAATCCCAGTTTCCTAGAAAAACTTTAGTAACTTTACAGATTTTTTTTTTTTTTTTTTTTACAGTGTAGGAGAAAAATATATATATCTTTCGGATTTCATTTATAGTTTTATAATAATTGAATAAATGTCCTTAATTGGCCCACCACTGGTACAATAATAACCTGCGAAAGCCAGTTTTTATCTACTGGAGATCATAAGCACAAATGTTAGGCAAAGTATCTCTCTATCTCTAACACGGAATTTATTTAAACTTATGATAAAACTTCAATGTGTTGTATATATACATTTTTCTTGTTTTTTTTAAATCTTATTGAGTATTCGTATCATTCAAACAACATTAATGACCCAGTATTCGTTGAACATAAAAATATTTTTTCTTTGTTGTTTTTTTTAGGGTTCCGTACGTAAAAAGTAAAAACGGAACAATTATAAGATAACTCCCGTGTCTGTCTGTCCATCTGTCACAGCCCTTTTACTCGTAAATTATGGAACGTGGAAAGTTCAAATTGGGCGAAGTAATAAAAACTATTGACCCACATATTTACAGATTAATAAATATTCATAAATATATTTAGGAAAAATGTAGAAGGGCTAATTAAGTTACTCAAAAAAAAAAAACTTCTATTTGTATATCGTGTAAAAGCTTTCGTAACGGTGAACAGTTATGACCGAAAATATGCCCCCCCCCCCCCATCTAATTCCGAATCTACTTAAACTAAAATTATGAAAAAATTAGAGGTAGTAGAAGTTAATTTAAATCTTGCAGGAAAATTACAGTGATTACCCTACGTTTTGAAAAAATCGCAATTTTCCGTTACACACAAATTGCGATTTCGGGCATTTTCAGCAAAAGTGTTAAACAGCGCTGGAGATGCCTATCGTAGCAGAAGTATAAAAGCATTGTTGATCATGAATTTTGAAAAAAATCGTCGGTAATCGAGATACTAACCCTTAAAGACACGGACGATTTGGACATACACAATGACAGGGACGTCGTATTCAATGCTCCATCGGCTTTTAAAGCCTAGATAACAAATTTTAAAGATATATTTGTGTAATGCCATGCCCAGTAGCAGTATAAAAGCAATAAACGTCAAATTGTTAAAAACAGACTAATTTAATTAGAATTAATCATATAAATACTATGGGATTCGCGACTAGTTTGAATTGAGTGACTATCTCAATACACCTACTGTGTCTTTAAAGATCAACTAAAAACATATATGGAAAAACACGGCTCAGACCATAGTGGCGTCCTTTCGAAACGCGCTTAGCTCAATGCTAAGTTTAACTTTTGAACAAGGGTTTTGCTTTTGGGTACACTGTAAAAAGAAAAGATTATTACTAAGCTGAATTTATGTTTATGAAATGCCAAATGAAGTATAAATATGCACTACTTTTAATCTCAGCACTGAATTAATTTCATTTAAAACAGATTAGGATAAGATTAAAAAAAGAGTTATACAGAATAGGTATATTTGATATTATTTATGTTCCATATCTCTTTGAACTTTCATGGTATATCCTTTTATACTTTTCTAGTATATACAGCTATACCCAACCCTACGTTGCATAGTTTTTACAAAGTATTAGTATTATTTTAACAATGGATTTATTTAATAATACAGTTACTAATCCATATATTATTGTACGGAACCCTCTGTGCGCGAGTAATACTCGCACTTGACCGTTTATTTTTTTACTTGTCTACAATCGTATTTGTTAAACAAATAAACCATGCATAGTATGCTTCTAAACTTATGCAAAAATTAAGTATATATTTCATTGTAGATGCGACGCCAAAATATATTTAAAACAGAAGTACCCAAAATTATGATTACAACAATATGATTTTACATTTAAAACAATAATGCTTGTTGCAGTATTTATAGTTAAATTATTTCCACTTTTTAATTTTCTTGAAAATATTATATTTTTGCAACAGTAATTGTTCTCCGTTTTTTCTTTGGAATTACAATGTTTCTTAATACATCTCTACAATACTCTACTTTATACTCTACGATAAATTCAAAAATTCGTTTGACAAAGAAAAAAGTTTAATTGATGGTTAAGCCATTTTAAAATTTCCCACACAAGTACGTTTAAATAGAAATTTTAAATTATTCTAAGATTACTTACTTTCTTCATTTTCTATAAAATCATACTGAATTTAACAACCCCATTTCTATTAATTTTTTAAAATAATAAATGAAAAATTGAAATATTATTTAACAGAAATCAAATTGAAATTATCCAAAAAAGCGTACAGGAAAATTACGAATGCGACTGTTTGATAAGATTTCAAAGCTCAATTGCAAACTGATAAATTTTATACGTCTAATATATATATATATATATATATATCAGTGCGAATTATATAGCACATGAAACACATTAGAGAAAATCAAATGTCATTTTAAAAGAAAGCTACTTAAAATTGTCTAAAAAAGTAAAAATTAAAATTATTAAAGCGATTGATTGATAAACTTCAAAACCTAACTACAAACTGACAAATTTCATATAAACAAAATCTTTAGTGCGAATTTTATAGCACATTAATCACATTAAGGGAAATCAAATGTCATTTTAAAATAAAGCTACTTAAAATTATATAAAAAAGCATACAGTAAAATTATTAAAGTGACTTTTTGAAGGGCCTTAAAGCTCAGATGCAAACTGACAAATTTGTGATTCTAAAAAAATGAGAAAAAAAAACTTCAGTGCGAATTTTATAGCATATGAAAGACATTAAAGAAAATCAAATGTCATTTTAAAAGAAAGCCACTTAAAATTATCTAAAAATGCACATCGTAAAATTACTAAAGCTACAGTTTGATAAAGCTTAAAACTCTTGCAAACTGACAAATTTAATCATTCTAAAAAAATAAGAAAATACTCAGCGTATGAAAAACATTAAAGAAAGTCAAATGTCACTTTCAAAGAAAGTTACTTAAAACAATCCATAAAAAGCATATAGTAAGAACATTAATGAAATTATTTGATATGAAAAATATTTTTTCAATTACTAACTAAAAGTTACAATAATTTAAATAAACAAAAAACATTAATGCGAGTTCTATACAAGTATATGAAAACCATCATGGAAAATATTTTCTTAGCGTAACTTAATATTCCTATATTCCATATACACATGTGCCGAAATAAATTAATTTTTACAATTTCAACTTTTGATATTCACACCCAGCTTTGAAGTTATAGCACATGAAACACATTAAAGAAAATCTAATTTCATTTTAAATTGATGCTAATTAAAATTATCTAAAAAAGAATGTTGAAAAACTATTAAAGCTGCTGTTTGCAAAGCCTTAAAACTAAGTTGCAAACTGACAAATTTGATATATCCAAAATATGAAAAAAAACATTTCAATGCGAATTTAATAGCATATGAAACACATTACGGAAAATCAAATGTCATTTTAAAAGAAAGCTTTTTTAAAATAACAAAAAAATCATATACTAATTATATTAATATAATTATTTGATGTGCCTGAATATTCATTTAATAACTAACTAAAAGTTTTAAAATTTTAAATAAACAAAAATCTCTTATGCGAGTTCTATAAAAGCATATGAAAACCATCCAGAAAATCTTTCTTTTCTTACCGTAACTTAATATTCCTATATTCCATATACACATGTGCCAAAATAAATTAATTTTCACAATTTCAACAGTTGACATTCACACCCAGTTTTGAAGTTATCGAGCGAAACGTATCGGAATGTTGCTCCGAGAATTTCGAAAAAGCATCTGCGAACTTCAGAACATTGAGCGCATCTCTGTAGGAACCCCCTCTAGTGAAGATCGCAGGAATTAAGCCTCTACGTACAAGTAAGGATGTTTCGCGCGAGAGAAGCTACCGAAAGACATATTTTTCGTTTTTTCAGTTACATTTCATCTTTTAACTTAAGAACGCCCAGAAATTTTACTCTAGCTTTATTAAAAATATTTTACAAAAGAAGCTTTATTTAAAACTATTTATTTAGTTATTTATTTAGCATATTTTTGTGCGATATAAGTTTAACTTATTTTCTAAAGAAATTTCTGGTTCGAATGGACTTGTAATCTCAAAGTCGAAATGACTCCTGCAGGGCGTTCTTGTATTAACATTGTTTTATGATTTAATTATATAATACATTTATGAAGAAAGTTGATATTAATAAAAGAATAAATACTATAATTTTTCTCTAGCGATATTAAGTGTTTTCTGTTTTGAAAAATTGTTTTCTCATCATATTTCGCATTTCGATGATTGAAAATAGAGACAGATGTATATATTTTTTTAATGAATAAATATTATGTGTTTAATTTTATATTTATCAACCGAAGGATTTCTTTAATTGTTTAGATTTTATAAATTTAAGTTTTATAAAACTTACAGAACATTGAGCGCATCTTTGTGGGAATCCCCTCTAGTGAAGATCACAGGAATTAAGCTTCTACGTAAAATAAGGATGTTTCGTGTGAGAGAAGCTACCGAAAGATACATTTTTTTGGTTTTTTTCAGTTACATTTCATCTTTTAACACTAGGACGCCCGGAAATTTTACTCAAACTTTATTAAAAATATTTTACACAAGAAGCTTTATTTAAAACTATTTAACTTATTTATTTAGCATATTTTTGTGCGATATAAGTTTAACTTATTTTTTAAAGAAATTACTGGTTGGAATCGACGTGTTATGTCGGAGTTCAAATGTCTTCTGCTGGGCGTTCTAATATTAATAGGGGTTTATGCTTTAATTATATGAGACATTTATTGAAAGAGTTGATATGAATAAAAAAATAAATACTATAATGTTTTTCTAGTGATATTTAGATTAGGACATTTAGGGTTGGATTGATTTTTGACTATTGATTTTTGCCGATTAACTACTCGAAGGATATAGTCCCGAGGGGGGAGTGCCTTTTTGGGGTCTTTCTAAGGGTACCTAACCCGTAATTACGCATGGAAATCCAAAGTTCGAATAAAACCACGAAAACTCCGAACATTTATTCCAACTAGCGCGATTGGGTTCGAACCCAGCAGCTCCCGTCTACCAGCTTCGAGAGCAGAACCTCTCCGCTACTGGTGGGGTGGAGAGGCTCCCTTAGATGTTATGCTAAGAAATGTATCATGTTACTTTTATTCATAATTCAATTTACTTGAACTATCTTTCTGTAAATCGAAAGATAGAGAAGTATAGAGAAATCAAGAACTCGGTATTTTTGTGTTAGCGAGACGCAGGTGATAAATCTCCAAACTTTTTCCCCGCCGCATTTCTTTATATTTCATTAATTTCATTTAAAATATAATCCTTTCATTCATTTTATTTAAAATACAAAACGCACCCTGGTACCTAATTGGCGCCAAAATGGCATTATTTTGATTGACAAGGTAAGAAAGATTTGGGATGTTTGGCTTTTAACTTGTGCGAACTTCAGATATCACTACTTTTTTTGGACGAAACATTAAGGAGAACTTGGCGCTTTTTTTTTTTTTTTCACCGAAAACTTTTTGTTGTGATATCACTACTTTTTGTATGTTTTTTCAAGTTTGTTATTCTAAACTATATTAATATGAAAAAACTTAAATTTCCGTACTTTTATGTTAGCCGGGAGCAAATCTCCTCATTAGCCTTTTGTTTTTTCGCCAATAGCAGTTTTCATTTTTCACATGTGTAAATTAGAAACAATGCTTTGGTTTTCAAATAAAATATTTTGGTTTATGTTATTATTTCTTATTTATTTATTTATTTATTTATTTCTATGTTAAATATTCTATTAAATAAAATGAGGGAAATGCATCTATTCTAAATGAGATGACTGAAAACTATATATCTTTAAATGAAATGAATGCAATATGAACAATGGAGTTGGGAACAGTAATTGGCGATTTGCCACTTGCGCCCGGCTAACATAAAAATACCTAAATTTATTTCATTGAGCTTTACAAATTTATACTTTATTTCTTTTTATATTAAAGTACTAGCCGCCTCTAGCAAGCAGTATTTACCGTATTAAAAATCCATGTTAAACGTTGCATCATGTTACTGTTATTCATAATTTAATTTACTTGCCCAATTTTTCGCCAAGTCGGAAGCTTTTGATAGAGAAATCAAGAACTCTTTACGATCATGGTAGCACATCATATATTTTGTGTTGTTATGTATTTCATCCTTCGTGACAAATATTTCTTAACTCACTTAGCAGTTACGATTCGTTCTCTAATGCGGAAATTTTTAAACCTATTAAGTAATCTTTTCTAATTGGGCTCACTGCCAATTGTTGTATTTTAACTGATATGACTGGGTACAAGTGAAATGGTTCTTATGAAATCCTTTGACAATATCTGCATTTGCATTAAACCATATTGATGCTAATATCTTTTTGTTTCACGTTAACCTTTTCAATAGACTCGATTACGGAAGAATAGAAGGTCTACCGGCTCACTGCCATATTCCTTTTGAAAATCTCTCATTCTTCTCAACTGATCGTGTTGAAGAATTAGTCAATGTGCCATGGTTTTAAGATTTTAGCTAATTTTATTCGAAACCTGAAAACTAAAATGCGAGGAACCGGGTTATAGAAGATTCATTCATTCTAACGTACATATCGATTAACAGGTTACATATTATAGAATTATAATAATCATATAAGGTGAACTGGCAGTTCCAATGCTTTAATAGTTTCCGTAAATTCCCTTTATATGATACAGAAGTTTTAGCGGTGTAAAGATTAACAACATAGTCACAGTAAGTATAATAACAGTACAATATAATAACAATAGCAGAGGTTTTGGGCAGTGACGAAACTATTAGCACTTTGGAAATATTAGTACGTTATATCATTTAACTATTCAGATGATATGCGGAAAAATAAAAATAGATGGCTCGCATTAATAATATACTCATTGAAAAATAGCCACTAGCGTCAAATATTCGCAAAGCTTGGCGACATTTAGCAAAGTTTCGCCAAATTTGGTAATATATCATGTCAATTCTCAAATTTGGCGACAAAAAATGTTTTGTTTATTCTGACGTCATAATGATGCATATGTATTATGTATTATACACATACCTATAATATGTATGATGCAAATGTATTACGTATTATATGCATATGTATAATATGTATGATACATATGCATAAGTTCATTACCATCACTAAAACGCACTTAAAGTATTAGTGTTCCATAAATAGTAGGAATAATTGACAGATTGACCAGAGTGCTATTGAGATTAGAATTCCGACATTTATGTGGGAGGTGTCTTCGCACACCATCACCTCATCGAGTTTACAGCTGAAATTTCAGGATTAGTTGAAACTAGATTAGCATATTAGAAGTAAATTTCCAACTGGGCGAAAAATGTCCGGACCAGGATTCGAACCCGGCACCTCCTGGCTGAAGCCGCCAGTGCTCTGCCATCTGAGCTATCCCGGACGATTCTGGTCGAACTTTTTCACCCAGCTAACCTTGATGATTACAGCAATTAGAATAATTGTGTTAATATTTATCTAGATTAGCATATTTAAATGCAACTGGTCTGTTAAGTCATATCGTGGTAGAAACCACCTGAAGACCTAATTTTAGTGGTTAACTGATAGGTTTACTATTGTATTTTCCTGCATCCAAAAGTTTGGAAACATGGAGGAATGGGTGCAGGAAAACGCAATGGAAAATCCACCAATTAGCCCGTAAAATTGGGTCTGTAGGTGGTTTCCACAAAGATATGACTTGGCAGACCAGTTACATTTCAATACGCTAATCGATATTTAACTAATCCTAAAATTTCAGCCGTCAACTCGATGAGGTGATGATCTGTGCAGACGCCTCCCGGGCACATATGTCATATTCGCCCCATATTGGCGCGATTTTTTCCGACGCCGATTTTGCGAAAACACCAACAGCATAAACAACAACATCCGGGTTACCATATCAAGCAAAATAACGACACTTTGGCGCAGGTTAAGTGTACATTACGTATATGACATTGGCGTCAGAAAAAAATCGCGCCAATATGGGGCGAATATGACATCTGTGCCGCCTCCCGGTCTTTAATAAAATTTGTTTTAAGGAAGTGAAAGATAGAAAGATGGACAGATAAACTGAAATATTTGCTTTATTAAGATTTTTGTAAAAGCATATAAACATTCATTCAACTTGAAATCATGTAACACCTTTATAACTCAGGCTAATTTTCTGTAATCGGGTTTTGGTGACCAACATATCTTATCTATAACTATAATCTTTCTTTTACAGATATAAAATTAACAATAAATTAACAGTAAGTAAGGCTAATAATACAATATAATAACATTAGCAGTGGACTTCGGACGCCGCATCTGTCGCACATCGTTAAAGACAGTTTATTAGTTACACATTTCATTTAATTAAAAGGAGATTTTTAAACTTTCATATGGAATTAGGATATTTTTCCACTATAGAGACCTTGGCATTTTTTTTAAATCTTGGCGCAATCGGACTTCAGAAACTGAGATAAGTTGCCAAATGATATAAACAACTATGAAAACAAACCTGATGAACTCTTATGTTATTTATATATGTTTTTATATACATATAAACATTTTATTTATACATGTATAAAATATTATTTTTTATATACAAATTATTTATGTTGGTATATAAAAATAAATAAACGGGTTTCTTACATTAAATAAATTGTATACATATTGAAAAAATTGCTTGTGTACGTGACACAGTAAATAAGTTGCCAGAAAATACGTTATTATCAAATTTCTTTTCTCGTCAAGGCTATTTTCTGTATTTCGCTAAGGTTACTATATCGGAAACTTACAGAATTGCGGTTATATTTTGCTAAATGTTTTATTGTTTTAATATCGTAAATATATCATAATCTATACTGATTAAAAATTTTAGGTATATTCATTTTTTCTATTTAACAAACATCTTTGGAAAAGCATATATATAAAATGTTATTCTGCTTGAAATCACGTGACTCCCTTCAAATCTCTGTAATCGAGTTTTGGCGACCAATATTGGCACAATTGAATGTGTTAAGGAACTGTTTACGGCCAAATGAACACCCCCTGTTTGAAGGGTTTAGAGGCGGAAATTCTATGTTTTCAGATTTTTCTGGTTAATTGTGCTACAAACCCGACTTACCTGTGAAATTTCATAATTCTACGACTTTTAGAAGTACCTTAGTTATTTGATGATGCGAAGTGAGTCAGTGACAAAAAAGCGCTTTTTCGGAATTTAATATTTCGAAAACTAGTAAATATAGAAACATGAAATCGTGGAATCTTAGTTCAGTTTGACCATACGAACATGTGTATAAAAGAAAAATTTCTATATCTCTCCCTAAAACGACGTTATGAGGGGGTGAAAAGTATGCCGAAATGGATCAGGAAAAGGTAGCTTACGGCTTGTGCGAAGTTGGCGGACGCACTGACGTGCTCCCAGATAACAGTACAATATAATAACAATAGCAGAGGTTTTGGGCAGTGACGAAACTATTAGCACTTTGGAAATATTAGTACGTTATATCATTTAACTATTCAGATGATATGCGGAAAAATAAAAATAGATGGCTCGCATTAATAATTAACTCATTGAAAAATAGCAATTAACGTCAAATATTCGCCAAGCTTGGCGACATTTAGCAAAGTTTCGCCAAATTTGGGAATATATCATATCAATTCTCAAATTTGGCTACAAAAAAATGTTTTGTTTATTCTGACGTCATAATGATGCATATGTATTATGTATTATACACATATCTATAATATGTATGATGCAAATGTATTACATATTATATGCATATGTATAATATGTATGATGCATATGCATAAGTTCATTAACATCACTAAAACGCACTTAAAGGAATAGTGTTTCATAAATAGTAGGGATAATTGCCAGATTGACCAGAGTGCTATTGAGATTAGAATACCGACATTTATAATAGGCGTCTGTACACACCATCACCTCATCGAGTTTACAGCTGAAATTTTAGGATTAGTTAAAACTATATTAGCATATTTAAATGCAACTGGTCTGTTAAGTCATATCTTGGTAGAAACCACCTGAAGACCTAATTTTAGTGGTTCACTGATAGGTTTACTATTGTATTTTCCTGCATCCAAAAGTTTGGAAACATGGAGGAATGGGTGCAGGAAAACACAATGCAAAAATCCACCAATTAACCCGTAAAATCGGGTCTGTAGGTGGTTTCCACAAAGATATGACTTGACAGACCAGTTACATTTCAGTACGCTAATCGATATTTAACTAATCCTAAAATTTCAGCCGTCAGCTCGATGAGGTGATGATCTGTGCAGACGCCTCCCGGTCTTTAATATTTTTTTTTTTTTTTTTTTTAAGGAAGTAAAAGATAGAAAGATGGACAGATAAACTGAAAGATTTGCCTTATTAAGATTTTTGTAAAAGCATATGAAAATTCATTCAGCTTGAAATCATTAACACCTTTATAACTCAGTCTAATTTTCTGTAATCGGGTTTTGGCGGCCAACATATCTTATCTATAACTATAATATTTCTTTTACAGATTTAAAATTAACAATAAATTAACAGTAAGTAGGCTAATAATACAATATAATAACATTAGCAGCGGACTTCGGACGCCGCATCTGTCGCACATCGTTAAAGATAGTTTATTAGTTACACATTTCATTTAATTAAAAGGAGATTTTTAAACTTTCATATGGAATTAGGATATTTTTCCACTATAGGGACCTTGGCATTTTTTAAAAATCTTGGCGCAATTCGGACTTC
The DNA here is from genome assembly GCA_963932465.1 of Maratus speciosus. Classification (NCBI taxonomy): domain Eukaryota; kingdom Metazoa; phylum Arthropoda; class Arachnida; order Araneae; family Salticidae; genus Maratus; species Maratus speciosus. The sequence goes on from OZ010786.1 coordinate 45,742,216, forward strand.
AGAAACTGAGATATGTTGCCAAATGATATAAACAACTATGAAAACAAACCTGATGAACTCTTATGTTATTTATGTATGTTTTTATATACATATAAACATTTTATTTATACATGTATAAAATATTATTTTTTATATACAAATTATTTATATTGGTTTATAAAAATAAGTAAACGGGTTCCTTACATTAAATAAATTGTATACATATGGAAAAAATTGCTTGTGTATATGACACAGTAAATAGGTTGCCAGAAAATACGTTATTATCAAATATATTTTCTCCTCAAGGCTATTTTCTGTATTTCCCCAAGGCTACTATATCGGAAACGTACCGAATTGCGGTTATATTTTGTTAAATGTTTTATTGTTTTAATATCGTAAATATATCATAACCTATACTGATTAAAATTTTTAGGCACATTCTTTTTTTCTATTTAACAAACATCTTTGGAAAAGCATGTATATAAAATGTTATTCTGCTGGAAATCACGTGCCGCCTTCAAAGCTCTGTAATCGAGTTTTGGTCACCAACATTGGCACAATTGAATGCGTAGAAACTGTTTACGGTCAAATGAACACCCCCTGTTTGAAGGGTTTAGATGCGGAAATTCTGTGTTTTCAGATTTTTCTGGTTAATTGTGCTACAAACCCGACTTACTTGTGAAATTTCATGATTCTACGACTTTTAGAAGTACCTTAGTTATTTGATGATGCGAAGTGAGTCAGTGACAAAAAAGCGTTTTTTCGGAATTCTAAATATAGAAACATGAAATCGTGGAACCTTAGTTCAGTTTTACCATACGAACATGTGTATAAAAGAAAAATTTCTATATCTCTCCCTAAAACGACGTCATGAGGGGGTGAAAAGTATGCCGAAATGGTTCAGGAAAAGGTAGCTTACGGCTTGTGCGAACTTGGCGGACGCACTGTCGTGCTCCCAGATAATTCATTTTTACTTTCTTCTATCTTCAATAGAAGAAAGTATTGTAATCGAAATTTTTTTCGACTTCCGGTTTTCGACGGATTTGCATGTTTTAGGGGTCAGAGATTCCAAAAAACATGTTTATAGAAAATGTCTGTCTGTCTGTGTGTCCGTCTGTCCGTCCGTCCGTCTGTCCGTCTGTCCGTCTGTCCGTCAGTCCGTCTGTCCGTCTGTCTGTCGCCATTGTACCATCAAAAAGTGTATGAAGTTATGTATAGAATTAAACCAAAATTTTATTATAAGTTTTTGGCTATGGCAAGCAGGTCCTCCCGGAATTTGGAAAAAATTCGCCGGTAGGGGGCGCTGATATAACAATTTTTGTGCGATTTTGAATATTGTACCATCCAAAAGTGTATGGAGTTATGCATAGAATTGAACCAAATTTTTAGTTTAAGTTTTTGGATATGACAAGCAGGTCCTCCCTGAATTTGGAAAAAATTCGCCGGTAGGGGCGCTGTAAATGCGTTTTTTGTGCGATTTTGAATATTGTACTATCGAAAAGTGTATGAAGTTATGCATAGAATTGAACCAAACTTTTATTTTAAGTTTTTGGCTATGGCAAGCAGGTCCTCCCTGAATTTGGAAAAAATTCGCCGGTAGGGGGCGCTGTAATAGCGATTTTTGTGCGATTTTGAATATTGTACCGTCCAAAAGTGTATGAAGTTATGCATAGAATTAAACCAAATTTTTATTTTACGTTTTTGGCTATGGCAAGCAGGTACTCCCTGAATTTGGAAAAAATTCGTCGGTAGGGAGCGCTGTAATAGCGATTTTTGTGCGATTTTGAATATTGTACCGTCCAAAAGTGTATGAAGTTATGCATAGAATTAAACCAAATTTTTATTTTAAGTTTTTGGATATAGCAAGCAGGTCCTCCATGAATTTGCAAAAAAATCGCCCTTAGGGGGCGCTGTAATAGCGATTTTTGTGCGATTTTGAATATTGCACCATCGAAAAGTGTATGAAGTTATGCATAGAATTGAACCAAAAAAAAAAAAAAATTAAGTTCTTGGCTATGGCAAGGTTATCCTCTCTTAATTTGTAAAAAGGTCGCTCGTAGAGGGCGCTGTAATAGCGATTTTTGTACAATTTTTGTGCCATTTTGAATATTGTACCGCCGAAAAGTGTATGAAGTTATGCATAGAATTGAACCAAATTTTATGTGTTTATTTTTGGTCATGTCACGAAGGTCCTCCCTGAATTTGGAAAAATTCTGCCGGAAGGGGGCACTATAATTGCGATGTCTGTACCACTTTCATTATTGTACCATCGAAAAGTGTATGAAGTTATCCATATAATTGAACCAAACTTTTTGTGCATGTTTCTGGCTATGGCAAACAAGTCCTCCCTGAACTTGAAAAAATTCCGAAAGAAGGGGGCGCTATAATTCCGATCTCTGTGCCATTTTCATTATTGTACCATCGAACAGCGTATAAAATTATGCATACAATTGAACCAAAATGTTTGTGCTTGTTTTTGGCTTTGGCCAACAGGTTCTCCTTGAATTTGGAAATATTGCGCGGTAAAGGGGCTCCGTGCTAGCGATTTTTGTATACTTTTCTTGATTTTTCGTAGTTCTATTGTGCATCGGCGGCTCATGCAGCGGCGGGAACTCGCTTCCTGCTATGCCGGCTATTCGCAAACAGCTGATAACGACAGAATAAGGAAAAATTAATAATTTTAACAAATATCATGATATAGATTAACTCGTTTTTAGTCCGTTTAATTGACTTGAGCAGAAATTTAAGATGAAAATCAAAGTTGGTATAGTATTGAACTAATAATATTGAAGTATTAACATGTGTAACTAGGTTTTGAAATATTAAGATGTATAAGATAGAAGAAAGTTTTGGGATTGGCACATCCAACTAGTTATTTTTATTAGAATTATGAATAACTTCATACACTTTTAGATGGTACAATATTGAAAATGGCATAAAAATCGCTATTACAGCGCCCCCTACCGTCGGAATTTTTCCAAATTCAGGGAGGACCTTTTTGCCAGGCAAAAAACATACACACAAAATTTGGTTCAATTCTATGCATAACCTCATACACGTTTCGATGGTACAATATTCAAATTAATATAAATTACACAAAAATCGCTATTACAGCACCCCTTACCGTCGGAATTTTTCCAAACTCAGGGAGGACCTTCTTGCCATGGCTAAAAGCATACACACAAAATTTGGTTCAATACTATGCATAACATCATACACGTTTCGATGGTACAATATTCAAAATACACATAAATTACACAAAAATCGCTATTACAGCGCCCCCTACAGTCGGAATTTTTCCAAATTCGGGGAGGACCTTCTTGCCATGGCTAAAAGCATACACAAAAAATTTGGTTCAATTCTATCATAACTTCATACACTTTTCGATGGTACAATATTGAAAATACATAAAATTACACAAAAATCGCTATTGCAGTGCCCCATACCGTCAGAATTTTTCCAAAGAGGATGTTCTTGCTATGGCCAAAAACGTACACAAAATATTTGGTTCAATTCTATGCATAACTTAATACACTTTTCGATGGTAGAATATTCAAAATGCACAAAAATTGCTATTACAGCGCCCCCTACCGGTGGATTTTTTCAAATCAATGGAGAACCTGCTTGCCATAACCAAAAACTTAAAAAAAAGTTTGGTTCAATTCTATGCATAACTTCATACAATATTTGATGGTACAATGTCGATACACGGACACGCGGACAGACAGACATTTTGCATAAACATGTTTTTGTGATCTCTGACCCCTAAAACGTGTAAATCCGTTAAAAACCGGAAGTCGAAAAAAAAATGATTACAATACTTTCTTCTATTGAAGATAGGAGAAAGTAAAAATTATAAAGATAATTAAATTGGCAAAAGTTTAATCTGAAGTCAAATGGTCAATTTTTAAATTTAAACAAATCGAAAGTTTAAAACAGTAATTAATAATTTTTATAATTCGCAAAGCACAAAAACAATCATTTAGAAAAAAATAAGTATGTATGTTCGGAAATCGTAAACTGTAATTTAGTATATAAAAAGGAATAAGCGTACAGGATCTGACCAGGGAGTAATGAGACCGATTCCATAAAATTCCTTTATTTGAAGATAACTTTACAGACACTTAATGTTCTTCAAAATATCATCCTCCTGCATTAACCCTTTAAGCCTCCTAACCGTGTTTTTCCGTCACGTAATCTTTGAATTCACGGTCTGATTTAATACAAAATTCATATTAAGATTATTTTTTTTGCAGTGCATAAGATAAATCTACCCTATCTATATTATAAAGAACAAACATATCTGTGCGTAACGCATACGTCATTTTGCGAATGGCAACACTTTGAAATTTGAAATAAAATTTTGGTTTTGTAATTTTCTCTACTGCAAATTTTTATACTAAACATCGCGCATTTTAAATTTTTACACCGCCGTATAACGAAAAAAATGCGTTTTTTAATGCAATTTGTTTGAAAGCTGTATCTTATTTTAATTTTAAGATATTAATTTTTTTGAAGTTTTTATTACTTTTTTTGTAATCGTGGCAGCTGAAGTACTCCATTTCTGTTGAAACTAAAGGGGAAAAAAATGAAAATAGTAGATTGCTGTATCTTTTTGTTGCTATTTTCTAATAAAAACCGAAAAAAAAATGAAATTAAAATACGTGCTATGTCTAGAATATCGTTTGTTATAAAACCCAGTGAGTTTTGGCTTTATTTCGTTGTTATTTATCAATTAAATGATTTTGCCGTGCCGGCTCCATTGCGAAATATTAATAAACAATTTGCACATAAAAAAAGTTCAGAAATTCTCCCCCGCTAATTTTCTACAACGAAATTAAAGCTTCATCAATCAATAAATAAAAGAATAATATATAAAAAAGCACGAATTTAACATATATGTAGTCGAACAATTTAAATTTTTAGAGCCGAATTGGGAAAAATATGTGCTTTTAAATGTAATTTGTATGAAATAGAGTTGCTAGGCAACTGTTAAAGTAAAAGAGAAAAAATAATCTATATATTGAAAACACAAGATAGCTTTTTTAGACATCTTCCTTGAACTTTCTACTGTACCAATTTTTCTAATAATTCTTTTTTTTTTAATGAAAGCTGTTCATTTGTAGATGTCCTCGCACTAGCTATTTTTCTAAATATTTTCACTTTTATATTTTTTATTTAATTTGAAAAGATTTTTTGAAATTTCATCAAAATGGTAGCAATCGTATTATTTCCACTGTTGCAGAAAAAAAGAAATATTGGGGTTTATTTATCCTTATTGATACCATTTACTCATTACAATTAGAAATAACTTTACTTTAAGTCAGAACAGAAAATGACGTCACTATTTAAAAAACATTTTCGCTCATAAAGCTAATGTTACAATATATTTTCATTCGGCTGATACCGAATTTGATACACTTGGCGTAATGCTTCAGTAAGTGCCATATTTAAAAGAAAACAATCCTTTTCTTTGATAAAACTATATATTTTTACACGAATACATCTAAAAGACATCAGTTTCTGGAATTTGTACTTCGCGGTACTGAAATTAGACCCTCAAGCCAAAAGAATACATTTTCACATGCAAAGTTTTAGCTGACAAACGGAACTTCACGTTTGAAAATCTATCTATATTATAAAGGAAAAATACGTGCGTACGGCTGACGTCATTTTGAGAATGGCAACGCTTGACGATTAAATGTCGGATTTGCAATCTTTGCTACTGCAATTTTTTGAATTTCTAAACATCGCTCATCTTCAATTTTTACACCCGTTATATAAGGAAAAAAATCTACTTTCAAATGCAATTTTCTTGAAAACTTTATCTTAATTGATTTATTTATTATGTCTTTTTAAATAATTTTCAAGAATAATGTTTTTCAATCTGTATCCATTGCGTACAGGCTCCATTACGGAATAAGCCATTTGCACTTAAAATAATATAAATAATTCAGCATTTGTCCCTGACTAATTTTTTTATAGCGAAATTAAAACTTCATCAATCAAATAGTATAAAAAGTGACTGTCCATTTGTATTTCACAGTCGTTCCTCCTAGAATATGGAATGTTGGGTGATAAAATTAACGCCAGTTATCCGCATGGGTCCGAGGATGTTAAACATGGTCGTAGAATTTTAAAATTTGTTTAATTTTCGAGATATAAATTTTTACGTTAATTTTTATGACATTTCTGTAATGATGGAAACTAAAATTGCTCCATTTTTGTGGATAAAAGAGAGAAAAGGGAAAATGACAAGGATTATTAGGTATCATTGTTTGAAATCATTTTTAAATTGAAATTAACGTATATTTGAATAAATAGTGAAAAAATGATTGTAGTTTTCAAGAAAATTTCACAAAATACGAACTCACACATATTCAAGCTTCAGAAATCCGTTTATTTTAGAAACACAAATTCGACTCTCGACTGGAACATTGAGATAAATTTTGTTGACGTCAAAAGAAAAAAATACATCGTACGTTATTTTCATTTAATTTAAAGTCGTAAAGTAGATTTTCAACCATTGCCTTAAGATGGCTAATAAAACATTTCAGAAGCGGACATTAAAAAGGCGAAAAAGCGAGAAAAAAAAGAGAAAAGTTTTAGCGAGAAAAAAAAATAATTCTTTAAATATTTATTTTAATTCATAAATATAAAATGCTTCTGAATAAATTCGTCCAAACAAATTCATTTTTATATAAGTTGACCCAAATGAAATCATTTCTACGAACTCTGAAATTCGAAGCAAAATCGTGGAAGAGCGAAAAGCTCTAGGCAAATAAAGTTATAGAATATGTGCATTTTTATTGGGACAGTTTTGACTTAAATTGTAAATATAACTTATTATTTGAAATATTGTATTTAATAAAATTAATATTGAAATGGCTTTCTAAATTTAAAATAAAGTTAAGATTTCATTTTTCCAAAAAGATCGATTGTCTCATGCAATTCAAAAGCAACACAACGGGTTGCTACGCAACTAGTATATATAAAATCCTAATGAAACGAATTTTATGAAACGGAAGTATGAAACGCAAGTATGAATCGACTGATTTAACAACTGATTATGTTTCACGGCGATTTCTCCTAAAATATGGAATAATTTGCGATGAAATTAACACCAAAAATCAATATTGATACGCAGATTTCAAAACTGGTATTAGAATTTTTAAATTCTAATTAGTTTTCGAAATATTAATTTTTTTCTAATTTTCTACCCTATATATATAAAATCCTAATGAAACGAATTTTATGAAATGGAAGTATGTAACGGAAGTATGAAACGCAAGTATGAATCGACTGATTAAACAACTGATTATGTTTCACGGCGATTTCTCCTAAAATATGGAATACTTTGCGATGAAATTAACACCAAATTCAATATTGATACGCAGATTTCAAAACTGGTATTAGAATTTTTAAATTCTAATTAGTTTTCGAAATATTAATTTTTTTTCTAATTTTCTACCCTATATATATAAAATAATAATGAAACGAATTTTATGAAACGGAAGTATGTAACGGAAGTATGAAACGCAAGTATGAATCGACTGATTAAAGAACTGATTAGGTTTCACGGCGATTTCTCCTAAAATATGGAATAATTTGCGATGAAATTAACACCAAAAATCAATATTGATACGCAGATTTCAAAACTGGTATTGGAATTTTAAAATTCTAATTAGTTTTCGAAATATTAATTTTTTTCTCATTTTAAATACATTTTTTCTAATGATTGCAACTCAAATTTTAATCATAACAGATATTTTTTTTTCATAATTCAGAAAAGGTTACTATTTTAAACCAACTTGGCACCAGTTTGGCCTCACTTAAATGTATGCTAAGAAATGTATCATGTTACTTTTATTCAAAATTCAATTTGTATTTCATTATCATTTTATTTAATACAAAAGTTTAATTTAAAACTGAAACTTTTAAAATAGATGGCTTTTACTTCTTCTTTTTTTTAAACGAATCGAAAAGAAAAATATTAGGCACAGATGTGATATACGCAACTCTGTACTTAATTGGCGCCAAAATGGCGTTATTTTACCTGACTTGGTAATCCAGCTATTGTTGCTTATTTATTAATAAATGTTTATTTGAATTTATTTTCTTTTTATTTACAAAAAATGTTATAAATTGTTTTGTTCTATAGTTATTAATTAAATTTATTTTTATTTGTTGTTATTTCATTTTTAAAATAACAGAAGATAATTTAAAAATACATATATAACTGTTATTCGAAAATAAGGCTTTCGCCAAATTGTCGTAAAAAAAATTGCACGCCAAACCCGGTGCGTATCTGACAATACAACAAATCATGACATTTAATTTTAACTTCAAAGCAATGTTTTCCCAGACCACTCGCCAAATTATACAAATTGACATTTTTTATTTTAAATAACGAACGAACAAATAAATTAGTATAATATTAATAAAAATACGCCACTTTTCAGTTATACGGACACCATTGTGGGCAAGCGAAATAGTTGGCGCAAAATGAAAATCACGTAAATTGAAACATTTGAAAAATAAAAGAAGAAACGGTACAGATGTCATATACGCCCCATATTAGCGCGATTTTTTTCTGACGCATATGTCATATACGTACCGGATACTTAACAGGCACCAAAGTGTCATTATTTTGCTTGATATGGTAATCCGGTTTGAGATGATATGGTAACGAGGTTTTCGCCAAACTGGAGTCGGAAAAAAATCGCGCCAGTATGACATCTGTATATGGCATCTGTGCCGAAGAAACATTGTCGATAGTAAAGTAAGCATTTTAAAAATATAACATTTGAAAATTACAGACATTTACGGACTATTTTATTAAATCACAAATACATACTTAAAATAATTGAACAAATAATTGTTATACAATAAAGTAAGGAAATAAAACTCATATTAAACTACTGGTACAAAATTAAAAATACCTTTTAGCATTGCAATAAACATTTCATTGATCAACGATCAGGGTTGAAATAATTGGCGCATTAGCATACATTTTGGCATGGTGTCCGTATAACATAAAAGTACCAAAAATAGAAATAAAACGTCGAAATAAAAATCAATTGATGGCGTAAACACGTGTAATTTCCTTAAAGTCAGGTTACTGTGACATTTACGATCAACCATTATTGGCATTTAATCTTATAGTTTGGCGACAGATTTTAGATATAACAGGCAACAGATTGTGAAACAAACACGAAAACAACCATTGGATGTCTTAGCAACTGATTCTGCCTTAAATTTTTGCAATCAAAGGGAATTGAATGGACAGTACCGTACGTAAAATACGTAAGTACCGAAACCGGTTTACAGGGAGATCGCTACAGGTTTTTTCAGTATAATTCGATCTTCTCTAATCTTTTTAAAATCGATCAGATTAGCGTGCTTTTAGATTCTGCAGTGTCTGAACGGGGGGTTGGCGAGCGTAGCTTGCAGGGGGCAGAGACCCCTAGTAGATATATAAGGTAAATATAAAAAAATTTCCATACAAAATACTTTTCATAGCTATTATTTTAATCATCATAACCTTGTTTTTTTCGTCACGTAATCTTTGAATTCAAGTGCTGATTTAACACAAAATTCATATTAATATATATATATATATATATATATATATATATATATATATACATATATATTGCCGTGCATAATATAAATAAATATGTAAGGTAATTATAAACAAATTCTCTTACAAATATTTTACATGGCTGTTATTTTATTAATCATTAAACATACATGAAAAATTCTACTAGACGTTTAAATGATATGTTATTGCTAACGGCTCTACTACCCATTTACGCCCACCTGGAACTATTGAACTGGAATGCTGTTCAATACGCACGGTTCTTTTTTTGCAAGTTCTACAGATTGTCAAAACGATGACCTTTTAAGCTGGATTTTAACCGAAAAAATAGAAAGACGTCCGGCGGTGGCAGATAGGGGATATATGATGGTTGGGAGCGTTGCTGCTCTGTGTTTTGTCAGGAACTGAGTCACTTTGAAGGATGTGTTGGAGCCGGTTTGACAATTTTTTTTCATATTTGTAGTTCTTTCGTGACGATTTGATGCGTAATCGATTTTGTAAGTCACAACGTCTCCGCAACCATTCATATATTCATTTGACGATCAGAGTCCAGAAGCTCTTTAATTTTAGCCGCATTGTCTGTAGTTCGAGAACTTGATGGACGCCTACCACGTTCTTCGTCATCGACGTTCTCTCTTCCGATATTGAAGGATTTGTGCTTACTAAAGCCTTGAACCTTTCACAAAGAATCCTTCTCGTAGGCTTTTTGTAACATGGCAAGTGTCTTAGAAACCGATTTGTTTAGTTTTACACATAACTTGATCGGGTATCGCTGCATTCTGAACACCACTTTCAAAAACATGTTTGCTTCACGAGCGATCCTTGCTTTGCAAAGATTTAAGGCCAATTGACTTCCGTCTGACTCTGTAGCTGACAGCTTTCATTGCACATACCGCTCGCAAATTCCACCCCTTTGGCCTTCTGCTTGCCGCGAAAAATGTGGTCTCATTACTTCTTGAACAGACCCTGTATTACTGCAATTTGTTAATTAAAAGAACGCAATTAAATAAGGGGGAATTATTTCGCGAGTAATAACTTTTTATATTAAAGGCATTCTTTGTTGTAGCCTCTGCAGTAAAAGTCTGATTTGTGTTCTTACTTACAATATACTTGCAGAAAGAAATGTAAAATCATTTAAATACTTCGACAATACATCGAATAAGTGATGATTATTTAAATACTCCAGGAAAAATATAAATATATATAGTAATTTAAATATAAATTAGTATATTTTTTAATGTAACATCTCTGTATAAACGGAAAATTCTTATTATTAATTGAATAAAATAAAAATCCACAATGAAACAAGAAGTAGAATATTTATGAGCTTAAAGGAAAATATAGCTGAAGAAAGTTGCATTCAGTATTATTTGAATGGTAAACATTTAATAAAAGTTCATTTACAAACTATTCAGAATCCTATCAGTATTCTCTTGAAGATAATTGCAATGCCCTTTTTAATAATGGAATTGCTCCCTAATTCATAGTTTCCAGTATGAGTGCGATTAATACGGCAACAATCGTTACGCTTCTTTTATTCACTCGAGAAATTTTTTACGTCATTAAACATAACTAATAGTGTTCTCTATGAAATATGTCGAAAAATAGTAATTTAAACATAGTAATTAATCTCATTCTAAATAAGGATGGAATAACTGCATTTGGTTTATTAAACAATATTATGAGAATGAAACATCCGAGTAAATTGTAAGACAGGCACTCCAAACAAGGTACAGATTTCAGAATAAAAAGTGTGATGAAAAATTCAGTTGTTTATATATTCAATGTATAGATGCAAATTTCACTGGTATAGAGGAATTAAGGAACAAATTGGCAGCTATGTGATTCTATTAGTGTCATGAAAATTGCAGGTGTAGACTCTTCTTTCTTCTCAAAGTATTAAATAGTTTTTATCGAACATATACCTTTGGAATGAATCATTTTTTTCTAATGGACTGATGGCTTCCATTATTATAAAACAGCCATTTTAAATGAAGTGTTAGATGAAGATGAAAGAGCAGTCGTAAAAAGTTAGAACTTTGATTTTCTGTTCAGAATGGGGGGATGCCCATATTTTTCCCCATGTATTTTTTTAAATAAAAATATAACTTTTTACGACTGCTCTTTCATCTTCACCTAACACTTCATTTATAATGTCTGATCCATAATAATGGGAGCCATCAGTCCATCAGAAGAAAATAACTTGGTTAAAGCGGAAACTCGGTTAAGCGGGACACGGATAAGCAGGACCCTAATGCACAACTGTTTTTATTTACCGACCGTTTACGATAAAAGCACTCCTAAGGTAGACTCGACTCGGAATATTGTCTTCATTCAGAATATGAATGCAATTTTTTGAAATAAGGCATATTTAAAATTGCACCAATTTCGAACTTTTAACCCTTTATGTATGAATTAATGAAAATTTTATCTTTTAAAACATTCTTCGTAAATTTTTGAAACTACATTAGAAGATGTACATAATCATTTAATAAATTTTTGAAAGCTGTTAAAAGGATTGAAGGGTTTAGAAGGATTAATTAAATTTGAATTTACAGGGTTTTATTTTTATTTTTAACCTCACTCAAATATTTTATTTTAAACTAGGGGGCTCTGCACCCTGCAAGTTACGCTCGCCAACCCCCGTTCAGACACTGCAGAATCTAAAAGCACGCTAATCTGATCGATTTTAAAAAGATTAGAGAAGATCGAATTATACTGAAAAAACCTGTAGCGATCTCCCTGTAAACGGGTTTCGGTACTTACGTACCTTACGTACGGTACTTTCCATTCAATTCCCTTTGATTGCAAAAAATTAAAGCAGAATCAGTTGCTAAGACATCCAATGGTTGTTTTCGTGTTACTTTCACAATCTGTTGCCCGTTATATCTAAAATCTGTCGCCAAACTATAAGATTAAATGCCAATAATGGTTGATCGTAAATGTCACAGTCACCTGACTTTAAGGAAGTTACACGTGTTTACGCCATCAAGTGATTTTTATTTCGACGTTTTATTTGTATTTTTGGTACTTTTATGATGTACGGACACCATGCCAAAATGTATGCTAATGCGCCAATTATTTCAACCCTGATCGTTGATCAATGAAATGTTTATTGCAATGCTAAAAGGTATTTTTAATTTTCTACCAGTAGTTTAATATGAGTTATTTCCTTACTTTATTGTATAACAATTATTTGTTCACTTATTTTAAGTATGTATAAGTGAATTGTGTGATTTAATAAAATAGTCCGTAAAAGTCTGTAATTTTCAAATGTTGTATTTTTAAAATGCTCACTTTACTATCGACAATGTTTCTTCGGCACAGATGTCATATACAGATGCCATATTGGCGCGATTTTTTTCCGACTCCAATTTGGCGAAAACCTCGTTACCATATCATCTCAAACCGGATTACCATATCAAGCAAAATAACGACACTTTGGGGCCAGTTAAGTACCCGGTACGTATATGACATATGCGTTAGAAAAATTCGCCAATATGGGGCGTATATGACATCTGTGCCGTTTCTTCTTTTATTTTTCAAATGTTTCAATTTACGTGATTTTCATTTTGCGCCAACTATTTCGCTTGCCACAATGGTGTCCGTATAACTGAAAAGTGGCGTATTTTTATTAATATTATACTAATTTATTTGTTCTTTCGTTATTTAAAATAAAAAATTATGTCAGTTTGTATAATTTGGCGAGTGGTTTGTGAAAACATTGCTTTGAAGTTAAAATTAAATGTCATGATTTGTTGCATTGTCAGATACGCACCGGGTTTCGCGTGCAATTTTTTTTACGACAATTTGGCGAACGCCTTATTTTCGAATAACAGTTATATATGTATTTTTAAATTATTTTCTGTTATTTTTAAAATGAAATAACAATAAATAAAAATAAGTTTAATTAATAACTATAGAACAAAACAATTTATAACATTTTTTGTAAATAAAAAGAAAATAAATTCAAATAAACATTTATTAATAAATAAGCAACAATAGCTGGGTTAGCATGTCAGGTAAAATAACGCCATTTTGGCGCCAATTAAGTACAGAGTTGCGTATATCACATCTGCGCCTAATATTTTTCTTTTCGATTCGTTTTTTTTTTTTTTTTTTTTTTTTTTTTTTTTTTTTTTTTTTTTTAAGAAATAAGTAAAAGCCATTTATTTTAAAAGTTTCAGTTCTAAATTAAACTTTTGTATTAAATAAAATGATAATGAAATACAAATTGAATTTTGAATAAAAGTAAAAAGATACATTTCTTAGCATACATTTAAGTGAGGCCAAACTGGTGCCAAGTTGGTTTAAAATAGTAACCTTTTCTGAATTATGAAAAAAAATATATGTTATGATTAAAATTTGAGTTGCCATCATTAGAAAAAAATGTATTTAAAATTAGAAAAAAATTAATATTTCGAAAACTAATTAGAATTTAAAAATTCTAATACCAGTTTTGAAATCTGCGTATCAATATTGATTTTTGGTGTTAATTTCATCGCAAAGTATTCCATATTTTAGGAGAAATCGCCGTGAAACATAATCAGTTGTTTAATCAGTCGATTCATACTTGCGTTTCATACTTCCGTTACATACTTCCGTTTCATAAAATTCTTTTCATTAGGATTTTATATATACTAGGGGATCGAACCCGAGCTCCTCGGGTTACAGAATATAGGTGTGAAAACCATTTTTTTTAACTCTAATTATTTTTTTACATGTACTATATATTTTAGATTGCCCACTACTATCAAAAAGAATTTTTATATGAAAAATATCAATTATGCAATCAAATAAAATTTTGAAATTTATTAAAAGCGATACTTTCACATGTCATCGCATGCCAGGAGTTATTAATCCAAGATTTTTCGACTTACGTCAGTCTTTCCGATCATTTTGGTGCGTTAAGCGCGTGGTTCAATCACATATCTGTTAAATTTCTTTCTTATTTACATTATTTTATTTATTTTTCTATAGAGGAAGTTCTAATTTTGTTATGGAACATTAGGCGGAAACAAATGCTGATCTTTTTACATTGTTTTAAGGGCAAGCGGATTAACCTCTCGTAATCGAGCTACACGTGATAGAGCTAAAATTAAAAGTAATTTATGCTTGAAAAAAAAAAAATATATATTACGTTATCGTACGTGGCACAGAAATCGCGATTATTTGTTACTTGTTTAATGGCATCGCCCAAATGAAACGCATCTCACTTGTTATTGTGTAATATTTTTAAAAAGAGAATAACAATAATTAAATAAAAAGTTTATTTAATAACTATAGAACAAAACAATTTATATAATTTTAAAAAATAAAATAAAAGTAAATAAACAATTTATTAATAAATAAACAACAACATCCGGATTACCATACCAAGCAAAATAAAGACACTTTGGCGCCAGTTAAGGACCCCGGTACGTATATGACATTGGCGTCAGAAAAAAGTCGCGCCAACGTAGTGCGTATATGACACCTGTGCCGTCTTTTATTCATCTAATTTAAAATATAATAAATAAATAAATAAATGAAGGTACTTGGCGAAATAGAGAAAAGGTCCATGGCGAGAAAAGAATTTTTTTTCTGGCAACCGATTTAATCAAAATAATTTTTTCGAATAAAACTACATAAAAGTTGTTATGATCGCAAAGAGTTCCTACTTTTATGTTAGCGGGGCACAAATTTCGCCAATAGCCTTTTTTAACTCGCCAGCAGCTTTTTTTATTTTTCGAGGGGTAAATTAAAACTCTGCTTTGATTAAATGGTTTATGATATTATTTATTCTTTTATTTTCTTTTTCTTAAAAAAAAAAAAAAAAAAAAAAAAAAAAGTGAAAGTTATGAATTTTAAAGGTTTCATTTTTGAATTAAAGTTATCCATTTTAAACAAACTGAGTGAAAGGATTATATTTTAATCTGAATTAACGAAATATGGAAAAAAAATGCGACGGGTACAACGTTTGGCGATTTATCACCTGTGCGCTACTAACATAAAAGTCGAGAGTTTTCGATTTCTCTATCAGAATCTTCCAATTTGGCGAAGGATTGAGCAAGTAAATTAAATTATGAATAAAAGTAACATGATGCTATGCCTAGCATACATTTAAGGGAGACCAAACTGGTCACCACGGGCGGCTAGTTAATTTAAAAACCTTAATAATTCAGTCAATTAAGATACAATTTTCAAACAAATTGCATTTGAAAGTAGATTTTTTTCTCTACTTGACTGTTTAAAAATTGAAAATGTGCGATATTTAGAAATTAAAAAAATCGCTGACATAGCACGTATTTTAATTTCATTTTTTTTTTCACTTTTTATGAGGAAAAGGCAACATAAAGGTACAGAAATATAATATTTTCTTTCCTCCGTGATTATTTTCCCTTTACTTTCAAACCTCCACGACTTTCAACAGAAATGGAGTTCTTCAGTTGCCACAATTACAAAAAATGTATTAAAAACTACAAAAAAAATTAATATCTCAAAATTAAATTCAGATACAGCTTTCAAACAAATTGCATTTAAAAGAGCATTTTTTTCCTTATACGACGGTGTAAAAATTTGAAATGTGCGATGTTTAGAATTTTACAAATTTGCAGTAGAGAAAATTGCAAACCCAAAATTTTATTTCAAATTTCAAAGTGTTGCCATTTGCAGAATGACGTATGCGTTACGCACAGATATGTTTGTCCTTTATAATATAGATAGGGTAGATATGTTTCTTAGTATTTTGTAGAATTGGTAAATGTACAAATATAATGTTCTCATAATAGAAATATAGATATATTTCCGAATTGAAAAATTCCCCCGCTCTCCACCCGACATCAAGAAAGCTGAAAAGATTTCCACCAAAGGAAAAATAAATCATCGTTTTAAAAATATTTTTGCTTTGTGTTACCAATAATGCTTTTGGAGCAAGATAAAATAATGTACTATAAATGATTCTAAACTGTATTACTACTAATCTATATATTAAACAAATTTTATAACAAATTATTTATTTTATAACAACTTATAAAATGGTATTTATAAGTACCGTCAGTAGATAAAGGGTTAACAGGCTTTTCAAACGAGGTACAGATTTCTCAATAAAAAGTGTGATAAAAAATCCAGTTCCTTATATATTCAATGTATATATGCAACTTTCACTAGAACCGAGGAATTAAGGTGATTTTCATAAGCAAATTTCGCATCTGCATTAACCTAATATAAGAAAAGAGCTAAGAATGTCTCTTTAATAATTGGAGTGGTTTAAAGATATTTTGTAAAATGTTAAAAGATAATTATGAATAAAATCAGATGCATTACTTAATAAAACAACTGAATAAATAGAAATAAAAAACAACTTATTCGTTAAAGCATATCTTAATGATAAAAATCTAATTGCTTTATCGTTACTGTTCAAGAGTTGACAAAGTATAGGACTCAAAGTAATTAGTATATTTTAATATGAACAAAAAATAACATTTGTTTTTTTGTGAGTACCTTAATTAGGATTAAAATGAAATATATTTAATTATTAATTTATAATTGTGTTTGTTTCTAAATATTCAATTAAATACAGCATGGATATGTATAGATTTAATTTAATATAATATTTGAATAATGTAATATCGATATATATAATGTTCTCCTATGTACATGTACAACTCTCTAAACATCTAAACCCATATTCCAAATATATGGGCACAATATACATTCAGTATTAAAATTTTAAATCCTCTTTCTCAAATATTCATCGATAATTTCTTTTTCATTAACTACAGTAGACCAGAAACAGAAACCAAATAGCCATTCGTTTGGAAACCATACTTTCAATCAAGCTTAAGGGTCGTCTTTATGCTGAAATTATACCTAACTCTATGAGTTAAAAATTGTATCAAATACATTATGCTAAAAGGTGCACACATTAAAACACAATTAGCATCAAAGTTTCATTTCGCATCTGCAAACATCTTCAGGATGTTATGATACACATAAGTCTAAAAAAAAAATAGACTTATAAGTATCGTAACATCCTGAAAACGTTCGCAGATGCGAAATGAAGCGTTGATGTTGATTGTGATTTAATGTGTGTACATTTTAGCACAATGTATTTATTTTTAATACATAATTTTTAATATATATCATGGGGCAATTGTCCAATTTTTAATTAATTAAACTCTATGAGGTTTTCAATGCAACAAGTTGGAAATTGTACGTGAAACATGGCAAATGAAGTGCATTCATACTATAACTAGTTTTTAAAATATTAAGATCTTGGTTCTATAGCTACTGCACTCTTATGCAAAAATGCATGAATACAAAATTTATTACGATTTCATATATTAAATTCACTAATATAAATAATACGACTCTACCTTAAATGTGACGTAATTATCATGGTACCCTAGAATCATTACCTATCATGGTATAGCACTGAATTAATTACGTATGATAGGATTTAATAGAATGAATAAAACTTTTATTAATATATTTTTAAATTTTGATTCGAATTTCATAAAATTTGAAATGATTCGACAAAATTCTGTAACAATTACAGTCGTGGCCAAAAGCTTATGACCACCGTGCAGAAACTAGCGTTTTTATAATTGAAATCACTGATAACGCCATAAATCATATCGATTGCGTCAGATGGCGTCATTCCATCTGGCAGTGAAGTACTGTATTCACTTTTCGTTTGATCTTTGAGTAATAAACGTCGCAGACGCGATTGTTGCCTGTTTTATAAGTTTTGAAAACCTATGGAAATGGGTCGAAAATCGTCAGTTTCTGAAGCTCGCGTGCACAAATTATTATTCTTCATAATGAAGGATATTCTGAACGATTAATTAGTAAACTAGTAAGACGCAGTAAGAATGCAGTTCACAATGCGATCAAGAAATTTAAAGAAACAGGGACTTAAGTTGATTTGATGCCAAAAGGTGTGGTCGACATCGTAAAACAACACCTAGGGATGACCATGTCATTAGGAGAATAGCAGTTCGTTCTCCAATGAGTTCCGCAAGCAAGATACGGTCAGTACTGCTTGCAAAATGTGTGGATGACAGTCGTAGAACAGTAAGTCGGCGTTTTTCAACGACTTTCATTTAAAATCCCATAAACCTACGAAAAGACCCAGGTTAACAGCGGCCATCGGAGCTGAGGACTGACCGCTTGGACTGCGCCAAGAAACATGCCAAATGGGCAATTTGTCAGTGGCAACGGGTTTTTTCTTCGGACGAATCTACCATACAGCAGTTCTCTAAACGCAAGTACTATGTCCGTAGACCTCCTAGAAAGCGATTCGACGAACGTTACACTTTACAGACTGTTAAACAATCCCCAAGTGTCATGATTTGTGGTGGAATGTCAGTGAACGGAACCTCTGCATTGTTCTTCTTACCACCAGGAACGACTATGAATGGCAAAAAATACGTGGATTTGTTGAAGAAGTTAGAATTACACATAGTCGTTCATAAATGCGCAATTTTTATGCATGATGGTGTACCATATCATCGCTCTAAAATTGTTACTCAGTCCTTGAAGACGAAGAAAATTCAAATCCTTGACTGGCCTGGAAACAGTCCCGATTTGAATCCAATTGAAAACTTATGGGCTCTCTTAAAGCACAAGGTCTCTGAGAAAAAGCCAACAAGTGCTAAGGAAATGGTAAAATCAATTAAGGAAGTTTGGGTGAAAGAATTATCAGCTGCATACTGCCGAAGTCTGGTAGAGAGCATGCCAAAACGTTTGCAGGCCGTAATAAGAGCTAACGGCGGACCAACAAAATATTGATTTTTCTGTAAAATTTGTGTTTAATGTATGTTATTTATATGCGTAGAAATGTAATATTCATGTAAAACAGAGTTTATAATTTTACTAACGAGTAAGTATTAAATTTATTGTCTGGATCTTAATTTTCAGTGGTGGTCCTAAACTTATGGCCCCGACTGTATATATATTACATTTCCAAACATTTGGTTCTGTAATTTTTGCGCTGTTATATGCAGACAGACAGAGAGACAGAAAGACAGACGGACCTGAGGACGACTATAGGTGCTAGGTATATAATTACGATCGCTCCTAAAAATTAATATTGACATCATATATGTTTTTTCGATGAAGCTTTTAACTTAGCATACAAAATGGAAATAATTCAGTAAGGTAGTTCAGAAATGTACACTATATGGCCAAAGGCGACCGGTTACTTGCGATTTTTGACGTTTTGTTAAATATTTAGAAAAATGCATATGGAATTAACCTGAAATTGCAGGTGTGTAAACAGTATAGTATAGGTCATATATTTCAGAGAAGATTTTTTTCTCGAAATTCCATAGGGGACCGTCAAAAAATTGAAAAAGAACGAATATCTTTTGGATAACCCTGTAAAAACTAATGGAGCAAAAGCGTTTAAACTCGAGATTGTTCATAAGTGGCTTATTGTAACATACTGTGTTTATTTTTATGAGGATAGCATGTATACCCGTAGAGAAATTAAGGTTTTTATAAAAACAGTCTCAAATTTCGCCAAGTTTTTTACTTATAATTTGCAGAGTTCTTAATATAAAAAAAAGTTCTTTTCAGAAAATATGACGAATACTATTGTACACAATAGCCCGCAATTAGAATGAAAAAATAATAAAAATTGGATGAAAAATGAGCAGGTTTACTAAAACATGTTTCACTGCGCATGAGCGAATGCAATCAAAATATAATGTGCATAATGGGTTAGCTAAATGTATGGAGCAACTTTTGTAAAAGTCTCAAAAAGATAGTTTGAAAAGTCTGATAATAATCGTTTATAGAATAAGCTCAAAATCCGTTGGTCCCAAAATGAAGCAAAAACATAAAGGGTTGTATCCATATATCCATTGATTAGTGTCAATTTAGCATACACAATATTGCACGTAATACTGTATTTGTATACAATTCCTCATCTTTTTAGCTTCATTTTGGGAACAACGGATTTTGAGCTTATTCTATAAACGAATATTATCAGAATTTTAAACTATGTTTCTGAGACTTTTACGAAAGTTGCTCTATACATTCAGCTAACGCATTATGCACATTATATTTTGATTGCATTCGCGCATGCGCAGTGAAAAGATTTTTAGTACACCTGCTCATTTTTCATCCAATTTTTATTATTTTTTCATTCTGATTGCGGGGTATTATGTACAATGTTGTTCGTCATATGTTTTGAAAAGAACTTTTTTTTTATATTAAGAACTCTGCAAATTATAAGCAAAAAACTTAGCGAAATTTGGGACTGTTTTTATAAAAACCTTAATTTCTCTACGAGTATACATGCTATCCTCATAACAATGAACACAGTATATTACAATAAGCCACTTATTAATAATCTCGAGTTTAAACGCTTTTTCTCTATTAGTTTTTACAGGGATTATCCAAAAGATATTCGTTTTTTTCAATTTTTTGACGGTCCCCAATGGGGTTTCGGGAAAAAATCTTCGCAGAAATATATGACATATACTGTACTGTTTACACACCTGCAATTTCAGGTAAATTACTCATGTATTTTTCTAGATATCTAACAAAACGTCAAAAATCGCAAGTGACCGGTCACCTTTGGCCATGCAGTGTATTATGGTTTCGAACACTTGATGTTAAATTTGTTCAAGAGCGTTGCAAAATAGATTGCATTGAAGTAGATTTTTTACTCAAAAACTACTTCACAGAAGGATCTGTAATTTTGGATTAGCAAATTTTAAGATTTTATAAATCATTTTTTTGTTAAAAGTCATAGGTTAGTACAATTCATACGTTTTAGAAAATTTACTTCGAAAAAATATATTTATTTTTCAATTCACCTTCAGAAACAATATTAATTTTTTTTTTCATTACAGAAATCGATTTTCAGAAGATTCATATAAGCAAATTCACAAGTGCAGCTAATTCGTCAAGTATTTTTTGGGTTATGCTAAAAAAACTGCAACCTTTTTAACTTGTTTTGAAAAAATTTCAAATGAATTTTATTTTAAGAGTTCTTAGCTTTAAACTTTCACAATTCCTAAGCAACTAAGCCAAGTGCCTTCTCATCATGTATGGCAAAATTTAACAAAATATACAAATATAATGCAAGAAGTAGTTGTTCGCAATGAAAATTTCAAAGTTTGGTAATATTGCCAAATGAAGACGAAGTCCTTAGCCTCTGTTTTAAACCACTTCATAAAATGATGGGATTCTCAATTCGACGCATATGTGTTTTTTTTTTTTTTTTTTTTTGGTTTTTTATGTATGTTTACTGATTATTCCAAAACTACGAGATCAATGCATGTGTTTTTTTTTTTTTTTTAAATTATTGTAAGGTGATACTCTCGAATTCGTAAATTTCATCAAAATTGTTTGTTCTTTTATAGAAATTCAACAAAAAAGAAATACTAAATAAATAAATAAATAAATAAATAAAGATCTTTAAAATATTTCATTTTCAACGATTTTCATCAAAAGACGAAGCATTAACTCTTTCGTGAGAAAGTTGCTATCCGGTGGTTTTTTCTATTTTTTTACACAGTTCTGTTTCTACGATTATTAATTAACTAGTATATAACCCCGTCAATATTGACGAAATGTGAAGGAAAAATCGTCAGAACAGTGTTTAGAAGTTTACATCATGAAGAGAGAATATCGAGGACAAGAATGAAGATAGGCTTTTAAATAAAATAAACGGATAAGTGCGAGTATTACTCGCACTTAGAGCGTTCCGTGCAATAAAAATATGAATTATTAACTGTATTATTAAAAAAATCGCTGCTAAAAGAATGATAAGATTTTGAAAAACTATACATGTTATGGTTGGAAATAGATGTATGTACTAGAAAAGTACGAATGGATATACCATAAAAGTTCAGAGAGATGAAGGTCAAATAATATCAAGAATTGCTATTCTTTGTAACTGTTTTTTAAATTTTATCCTAGTCTATTTATGATGAAATTAATTCGGTACTTACAATAAAAACTTTGCATTTCATAAAACTAAATTCAGTGTAGTAATAATCTTTTCTTTTTACAGTGTAGCTTATACAAAACCCTTGTTCAAAGTTTAAACTTGGCACTGTGCTAAGCGCGCTTCTAGTGGAATTCGCAAATATGCAACTCCGGCTTGGTCCATGCCGCGTTTTTCCAGATAGGTCATTAATTAACTTTTAAAAAAACGGGAGGCGTATTCAGAGAGTCACTTAATACAAACTAGTCTCGAATCCCATAGTATTTATGTTATTAATTCTAATTAAATTAGTCTGTTTTTAACAATGTGACGTTTATTGATTTTAAACTGCTACAGTGCGTTGTGTTACACAAATATATCATTAGAAGTTGTTTCAGCAACTGGTTCACTCTTAATTTTGTGTTCACTCATTAAACACAACTCTGCATATGTGGACTGTAAAAACTTTTAATTTAAACGATAAAAACCCTCTTGGTTACATACTCGACAGAGACGCCGTCTAAAACACACATGAGCTCACTGCTCTCAATTGAACTCACAATATAAAACATTCACGTTAACAGTTAAGAAGAAAAAGAGAAAAAGAACATAACGTTCAAACTGCGAAATGTCCTTGGATGCAGGAAAAACTGAAGATTACTTACGGAGTCTTTTCCGATTCACAAGCGACTGCGAAGCTCAAGTTTTCTTTATCCAGGTATCATTCGATTCTGAACTCTTTCGAAAAAACGTGTACGGATAATGTTTTCGAACATACACCGCCGGCCTTGAAACCTTCAAGGGTTGCTATTAAATAGTATCAATCAAGGGACAAAGGACAAAGTCTGTGAATAGGACGTTTAAGCTGTCCCGTGGCAGCCCTTACTATGGCCACTCTAACACAGCCATCACTACCTGAAAAGGTTTGGATAATTCTCCCCAGTTTCCATTGAAGCGCTGGCACAAGTTCATTTTTAATGAGCACCAAGTCACCAATTTTTAAATTTGTTGTTTTACGTAACCCCTTAGGGCGGTGTTGCAATTGAGACAAATACTCTACACTCCAGTGCTTCCAAAAGTGCTGAAACAGCTTCTACGTCAGTTGCCAGCGACGAAGTCGTGAATGCGGAACCTCAGTAACATCAAGCTCTGGAATAGCTGTCAAAGAAGCACCTGGCAAAAACTTACCTGGTGTCAAAACTTTTAAATCATTTGGATCATTTGACAACGGACACAGAGGCCTCGAGTTCAAACAAGCTTCAATTTGTGACAATAAAGTTGAGAACTCTTCAAGTGTGAACAACGAATTTCCCATTGTTCTGCACAAATGATATTTCTGAGACTTTATGTTAGCTTCCCACAGTCCACCAAAATGTGGAGCCGATGGAGGATTAAATTTGTAAACGGTGCCTTCATTAGCTACATAGTTCTGTAAGGATTGATCTTTAATGGTGGAGGAAATAAATTCGTATAATTCTCTCAATTCCCTACTGGCACCCCTAAAATTTGTACCACAATCACTAGATAGTTCGGCTGACTTGCCTCTATCGTAAATGAATCTCTTCAGTGCAGCCAAAAACGTCGGAGATGACAAATCCGAGACCAATTCAAGATGAATAGCACGCGTCGAAAAACAAATAAAAATGGCCACGTAACTCTTAAACGCTTTAATGCACCTACGATTTCTCTCTTTACACATAAAAGGTCCGGCATAATAAACTCCTGTCTTCGAAAATGGAGGACTGGGCAAGACACGCATGGCGGGCATGTCACCCATCAATTGGTTACCAATAGCTGGAGCAGCACGAAAACACTTTAGGCATGTCTTCACAATTTTTCTTACTGCATCTCGACCACTTAGAATCCAAAATGTTTTCGAAGTACAGCTAAAGGAAGCTGAGGACCAGCATGCAGATAAGTTACATGATAATGCCTAATAAGCAATGCCGTAATATGATGAGACTTAGGCAACACTATTGGATGTTTCTGATCTTCAGAAACATTAGCATGTCTCAACCTTCCACCTACCCGCCTAATACAGTTAAAGTCCAGAAACGGGTTTAATGTTAAAAGTTTATTCGAACGGTTTAGCAATTTATGTTGATTTAAAGCAACGATCTCCTCAGAAAAACACTGATTTTGTACCAATTTCACAATCATCGTCGTTGCTCTTGAAAGCTCTGACATCAAGAGTAAACCGTTTGTTTTCTTAGGTAACTTCCTTGCATTGTCCACAAATCTCAGACACCACGCAACGATTAGTATCAGTCTATCCCAAGTGGAATATCTGAAAATCACATGATCACTAAGCTCAACCACATTTACAACACAGTTTCGCTTTTCTTCTTTTAAAACAATCTCCTGAATATCTTCACCGTTAAATGACTCATTAGGCTGCTTGCTATTCAATGGCTCTCTTAACCATTGAGGACCACTAAACCATAATTCACAATTTATTAGTTCCGACAGCAACATACCCCTTGTTCCGCAATCAGCAGGGTTGTCAAGTCCAGGAACATGACTCCACGGAACATTAGGAATTGTACTAGATTAATATTAACACAATTATTCTAATTGGTAAACAAATCATATTAGATGTAAATTTCCAACTGGGCGAAAAATGCGCCCATTTGAAACATTTTTCGCCCAGTTGGAAATTTACATCTAATATGATTTGTTTACCAATTAGAATAATTGTGTTAATGTTAATCTAGTGTAATTTCGTATCCAGCGATTTCTGGAGTTCCATTACCTGAGATTTATTCTGTTGAGCTGAACCAGTTTTCAGACCAGATGCTGTAATCATCAAGGTTAGCTGGGTGAAAAATTTCGACCAGAATTGTCCGGGATAGCTCAGATGGCAGAGCACTGGCGGCTTCAGCCAGGAGGTCCCGGTTTCGAATCCTGGTCCGGACATTTTTCGCCCAGTTGGAAATTTACATCTAATTAGGAATTGTGTCTTGGATTTTTGAAACACGGTTAGCTACAAATGTTTCCCATCGATGAGGCTCTGATGACAGCCATGCCAACGCAACCCTAGAATCAGTCCAAGCAAATATTTCAGTATTCGTAAAGTTCAGATGATGTAAAACCATTTTTAGCAAATTTACCAAAAGAAGAGCCGCACATAATTCAAGTCGTGGTATGGACTGAGTCTTAATCGGTGCTACCTTAGTCTTAGATGCCAAAAGATTTACCGTTATTCGTTCATCATTAGAACTTGAACGCATATATATTACCGCACAATACGCCCTTTCAGATGCATCACAAAAGGCATGAACCTGAAGTCCTGTTTTATCTACAGCCAATGCAAATCGAGGAATCTTCAATTGAGAAATTGCCCTTAAGTCGTCCCTAAACGACGTTCACCGTCTACCAAACTCTTCACTAATGGGCTCGTCCCAGGTAAGTGAAGTTTTCCATAAATCCTGCAACAGTATCTTCATGAAAACGACGCAAGGGGATACCAAGCTTAATGGATCAAACACCCTTGTGACTTCTGACAAGATATCTCTCTTAGAATATCTATTTTTCTTTTCATGGTCTAACGCAGTGAAACAAAAGAAATCCCATAGAAAATTCCACTGGATTCCCCGAATTTTTATTCCACTATCATTCTTTAAGAACAATGAATCTGCACTTTCCTTACATTCTTCCGAAATGTTTTTCAACACTCCAGGCACATTAGAGATCCATTTTCGCAACTTAAAACCACCGCGTTTCATCAACAATGTCAATTGATCTATTAATTCCATAACTTCCTCTTCCTTCTGACCTCCATACAATAAATCATCTACATAAAAATCACTTAACACTGCCGCAGATGCCAAGGGAAATTCACTCTACAAGGGAAATTTACACCAAAAATTAAACAGCACTAATTTATATCAGGGACTAACTGAATCTGATGTTTGATGAAAATTCTTGCATTTTTTCTTAAGTTAGAGCTATTGCGATATTCATGAATAATGCAGCATAGCAGCGCCACCTGTTGGGCGATTTTCACAAAAAAGTAATCAGCACTAAAGTAAGTCCTGGACTAACTAAATCTGAAGTTTTATGAAAATCCGTGCAGTAGTTCTTGAGATATAGCTATTGCAGAAATCGTGAAAAATGCCGCATAGCAGCGCCACCTGTTGGGCTATTTTCACGAAAAACTAATCAGGTCCAGTTTATATGAAGGTATAACTAAATATAAAGTTTTGTGAAGTTCCTTGCATTAGTTCTTCAGATAGAGCGCCCGCAAAATGTTTGTCACATACAGACTCACAGAATGACAGAGTGACAGAGTGACAGAGTGACAGACAGACTCACAGACAGACATTTTCTAAAAACCATCAAATCGTTTTCTGGGCATTCTAAAACGTATAAATCCATCGAAAACCGGAAGTCGAAATTTTTCACGAATCCAATACTTTCTTCTTGTAAAGATAGAAGAAAGTAAAAATTAAAGGCTTATATGCTTTTACAAATTATATGCTTATATGCTTATATGCTTTTACAAATATTATTCATTTGTTTCTGGATTTGGAATTTCTGCTTCTGAATGGCAACGGTTTCGTTTGTTTTTATCGGTAATCTGTTGGTCGTAGTTGGTTATTTTTAATTTAGAACTTAAAACATTATAATTGTATAGATTTTAGATATAATGAAGAAGTAATGATGTAAGAGATATGATAAAACTGATATTTTTTGTTATAAGTCGAACAATTGCCTTATATACGGACTCGGAATGCTTAAGCCTAACATGACCGCGATATGTTTTTCTTATGAAATATTATCGGGATCCGTATGAGTTGACCCTGGAAGTGTTATACACTGAGCGCTATCATATATTATAATATAATACAGTATGGCACAAGAATTCCTGACAATTTTTTAAATTTAATATAAAATGAAGTAAATGAAGTCTGTTTATTTATTTTTTTTTTTTGGGGGGGGGGGGTAGGGGTGGGGAGAGAGGAGGATTAAAAAGTTTATATTAAAACGATTTTCATCAGTTGACGTAGCGCTACCTTTTTCGTGAAAAAGTCGATTTTCACCCATCCTTATTATTGACAATTTCTTTAATTTGACATAAAATTAAGTAACTGATTTTTTTCCTTGGGAGGGGAGGGGGTAAACAGCTTATGTTTTT
This sequence comes from Maratus speciosus, assembly GCA_963932465.1. Classification (NCBI taxonomy): domain Eukaryota; kingdom Metazoa; phylum Arthropoda; class Arachnida; order Araneae; family Salticidae; genus Maratus; species Maratus speciosus. The sequence goes on from OZ010786.1 coordinate 45,769,858, forward strand.
TAACATAAGGTGAAAGGAGTCCTGTTTAATACAAAGGATATTTTCGGTTTTTTTTTTTTTTCTTCAAGGAAAATTTGGAGAGTATAATTCATTAGATGTTTTCTTTCTTTCTTTCTTTTTTTTCCCCTGCTGGCTGTACATTGCTTCTTATTTAAATACATTAATTTAAATACAAATGGAAGCTGTTTAAAACCTTCTTAGATACCTGATTTTCTTTAACATACATACTTAAGAGAACTAGAATGAAAAATTTAAAACTATCGAGGCTAAATTAGAAATTGTAAATAATATACAAGTACACGCATATCTATTATATCAAAACCGGAAAAATATTGTAAATATTTCTTTGCATTCTTTTAAGTATAATGCTCAACTGTTAAGATAGAAATAATTTTTACTCATTATATAAAGAAATCATTACAAAATATAATTAAAAGAAAAAAAATTATTGAGGGGTCTCAGGACTTTTAAAATTTGAAAAAAAGTAAAAAAAAGGACCATTTTCAACATTTAACATCTTAAAATGTATATGATTTAAAAACACAATTTTTATTGGTATAAAAGATATAAGTATGTTCTTTCATTTCATGCATTTAAAAAATTGTAAGATGCAGAATTAGTATTCACAGGGCGCTCCAAACTGTCAGACATTTGTCAAAAAAAGAAAATTGACTAAAAGATTACACGCAGGGATACAAAGTAAATTTTGCAACTAGAAGGACATTTTTCGTGCCTAATTAAACTTCAAATTGCAGTAATTACCCTGAACGTAAATAAATTTGTATTTACAGCATTTTTATATTTTAATGCAAAGTTGTATTTAACTAATACAAAATTTTGAAAATTTCATCAGTATAATCGCCTAATTTTTTTTTTTTTTTTTTTTTTTTTTTTTTTTTTTTTTTTTTTTTCAGGCGAAAAAAATAAATTTAGTTTATACAGACTAACATGAAATATACGTTTTGAAAATTTCATGAAAAAATAAATAAACGATTAAATTTAAAAAATCAAAAAACCCGACTGCGTAAAAAGCGAACTAATTAATTATTTTTCATGAATGTGAAACAATTTTTTTTTTCAATTCCTACTATTAGCTCACACCCTCGCTATATATATCTTGTTAAAATTTTCAATCGTTAATAAAATACTTATTATTCATCCAATCAAGCTCAAATAATTTTTTTAAACTTGTAGTGGATGACCCTTGATGTTAATCCAGTTTTTTCAAATATTAATTCATTAATTAAATTAAATTAATTAATTTTCAATAATCGAGAGAGCTTCTTGATCAAGGTATTTTAAGACCGAGAGAGCCCTCTTCTTGATCAAGGCATTTTAAGGGCTACTCAAAAGGAAAGAAGAATGGGAGAAAAAAAATTCTCTTATTGACCTAAGTAGGAATTGACTTAAAATATTTTTTTTTTATCTTACTTGTTTATATTACTTAACTATTTTTTTTTATTTACACGTATTGATGACGTTTAAGTTTGTGTTTAACTGTTAGTTCCTATCTGTAAACACTGTTTTGACGAGGTTTATAGATGTCTATGATGATTAGAGTTACAGTAAAGCTAGAGATCAAGAATACATACACAACTTCCAGGTTGTATAATATTTTAACGGAGCTTCTGACTGTAAAATAGTCAATGAAACATCGTCTTCATTTTAAAAGTCCTATCCAATGATATGCCACTCAATAGGGTGCGTAATTTTTTTTTCGTCTCTACCGTCATTTTGTATTTTACGGCCGCCATCTTGAATACATAAAAACAAAACATAGCCTATAACCATCGGGTCGTTAAGACGAATTGATAGAGACCTCATTCATTAAAATCCATCCAGCCGTTGGCATGTTTCGAGAGTATAAAGAAATCCACATACACACATACGCGTGAAACACATAACCCTTCTTTTCAGTCGGGTAATAATCATAAGTTTCACATATATCGTGGGCGTTATAACCAAAAACGACATTTGAAGAAAAATGACTTCAAAGTTTCCGAAATTCAGTTATTGAGCGGGTAGAATTCTAAAAGTCATAACTTCTAGTGTAATGAGAATTTTAAGGAAACAATTATATTAAAATGTTCAGAAAAGATGGAAGTTTAAAATATAAAGAAAATTAAGATTTTGAAAAATTTGAAGCTTTAAGAGTCCTGAGACCACACAAAGAAAAAAATAGTTGAAACAATTGCACTTATTTGCATCAAAATTACCGCACAGAAAGTATATTTCTAAATGTAATAATAATACTCTTGAAGACAATTTATAAGCAAGCTATTTTTCATTGAAACTGTTTCTAAATAAATGGTTGCATTATAAATGTCGTTAATGCATATATAAAGACTTCTTTTTTTATTATTGATTACTCTCTCTAGTCATTTTACTCAGTCACTCAGTCTCTCTCTAGTCAGACCGTAAAAATAACTTATCGAGTTTCTTTTAAAAACACCTGTAATATTATGTATTGAAAACCAGCAGTTATTGTCATTTTAAAGAAAAATGAAAGGAGTTTTGAAGTAAATTAAATAACTTGCAACTTTTATTTATTTTACATAAAAAAATCGAGATAAATTATTAAATGGATACTTCAAACAAGCTATTAATATATGCATGAAAGGCGTAGTAATTAAAAATTCATAATGTTATATTCCCAATATACAAATTTAAAATAGAGGAATTAAGAAAATGTGAATAAATAAAATAATATGATTGTAACTAATTATTAAAAAGAACTAAGCAGCTCTCAGCAATTATTTAAAGATATTTTTTAATTAATGGGAAGCAGAAAAATTTGAAATTTTAACATATTTAGAAAAGAATTAAGTAACTGAATAAATTGAAATAAATGTATAGTAGATAAAATATATTTCTATTTTCAGATATAATTACTACAACGTTTCTTCTCAAGAGTTTATTTATTATAGTAGTCCAAATAATTGGTATTTAATAAAATAATAAAAAAAACAACAACATTTATATATTTATCAGTACATTAATTAAACCCCAAACGAAATATGCTTTGCTTTTAATTTTTAATTCTGTTTATTTTCAAATATTTTAATTTACATACGACATGCATATGCATAATAAACTACTTGCATTGTCATACTATTGTTTACATTTGAATAAATTTCTTCATATATATTCCAAATATATGTTTAGAATATGTGCATACATATTTATAATAAATGCGCAATTATGACCTTTACAATATTTTTTCTAAATAAATAATTTTAATTGTTTTAGAGGATTTTGTTAGCAATAATTTTTAGTAGTTCTTAATCACCATGATTGCTTGAGGTTTTACTATTAATAAAATATCAAATGCTTATTTATGCATCAATAATTCTTTTTTTATTTAGTACACTAGGGGCCTCTGTCTCCTACGAGCTACGCTCGTCATACCCCGTCCAGACACCGCAGACTCTACACTCTAAATAAAAAGGAGTGACTATTCACTCCGGAGGAGTGAATAGTCAATGACAATCACTTATGAATACTCCACGATCAATCTTTTGCTATACAAACATACAACTATTTAGCTCATAATCTGGACATTCCACATATCTACACGGATAAATGCTTAAAATTAAACAAGATTTACCTTCATTTTATGTATTCCAAAGAATAATTTTAATGATATCCTAATCTGTTAATCTTAAAATGGCGGACGAAAAAGTAATCATTTTTCTTGTCTTTAAAGGGTGTCGTCGTTTTGCTGCTCTGATTGGTTAATAAGCAATGCACACGCAAGTCACTCTTCTTTCAGGAGTGAGACATCTCACTCCTTTCTAGAGAGTGGAAAACTCCACTCTTTAAGGAGTGTATTTTTATAAAACTCACTCCAAAAAGAGTAAAAATGCCTGTCACTCTTTCAAAAAGTGAACTTTTCACTCCTTCCAATTTTAGAGTGTAAATGCACGCTAATTTGATCGGCTTTAAAAAGATTTCGAAAGATTGAATTATAATTTAAAAAACAGTGGCGATCTCGCTATAAACGGATTTCTATTCATTTCTCTTTGATTGGGGAATTTAAAGGCCAAATCCGCTGTGGTACTACTTGCCCGTAAGACATGGTGACGTCACGGCGACGTCGTTGTGAAGTCACACTGTGATTTTGTGATCGTCGATGTGACGTCATAGTCACTAGAAGGCGAGGTCGTTATGGCCGTTTTAGAGGTCGTTTGTGACGTCACATTGTGACCACTCTGTGAAGTCACGGTGTGACAAATTTGTGAAAAGTGTGTCATTTGTGACTATTTTGGCATTAACTTTGTGAAGAACCTGTCACAAATGCGACAATGCTTTGAAGTCACACTGTGACCAATTTGTGGTATATGTGTCATTTGTGACGAACTTGTCATAAACACTGTGACGATTTCAAATGAATATCAAATTCTGAAATTAATTGCTTAAAAGGCGCAAAGGCGAACATAGTGAAAAAGATTCCATGCTGGGACTCGAACCCGGATCATCAGTATAGCGCACTGACATTCTACCGACTAAACTACTTGGAACGATACCCAGCCTGGAAAATTTCTCACTATTACATGTTGGCAAGGCTACAAACGCAGCAAAAGATGGAATATTTATCGTGAGCCACCGACATGGAGCAAACACGAAACTTAATTAAATCCAGCATCGATTGAAACTATATTAATACTTGGAAATTTTTCCAGAGAGAACCATTTGCCTTGCATACAATATCTCAAATGAAAATCAAATTTCAAATTAATTGCTTAAAAGGCAATTTTAATTTTAAATATAGTATGCAAGGCGAATGTTTCTACCTGGAAAAATTTCCAAGTATTAATACAGTTTCAATCGATGCTGGATTTAATTAAGTTTCGTGTTTACCCCATGTCGGTGGCTCACGATAAATATTCCATCTTGTGCTGCGTTTGTAGCCTTGCCAACATGTAATAGTAAGAAATTTTACAGGCTGGGTGTCGTTCCATGTGGTTTAGTCGGTAGAATGTCAGTGTGCTATACTGACGCCCTGGGTTCGAGTCCCGGCATGGAATCTTTTTCACTATGTTGGCCTTTGCGCCTTTTAAGCAATTAATTTCAGAATTTGATTTTCATTTGAAATATTGTATATAAGGCGAATCTTTCTCTCTGGAAAAATGTCTAAGTATTAATACTGCGATGAATTTTAAAGTAAACTTTTGTTGTAAATATAAAATTTTATTTTTTACCGTACTTTTTAGCAAAATATCGCTATTTTGGAGCACTTTTCTTCTAAAACATTTTTAATTTCTCCACTTAAAAAAACAATGCTTATCAACTGACATATTTTTTTATTAAGTTCTAAACTTGATATTGAGTTCAAGCTTGATATTTAGAATGGGTAAGTTTTTTAATGTGTTGTGATTTTTTATTGTTTTATTAAATACGAACATGGAGTCTAACGGATATTAATATAACTATTATTTATATAACGGTAGGATAAGCCATATTTATTTAAATTTTTTATTCCGTACATTGTATTTTGTGAATATGAGCTATATAAATTTGGTATGTTTTATAGGAAAAGACTGATCTCGGAAATAGAAAAAACAAGTAAGAAAACTCATGCGTTAAGCATAGATTATAAAATACTTTCCAACACTTCCTGAATGCTTTAACAATATATCGTAGGGAAATAACGTAAATAAGATAACTAAGTAAACATTTTAGAAAATGCATAAAACATTTGAAAAACTGATTTCAGCAGTTACCGTCCATAGCAAAATATGTTTTCCAATTCTTTTGAACAACCCTGTATTTGATCTGTAGGTTGATACACTGAAAAAATTCAAGTACTCAAAAATGAGTAAACCGATGTACTCATATCGAATTGAATATTTTTGGATCAAAAATGAATCTATGGTTTCTCTATTTTGAAACATCACATGTTATCAAACCCAAACAAACGAATAATTTTGTACCCTCATTCATTTCATTTTGGCGGCATAAATGATGTTTATTAATGTAAATATTAAATTATGCACAGTATTTTAAAATGATTTAAAAGTGCTTGGAAATATTGCTCTTGTCATAAAAATATTCGATTTGAGTATCTTGTTAAGAATTTTGCATTTTTTCTTAATAAATAATCAATTAAGCGTTTCTTGTTAATAACTTTGAACGGGAAATAAATGTCAGTACATTTTTACTTTAATTTTTAGGGGGGGGGGGGTTGGAGGCAGTACATAACGATTCATATTTGATCACAACCATGGAATAAAAAATTAGTACATGTGTTTCTCAACTTTGAGTACATTTGGATCGGAGCAATTTTGAGTATGTGACGCATTTAAAATTGTGTACTTTTTAATCAATTTTGAGTACCCATTTTTTTTCGGTGTATATATACTATATAATAGGAAAATTTAGTTTAGTAAGAAAACGCCTAACAGGTTGAAATTCTCTTTCAGCAGTTTATGCTAATACATGGAAACATACTTGAATACTTTTGTACAACCCTGTAGTTTACCTAGAACCTTTAGTAAACGCCACTATTTATTTAAAATTTAATTCAAACTAAGACACTCTTAAAACTGCTAAAATCACATTTCCAGAAATTGTAATTTATAGACGGCCATGTATCCAATTCTTTACGTGACCATGTATATCATTTTATCTATATTCTGCAAACATTTCTTAGTAAATTAAATGCAGTTCAGCGAAAAAAAGCATAACTCATTTAAAGACCACCTTTAAGCGATTTGCGCCCATACTCGGTAAGACTTACGAATACTTTTCTGTAGCCCTGTATAGGAATTATAGCATTTATATACACCATATACTATGCATAAATATAGTGAATCATAAAAGCGCATATCATAATTAAAAATGCATTTCCAGCCGTCATCGCTAATGTACAGTACTTCGATACAATATAGTATCTGAAATATTTTATATAATTCGTCCCTGTAAATGCTATATACGTATTATTCGTATTATACATGAAATTATTTATAGTATGTAAACCTCAGCGACGTATATCAATTTCATTATATATGAAACAGATTAACATAATTAAAGTACGCAGCAAATAATTCCCCCCATCCCTATATCATTATGTATTGGAATTCCTTTTTTAGCCCTGTAAATGAATAATAACTATTCTTTGCATTGCTTAGTCAACAGAATGCATATTTTAGTGCGCTTCATAAATGCATATCAATTTTATTCTCTTTGAAAGCGTGCGTAAAATCCTTAAAAATCATTTGAAACGATTTTTTTCCCATAGGCTGTAATGTAAGGGAATACTTTTGACTGTCTTGTAAATGAACTAAACATGCTACTAACTTCATTACAAATAGGGACCGTGCTATGGTAAACGTCAATAACATCCAAGAATTTCAGGGCAATCCGAGTATATTTACGAGAGTTAGAGCGCGGACAGATTGCTAGACGGACAGACGGAGAGACAAACCGAAGTCATAAGTACTTTTCAACTTTGTATCCTATATTATGTATCCTTTATTATATGAACTTAAAAATATATATATACTAAAGCAGTTTAATATATAACTTCCTATCAGGCATGAAAAACACTTTATTTCAATGCTTAAATATCATATTTTATTTTTTAGTGTCAATAATTACTTGTATCATAAACGTAGAAAATGAGTTTATAATAGAAGAAAATTTAATAATCGATTCAAAATGTCTATAATTAAATGTTTGATTAAAATCACAAAGAGAAAAAAATGCTTACGTACAATTTAAAAAAATAAATATACGAATTTGAAAAACACTAAAAATAATAATTAATATTTATAGTTGTACTATTAAACAACAACAAACTATAATAGATGAATTACATGCATTATTAGATTTAACAATATCTCAAAAATCTTTCTACATGTTATAAGGAATTCCTATTGTTTTATAATTTTGACAAATGTTAAATCTGAAAACATTGGTATGAAGATTTAGGATTTTCAAAAATAATTTAAAATATTATTAGCACTAAAAGAAAACTCTTTCAAAAGTTTCACTACTGTAATATGTAAAAGTACATTTTCCCAGTATAATGCTAATTTCTAATCTGAAACAATTTCGTAATATCATAATAATCGAATATCTATATAATCTATGAGAGTTAGTAATTAGAAAACAGTAAGATGCCGAAAAAAACCTCCAAATCATTGTCGCAACACATTTTCAATCTCAAGTAACTAAAAATTGATGTTTTCATTAATTTCCCTATGAATGTAATCATAAATAAGTCTCTGACAGCTTTTTTTTTTTTTTTTTCTTCAAGCGATGACAGATTAAGATATTTTCATTCACTTTATCGAATAGGAAAATTTTGCTTCTGAAAACATTCCAGATCAGTCTCTTATTAATGTAACATAAAACTATTTAACTCATAACACATCAGGAATAAAGTATTTAAATTAAATAAGACTTACGTTTATGTTTCTATAATAATATCCGTATATCGTAAATTAGCAGCTGTCATTCTCTTATCTTAAAAAAACTATTGTAGAAATGGCGATGTTCTAAACAGTGACGTAACTTCCTGGCTTCCCGCGTTTTCCCTTGTTTTCTTTTCTGTGGTTATATCTCGCGCAGACGATTTCGGCACAATAGATTTGGAACTTAAATGCGCAATGAGAGTGTCTTTATTTAAAATTTTCTATTTGAAGAATTTTCCAATGTATTTTACCTTTTCTTTTTATCAGTACCAAATATTTATGTTAAAATGTATTGTAAAGTTTCTTTTTTGTAAATAATAATAATAATAGTAATATTCATAATTAGAGTTTATTAGATAAAACATTGTTTAAATTTTTAAAATGTGTAAAAATCAATTTAATGGTAATAATGAACCCCAAGCCCCCTCTTTTTAAGTAGTCCCCTCTTAGTAAGTTTGTTTCACACGTTTTCATTAAAATAAAACAATTTGTAAAATAACATTTTTAAGTCATATCTCTAAAAAACAAATTTGAAATACGAATAATTAATTATATCATAGGTTTTGCTGAAATTTTGTGTATTTCTTTTATTTTTGGAAAATGTTAATTTTATCTAAAAAGTCTGAAAGAAGTAGAATTTTTGAAAAAATAGTTACTTAAAATAGTTAAACACTAAACGGAAAAAATATGACTTGAATGCAAATTATAAATCAAGAAATGCATATATGACCAAACTCTGAAGACTCTTTATACGTACTCATTAAAAGCTGCAGACTTAACTGTAATAGAAAATTTTTAGTTTGAAACCACAGAAGTGTTTCGAATACCACTGGTTGGTAAAGAAATAAAATAAAAATTCCTCCCTGCAAACTCAATATTAAAAGTGTACAGATTTAATACACCTACTTCTAAATATGTTATCCAAATTGCTCCAAATCGTACCATTTTCCCGAGAAAAACTTTTATAATAATAACAATCAGTGAGAGTTTATTATATTAAATTGCAATGCTAGATAAAATTGAAATCATGAAAAAAGTATACTTTCACTGTCTTAGATATCAAATTGATAAAATATAGCATGAAAATTTAGTTTATTAATGCTTGTATCGTGCACTTTATATATTATGCCCCCCCCCCCTTTCGTAACAGAATATACCATTTACTATACACTAATATATTTTCATTCCTTATACCGCTGTAACTCGGGACTGTTTAAAATACTGTTTAAAATATTTCTCTTCATTTTCAAAGATTTTAAAAGTTCATATTTTTGTCGCTCTACTACTTACAATATGGTGGTTTTTTTGTCACATATGTGACGTGACGTACGTTACATACAATGACGTCACAAATTTTTAATTGCTAAAAAAATATAATTTTGCAGTAAATAATATGTTTTGAAGAATTTTCGTAATATCTTAAAGTTTTCTAAGAAGTTCACATCTCAGTCACAATGTGACATCACTGAGTGGTGGCATTTTGGTCACAGATGTGACGTGACCACAGTGACTTACAGTGACGTCACAACGACGTCACCGTGACCATGCATGCTATGAGGGTGATTATCCCGTCGGCCAATTTCGCCAAATTATATAAATGGCCAAACCACTCGCCAAATTATACAAATTGACATAATTTTTATTTTAAATAACGAAAGAACAAATAAATTAGTACAACATTAATAAAAATACAAATAAAACGTCGAAATAAAAATAACTTGATGACGTATACACGTGCAACTTGCTTAAAGTCAAGTTAATGTGACATTTACGATCAACCATTATTGGTATTTAATCTTATAGTTTGGCGAATGATAGATTTTTGGTCGACGGGATAACTAAGTAGTATCAAAGATACAATAGCTGTTTTCGTCTTTGATTAAGTAAAATAAGTTAAACATTTCAAAATAAGCTAATATAAATGGAATTAAGTAAACAGAGTCTTTGTCTCCTGGTATTTTTTAACAAAGTGAAAAGAAAGTTCGTTTAAATGAGACGTTTTAAATTAATCGTTTTTAATCTGACGTAATTTTGACCAAGCTATTCTTTCACTTTTAAATATTCACGTGAAAATACTTTTGTTTGAAATGAAATATTATTTGCGCTTTCCTAACAAAAATAGTTGAAAAGATCCTCTCAAAATATCAAATAAATGTCTAGCGCAATTTCTAAATTTAAACGGTTTTGCAATATTATTTTGTGTTCATTTTATGTAATAACTGTAATGTGACTTAAATATGACGTAATTTCTCCTATTTAAGACTTCTAACGCATGTTAATGAATTTATTATTTTACAATATCCTTTCTCTTTTAAAATTCACGTGTATAGTTTTTATAACGTAATTTTTAATAAGTTCCTGCTTTTTGGACATAATTATTTAATTCTAATTCCAAATGATTTTTTCTGTTTATAATAGTCACGTGCAAATAGATTTTTAATTTGAAGCAAACATTATTGTTTGCGCTGTTTATGCATTTGGCAACAGTTTAAGTTAATACTATTTTCTAAAATAATGTAAAAAATATCTCTAGAAATACTGAAAATTTGAATTTAAAATAGAAATAAAACCTCAGAAAATGAGTCAAATTAAAAAAAGAAATACAGTCTGCACACCGGGAACTTCAAACGTATAAAATGATCTAAAAATTATTAAATTCCCCGAAAAATAAAACATCCATAATTTAAAGTGCAGTAGAAAAGAGTTAAATAAAACTTCACATGCAAATTAAAGTTCATGACGTCAAAAACTAGAAAAAGGACATAAGTGCAGAAATCCGGATTTTTCAGAAACGTCTGTTTCATTGTCTCAGTTGAAAAGTTCAATTCCTCAGATTGTGTTTGGAGAAAAGGTGACTCGAAAATATCACAACAATGTGATTTACCGACATCCATGGCTTGGCGTGTTATCGGGACAGTTGAATCTCGGGAAACATAGCAAAGTGTAGCGGATGCATGTTGGAGTCGAAAGAAGTGTCAGTGCAAGGCTGTGGAATAGATTCCAAGACACATGGAATGGTAGACATCAATTAGGGCAGGGGCGGCCATTTGCTACCACAGAAAACGATGACCAATATATCCTATTAACACATCATCCATAGAGAACGGGCAATGTTACTCTGCTGCAAACAAAGTTCTTCTTGGCCACAGGACGAAGGTTGTCCAACCAAACACTCCGAAATAGGCTTCATCAGGGTGGTCTCTATGCACGTAAGCAAATGGAATCCCGTTGACCACAATCAACTGCGCGGCCCAAAGAATGTAGCCAACTGAACATCGAGTTTTGAGGCAAAATTGTTAGAGTCAAATTCTGTTTACAGACGAGTCCCGATTCACCCTGGATGTAACATCCGATGTGTTTTGGCATGGAGCGAAATGGGCACTGAAAATAATCCCACATTCGTTCGTGAAAAATTACACTACACTCGAGGTTGGTTGAAGCTATGGGCTGGAATCAACATAGGTGGACGCATGAGCCTGCATATAATTTCGAATGGCACTTTGACGGTCCGAAGTTATACAGACGTGATACTGACACCTCATGTCGTGTTTTATGAAGCAGCAATTGGTGATTTCTTTTTTTTTTTTCAAGATTTTTTTTCAAGATTTTTTTTTAATGCCCGACCGCATACAGCTCGTTTTCTGGAGAATAATCTTAAAGTTGAAACAATACAGCATATGGAATAGCCAACATGCTCTCCAGACCTGAATCCGATCTAGCATATGTGGGACACACTCTGACAACGCAATGCAGGTAGACTCGGAGCTCTTTTTATTGCCCGGGACATGTAGATTTCAGTTCTTGAGGAGTGGAACAGTACTCCCCATAGACTTATCAATAATGTCATTGAATCCATAGAAACGAGTTGTGCGACAGTTTTATCTATTCGAAGGGACCACACGCCATATTAAAATGTCCTTCCGGTCAGTGCCGGGAGGAAGAGGTAGCTTTCATATTCTTTATTTTTAAAAAGCCAACTTATATTATTCAAACACACGAAGCTCAATTTAGTGAAAACCGAATTTAGGAGATTCAATACTAATTTTTATCAATACTAAATCATTATGAATGAGAATTTCGCGAAATTAGCTAGCTTTATCCAAGCTGATTTTATTTAACGTAACGTATACTTGGCTTCCGAATTCGGCGATTTCTTAAAGTGCCTGCCATTTTAAGACAACATAGTGGATGAGACTAACCAGTGAACTTGGTAGAGACCTTAGTAATTGCTGTGCACATGCTCACTCACATCGGAATCGGTTGATATATACGAGTGCTGTCGCAGGCATAAAATCAAATTTTTCAAAATATCACCCATATTAGAAATTGAAACTGCTATATCTGAGACATTTTTTAAGATAAAGAGAAACAAAAAATGCTCCTGAATCCTTATGCCAAGGTCAAATACTTAAGAAAGAAACCTTTTCCAATTTCTAATTTTTTTGCAACTCACTTTAAATATAATTTTTTTAATCTAATGGCCAGCATTTTGAAACAAGATAGCTGATGAAGCTGGCCAGCGAACTTGGTCGAGATATTGATGTATACTATCCACATGCCTTCTTAAATCGAAATAGGCGAATACGTGTGTTATCGCGTGACAAATACAAGATCGTTTCAACATGTTAGCCATGCTAGAAATTCAAAGTGCTATAATTCAACCATTTTTTAAGATATAAACAAAATGACAAATTTTCAGAAACAAAAACTGCTCCGGAATCTTTGTATCAAAACCAAACACATAAAAAAAAATCTTTTTCATTTTACAATTTTTTAATACCTCATTTTAAATTTTAAATTATTTTTTTAAATGGCAACCCTTTTGAAACAAGATGGCGAATGAAGCTGTCCAGCAAACTGGGTCGTTACATTGGTATGTACTATGTACATACCAAGCTACATCCAAATCGGTTCATAAATACGCCTGTTATCGCGTGACAAAAATCAGGTCGTTTTAAAATGTCAGTCACAATAGAAATTCAAAATGCTATAACTCAGCCATTTTTTTAGATATAGACGAAACAAAAACTGTTCCGGAATCTTTGTATTAAGTCCAAACACATAAAAAAAAATCTTTTTCATTTTCCAATTTTTTGGTATCTCATTTTAAATTTAAATTTTTTTAAAATTTTTTAAATGGTCGCCATTTTGAAACAAAATGGCGAATGAAGCTGGCCAACGAACTCGGTCGAGATATTTGTATGTACTATGTACACACCAAGGTACATCCAAATCGGTTCATAAATACGCCTGTTATCATGTGACAAAATTCAGGACGTTTCAAAATGTCAGCCACGCTAGTTATTCAAAATGCTATAACTCAGCCATTTTTTTAAGATATAGACGAAACAAAAACTGCTCCCGAATCTTTGTATCAAGGTCAAACACATAAGTAAAAAATATTTTTTCAATTTCCAATTTTTTGGTACCACATTTCAAATTTAAATTTTTCTTAAAAATTTAAATGGCCGCCATTTTTAAACAAGGATGCAGAGGAAGCTGGCCAACGAACTCGGTCGAGATATTGGTATGTACTATGTATAAACGAAGTTACATCCAAATAGGTTCATAAATATGCCTTTTAACGCGTGACAAAATTTAGGACATTTCAAAATGTTAGCCACGCTAGAAATTCAAAATGCTATAACTCAGCCATTTTTTAAGATATAGACGAAACAAAAACTGCTCCGGAATTTTCGTATAAAGGTCAAATACATAAGGAAAAAATATTTTTCCATTTTCAATTTTTTGGTACCACATTTCAAATTTAAATTTTTAAAAACAATTTTAAATGGCCGCCATTTTGAAACAAAATGGCGGATGAAGCTGGCCAACGAGCTCGGTCGAGACATTTGTATGTACTATCTACATACCGAATTACATCCAAATCGGTTCATAAATACGAGAGTTACAGTGTGACAAATTTCAGATATATATATAAATTTGTAGAAGTTATTGTTTGTAAAATGTTAATATATAGATAATTTGAATAAGTAGACGTTTGAATCACAACACATACACTTTAATTCAATTCTATAAGGGTAACTTTACATCACTTCGTTGATACTCTTCTAAATACAGCGCCTTTCTCACTTAAAACTTACAACATATTTCTTACGAATAATTTTATTAGGCTTAACAATACCTTTCTTGGCATCTCATAACCCGATGCTTCATGTACAACATTATTTTATAGACTGATTCTTTTTTAATTTTTGAATATGTCCAAACCTTGATCTCGTGATCGTGAATTTTCATTACTCGTGCTTTAAAAATTATGGATAATAAAAATACCAGAGCATCAGTTAATTTGTTGATCATGCACGTCATAAAGAAAATAATGTTTAAATTCAAATCCTACAAATCGGTCATCCTGACATGATGGCGACCCGACATCATCAGCTTGGCTTATTATTTTTCTTTCACATAAAATTTTGATTATTGGTTCAATACACATACACGTATACTTAATCTATACGACTCGTACAGGAGTTTAACCCATAGACCACGGTTTCATGTATTCGGCCCTTGTTGACGTCTTCCCTGGACCTTCATGATCTCTTACTTTCTTTACTTCATACCGATCATGATTCTTGGCTGCAGTTATCTCATATGTCCCCAAATATTTTTCTTTAAGTTTGATAGTATTGCCAAATTGCGTCCTCTTTATGGCGACGATATCTCCTATTTTGTATTTTCGTGGCTGTTTTCTTTTCTTACCAAACTGCACCTTGTTTTCTTCTTGTATTTTGAGTATATTTTTCTTTTTCTTCTTCTCTCATGGCTTCGCGTTCTTCCATCATACATTCGGTAAATTCTTCTTCCAAAATTTTCTTGATGTTCTGCATGTCATTGTCCTTCATTTTAACTCCTGTCATTAATTCAAAAGGACTATACTTGGTGCTCCGTGTTACTGTGCTATTGATAATTCTTTGTAATTTTGGTACATACTTATACCACTTGGATTCATCATCACTAGATAATTTTGACAAAACGGATATCATCACTCTGTGTATTCTTTCCACCTGTCCGTTTCCTCTTGGCATCCCAGTTGTTATCTCTAGAGGTTCAATTCCTTCCTTTGTACAATATTCTTTGAACTCGCTTTCAGTAAAAGCTTTTTCTTTATCGGTTATAATTCTAGCTGGGTTCCCAAAAGTTGTTTGTTGTAGTTCCAATTTCTCTATCACTTCTTTGGCCGACTTTGATTTCAGTGGGTAAAACCATGCGAACTTCGTAAATGCATCTACTACGGTGAAAATATATTGATATTTTTTATTTGTGAGAGGTAATGGACCTATGTGATCGATGTGATAGGTTTCCAATGGTTTGTCTCTTTTTGGTAAAGGGTTTAGAAAACCTTCAGCATTTCCCTGCTTTCTATTATATAAGATACAATCAACACAGTTCGCTATTATTGTTTCTACTTTCTTCCTTAATCCAGGTATGTAAAATTCTTCTTTCACTAGATCTTCCATCTTTGATATAGCAAAGTGTCCCCTTTCTTGAATTTTTCGTATAATTTCTCGTTGCATCTCTTCCGGCACCACCAATATTTCTTTTATATTTCTTTCCTATTCTCGAATTTGTATAATACATCATCTTTTACTAAGTAATTATCGGACGGTCCATTTTTAATAAGCGATTTGATGCATTGTATAGATTCATCTAGCTTTTGCGCTATTGCGATTCTTTTCGTTATTTCTCCTTGCGATCTAGTTATCACTAATACTGATTGTGTTGTCGGGACGTTTCGGCTTAATGCATCTACATGTTTCATTCTTGTTGCTGCTCTATGTTCTATCTCGTAGTCGTATTCATCGATGAGCAATGCCCATCTTGCTACTTTAGGTGCTAAATCTCTTTTGTTTAATGTTTTCTGGAAGGCAGCGCAGTCCGTTACTATCTTGAATTTTTTTCCCATTAGGTAATTTCTGAATTTCTTAAGAGCTTCTATTATGGCTAATACTTCAAGTTCATAACTTGAATATTTCTCCTGTTATGGTGAAGTTTTCTTGCTCATGTATTGTAATGGATGAAATTTTCCATCATCTCCTTTCTGTAATAAAACTGCGCCAAATCATTGGCTGCTTGCGTCAGTATGGAGTTCTAGTGTGGATGCTTGTTTATATAATTGAAGAACTGGTTTTGTTGATAATTTTCTCTTTAACTCATTAAAAGCTTCGAGCTGCTCTCTTTCAAATTTGAAACAATTTATGTTCCTTAATAAATCATTTAGAGGCTTGGCGGTTTTGGCGTAATTCGGAATAAACTTTCTGATGTATCCTGTTAAACCTAAAAATGATTGTAATTGTTTTGTTGTAGTTGGTTTAGGGAAATTTTGCACAGCCTTTGTTTTCCCTTCGGACGGTTTTATTGTCCCATTTTCAATTATATATCCCAAAAATTCTATTTTCTTTTTAAGGAATTGGCATTTTTTGAAGTTAATTTCTAAACCATACGCTGATGCTACTTCTAACACTCGTTTCAGCTTCTTTATCCCATCTTCTTCATCGTTTGAGGGAATCACAAAATCATCCATATATACAATAATAGTTCCTTCTCGCAGTAAATCTTGGAATACAGTGTTTACATATCTTTGAATTTGATTACCTGATATGCACAATCCGAACGGACAACGTAAAAATTCGTATTCCCCTTCATGCGTTAGAAAAACTGTATATTTACGACTGTTTTCCTCAATTTCGACGTGGAAAAAGCCGTTTTTGAGATATAATGTCGTAAATACTTTTGTCGTCTGCAATTTATCGATCACATCCTCAATTAATGGTAGTGCATAGCGATCTTTTAATATTTTTCGATTTATTTTCCGATAATCAATACGTAACCGGTGTAATCCATCTATTTTCTTACTCAGGACTACTGGGGCCGCAAAATCTGAATAACTACTTCTAAGGATCCCATCTTCCAACCACTGTTGTATTTGCTGACTGATGATTTCCTGCTCCACTAGAGGTAACCTCCTTGGTCGTTCACAGATAGGTTTTTCATCCGCCAATAGTATTTTCATTTTTAACCCAGTATCTTTTGTTTTATTCGGTTTGTATGACTCTATTAATTCTTGTATTTTTCCTCTGTTAGTTAAATTTGTAATGTGATTCAAATCCACCTCGGCATTTATGCAGTTGATGTTAACCATATCTTCCCAACCTCGATTATTGTTATCTATATTTGATGTGGATATTTCATCTGTTTTGGAAGGGATTTCATTAATTTTGATGTATCCTACTTGCACTGTAGTGTCGTCTATTATTCTAACAACATCTTCCACTACTTTTAATGTCAAGCCTTCGATTGCTTTTCTACCTATTATTAGGTCTTAGCCGGTTTCTTGCACCACGTAAAATTTATCTTGTATTTCTATACCATCTACATAAACTTTATGCAAGGAATACCCCAATGGTTTAATTTCTAATCCACCTATGCCCGATATAGTTATATTGTCGCTGGTTAACTTTGGCGCGTTTATGCAGTATGATATCTTGACTTGGCAATTGAAATATCACTTCCTGTATCAATTATTATGTTTGTTTTTATTCCTTGAATATCAAGAATTCTCCCTTTCTTACCATTTAACGTGCCCATATTAACTACTTTTCTTTGCGTGTTTTGGCTCCAATCTTGGTATTTCGTTTCTCGCCAATTTTGATTACGTTGCGGGTTATAATTTGAATAATTTTGTTTTATTTTACTTTCCATTGTACAATTCTTACTCACGTGATCAGGTCTGCCACAATTATAACATATTATATGTGCCTCGTTTCTTCCATGGTTCACATTGTGCCTATTGTCAACTTGGCGCCTTTTCGAATTGGCGTAGTCAGCCACTCTCGATCGTTTATCCTCAAAACTCCCACTTGTATTCCTAATAGCTTGTTTATTGCAAACCTTTCGTGCCGTTTCGTAAATATCTAATTTGTTTACTAAGTCGTCTATCTTTTTTATTACTAACAATTCCTCTGCAAAATGTGTCTTTGTTTCCGCAGGTAAATTATGCCTAATTTGATTAACTACAATTAATTCCGATAATTCCTCAAAGCTATCTATTTCAAGGCCGTCAGTCCATTGTTTGAAATATACCTTGATCTTATAAGCGAAATCGCGCCAATTTGCCGATGGCTCTTTCTTGAGCGAGAAAAATTTCAGCCTAAACTCTTCTGGCGATAATTTGTACCGTTTTAAAAGAATACTTTTTATGTAATCATAGTCATGCAATTCAGGTTCACTCTCCCTGGTTATTATATTAATCACATCTAACGGCATTAGGTTAATTATATAGCTGACCCACTCTTTTTTATCAATGCCCGTTTGCGCCATTTGCCTTTCATACATAGCCAAGTATAAACTAATATCATTCGTACTATCATATTTTGTTAATAATCTAAGCAATTCATATTGCTTACCTGGATTTGTCCTTGTGTTCACATCGATGTGTTGCCTTGAATTTTCTTGCAGTCGCATTTTCTTAATTTCAAATTCTCTTTCGCGATATTTTTCTTCCAATTCTATTTTCCATTTTTCTTTCTTCCATCTCCATCTCCATTTTCAGTTTCTTTTCTTCGATCTCTGCTCGTAACTTCTTTTCTTCAAGTTCCGATTCCGCTTGTGCTTTTCTAGTTCCCACAATTACTTCTAGGCGGTCCTTTATAAAATCTTCATCGTAATCTTCCCAGTTTTTAATTAGCTTTATTAGGATATGGATTGTCGGTTTTTCTGGTGGTTGAATTCCGCATTCCTCGCAGAGATCTATTAGATCAATTCTTTTAGCTTTATTTAAGGATACCATGTTTTTCAAAGTTGTATTTGGATAAATATGACTACGGTTTTTACACACTTGCCTTGTTCATTCACAATCCCTTTTTTGACACTGGCGATTGACAACAATTTCTCTTCGATTAATATTTTACAATTTATTCCACTAATAGTCGCTTAAAATCCCGTCATCGAGCCCCCAAATTTGTAGAAGTTATTGTTTGCAAAATGTTAATATATAGATAATTTGAATAAGTAGACGTTTGAATCACAACACATACACTTTAATTCAATTCTATAAGGGTAACTTTACATCACTTCGTTGATACTTTTCTAAATACAGCACCTTTCTCACTTAAAACTTACAACATATTTCTTACGAATAATTTTATTAGGCTTAACAATACCTTCCTTGGCATCTCATAAGCCGATGCTTCATGTACAACATCATTTTATAGACTGATTCTTTTCTAATTTTTGAATATGTCCAAAACTTGATCTCGTGATCATGAATTTTCATTACTCGTGGTTTAAAATTATGGATAATAAAAATACCAGAGGATCAGTTAATTTGTTGATCATGCACGTCATGAAGAAAATAAAGTATGTTTAAATTCAAATCCTACATATATATGGATATATATATATATATCAATTTTGAACGGAGGGTGGTTTCGGGGTCTGGGGGTCATGATCGATGAAAATATACTAAAATGTTTTGAAATCGGTTTCCTCCGTTTTCTTCCGGCTGCAATAGGTAGCTTTTTGTAATGAAAGCTACCTAAAACCACCTTGCGTCACTAATAAACAGTACTTTTTTGGTCATTTACATGTAATTAATTGTTGCCCTAAACCATCTTATCATGTTCTACCCATCGTGTGAAAGAATAAAAGCTCTCTTGCAAGTATTTTCGAGTCTTTTTTTCTGTATTGTGCATTGAAACACATGTTACTCTCAATTTTATGCCCATGCATGGCTGTCTCGCAATGTTTTCATCACTTTTAGGTAGTTTTCATTACAAAAAGCTACCTATTGCAGCCGTTCGGAGGAAAGCGATTTCAAAAAATTTTGGTATATTTTCATCGATCATGACCCCCAGACCCCGAAACCACCCTCCGTTCAAAATTGACATATATATATTACATCATTTCAAAATGCTAAAACACCATAACTTCAAAATTGATGTAATATGTTTTATTGCATTAGATATGTGCTGCTGTAGCGCCATTCATGCAGTAATTTATCATTAATTTTGAAATAAAATAATATATATATATATATATATATATATATATATATATATAATACCAAAAAACACACACTACACATCCAATCCCAAAACTACAGAACTACAGAGAAAATTAACAAATTAACAAATTAACCATGGAAAAAACTTACAAACAAAACTAAGAACGAAAAGAAAACATCCAATGGAGACAGATTGCAAGGCTAAAGACTTGCATGCTGGGTTTTACCGGTAATTACTCATGAAACTTCCCCCATATCTGTCGAGACCATACTGGCCAAAGAAAACTTTAAAACTGGCCAAAGCAGTAACCGAATTCGAAAAGAACACTTTAAAACTGTCCATCCGAAGCAGCAACCCAATTCAAAAAGAACGACACACCCAGACAGAGCTCCTTATAAAGCCTACGATTATTTGGCGATGTTTTTAATCGCCAAAAGTAAAACATCGCGGTAATCTTTATCCTTGACGAAATTGTTTGTCAAACTATTTAACAAACGAATAGGAAAATTCTGATCCATTGCATCTTGATAGAGATTTATAATGTCATTTATTATACTATTATGGTTAGAATTTAACTTTGCTATCCTTATTAAACTATTGATAATGATATTTCTAAAAATGGAAATATGTACATTGGAATTAAAATTTAATATCTTAATAGTTTCAAAGTTGTAATCCTTTCTCTTATCATAAATGCTAGTCCGTAATCCACCCCTCTCAATGTCGATAGTGAGATCCAAATAATTTACATGCTTTTCGTCATATGAAGTTTTTTTTAATGTCAAACCTTGGGGATAGTAGTCTAAATTTAAATCGCTATTGGAATCGTTAATCCTTGCCAACAATACATCATCAATATATCTGAAACTTAAAAAATCCTTAACTGTTGTCTCTTTAACCTCGTATAAAAATAAATAAATATCTGCAAGTACCGAACTGCAGCTACCCCCCATAGGTATACCCCTTATCTGCTGAAACACATGCTTACCATCGAATAAATAATTTTCATTAACTACGAAATTAAATAAATTTGTCAAATGATCTAAATTTTTACCCAAAATATTGAACCTCTTAAAAAATTCAAATATTTTATTTTTGAGATCATTTAAATCAATACTGTTATATAAATCTTCAAAATCATAAACATATAGACCTTTAATATTACTCAGACCTTTCAGTCTATTAAGTAACTCAAAACTATTTTTTATAATACATGTGTCATTTTGTTTTAATGCCGCTTCAAATAAACTCTGCAAAATATCCAAAAACTTTTTATTAGCTACTTCCAAATAATTGCCAAAACCACATGTAATTGTACGAAAGGCAATGGGGTCCTTATGAAATTTAGGAATCAAAACCATATAAGGCAATTCCTTACTACGTTGTGTGTATTTTAACCTTTTATAAAAAGCATCAATTCTACTTTCTGTCTCTTTAACACTGGTATTTAACAACCTATAATTATGTGTATTGTTATAACAATGTCTTAATTGATTACAGTATAGCTCTTTACAAATAATAG
Organism: Maratus speciosus; assembly: GCA_963932465.1. NCBI lineage: Eukaryota > Metazoa > Arthropoda > Arachnida > Araneae > Salticidae > Maratus > Maratus speciosus. The sequence goes on from OZ010786.1 coordinate 45,791,820, forward strand.
CAAAATTTGTATTTGCCTTATCAATATATGTTATAACGAAATTACTCTGTAAATCCTTAATAGAATCTTTTAATACTTTATATTCTTCCAACGAAATCCCCCCTGTTTTACCACAGTAAATTGAACTCAAATCCTTTAATATATTGTGTTTCCATTCCAGAAAAGTTGTTTCTGGTAAGCAAAATTTGTTCATTAGTTTATGTATAAACATATCCACGTTGATTTTTAATCGTTTTTTTATAAAATCCTTAGTGTTTAATCTTTTTAAACGAAATTTTGTACCAAACCGCATATAATCTCTCAATGTTCTGTCCTTGACAATGTCTAAATTACCGGTCAATACATGACCGTGATCCACATCGACATAATCACGATAAACCGGATCATGACAATGACATAAATTATTATCGTTGTTTCTACCAATTTCTTTTGAAAAATTATTATAGTTAAAAACCATACGACCTAAAGGTTTATCGTATCTATAAACCTTGACAATCTCCATGTTCTTATCTGGAAGCAAATCATTGTATTTATTTAATACCTTGCCCATATTTTGTTAAAATAAATAAAAAGGCAGACATAAAGACGTGGATCGAAGTGAGTATATTTGATATTAACAAGAACAATTACACAAACATACTGAAAGAAAACAGAAAATTTACAGGTATTTATAGATTTTGCAAGGCCCAAGTCGGGGAATTGGCGGCCGTGAAAGAAAGCTACATTAAACAACCAATCACAAGAAACATAGTTGTACAAAAAGAAATTAATAAGAATTTAATGTAATGCTATGATTATTTTCAACAGCCGCCCATAATCTAGCATTACATCAGAAAACAAAGAAATTTCTTGAAAACAATCATTAATAATAATATGACACAATTTAAACATTACTTGTACAAACAACAAAGAAATAATAGTTCATAAAATTTAACTTTAGGTAATGCCTTTGTAAATAAATCAGCAATTTGCATATTCGTAGGAACATATTCAATTTTGATGTTATTTTCTTTTATAATATTGCGAACAAATTTCAATTTAATATCAATGTGTTTCATTCTACCATAATTACTCTCATTACTGATACATTTTATACATGATTGATTATCCTCAAAAATTACTAAATCCTTAATATTTACAATTTCACTAGCAATATTTTTAAACCATAACAAGTCTTGCAAACTTTTAGTTAAAGCAATGACTTCAGCTTCAGTTGACGATAAAGCAACTGATTTTTGTTTATTACAACACCACAGAACAGGCATGTTACAAAACATTAAAATATAACCTGTTACTGATTTGCGGTCATTTGTGTTAGCCCCCCCAATCAGCATCAACATACATGGATAATTTAGGATCAGAATTTTGCTTTTTATACACAAGTTTTAAAGACAATGTTTCTTTTAAATATCTTAAGATTTTCTTAAGTGCTTTCCAAGCAATTTCAGTAGGATTTTCTTGCAATTGACTTAAACAGTTAATAGCATACAAAATATCAGGTCGAGAAATATAAGCTAAATATAATAAACAACCTACAAGTTCACGATATGGGCCATTAAAAGGTTTACCATTTTTGAAATCAGATGGGGTGGACTTAGGAGAAATAGGAATGTCACTGGGTTTACAATCTAGCATATTAAACTTACTTAACAATTTAATTATGTAAGACTCTTGATCCATTATTAAACTATCAGAATTGAATTTCATTTGAATACCTAGAAATTCTGAAACACTTTCCGATTTTGACATGTGAAACTCGTTATGTAACAGGGAAATAACTACATTAGTTTCATTTACATCTGAACCTGCAATTAACATATCATCTACATACAAAGCAATAATTATTTTATGATCATTATTATACCGAATAAAAATACAAGGTTCATTATCACAAGATTTAAAATTTAACTTTGAAATAAATTCATGAAACCTTTCAAACCATTGTCGTGGGGCTTGTTTTAAACCATATAAACTTCTTTTAAGTTTACACTTTCGCCCACTTTTATCATCATAGCCTTGCGGCTGATCCATAAAAACAAGTTCATTTAACTTACCATTCAGGAACGCTGTTTTAACATCTAACACAAATGCATATAAATCTTCATTTAAAATCAAAATAAGAACCAAACGTAAAGCTGGCATACTTATTACAGGGGAAAAGGTTTCACTATAGTCTAGCCCTTCTTTTTGCATAAATCCACGAGCTACGAGTCTCGCCTTATGTCGACCATCTCTTTTGATGGTAAATACCCATTTGCAGGAAATAGGTCGTTTGTCAGGTGGTAATTTTTCAAGATCCCAGACATCGTTGATTTTCATACTTTCAATCTCCGCGTCCATAGCTTCTTTCCACAAGCGTTGTTCACCACTAGGGAGGGATTTGATATCATCAAACGTTAATGTTTCTTGTTGGCAAAGTAATGCTTCGTAAACTTCAGGATCTGGATACCGTACAGGTTGCTTTTTAAATCTTTCAGATTTTCTTGTTTTGTCTTCTTTCTCTTTAGGATCATCTAATTCATCACTCGTATTATCTAGAACATCTGGATCAATTTCATTATCGACTGGTTCTGAATTTTCTAGAATGTATTGTTTCGACTGAACATTTTCCTTTTTCTCTTCATCGAATTTCACATTTCTTGATACAGTTATGCGTTTCGTTTCAGGATCTAGTAATCTATATCCCATTGAAGAATAACCAATGAAGATCATTTGTTTAGACCTATCGTCAAGCTTCTTTCGATGAACGGAAGGAATTAACATGTAAGCACTGCATCCAAAAACACGTATGTGCTTGAAATCGGCTTCTTCTCCATATTTCAGGAAGTACGGAGTATTGTTCTCAATAGTGCTGCTTGGCATTCGGTTTTTCAAGTAAGCTGCTGAAAGGATAGCTTGACCCCAAAAAGTCTTTGGTAAATTTGATTCAGCAATCAAAGCACGTCCTATATTCAGAAGCGACCTATTGCAGCGTTCAGCTACTCCATTCAAAGATTGCGTGTATGGAGGAGCGGGATCGATCACTATACCAAGATCTCTAGTAAAATTCACTAAATCATTAGAAAAATATTCCTTCCCGTTATCACATCTAATTTTCTTCACTGTAGGGTTGGATTTTAAGAACATTTTTAATTCTTCTGAGACTTCACTTTTATGTTTCAGTAAACGTACTTCAGTAAAACGAGAAAAATCATCGATAAGAGTCATAAAATAGCACTCGCCAGAAAAGGTTGTCGGAAAAATAGGTCCACAAATGTCACTATGAATCAAAGTCATTGGCTTGGTTTCTCTTTTTCTTGGTCCTCTTCCCATTGGTGTTGCACTCTGTTTTGCCCGAGCACAAATATCACAAAAAGAATCAGGTACCGGAAGCTTCATATCTTTCAATACTTTGTCACTCGGATGACCAAGTCTGCGATGCCAGATATCACAATGATTTTTCTTTGAAGTAAGAACGGTTTCGTAAACAGGGACAAAGTCACTTACGTATTGTCCATTCAAATCCCGTTCACCGAAGTAAAAACGGTTTCTCCCTTTTTCGATAAATACTTTTTGGTTCTTGAAAATAACTGTATAATTTGCACTTTCAATTTTCCTAACGGAAATGAGTTGCCCGTTTAAGTCTGGAACATAAAGGACATCCTTTAAAGTAATTTCCATTCCATTTGACAGTTTTCCATTAATATTTCCAATACCTTTGATTTCCAAGAAGGATTTTTTTTTTAATTTTTTTTTTTAATTTCCAATTTTCCTGGAAGCATTTCCAGCAACGAAAGAAACAGCTGAAGAGGCAAATTTTTCTTCATTTGAATTTTTAACAGCTTTACAGTTACGTTTTATGTGTCCGAATTTTCCACAAGAATGGCAAGTAATTTTCTTTCTACAATATTTCGTTGTATGCCCTTTAGAGTTGCAAATTTTGCAAAAGAATTCTTTGCGAGTCGACACAAATGCAGTATTATCATGAGCAGCCTTAGTATATACTTTTTCTTTCTTTGAATCCAAAAGAAGTGCTTCAGCATCTAATAATCTTTGTGTCACGAAATCTAATGTCAAAACAGAATTCGGTTGCTTTTCTAAAGCAATCTTAACATTTTCAAATTCCTGAGGCAATGACATCAAAATATAAACAATAGTATCCGTTTCATTAACTTCTGCCCCAGACAGCTTAAGATCCGAAATTAATTTATTTATTTCATCAATGTGATTTATCATAGAAACTGTACGATCTTTCTTAATCGTTGCCAATCTCTTCCGAATTAAAATTTGATTCACTGCACGCTTTGTATCATAAGTGCGTTCTAATTTAATCCATATTTTATGAGCTGTATTTTCATCTTGAAGTGACGCAAGAACATTATCACTTAATAATGATAATAATAAAGCGTAAGCCTTTTTTGCTTTCACGACATCGGCGGCATTGTCTAGAGCTGCTTCATTTTCCAGGAATTTTTCCAATTCTTTAGCAGCAAAAATTGCCATTACTCTTCGTTTCTATACCGAAAAAACTTTTCCATCACCTTCAAAAAGAGGGACACCGTAAACATCTTTTGAAGAATCCATTCTGCTCGATAAAATATATAAAAAGTAAAATAAAATCTTTTTCACTCAAAATCCCAGCAGAAATGAAAAACAGAAAGATAACGGCGTCAGTATGTCTCGCAGCTCATTTCAACACTTGTTAGAACCAACGCTCTGCTGTTAAAATAAATAAAAAGGCAGACATAAAGACGTGGATCGAAGTGAGTATATTTGATATTAACAAGAACAATTACACAAACATACTGAAAGAAAACAGAAAATTTACAGGTATTTATAGATTTTGCAAGGCCCAAGTCGGGGAATTGGCGGCCGTGAAAGAAAGCTACATTAAACAACCAATCACAAGAAACATAGTTGTACAAAAAGAAATTAATAAGAATTTAATGTAATGCTATGATTATTTTCAACATATTTATACCACGTTTTTTAATTTCTATGTAATCCATTACAAAATACATTCTATTAACTAATTTGTTGTTGTTGTTGTTACTACTGCCCAGATTTTCCTTCAAATGTTGTGAACAAATTCTATACCTCAAAATGTCCAAAGCCAAATCTATATTATAGTTACTCTTATGTGAATACAATAAGTTTAACAAATCACCTATAAAACGTTTTTTCACGTTAAATATAATAAATTTTATGATTCTTACTATTCCAACGAAATCACTCTTAAGAATTGAACTTTTAATATCATTGATATTGTCATATTCCTTTGCTATTAACTTGTGGTCCATCTCCTTATTGAATTTATAATTCATGGGATGTTCAATACGTTCGTATATTGAAACTTCTAATAAACTGTTTCTTAATTTTTTCATAACGTTAGTTCCATTGAACATAACATTTAACCCATATGGGTAAACTGTACCACATTTAATCATCATGTCACTTTCACATATCAATCTTTCTTTTTTGTTAGGGACTATCTTTAAAATCGTTAATTCCATGTTTTCAATACCATGCCTGTTGAAATGTCTAATTTCAATCTCTTGTTCTTCTTTATTAGTTTTGCAATGTCTGATATCAGACTTATGGTTACTGAATCGCTTATTAATCGGGTCAGAAGTTTGACCAATATAAGACATTCCACATATCTTGCAGCTAAGTTTATAAACACTGTTGTAAACCTTACATACTTTTAAATACCTAATGTCCTCGATAGTGTTATACTCTGAGCCCACGCTCGGGCATACTTTACAACGTTTATCACTACATTTTCTTAATTTGAGATTATTGAAAATCATCTCCCTTTTTAAGTTTGAATTATAGAACGTTCTAGTTTTATATTTTACATCATTATCTCTACCTACACCACCATCATAATTCTCATTAATTAAATGACTATTATAAATATATCTGGTATTATACCTGATCGATTTCCTTATCCGTACACCATCAACTTCCCCTCTTTCCAAAAAAATATCAAACTCACAATTTTTTCCATAATTTTGTCCACAATTTTTATAATTTTTAAACATTTTTTTATTTTTCTCAAAAACTAAACCTTGCATACTCTTTTTGAAAAAGCTATCATCAACTCATTTATTCCCGTAGCCAACCAAATCCACTTGTAAATCATGGTCACTTTCTAACGATCCGTTCCCTACCATGCTATCAGGAACCGACCGAGCACAATGGTCCTCTAATGAATTCCATTTCTTGCCGGTATATATATATATATATATATCCATATATATACATATATATATATATATATATATGACCTTTGTCACACTGTAACTCTCGTATTTATGAACCGATTTGGATGTAATTCGGTGTGTACATAGTACATACCAATGTCTCGACCGAGTTCGTTGGCCAGCTTCATCCGCCATTTTGTTTAAAAATGGCGGCCATTTAAAAATTTTAAAAAATTTAAAATTTGAAATGTGGTACCAAAAAATTGAAAATGGAAAAATATATTTTTCTTATGTATTTGATCTTTATACAAAGATTCCGGAGCATTTTTTGTTTCTTCTATATCATAATAAATGGATCAGTTATAGCATTTTGAATTTCTAGCGTGGCTGACATTTTGAAACGTCCTGAATTTTGTCATGCGATAAAAGGCGTATTTATGAACTGATTTGGATGTAACTTCGTTTGTACATAGTACATACCAATGTCTCGACCGAGTTCGTTGGCCAGCTTTATCCGTCATCTTGTTTCAAAATTGCGGCCATTTAAAAAAAATTAAAAAAAAATAAAATTTAATATGAGATACCAAAAAATAGGAAAATGAAAAAGATTTTTTTTTAATGTATTTGAGCTTAATACAAAGATTCTGGAACAGTTTTTGTTTTGTCTATATCTAAAAAAAATGGCTGAGTAATAGCATTTTGAATTTCTATTGTGGCTGACATTTTAAAACGACCGTATATTTGTCACGCGATAACAGGCGTATTTATGAACCGATTTGGATGTAACTTGGTCTGTACATAGTACATACCAATGTCTCGACCGAGTTCGTTGGCCAGCTTCATTCGCCATCTTGTTTCAAAAAGGTTGCCATTTAAAAAAAAAATTCAAATGAGGTATTAAAAAATTGGAAAATGAAAAAGATTTTTTTTATGTGTTTGGCCTTGATACAAAGATTCCGGAGCAGTTTTTGTTTCTGAAATTTTTTTCTGTTGTTTATATCTTAAAAAATGGTTGACTTATAGCACTTTGAATTTCTAGCATGGCTAACATTTTGAAACGATCTTGTATTTGTCACGCGATAATACACGTATTCGCCTATTTCGATGGAAGAAGGCATGTGGATAGTATACATCAATATCTCGACCAAGTTCGCTAGCTTCATCAGCCATCTTGTTTCAAAATGGCGGCCATTAATTTAAAAAAAAATTATATAATATACTAAAATGTTTTGAAATCGGTTTCCTCCGTTTTCTTCCGGCTGCAATAGGTAGCTTTTTGTAATGAAAGCTACCTAAAACCACCTTGAGTCACTACTAAACAGTACTTTTTTGGTCATTTACATGTAATTAATTGTTGCCTTAAACCATCTTATCATGTTCTACCCATCGTGTGAAAGAATAAAAGCTCTCTTGCAAGTATTTTCGAGTCTTTTTTTCTGTATTGCGCATTGAAACACATGTTACTCTCAATTTTATGCCCATGCATGGCTGTCTCGCAATGTTTTCATCACTTTTAGGTAGTTTTCATTACAAAAAGCTACCTATTGCAGCCGTTCGGAGGTAAGCGATTTCAAAAAATTTTGGTATATTTTCATCGATCATGACCCCCAGACACCGAAACCACCCTCCGTTCAAAATTGACATATATATGTATATATATATATATATATATATATATATGGATATATATATATATATATTACATCATTTCAAAATGCTAAAACACCATAACTTCAAAATTGATGTAATATGTTTTATTGCATTAGATATGTGCTGCTGTAGCGCCATTCACGCAGTAATTTATCATTAATTTTGAAATAAAATAATATATATATATATATATATATATATATATATATATCCATATATATACATATATATATATGACCTTTGTCACACTGTAACTCTCGTATTTATGAACCGATTTGGATGTAATTCGGTGTGTACATAGTACATACCAATGTCTCGACCGAGTTCGTTGGCCAGCTTCATCCGCCATTTTGTTTAAAAATGGCGGCCATTTAAAAATTTAAAAAAATTTAAAATTTGAAATGTGGTACCAAAAAATTGAAAATGGAAATATATATTTTTCTTATGTACTTGACCTTTATACAAAGATTCCGGAGCATTTTTTGTTTCTTCTATATCATAATAAATGGATGAGTTATAGCATTTTGAATTTCTAGCGTGGCTGACATTTTGAAACGTCCTGAATTTTGTCATGCGATAAAAGGCGTATTTATGAACTGATTTGGATGTAACTTCGTTTGTACATAGTACATACCAATGTCTCGTCCGAGTTCGTTGGCCAGCTTTATCCGTCATTTTGTTTAAAAATGGCGGCCATTTAAATTTTTAAGAAACACTTAAATTTGAAATGTGGTACCAAAAAATTGGAAATTTAAAAAATATTTTTTCCTTATGTGTTTGACCTAGATAAAAAGATTCGGGAGCAGCTTTTGTTTCGTCTATACCTTAAAAAATGGCTGAGTTATAGCATTTTGAATTTCTAGCGTGGCTCACATTTTGAAATGTCTTGATTTTTGTCACGTGATAATGGGCGTATTTATGAACCGATTTGGATGTACCTTGGTGTGAACATAGTACATACAAATATCTCGACCGGGTTCGTTGTACAGCTTCATCCGCCATCTTGTTTCAAAATGGCGGCCATTTAAAAAAATAAAAAAAAAATAAAATTTAATATGAGATACCAAGAAATAGGAAAATGAAAAAGATTTTTTTTTAATGTATTTGTCCTTAATAAAAAGATTCTGGAACAGTTTTTGTTTTGTCTATATCTAAAAAAATGGCTGAGTAATAGCATTTTGAATTTCTATTGTGGCTGACATTTTAAAACGACCTGATATTTGTCACGCGATAACAGGCGTATTTATGAACCGATTTGGATGTAACTTGGTCTGTACATAGTACATACCAATGTCTCGACCTAGTTCGTTGGCCAGCTTCTTTCGCCATCTTGTTTCAAAAAGGTTGCCATTTAAAAAAAAAATTCAAATGAGGTATTAAAAAATTGGAAAATGAAAAAGATTTTTTTTATGTGTTTGGCCTTGATACAAAGATTCCGGAGCAGTTTTTGTTTCTGAAAATTTTTTCTTTTGTTTATATCTTAAAAAATAGTTGAATTATAGCACTTTGAATTTCTAGCATGGCTAACATTTTGAAACGATCTTGTATTTGTCACGCGATAATACACGTATTCACCTATTTCGATGGAAGAAGGCATGTGGATAGTATACATCAATATCTCGACCAAGTTCGCTAGCTTCATCAGCCATCTTGTTTCAAAATGGCGGCCAGTAATTTAAAAAAAAATTATATTTAAAGTGAGGTGAAAAAAAAATTAGAAATTGAAAAAGGTTTCTTTCTTAAGTATTTGACCTTGATATAAGGATTCAGGAGCATTTTTTGTTTGTCTTTATCTTAGAAAATGGCTCAGATATAGCAATTTCAATATCTAATGTGGGTGACATTTTAAAAAATCAATCAATTATATATCAATCGATTCCGATGTGAGTGAGCAAGTGCACAGCAATTACTAAGGTCTGGACCAAGTTCACTGGTTAGCCTCATCCACCTTGTTGTCTTAAAATGGCAGGCACTTTAAGAAATCGCCGAATTTGGCAGCCAAATATAAGTTACTTTAAATAAAAGCAGCTTGGATAAAGCTGACTAATTTCGCAAAATTCTCATTCATAATGATTTAGTATCTATATTATAAAGGACAAACAGATCTGTGCATAACGCATACATCATTCTGCGAATGGCAACACTTTGAAATTTGAAATAAAATTTTGGTTTTGCAATTTTCTCAACTGAAATTTTTAAACTTCTAAACATCGCAGATTTTAAATTTTTACACCGTTGTATAAGGAAAAAAAAATGCTCTTTTAAATGCAATTTGTTTGAAAGCTGTATCTCAATTTAATTTTGAGATATTAATTTTTTTTGTGTTTAATACATTTTTTGTAATTGTGGCAACTGAAGAACTCCATTTCTGTTTAAAGTCGTGGATGATTGAAAGTAAAGGGAAAATAATCACGGAGGAAAGAAAATATTATATTTCTGTACCTTTTTGTTGTCATTTTCTCATAAAAACAGAAAAAAAAATGAAATTAAAATACGTGATATATCAGCGATTTTTTAAATTCCTAAATATCGCATATTTTAAATTTTTAAACCGTCAAATGGAGAAAAAAATCTACTTTCAAATGCAATTTGTTTGAAAATTGTATCTTAATTGACTGGGTTATTATGGTTTTTAAAATAACTAGCCGCCCGTGGCGACCAGTTTGGTCTCCCTTAAATGTATGCTAGGCATTGAATCATGTTACTTTTATTGATAATTTAATTTACTTGCTCAATCCTTCGCCAAATTGGAAGATTCTGATAGAGAAATCGAGAACTCCCTCCTTTTATGTTAATCGGGAACAGGTGATAAATCGCAAAACATTGTACCCGTCGCATTTTTTCCCCATATTTCGTTAATTCAGATTAAAATATAATCAATTTTCACTCATTTTATTTAGAATGGATAACTTTAATTTAAAAAAGAAACCTTTAAAATTCATGACTTAAAAAATTCTTTAAAAAAAAAAGAATAAACAATACCATAAACCATTTCATTTCAACATCAAAGCCTTGTTTTAATTTACCCCTTGAAAAATAAAAAATGCTGCTGGCGAGTTAATAAAAATGCTATTGGCGAGAATTGCGCCCAGCTAACATAAAAGTACGAACTCTTTGCTATCACGGCAACTTTTATGTAGTTTTATTTGAAAGAAATATTTTGATTAAATCGGTTGGCAGAAAAAAATTTCTTTTCTCGCCATGGATCTTTTCTTTATTTCGCCAAGTACCTATACTGGAAAATTACCTTCATTTATTTATTTATTTATTGTATTTTGAATTAGATGAATAAAAGACGGCACAGGTGTCATATACGTACTACGTTGGCGCGACTTATTTCTGACGCCAATGTCATATACGCACCGGGTACTTAACTGGCGCCAAAGTGTCCTTATTTTGCTTGATATGGTAACCCGGATGTTGTTGTTTATTTATTAATAAATAGTTTATTTACTTTCATTTTATTTATTTTAATTATATAAATTGTTTTGTTCTTTATTTATTAATTAAACTTTTTAATTATTTATTGTTATTCCATTTTTAAAAATATTACACAATAACCAATGAGATGCGCGTTATTCGGGCGTTGCCATTAAACAATTAACAAATAATTGCGATTTCTGTGCCACGTACGATAGCGTAATATACAGGGTGCAATATGTTATCTATCGCCGACCTTTAATTTCTCAACCGTTGATCGTAGACATATAGTTCCAATTACAAAAACGTTTCAAATGAGGTAAATATTGATGTTGTGGCATTATTTAAAGTCAAAAATCAATTTAATAAAAATTACGAAAACTAATTTTTTATACGGTCCCCCAGTCCCTATAGTTATATTTAGTAAAATTTTATACATATCTAACAGATATAACACAAAAAGTTCGACATCTGTACTACAAAAATTGACCCAGTTATTGAATTTCAAAGTTTGCGATTTTTGCACATGATTTTGTCTTTCATTGAGGGATCAGTTAAAAGATGAATTAAAGTAATTCGAGATCAAACTCAGGTTGCAATGTCCTTTTTACGGCGAAGCCACTTTTAGCCGGTATCGTCGGTACTTTTGAATGTTGTTCGACCCATAAATGTCAGCTCAAATTTTTAGATGAAATAACCCTATTTGGTGATTCTCCGATTTGGTGATACCGGCTAAAGGTGCTTTCGCCGTAAAAAGGACATTGCGCTCTGATTTTATCTCGAATTACTTTAATTCATCTTTTAACTGATCCCTTAATGATAGACAAAATCGTGTGCAAAAATCTCAAACTTTGAAATTTAATAACTGGGTCAATTTTTGTAATACAGATGTCAAACTTTCTGTGTTATATCTGTTATGATATGAGTAAACTTTTACTAAATATAACTATAGGGACTGGGGGACCGTATAAAAAGTTAGTTTTCGTAATTTTTATAAAATTTATTTTTTACTTTAAATGATGCCACAACATGAATATTTAGCTCATTTGAAATGTTTTTGTAATTGGAACTATATGTCTACGACCAACGGTTGAGAAATTAAAGGTCGGCGATAGATAACATATTGCACCCTGTATATATTAATTTTCAAGCATAAATTATTTTTAAATTTGACTCTATCACGTGTAGCTCGATTACGAAAGGTTAATCCGCTTGCCTATTAAAAAAATGTAAAAAAAATTCAGCAGTTGTTTTCGTGTAATCATCCATAACAAAATTAAAATTTCCTCTATAGAAAAATAAATAAAATAATGTAAATAAGAAATTAATTTAACAGACATGCGATTGAACCACGCGCTTAAAGCACCGAAATGATCGGAATGACTGACGTAGGTTGAAAAATCTTGAGTTAATAACTCCTGGCATGCGGTGACATGTGAAAGTATCGCTTTTAATAAATTTCAAAACTTTATTTGATTGCATAATTGATATTGTTCATATAAAAAATCTTTTTGATGTTAGTGGGCAATCTAAAACACATATTACATGTAAAAAAATAATTAGAGTTAAAAAAAATGGTTTTCACCTATATTCTGTAACTCGAGGAGCTCGGGTTCGATCCCCTAGTTGATAAAAATTAGTATTGAATCTCCTATATTCGGTTTCCACTAAATTCAGCTTCGTGTGTTTGAATAATATAAGTTGGCTTTTTTAAAATAAGGAATATGAAAGCTACCTCTTCCTCCCGGCACTGGCCGGAAGGGCTTTTTTGCTTGCCCCCTTCATTTTTAGAGCAGTGTAGTTTAAAATGTATTAGAATAACTAAGAATCATATAAGAATCGGATTTACAAATTAGTTCAGGCCGTTTTTAAAAGATGGCGCCGACTGCTCTCTATGTATTATAGCGAAAGCTGATTTCGTAGGTTTTGGAGAGGTTAAAGATTTGTCAATAATATTCATTTCAAATAGCTTTGCGTTTCATACAAGAACCTCGTTTTTTACTCTGTTTAATATATCAAATTTTCTGTTAAATAAGCAGCATTTGCGGGAGGTTTTAGTTTTCCGTTTTAATTGGAAGAAAAGTTCAGCTGAAAACCATCGATGCCTGTAGAGGTTTCTGGTGACGCTGTTCCAAACGATAAATTATGTAGGTAATGGTATCGACGTTTCAAGAATGGTGATTTCAGCGTTGAAGTCAAGCCTCTCTCTGGGCAATCAAAAATATTTGAAGCTAAAGATTTAGAGGCATTACTGGATGAAGGTCCGAGTCAGATGCAAGAGGACCTTTCAGAATCATTGAGGGTGAGTCATCAAACCTATTCCGTACGATTGAAATCTATGGGAATGGTTCGAAAGTAAACAAATTGGGTGCATTATGAACTGATACAGAGACGATTTTTCATTTTATTAGATAAAAAATATTTGAAAACGCTCAAGCGGGATGTTTTACTGCATCCGCCGACATTTTAGAGTTAATTTCATATGTCTTTATTCATTCTCTTCCCCCCCCCTCTCACTACTGTAAGTTTCGCTTTTACTTTTTAAAGTTCTTTTCAAATGCAGACATCATTTATCTCGGTTCCTTTTTCTGTCTTTCAAATTCACATGATAGAAAAAGATCTTAACCGCAGCTATTTTCCATTGAAATAAAGTAAAAGAATAAAATACAAATGAATGTCTTTTCGCTTTGCAGCCGACGATATCTAATGCATATTTTCCCAGCCTCTGGGCTTGCATTAGTATTCAATTCTCACCGTTCTGTTTGTCGTATAAAAGCCATATGCCCCTTGCTGACTAACTCAGCTGTCGTTAAAATCTATAACGAGCATGTAATATCACGTGTTAGCTATTTCTTTGGTCACTTTCCCTTACCGCAGGAATGTTAAGATACGTGTAACCATATATAGCTCGCCATGGCGTAAGTTTGAGTTCTATGTAATACTTCGGGATGCTTCTGATTCCTTTGTCCACGCCACCAATATTCATCGCCAATACAGTACATATGTTTCTATTCATCTCGCCAATGAGTGAGTGATTGTAATGAATATTTTACCACTACTCCCTCTGATCTTGAATGTGAGAGACCTCAGCTCGCTGCCCTTCGGGGTCGCCCACGTCGGGCGGTCTTGTGTTTGACTTCTCCCGTCCCACTGTACTCTCATGGCCCTCCTTTTAAAAAGTTTCATAATAAAGAAGTAAGTCCTCGAAATCTTCGTGTTGGAGTTTTTTTTTTCATTCATTCATGAATCTGGGAATTTCTCTAATATCTCCTCTACATAAAATTGGTGCCGTGACCAGGATTTTTTCTCCAACAGTAGTAAAAAAAAATACGGGGAGAAGTTTCGTTCCGTACCATCCTTTACCAGCGACGCGAAAGGATGTCCATAGACCTTTTTTTTCCCACGGGAGTTCCGGCTGCCTCTTCCTACTCTGGGTTCGCTCGCCGATGTCAACTTCTGGGGATTTCCCTTGCCTACTCTCGCTACCCCAACGGATTTGGAGAGTGCCTCTTTCTTCCGGACTTTACACTGGCCTAACGAGAAGCAAGATTTAGACTGCGGTGCTCCAACGGGGTCATCGAACGATGTCGTCTCCTGCAGCGGTTCTTCTTTTTTTCCTACAAAGTATGACACCGGCATCACTTATTCCCCTGCGTGAAGTTGTGTCTTCATACTCCTACTCATTACTATCGGAAAAATCTGTCAGTACTCCACTCCAAAACAAAAATCACGACAGTTTCTGTTTTTTGTGCACGATATTCAACCTTCAAACAAACATGTTCGTGCTACCAGTGTGTGTGCGAAAGGTTTTGTGAAAAGAAAAAGTGCCTTCAGTTTAACTGAAGGCACGGAAACATACTACAAGTCCTTGTTGTATGTTTCCGTTTGATCTACAGCGTAAGTAATGTATGATCCTCAGTTATACAAAAAGTCGGATCAAATTCTATATAAAACATCAGCTAGTTGTTTCTAAGATTCATCTGCTACACCTGTGTTTTTTTTAAATTGTGTTCAACTTCAAAGATGCAAGACCATGGTTTGTGAAATGTGTTTCATTTAAAAAAAAAGGCTGTGCAGTGATCAAAATATTTTTCTTCCCAGTGTTTACGCGGTTTGTGTTTCATGTGGTACGGTGCACCGATCCAATTCTTAAAAAAATATATATTATCCTGTGAACTAGTGCTATTTAAAGTATATCATAACAAATCTACATTTGCGTCATTACTGATGAGTTTTCTTTCAAGATATGTCTTCAAAAATTTATTAGGTGCTCTTGCAAAGAAAACATGCAATAGCAATTAGTCATAAAAGAATAATGGAAGTATGAAAACAGAACATTAATTATATTTACTCGTTTTCAAAATTTGCCCATTTCAGTTCGTTACTGAAATCATTTTAATTTTAATTAAAAAAATAGAAGGCGTTGTTTTTTTCATATCGCTCTATTTTCATGCTTAAAATGATGCATAAAATCAGGCTTGAAATGCTCTCTACAAAATAAGTGGCATATCTACTTGATCGAATTCAATGAAAACACTTGTGTCACAATACTTTTCTACAAAAAAGAAAGAAACACAGTTTGCATGTAAGTATGAACAGGGAATGTTTTATATTAAATTATTTACTGTAAATTGTTTTAGTTTTTTTTTTATTTTCTTTCTTTTCAATTTCAGTAAATTATCAGTTTCTTTTCATGTTAATTTTTGTTCCCTATTCATACTTATACTTTCACAACAATTGCAATGTCATAAATTTATTTTGTGTCAGCTTGAATGGAGAAATTACTTCTAAGCAAATTATAAAATATAATTAATAGTCATAGCATTTTGTTTCGTTTCTCTCCTTTCAGGCTGTTTTTGTTTCTAAAAAAAAAATAATAATAATCATAAGTGAATAGGCTACTTGAAATGATATTTTTATTATACTTTTATTAATATTTCAGTTATTATAATTTTGTGTTTAAATTAAGACAGTATTCTCATTTTTTTCTCATGAAATTGCTTATGCATGCTGTGTTGTGCTCTGTTTTTTTTTCTTAAGGTATTTTTCTTTAGGCATTTAAAAATCTATTATTTAACGCTTTAACCCCACTGGCATATTTTGAAGGTATACTTATTTTACCGTTAGGCAACAAAAAAAATTCTCTGCTCCAAGTTTTGCAGTATTTGATATTTTTATATAAATATGTGCATATTTCGCTCACAACGTTTGCACATTTTCACTTGTGTGTGACATTTGCACAATTATTCTCAGAATATGTTGCTCGACTCTGACCTTGTTTGTTTTTTTTTTGTTTGTATTTTAAACCAGAATTACAATTTAGTTACCTATTTTTTTTAAATTTTATTGAATTTCGGACACTTTAATCCAACTGGATGTAGTCAGAAATTTAACTTTCAAAAATCTTGTGATTGATACACTCATATTTTTACACTTCCACACCCCCCCCCCTTCCATTTTTTCCTTTGATGTATAATTTATTTATGCAACTTATAGTGTTTTATTCTATGTGCATGCATTTCATTTCTGATAACTAGAGTTTGCAGACTTACACCTTTTTGAAATACTAGTATTATTTATTTTGCATTATTTGTGTTGCTCTCTCAAAAAAAAAAAAAAAGAATTCCTTCTTTTTTTCCATTTTGGCTGTTCAAAAAAAAGTAAACAACAGAAATTAAATAAACACGAGATAAAAAAAAGGGTTTTGGAGATAACAGACACTCCACCAGTCTATTTTTAAAATATGGCAGCTAATGATGAAAATTCTCTTAGTGATTTAAAGCACCCCATTTCTGTGTCTCCATGGGTAGATTATTTCGAGGAGATATTATTAAGGTATTTGGATTCCATTAATATGGAAGCCACATCTATTCAAAATTCACTTAAAACCGAAAATGCTGCATCCTTGTCTGAAAATATTATGGATTTCTTTCAGATCATTAAATTCAATGTTCATGTGCTTAAACTAAACTTTAATGTTCTAAAGGATGATTATTCCAAATTAAAACAGGATAAAGATAATTTATTTCTTGTAAATCAGAATCTTGTAGAGAGATTACATGAAATCACAGGCCAACAGAAATGTAAGGCAAAGCGTACTAAATGTAGTAAGACTATGGGTGATCAGGTGGTAGATGTCAACAACAAACTCCCTCCATCTGCCCTACATAAATCAACTCAAACTGTCCCCTCTTATATGTGTAAACAAGAAAAGTTACCACAACTGGAAAATGATAAAAAAGACACATATCTTAGCTCCGACCTGCACACTCAAGGTAAGCACAATGAAAAATTTACAGATATTAGCGATTCCTATCTAAAGTCCTTATCCCCTGCTAAACTTAATGTAACTAAACCTATTCGTGTCATTATTTTTAACCTCCCTGAAAATTTAAATATTCCTGATATCTTGTTTGGTATTTCAGATTTAATCCATATACCTGAACCTGATTTACACTTTGTTAAAAAGTACAAACTCCTACATATTAAGTCCTTTAATTGGATCTTTGAGCTTGCACCACAGGATGCTAGGCAATTATTATTGCATAGAGAAATTATGATACAATCAAAACTGTACCCTGTTAAACGATATATAAATGTTAGACGTTGTTTTAAGTGTCAAGTATACAATGATCATCTTGCAATTTCGTGTTATAATGACATTAGATGCTCTGTGTGTGCCTCGCCACACATTGACCCTCAGTGTAGAAATCCCCCAAAATGCATTAATTGCATTAGAAATAACGATAGCAATAACACCAACTTTGACATTTTCCACAGTGCTTTTGCACCTTATTGTCCATCATTAAAAAAATTCATCAAGCAAATGCGAGAAAAAGTATACAACTGCAATACATTCCCATAAACATCTCATACAGCTTTTTTTTTAGGAAACAAAGAAAACAAAACAATGTAACATACATTTTACATTTTTCGTTTTTATTTAACACACATTACTGTGAAGGAGTTACTATCAACAGAATTCCTTTTAAAGTTTTTATTTATTTTCTTATACATTTACATACATATGTCACTTTTCGACAGCATTACTCATACTGATTTGAAGTTTGAAGTTAGCTTATTTTTTTTTTCAAGATTTTTTTTATAAACACAAGTGTACTGTGAGTTACTTTTTCATTTGATTATTTAGCCGGCAAATAGTTAAATGAATCTCGAAATGAAACATTAGTGAAAATTTTTCTGATGCGGGTCATCAGACATTGGGATTTTCACATTTGATCTAGATGTTACTGAAAGAGTACACATTCATTCAATTTTAAACATTCATCATTACACTAGTTACATTTTTTTAGATTTATTTTTTAGAGATTTGGATATAATTTCACTTGTTAAGTTTATTTAGTTACATTTCATCACACAAGTAGCATTTCCTGGTTACATTTTATCCTTTTCACTTTTCTTTACTTAAAGGCACAGTTGTTTTTTTTTGTTTGTTTGTTTTAACTGTAGACGAAGCATTTTTGTACTTGTGATACAGTGCTCTTGGTTCCATATGTACACACTGAGTTTGTGTTCATAGTTCATACAACTGAGTTCATAGGTTACACAACTGAGTTCATAGTTCACTGAGCTCATAGTTCATTGAGTTCATAGAAAAAACACGTTACACGAGTTCATAGTTCATTGAGTTCATAGAAAAGAACACTTTACACGAGTTCATAGCATTGTCAATTCTTTGTGTACTTCAGGGACCAATTGCACTATCATTTTTTCTTTCATGACAATACTTAGTTCATAGAATTTTTTCTTACACATATTAGTTCATAGTTTGTTTTCTTTATTGTGATTTGTTTTGCAGATGTTCATACCAATGTTTGTTTTGGTAGACACTTTAGTTCATTGGAATTTTTTTTGTTAGACACATGAGTTCAGAGTATGTTTCATTTTTTTTGCACACATTTGAGTTCATCGTATTACTTTTACACTTTAAGTCAGTGAAATACTTGCTCATACTTTGTTCATTGAGGTACTTAGACTGCTGTGTTCACAAACATACATCTAAGTCGTTGAAAGTTTTCTTTTCTTTCACTGACATACACTGTTTTAGTTCATAGTGAAATACTTTTTCTTTGATTCGTTCATTGAAATACACATTTTTCTTTGGTTCATAGAGATACACTTACAATTTAGTTCATTGATATTCCAACTTAGTTCATTGTTATTACAATTGAGTTCATTGATATTTTGTTTGGTAAAAAAAAAACACACATTATACACAATTGAAAATATTTTGTTTCTAGGTTTCAACGTTACACATTAGGATATTTTTTTTTTTGTTTTCATTATACCAGGAACTACTTTTGACCTCACATGATATGCACAAATTAAACATTTTTTAAAAAGTTAAGTTTTAACAGATTCTTAATTTTTTCCTTTATTATTATATTTCTTTTATGCCATGACATTTCATGTCACCATCACTTTGTTTCACAACAAAGAATGCCCAGTTTACAGGATGCTACCCCTTCACATGCATTTTCTTTAAATTTCAAACTTATGATGTTTTTATTGTTTTCATCACACTTGTTTTGGTTTTCTACATGGACATAATTACACGTTTTCTTTTAAATTTGGAGATTAAATAAAATCTCTGGTTAAGCTTCACTTAGACAATAAACACGTCTAAGATATTATGTCGTTCTTGTAATAACATAACTTCACAATAACAAAAAAAATTTTTGTTTACTGCATTAGTAACCTAGTGCAGTTACACTAAATATTTCAAACATTATCTGAGGTTATACAATACACATACAGTTCATATCCTGATCGATACATTGCAAGGAATACAAAGTTAGAATTTACTTTAAAAAAATTGTGGTTGTTATACTTACCCGATCATGTCACCAGTCTCTCCACACACTCGGATTGTCCTTTTACCTTTGATATGTGAGATATTTATCTCAGTTTTTTTTATTATTTTTAATTTATAACCTCTGAAGTTTTGTTCCCGTTCAAAATTTTTGCCCTAAGGGTCCAAACTTCATGATGTACAGAGACAAAACCCTCGAATTGTTGTCTCAATTCAATAAACATAACTTTTTATATGATACATTGACGCATGCTCCTTTGAAGATCAATGTGATCTTTGGGGAGCAGGGACCTATGTGTCACTTGATGTATGGGTCTCATAACTCCCTCTCCCCCTAGGGCTGATGTTCTAAACTGACGCCATTACACTTGTTTCTTAACAAGAATAAGGGCTACACCCATTCATAGGCATACTATATGCATCCCGTTCTTTTGTAGTCCTGTGCGGTGTGCACGAAAACCAATTTTCTACTTTTTTTATTTTTTTATATTACTTCATTTAGCTTTTATTCACAGGCATGCATATGTCATTTATTTTCTGTTTCATTTTAAAGTAGTATCTGTATCTTTTGTTGCTTGCATTTATATTATATTATTTTTACTTTGAGAAGATATTATAACAAGTTACTAAAAAAAAATTACTTCTCTTATAATGGTCATGAAAAATGCTGGTACCAGCCTCTTAATCAAATACTAAAAAGATATTTAAAAAGGATCCTGTTAAATCAAAAAATTATTATTTGCACTTTCTTGGTGACTGTAAAGACTAATGAATACCAAGAAAAGAATAAAAAAAGGCGCCATTTATCATGACCTGGAAAGTTTTGCTTTATGCAAACATTTAAAGAATTGCAAGCACACAGTTATATGGTATATATATATATCGAGGCTTATCTTTGTTATTATGTTATATCTGTTTTAAATACTTATACGTATGGGGTGGACAAAGTAATCTTCAAATATAAAAAAAACTGTTCTACAACGTTCACAGTTTTTTTTCTGGTGGTAATGGGTGATATATATAACGGCTTTACCGTTATATATTCATTATTCCTCCTTTCCCCTCGAAAAAATCAACTTTTAACTTTACTGGTTTATTATAAATTGTCATTATTCTCCAACCCCCCCCCCCTTCAAATAAAATATTTAGTTTAAATTTGACATTTTAGAGTTAATTTCATATGTCTTTATTCATTCTGCCCCCCCCCCCCCCTCTCACTACTGTAAGTTTCGCTTTTACTTTTTAAAGCTCTTTTCAAATGCAGACATCATTTATCTCGGTTCCTTTTTCTGTCTTTCAAATTCACGCGATAGAAAAAGATCTTAACCGCAGCTATTTTCCATTGAAATAAAGTAAAAGAATAAAATACAAATGAATGTCTTTTCGCTTTGCAGCCGACGATATCTAATGCATATTTTCCCAGCCTCTGGGCTTGCATTAGTATTCAATTCTCACCCTTCTGTTTGTCGTATAAAAGCCATATGCCCCTTGCTGACTAATTCAACTGTCGTTAAAATCTATAACGAGCATGTAATATCACGTGTTAGCTATTTCTTTGGCCACTTTCCCTTACCGCAGGAATGTTAAGATACGTGTAACCATATATAGCTCGCCATGGCGTAAGTTTGAGTTCTATGTAATACTTCGGGATGCTTCTGATTCCTTTGTCCACGCCACCAATATTCATCGCCAATACAGTACATATGTTCCTATTCATCTCGCCAATGAGTGAGTGATTGTAATGAATATTTTACCACTACTCCCTCTGATCTTGAATGTGAGAGACCTCAGCTCGCTGCCCTTCGGGGTCGCCCACGTCGGGCGGTCTTTTGTTTGACTTCTCCCGTCCCACTGTACTCTCATGGCCCTCCTTTTAAAAAGTTTCATAATAAAGAAGGAAGTCCTCGAAATCTTCGTGTTGGAGTTTTTTTTCATTCATTCATGAATCTGGGAATTTCTCTAATATCTCCTCTACACGCCGTATTCTCCGGACATTGCTCCTTCTTATTACTGGTTGTTCTGCTGGATGCAGCACGATTTAAATGTACAATGGTTCACTTCTATCCCAAAAATTGAAAACTGTCTCGCCTCAAATGAAGAGTTATTTTTTTTAGATGGAATTCGAAAATTTCATGAGAGGTGACAGAAAGTACTAGCCAGTTATCGACAATAATCAGGTCATTCATTTTGTTTTAAGATAAATGTATACTTGAACACAACAAACAGGCAAAACAAATTTGTTCTTCAAACCAGGATTTAAAAAAAATTATAATAAAATATAAACATTAATTAATACTTTTAATTGAACTAATCTGACTTGAGAAACACTCTTATTTCTAATTAAAAAAAAACACTGGCACTCCGGGAGTGCCAATAGAAGTGAAAACTTCAACAATTACGTGTGTGTTTTTTTAATCGTCAGGAAATGTTTTATGCGTTGAATTGTGTAGCAGCACTAATGAAAGCATCTGGGGACAGGGCAGTGCCCCTGCCAAGTCTTGAAGCACCGCCGTAAGCATCTTTTTCTGGAAGCAACTCATGGTACTTTTGACCCCCCAATATCTTTGTGTTGGTGATTCCCGGAAACTTGAAACTTCGTAAATCTAAAGTAATGTGGAAATGGAACTAAATGCTGAAATTTCACGTTTCTATCTTTTTAATTTCAGAAGATATATGAACTTAAACTTTCGCCTTTTCGACACTAATTCACCAATCATCAAAACTCTGAGGTACGTCCTGTATCCCTAGAATCTTGAAATTTGGTATGAAGGTAGTGTTTGGGATACAATGAAAGGGAAAATTTAAAAAATCCGGAAAATTTGGATAAAAAGTCGAAAAATCAAAAAACCGAGAATTTGGCAGAGATGTGATATACGAACCAGGTTTGGCGCGATTTTTTAACGTCAATTTGGCGAAAGCCCGTTTTCCAATACCAGTTACAATATATATTTTTAAATTATTTTCTATTGTTTTAAAAAGTAAACAACAATAAATAAACGGTAATTTCATTAATAACTATAGAACAAAACAATTGTACAATTAAAAAAAATAAAATTAAAGTAAATGAACAATTTATTAATAAATAAGCAACAGTAGCCGGGTTACCTTGTAAAATAAAGTAACGCCATTTTGCTGTCAATTAGGTACCCAAGTGCGTATCTGACATCTGTACCCCGTATTTTATCTTCCGTAATCGAAATTCCCGCCAATACTGTTGGTCATTGACCAGACCATCAACACGATAAAATACAGCGTTATTGGTTTTTAGTTACACGAAATAGGTACGTCACGAATACGGTATAATTCATTTTAACTGACGAAAAACAAAATAATAATTTGTTTTAGCAATACGCCGGGAGAAAAAGTGAGTTTTAGCTTCCTTCTTCTTTTGCGGATTGAGCTGAAGAGGGAAAAGTTCCTGTCATTCACCGCTTGGCGTGCTAGTGTCTATGTGTCAAAATGCTAGCATGTCGGTTACGTTATAGTGTCTCGAAATCAGTGGTTTTTCCCCATCTCAAAAAAAGCTCAACGCGCCTAAAGAAGTTTTCACTTCAGTAATAAAAATATCAAAAGATGTAGCAAGAAGTAAAATTGTTATTAATTAAATGAAAAAAAAAGTTAAAGTTTTACTCGATAAGATATGTATTATAAACATTGCGCAAAAAATACATTTACATATAGTACATTCAGAATGTAATCAGAATTCTTTTCAAGATAATTGCAAAGCAATTTTTAAGATTGGAACTGTTTCTTAACGAAAGGGTGTCGTTACAGTTGCGGTTAGTGAAAGTAAAGTCATTACAATTTCTTTGTTTATGCACTTTACACTTTTTGACGTATATAAAAATAATCGATTTTATCAAGAGAAGTGGAAAAAGATGAATTGAGACTCAGCAATTGTCATTTTAATTAAAAGTGAAAGAACTTTGAAATAACTTCCCATTATTTATATTAAAAAAAATTATTTAAATAAAAACTCGAACTAAATCGTTTAATTGATACTCCAAACAAGCTACGAATGCTTGAATAAAAATTGCAGTAATTAAAAATTCATTGTGTTACATTTGTAATGAAATATTTAAAAATCATTATAAGAAGGGAATTAATGAAAATTAAATAAATAAAATCTCGTAATTGGAACTAATTATGAAATGAGTTAAGCAATCTCATTAATAATATGAATCGTTTCAAGATTTTGTTTAATTTTCGAGAAATAAAAATATAAACTAAATGCAAGTTAATTTAAATAACTAAGTAAATTCCTTTGATAAATATATTTTCTTTGTGTTAGTATATATTAAATATTAAAATATAATTGGTACACAATATCTGTTTTAGGATTTATTTATTATAGCAGTTCATGCAAATTGCATTTACTGTAATCATTTTCTTTTTATGATTTTGCAATGTTTTAATTGGAACGAAAACAAATTATTTTTTAACCATTTTGAAAAATGACTATTGTCCTCGTCAGGGTAGGAAATCAAAAGCATATCTGAAGGTTTTTATTGGTTTAATCATCATTTTATATGTTTCTGATTGGTCTATACAGTAATCTGTATTTCCCTTTACTTTCAACAGAGATGGACAACAGAGTGTTACCACTATGACAAAAAAGTAATAAAAACTACAAAATAAAAAATAATAACCCAGCAACAAATTGAGATACAGCTTTCAAACAAATTGCATTTAAAAGTACATTTTTTTCTCTATACGACGATATAAAAAGTAATATTGTGGGATGTTTAGAAGTTTAAGAAATAAATTTCATTTAAAATTGGCCGTCAGATTTCTTGGAAATCTGACGATGGAAAAGTCTTTTCCCAAACAGCCAATGAAATGCTTGGATAATACGTAAGTTTCAGGTGGATAATGATGTTATTACATGAGGAGTCAAAGTCGCTTGAAATTCCAGCGTCTCCGTGTTATTCCTATGGCTCCAGGGGAGTCGCTTCGAAAGCAAGCAACTTTTGTCTGTCGGAGCGTCTATGAATCCTGAAACGAAGCGAGTCGCCAGTAACAACCAATGAAATGCTTGGAAATCTGACAATGGAAAAGCCTTTTCTCGAGCAGCCAATGAAATGTTTGGAAAACGAAAAAAGTGGCTTTCAAAAGCTGGAAATTGGAGGAGTCGCAGGCGATTTTTGTCGCTTGAAATTTTTACGTGTAATAACACTATAATACGTACGAGTTGCAGGCGATTTCTCTCGCTTGCAATTTGTACGTGTAATAACACTATTAATCTTTAATTCATGGCGTACGTAATGTATGATCAACTCCGTGCGATTTTTGATGTTTCATATTTTAGTCTTTGAACAAATCATTTTCCAAATGGTCGTTGTAATTTGTTCAATTGCATTTTTTTATTTATTTAAAATTGTTTTTTTCTTCTATAAACATGTATAATTATGATCGCCCTAGGAAACAAACTTTCGCTTTAGAATGTAAATGCAATCCCAGTAGGAGGGGACACTCAAACCTACTGCATGCATTAACATACATTAACAATAGGATAAAACATATAGGATATAATACAACAGTTAATAATAAATAAAGCAAAATACTTAAGTAATTAATGTATAAGAAAACAAATAAACTATTTTACGAATGAAAGATATTTAAAATAATACCAATTACTATTTTACGTAAATTTGTAATCATTAAATAAATTGACAATAATTGTACCATGTTCTTGCATGCAAAAACAATTGTAATACATAGTGATTATTGTAATAAAAAACCAATGAATTTTGCAAGTTTGCATACATTAACATGGAAATTATAATGAGAAAATGTTAAGCGAAGTGCAAATACAAACAATGGCAATATTTTTACTAAATAACTGAATATAACAAAACAAAGAATTAGGAATATTATTTAAATTATGCAAAATTATCCGAGTCACGCTTAACAAGAGTTTCCGCTTTAAGGGGACGAGGGACCTTAAAAATCAATTTTTTATTTTTTGTAAATTTCATTTTAAATATTACTCAAAGGTACATTATATGGTAATTAAAATTAAAGGATAAAGATACATTAAAGGTACATTAAAATATGCATTTATCCCCCCCAAAAATGTTATTTTTGAGAAAAAAGTGGAATTTTATGCGTCGTCTTAGAAATCTTCAAAATCCCCCCTGCGCGTTCCATATCAATGAAAATCCCCAATATTTTTTTTAAATAAAAGTTTAGTTTATATATATAAATAAAATTGTGCATAAATTTTATATATTTGAAAATAAAGGTTTAAAAAAATAGAAATTTTTGAAATTTTATCAAAAAAACCTCAAAATTTCAAAATATTTCAATTTTTTTTATTTTTTTGTAAATTTTATTTTAAATATTACTGAAGGGTACATTATATGCATTATGGCATGCATTTATCACAAAATATATATATATAAATTATTTTTGAGAAAAAAATGGAATTCTTTTGAAAAAAAAAACTTGAATTAAAAAAAAAAAAAGATTTCAATTTTTTTGGAATTTTTTTCGAAAAAATTTCAAAATTTTTCAATTTTTTTTTTACTTTTATATTCAAATATATAGAATTCGATGCACAGTTTTATTTATATATATAAACCAAACTTTTATAAAAAATATTGGGGATTTTCATTGATATGGAATGAGCAGGGGTCATTTCGAAGATTTCTAAGACGACGCGTAAAACTCCATTTTTTTTCTTAAAACTAAAATTTATTGTTTATTTTTTTTTGCGATGAAATTAACACCCAAAATCCGCATTGATCTTCAGATCTCAAAACTGGTATTAGAATTTTTAGATTCGAATTAGTTTTCGAAATATTAATTTTCTTCTAGTTTTAAATACATTATGCTAATGATGACAACTCAAGTTTTAATCATAACAGATATATATATTTTTTCATATATCAGAAAACGTATTATTTTAAACTAATTTGGCGACCAGTTTGGCCTCCCTTAAATGTATGCTAAGAAATGTATTATGCCACTTTTATTCATAATTCAATTTACTTGAACAATCTTTCGCCAAATCGAAAGATTCTGATAGAGCAA
The DNA here is from genome assembly GCA_963932465.1 of Maratus speciosus. Lineage (NCBI taxonomy): Eukaryota > Metazoa > Arthropoda > Arachnida > Araneae > Salticidae > Maratus > Maratus speciosus. The sequence continues at coordinate 45,818,943 of OZ010786.1, forward strand.
TCAATTCTGACGGTATTTTTATGTTAGCGAGGCGCAGGTAACTTTCATTTAAAACTGAAACTTATAAAATTGGTGGCTTTCACTTCTTTCTTAAAAAAAAAAAAAAAAAAAAACGAAAAGAAAAATATTAGGCACTGATGTCATATGCGCTCCGGGGCACCTAATTGGCAACAAAATGGCATTATTTTGATTGACATGGTAACCCGGCTATTGTTGTTTATTTGATAATAAATGTTTATTTACTTTTATTTCTTTTTTAAAATTATATAAATTATTTTGTTCGGCATTTTTCCGTTATACGGACACCATGCCAAAATGTATGCTAAAGCGCCAATTATTTCAACCCTGTTCATGAAAAGGATTTGATAGTGAAAAGCGGTTTAATATGAGATTTTTTATTTCTTTATTGTATAACAGTTATTTGTTCACTTAGTTTAAGTACACATTTGTGATTTAATAAAATAGTCCGTAAAGTCTGTAATTTTCAAATGTTATATTTTTAAAATGCTACCTTTACTATCGACAATGTTTTTTTCTTTTATTTTTCAAATGTTTCAATACACGTGATTTTCATTTTGCGCCAACTATTACGCTTGGCGACAATGGTGTCCGTGTAACGGAAAAGTACCCTTTGTTCTATAGTTATTATAATTATTTTTCTTATTTCCTTTTCAAAATAATAGAAAATAATTCAAAAATTCGGTACTACTTAGTTATTCCGTCGACCAATTTCGCCAAATTATATAAATCGCCAAACCACTCCCCAAATTATACAAATTGACATAATTTTTATTTTAAATAACAAAAGAACAAATAAATTAGTATAACATCTATATAATAAAAGCCTAAGTCATGTGACTGTCATCAACAGTTCCGGGGTACCCGCTTCATTTTTTATAAGCTAGGCAGCCAATTTAGTACTTTAATGTTAGCCAGGCGCAGGTGATAAGTCGCCAAATATTATATAGATTATTATTATAAAGCGTCTATATAATAAAAGTCTAAGTCATGTGACTGTCATCAACAGTTCCGGGATACCCGCTTCATTTTTTATATGCTAGGCGGCCAATTTAGTACTTTAATGTTAGCCAGACGCAGGTGCTAAGTCGCCAAATATTATATAGATTATTATTATAAAGCGCAAAGCATTTGGCTGTCATCAGCAGTTTGCAACAGGATAAAACTGCATAAAAGTTACACTTTTAGAGAGACTTTTTAGAAACTTTTATTAAAAAAATTATAATGTTTGAGAGATTAACTACATTCAAATATCGATTTATTTCGAGATAAATTCAGTTGAAATGACATTGTCAGCCCAATATCTGTTTCCACCAAAGTAAACACAAAAGATTCGCTTTTCAATGAGCAATAAATAAAATAATAATAATAATAATAATAATAATTTAAGGAGGTAATCATTCACACAGCAAGCTCTCCAACAATGAATTCTGTTCATAAAAGAATTCACGCCTGTAAGCCAATCAAAGTTCAGCATCTCATTATGTTAGGTAAACTGTTGTACAATTCAAATTCTTTCACAATGTTTTCTTGAAAAACAAACACATGTAATAATATTTAATGAATCAAACTTCAAATCGCATCGTCAGATAATTTGTCATTTATGTATTATCCGTTCCAGGAGGATTGTTAATCGCCAATCATATTTACCATTGTCAATATCGCATTATAAACATTGACTTAATATACTTTTATTAAATAAGATCATCAAAATGGTAAATAATATTGAGGCAATCTAAAGGAATACAAAACAATAATTAAATACTTAACAAAAATGAATTACCGTGACGTCACATTCACTTGACGTCAGATTCGTTCATGTGTTTGTTACGTCACGAAGTGATTTTTAATTCGACATTTATCTGTATTTTTAATAATGTTTTACAGATTTATTAGTTTTTCTCTAACTAAAATAACAATTACGTTATTAAACGGTGACGTCATGCTATTAAAAGTCTACAAGCATTCAAAAATTGTGATGATGCATTAGAACAATAGATCAGTTTCAACAACCGTTTTAACTGAAGGTTCCCTTTTTTTTATTGGGCGTTTGGCGAATAGTTTGGCGATAGTTTTATTTTTCATAGGAAATGATCGACGGGATAATGGAGAAACACTCTAAAAGGATATTATTAACAATATCGTCTTGATGTAAGTGTGGATATTATTAAAGGCTTTTCACAAAAAAATTCATTGACGAAATCCTATTAGCTAAAATACGCTAATTGTCTAGGGATCCAATTACGGAAGATTATTTAATAGGTTTAAAAATATCCTCATTAATGAACATATTACACACTGCAAATAGAAGCGTCTTAAATTTAGACGCATATGTGACTGAAAAAGAATTTTAGACACTTAAGTGTCTTAATCTGAAAATTCAGACATTATAGATGTCTTAATTTAAGATACATAAGTGTCTTACTATGACCATGGTGTAAACGAACTGAGAATAATGTCTAAAATATCCGCAAACGTCTTATTTTAAGACACTTCATTGCTTTAAACGTGTCTTAATTTAAGACGTTTTGATTCTTTCGACGCAATAACCACCAGGAGGCACTAGCACTCCCAGTTGCGCATGCGTTTTAGATGTCTTCGTTCGAAGTGGTATACGTTGTAATTCAAACAAAGTTTGTTTTTATGTACGCGTGTATTTTAATTTGTTTTTTGCGAAATGTGAAGGACTGTGATTTTAATTCGTATTAACTTGGATTATTTATTTATTGAATACATACATCTGACGTGTGCTCGACATCAAATGTCTCATAGAAGCTGTCGTCGATACAAGGGCGGGATAGACACAGAACAGAAGTAGACGACGGTTGAAGATTACACCCGGAAATTCTACAAAGCGTGTGCAATGGGCTTAGTGTTAACTCGTATCAATTTATATCAATAATATTGTGTTATTCATCTTCGTCCTGTTGAAGCTGGCAAAAAAAAGAAACTTTTGTCTGGCGGGTCTTGTTTTTAGGATGAAACATCTCATTCTTTAAATATGGCTAGTTGGATGTATTATGGGATTACCTTTTAAAGTGATGAAAGTCTTTCTCCCTCACTGTGGTTGTGGTAGTTTTTAAAATTTCAAATCGAGGAATATTTCTTACCTCTTGCAAACAGCGATTGAAGTAAGTCTTATAATTTCTTTATAGTACTAAAATTATTGTCTTTTATGATTTTATTTATTGTACTAAACAAAATCTTACATGAAATTTAATTAGTTTTGAATCCTTTTGCAAAAAAAAAAAAACACTAATTCTAGAAGTATATATTTTTAAATTTATTACAAATTATGTATTATTTATTCTCATCTTTTTTCTCAAATTTAAAGTAATAACATCACTAAAAAACAGACATATTTAAAAGTTAAGTTCATTCTCTTGTTTTGTTTTGTTTTCAATATGGCAGTTCTTAGTTTCAATTTCAATGGCTAATGCTTATCTCATACTCGACCACAAGGAAACAGAAAAAAAAACTTTGAAAGATCTCCTAAAGTTTTCTTACTTCCTAGCTAGGGATTACAATCCCGGATTGAGATCCCGGGATCCCGCTTTAATTTTAACCCGGAAATCCCGGAATTTTTACTGGAAAATTCCGGGATTTTCGGGATTGCATTTTTTTTTTCCATTGAACAATATTCAGCTGAAATTAAAAAAATATACTTATAAACTTTCGCTTTTGGAAAAAAAAAATCAATTGATTTTCATGAAATTTATATATAATTGAAAATGAATGTTTATCTGAAGTATTTCTTAGATATATTTCTAAAGCTATTAAATCTTTTAATGTGTGAAAACTTTTGATTTGGAAACATAGAAGTAAGCCAGTCCGGAAAAAGGAAATCATTTGTTTATTTAGATTTCGCTGCATGCGTGGATTCGAAGGTCATTTTCCAATTAGACTTTACTGATAAGCATCGCAAGTTTGTATCATAGTGATATCATGTGCTAACTTTTTTTTTTTGGCTTTATTTTGCTTTAAAGATGTTTTGTTTAGTACCTCATAGGAATGATAACAATAAGCCCATGTGGCAATATAAATTTTTAAAAAATCTAATTTTTAAATGATAAGGATTTTTATTTTTTTTTTCGGGGAGGGGGGGGGGGGATTTTGTATGAAATTTTCGTAAAGTTGATACCTTAAATCTTGCACTGATTATAATGAAAGTTTTGAACTTTTAGAGTAGGACAAGATTAAAAAACACAAAATATAAATAAACAAAATACCGAAGTAATTTTTTTCTCAATATTAACCCTTTGCACTCGAGGACTCCGGAGCGGAGCCATTTAAAATTCGTCTTCAAACTCGAGGTCTCCGCTACGGAGACAATGCAAATAATTCTGTGATACCATGTAATCTTGGCTTTTCTAGACAGGTATCACAAAATTATTTGCATTGTCTCCGTAGCGGAGCCCTCGAGTTTGAAGACAAATTTTAAATGACTCCGCTCCGGAGCCCTCGAGTGCAAAGGGTAAAGTAGAATATTTATTTATTTATTCAAAGTTAAATAGCTGTTGTGATTATCATCTGATATATATATTTAAAATTGCCTATGTGGCAATATAAATTTTTAAAAAATCTATTTTTAAATTATATGAAGTAGAGTAGGACAAGATTATAAGAAATATATATATTTATCTATGTACTTTAAAAGCCCTCAATAGCCCTTGCCGCTGAATTTGTCCGATAATCGGAGATGTCTGCTTTTGTGAGGTAAAAATATACAAATATGTATGCCATGCGGATTAAAAAAGTATTCGCTAAATAGATGTTTCAGAATAGCTACTCGGGAATGTCCATTAACCTCCACAACGGATACTCCCGAATACCGGATATCTCAATTAAGATAACAATAATGCAGGGTTGCATTTTTTGCAAAAGAACTTCTTGATTAAAGAATGGGCATACTGGGCCCCCCTACGATTTTAGTGCCCACAAATTTGATGTGCAATATTTGTAAAGTTTATATTTTAAATCTGTTTCGAAATTCCACTGATTATAATCAATATTTTGAACTTTTAAAGTAAAATAAGATTAAAAATAAAACAAATTAAAAAAATCTAATATTTAGATAAATATTTTTTGTTTTAATCTTGTTCTACTCCTGAAGTTAAAAATATTGATTATAATCAGTAAAATGTCGTAAAAGATTTAAATTATCAGCTTAACAAAAATTGCGTACCAAAATTGGGAGTACCAGAAAAATCAGGTTGTAGGGGGGGGGGGGGGGGCAGGACCCCAGCCAAATATTTTTCCAGGATTCAACGTGGTCAAACATGGCTACGTATGATGCTTACAAAAAAAATGGATGCTATTAAGACGTTTGAAGTGTCTGAAATCCAGACACGAAAAGTGTCTGAAAAAATTCAGACATTTTAAAATGTCTGAAAACTGAACACTCCGTTTCAGACACTTAAGTGTTTGAATTTCAGACATTTTAATTTACAGTGCAACTGATAAGCAAACGAACAAAAATCATAAATGTGTAAGTGAGCTAAACGATTTATCTGAAAAAAAAACAACTCAACTAAATATATCGAAATGCTGCGATGATCGCAAAGTACTCTTGATTTCTCTATCAGAATCTCCCGATTTGGCGAAGAATTAAGCATATAAGTTAAAGTTATGAATAAAAGTAACACGTTGCAATGCATAGCATACATTTAAGGGAGACCAAACTGGTCGCCAGAGGCAGTTAGTTAATAAATATACAAATAAAACGTCGAAATAAAAATCACTTGATGACGTAAACAAGTGTAACTGCTTAAAGTCAAGTGAGTGTGACATTTACGATCAACTATTCTTGGAATATAATCTTATAGTTTGGCGATAGATTTTTGGTCGACGGGATAAATAACTAATACCAAAAATGCATATGTAATTGGTATTCAAAAACGACGTTTTCGCCAAATTTTCGTTAAAAAAAAATCACGCCAAACCTGCGGTGCGTATATGACATCTGGCCAAATATTAAATAATGCAACAAACCATGACATTTAATTTCAACTTCAAAGCAATGTTTTAATTTACGACTCAAAAAATAAAAAAGAATGCTAACTGGCGCGTTTAAAAAAAGCTACTGGCGAAATTTGCACCCTGCTAACGTAACAGTACCAAGAATTCTTTGCGACCATGACAACTTTTATGTAGTTTTGTTCGAAAAAAAAAATGATTTTTTAATCAAAATGGATAACTTTTGGCACAGATGTCATATACGGCCCCATATTGGCGCGATTTTTTTCTGACGCCAATGTCATTATACGCAACGGGTACTTAACTGGCGCCAAAGTATAGTTATTTTGTTGGATATGGTAAGCCAAATATTGTTGTTTATACTGTTCATGCTTTCCCCAAATTGGCGTCGGAAAAAAATCGCGCCAAAATGGGGCCGTATATGACATCTGTTCCGAAAGATATCCATTTTGATTAAAAAATCATTTTTTGTTTCATTCATTCATCTACAGATGATCTGTGCCTAGCTTTCATATGAAAGGCGAAGGAATCAGACCGTATTTGTTTATGGCAGTTAATGACTTGAACTATTATAATATAGATGAAGCGATAGAATAATATATGGCGACTTATCACCTGTGCATTGCTAACATTAAAATACCAATCTTGAGTATAAAAAATGGCACCTAGAGTATAAAAAGCGAAGTGGTCCGCCCGGAAATGTTGATGATAGTCACATGACTTAGGCTATTGTTATAGAGATTGTTTTAAAATACCGAGAGACAAAGACTCTGTATACTTAATTCATTTTATTTTAGCTTCTTTTTCAAATGTTTAACTGATCCTCTTTAATGAAACACGAAACCATCGGATGTCTTAACAGCAAGTAATTCGGCCTTCAATTTTTGCAATCAAGTGGAATTGAATGAAAACCTGTTTACTGGGAGATCTGCACAGCTTTTTTCAGTATAATTCAATCTTCTATAATATTTTAAAAACCCATTAGATTAGCGTGTTTTTAGATTCTGCGGTGTCTGAAGGGGTGTTGGCGAGCGTAGCTTGCAGGAGGCAGAGCCCTCTAGTAAATATATATATATATATATATATATATATATATATATATATATATATATATATACCTATATAAATACATATATATAGAGGGTGTCCAGCGAATAAGACCCTGATTTCAAAATTAAATATCTCAAAAACAAATATCAATAGGATTATGCGGTAAACGGTTTGTTTATTAGCTAAGCTATAAAAATGCTATACAGAAGTTTCAAAATTTAGTTGCAAAAACCGTTAACAGATGGCGCTGTAATCGCAATACTTGTAAACTGTGCTTCGATGCCCTGTGAACTAAGGTCTCATTCCTAGATGGCTCCCTACAGAAGAACGAATATTAGAAAAATCCACTTTTTCATTGGGGCGATGTGCAGAAGTAGAGACACCTGGTCAGAGAATTATTGTATCAGCTTTAATTTTAGAAAATTTCAATTAATAGAATTTTCAATAAAATCTTTAGAAATCATTATATAAGAACTTATTAAAATATTTTATTAAATTCAATTTTTAATGCCATATAATTGTTAAATCAAAATGCATATATTTAGAAAAATAATTTTGTACTTTTTATTTATTTTTTATATTTTTAAATCACGGCATAATATTTTGGTATTATTGTTTATACCTGAATTATTATAAATAAAAAAGTAATTTTGCACTTTTCATTTATTTTTAAATCACGGCATAATACTTTGGTTTTAGCACAACACATACATTTCTTTTCTTTGTAAATAAAGTTTTTGACAGAGAAATTATGCATTAAATTATTTCTTTTTTAAAAGGAATTGATGATAAGTCAAATCATCAACTTTAAAGCAAAAGTATTTTGTATGCTGCATTCCTTTCCAACACTTCGGATCCTATCGCTAGAAACTGCACCATATTTCTGTGCTTAATGATAAAAAAAATGAAAACGAGTTTTTTAAATTAAAATTATTTTTTTAACTGAATTAAGTTTTTAAAAATAGAAACTTTGTATTTTTTCATTCAAACTATTCACTACAATAATAAAAAAAATGATTTATGGATCATTATTATAGAGGCTCAATGATTTTTTAAAAAGGGGTTTCTTTTAGCTTAATTAAATTTTAAAACCAGAAAATTTGAATTTTTTCATTCAAAATTTTTTCGCAGTTTAAATAAATATTAAAAAGTAAATATTTCCATTTTTTTCAAATCCTCATCTACTTGGATTCGATTCCACGATCTACCAATTAGGAGAGAAAAGACATACCACAGAGATACAGATATCCGGACCGAAGTAGCTTATAACAAAATTTGAAACAAATCTCAATTCTGTCAACACATGGCTCCGCTTCTGGTTCCGCTTCCCAAATAAAATATTTTAATAAGTTCTTATACAATGATTGCTAGACATTTTATTGAAAATTCTATTAATTGAAATTCTCTAAAATTGAAGCTGATGCAATAATTCTGTGACCGGATGCCTCCACTTCTGCACATCACCCCAACGAAAAAGTGGTCTTTCCCAATTTTCGTTTTTCCATAGGAAGCCATCTAGGAATGATACACTAGTGCTCTGCTCTGGACTCCAAAACACATTTTATAGGCATTGCGATTACAGCGCCATCTGTTAGCGGTTTTTGCAACTAATTTTTGAATCTTCTGTCTAAGATTTTTACAGTTTAGCTAATAAACAAACCGTTTACCGCATAATTCTATTGATCTTTGTTTTTGAGATATTTAATTTTGAAATCAGGGTTTTATTCGCTGGACACCCTGTATATATATATCACCTAGTACTTCATTTGTAATGGCTGTTTCATAATAATTGAAGCCATCAGTCCACCATAAGAAAATGATCCATTCCAAAGGTATAAGTTCGATTGAAAAAAGTATTTAATACTTTGAGGAGAAAGAACATTCTACACCTGCAATTTTCATGACACTAATAGAATCGCTTAGTTGTTAATTTCTACGGTTTTATTACCTCTAAAATTTAATACAAATTTATATACATATATATTTTCTTTCATCAGAGGCGACACTAAATTCTGAAAATGCAAAAATTCCTGTTCTCTAGTTCATTTTTTTAAATTTTTTTTTAGGTAGATTTCGTAAGAAATACTACCTATTGCAGTCGTTACCATGGTGCGACTTTTGAAAAATTCCTTCATAACTTTTCATTATAGGACCCGAGGAATCTAAAACCACCCCACCTAAAAAGTTTATATATATATATATATATATATATATATCCATGTATGTACTAAATTTTGTCCGCACGATAAAAGTCCCAATTATGCACGGATCGTCTTCAAACTCGCCAACAACTTTGAGATGGCTAATATCTCGGCGGGGATTGAAAATGGTCAAAATCGGTCCAAGGGAATGGAAATGGGGAGGGTTCAAAATTTTGAATACTGCCTTAACATAATTCTGATAAAACCAGCTCTTACACAACAATGATAGGAAAAAATAAATATTTTTCGTTATAGCAGTTGCCAACAATTAAAAAAAAGCAATAAAATTCTCACCACAACAATTGCTTTTCTATTGCAAGGTTTCACGTGAAAAATTAAATAAAATAAATAGTTTGAATAATTGAAACAAATTGAATATTACGTCATAAGTTTACTAGAGCATAATTTCCGCATGAAAACTCAAAATTAAATAAATAGTTTGACGAATTTAAACAAAAATATATATATATATATATATTGCATCAAATTAGAAATAAAACGGACCTCAGCAGGTGAATATGTAACGTCATGTGAGTTTGAAGAAACGTATTAAAACATGATGAAAACCCGACAATGGAAATGTTAACTTATTTTAACACTCTGAGGTTCTCTGAATTTGTTTTAGCTATTTTTTAAACCTATTCCATATACATACGTGTATGTATTCGTGTATATTAGAATTTTCACAAAATGTTTAGTTCTCTAGAGCTCATTCTTAGTGAAGGAATTGAGTTTATCTCTAATCTTGATTTAAGCTTTGTTGGTGAATTTAGTACTTAACTTCGAAATCTACCTCCGTCTGTAGGCCCGAGCCGGCAGGGATTTTGTCCTTCTAATTCTATATCTATTTATACTCAGATGTATTCTGTGTTTTAGGTAGATTTCGTAAGAAATACTACCTATTGCAGTCGTTACCATGGTGCGACTTTTGAAAAATTCCTTCATAACTTTTCATTATAGGACTCCAGGAACACAAAACCACCCCCATCTAAAAAGTTTATATGTATAAATATGTATATATATATATATATATATATATATATATATATATATATATATATATATATGTATGTATGTATGTATGTACTAAATTTTGTCCGCACGATAAAAGTCGCAATTATGCACGGATCGTCTTCAAACTCGTCAACAACTTTGAGATGGCTAATATCTCGGCGGGGATTGAAAATAAGCAAAATCGGCCGAATGGAATTGTAATGGGGAGGGTTCAAACTTTTGAATACCGTCTTAACATGATTCTGATAAAACCAGTTCTTACACAACAATGGCAGGAAAAAATAAATATTTTTCGTTATAGCAGTTGCCAAGAATTAAATAAAAAGCAATAAAAGTCTCACCACAACAATTGCTTTTCTATTGCAAGTTCACGTGAAAAATTAAATTAAATAAATAGTTTGACGAATTGAAAACAAATTTAATATTACGTCATAAGTTTTCTAGAGCAAGATTTCCGCATGAAAACGCAAAATGAAATAAATAGTTTGACGAATTAAATAAAAATATATATATCGCGTCATATTGGAAATAAAATGGACCTCAGCAGGTGAATATGTAACGTCATGTGAGTTTGAAAAAAGTATTAAAACATGATAAAAACCCGACTATGGAAATATTAATTATTATAACACATTGAGCCCATTCTTAGTGAAGGATCTGGGTTTATCTCTAATGTAGATTTAAGTTTTGTTGGTGAATTTAGTACTTAACTTCGAAATCTACCTCCGCCTGTAGGTCCGAGCCGGTGAGGATTTTTTTATATATTTGTTATAAATATATGGAGCCCTTATATGGTCTGCTGGCTTTGGCATCTGGTTTCCACCCTCCTCCCGCGTTTTTGACGCTTGGTTTGTCAGACTAATGGTGTTAACACGTAAAATTTGCAAGCAACAAAAATCGCCTGCGACTCGTCAGATTTCCTGAAACTTACGTATTATCCACCTGAAACTTACGTATTATCCAAGCATTTCATTGGCTGTTCGGGAAAAGGCTTTTCCATCGTCAGATTTCCAAGCATTTGATTGGCTGTTACTGGCTGTTACTGGCCGCACCGACAGAAAAAAAGTTGTTTGCTTTCGAAGCGACTCCCCTGGAGTCATAGGAATAACATGGAAACGCATGGAATTTCAAGCGACTTTGACTCCTCGTGTAATAACACCATTAGACTATGACTTGAATTTCTCTACGGTATATTTTTCTACTAGAAGTGAGGAGTAGACTCCTCAGGTTCTCTGCAAAACATTTATTCCAAATTCCAAGTTTCCGTTATTCTTTGCACTGAGAACGGTGCGCTAAAGGCTACCGAAACTAGTCTGCTCAAAATTTGCATATTTTCACATTTTTAACATTATTTTTAAAGTTATATATTTGTACGTAGTTAATAACACATTTAAAAATATCATTATTTATTTACTTAAAATCAAGACATTTTTCTTACAATAAGAATGCAGTAAAAACAATAAATAAATAAAATAAAGTGCTGTATATTAAATACATTACTCTAAATTTATATATATACTAGGGTGCTCTGCCCCCTGTAAGCTACGCTCGCCAACCCCCGTTCAGACACTGAAGAATCTAAAAGCACGCTAATCTGATCGGTTTTAAAATGATTAGATTAGATCGAATTATACTGAAAAAACCTGTAGCGATCTCCCTGTAAACGGGTTTCCATTCAATTCCCTTTGATTGCAAAAATTTAAGGTAGAATCAGTTGCTCTTAAGACATCCAATGGTTGTTTTCGTGTTTGGTTAAAGAAGATCAGTTAAACATTTGAAAAGAAGCTAAAATAAAATAATTAAGTAAACAGAGTCTTTGTCTCTCGGTATTTTTTAACAGCGTTATAAAACGATTGACATATTACAATTATTAAAATTTGCTGCTTTAACCCCTTCAAGGGCGGTGGTTCATTTTTGGAACACTTAATTTTAATTCTAAAATGCCACATTAGCATCAGAATACCGGGATGAAAATTTCCCTTTTATTAAGTAAGTGAACAAAAGCATTTTTGTATTTCGAAATTTGTTTGTAAACTCTGGTGCCATTCACTGATTTCAAGATTTTACGAATAGAAGTGCCTTGTCCGTGAAAGGGTTAAACGCATATTAATGTATTTATTATTTTAAAGTTTCCCTTCCCTTTTAATATTCACGTGTAAATACAATTTTCAGGACATAATTTTCAATATTTTCCTGCCTTTAACACGTACTCATTTAATAGTAATTTTAAAGTTTTTTTCTGTTTTTAATAGTCACGTGAAAATAAATTTTTAATCGTTAGGAAATATTATTCTTTGTGCTGTTTTAGGTAGATTTCGTAAGAAATACTACCTATTACAGTCGTTACCATGGTGCGACTTTCGAAAAATTTCTTCACAACTTTTCATTATATGACCCCAGGAACACAAAACCACCCCCACTTAAAAAGTTTATATATATATATATATACTAGGGGGCTCGGCCCCCTACGAGCTACGCTCGCCAACCCCCGTCCAGACACCGTAGACTCTAAATGCACGATAATTTGATCGGCTTTAAAAAGATTTCGAAAGATTGAATTATAATTTAAAAAACAGTGGCGATCTCTCTATAAACGGATTTCTATTCATTTCTCTTTGATTGGGGAATTTTAACGCCAAATCCGTTGCGGTACTACTTGATTATCCCGTCGACCAATTTCGCCAAATTATATAAATCGCCAAACCACTCGCCAAATTATACAAATTGACATAATTTTTATTTTAAATAACGAAAAAACAAATAAATTAGTACAACATTAATAAAAATACAAATAAAACGTCGAAATAAAAATAACTTGATGACGTAGACACGTGTAACAACATTTCAAAATAAGCTAATATAAAAGGAATTAAGTAAACAGAGTCTTTATCTCCTGGTATTTTTTAACAAAGTGAAAAGAAAGTTCTTTTAAATGAGACATTTTAAATTAATCGTTTTTAATCTGACGTAATTTTGACCAAACTATTCTTTCTCTTTTTAATATTCACGTGAATGTACTTGTGTTAGAAATGAAATATTATTTGCGCTTTCCAAACAAAAATAGTTGAAAAGTATACTCTTAAAATATCAAATAAATGTCTAGCGCAATTTCTAAATTTAAACCGTTTTGCAATATTATTTTGTGTTCATTTTGTGTAATAACTGTAATGTGACGTAAATATGACGTAATTTCTCCTATTTAAGACTTCTAACGCATGTTAATAAATTTATTGTTTTACAAATTCCTTTCTCTCTTAAAATTCACGTGTAATTATAGTTTTTATGACGTAATTTTTAATAAGTTCCTGCTTTTTGTACATAATTATTTAATTCTAATTCCAAATGTTTTTTTCTGTTTATAATAGTCACGTGTAAATAAATTTTTAATTTATTTACACGTATAAATATTTTTTTTTGAAGCAAACATTATTGTTTCCGCTGTTTATATAGTTGGCAACAGTTTAAATTAATATCACTTTCTAAAATCTGTTAAAAATATCTCTAGAAATGCTGAAAATCTGAATTTAAAATAGAAATAAAACCTCAAAAAATGAGTCAAAATAAAAAAATTAATGCAATCTGCACTCCGGCAAATTCTAACGCATAAAATGATCTAAAAATGATTAAATTCCTATGAACAGTTTTTGCTCCTATAAAACTTTTTTAGTGGAACGATTTTGTCCAAATTTAGCATTAAATATCTCTTAAAACAATTCTTCGATCTGAAAACTGTCTGCATCAGCGTGTTTATCAAACATTTCTATATAATACTACCGATTTTCATATTTTTGTATGCATTATTTTCCTTAATATTAACGAAGAAAGACCTCCGGTCACAAAAAATTCAAAACCGGCGGCGGCGGCGGTGACAGCGGTAGTTACTTTTTTTTAGAATAGAGATATATATATATGAACTAAATTTTGTCCGCACGATAAAAGTCGCAATTATGCACGGATCGTCTTCAAACTTGCCAACAACGTTTAGATGGCTAATATATCGGCGGGGATTGAAAACGGGCTAAATCGGCCCAAGGGAATGGAAATGGGGAGGGAAAAAATTTTTGGATACCGTCTTAACATGATTCTGATAAAACCAGCTCTTTCACAACAATGTCAGGAAAAAATAAATATTTTTCGTTATAGCAGTTGCCAACAATTAAAAAAAGAGATAAAATTCTCACCAGCACTCTAAATTGAAATGTCTGAAATTCAGACACATAAGTGTCTGAAACGGAGTGTTCAATTTTCAGACATTTTAAAGTGTCTAAATTTTTAAGACGCTTGTATGTGTCTAAATTTAAGACACTTCAAATGTCTGAAATGCATCCATGTTTGACCACCTTTAATTTCTCTGCAAAAGCAGCCATTTTTCGGAAAGCCTTATACACAGAATAAAAAATCCTTCAAAATATAAAAATTGTACCGTCAATCAAGACGCCAGTACAATTTACGTATTTTAATGAAAATTTTCTTCAATTTCTGGAAAAATTTATTTATTTATTTATTTATTTATTGGAAAATTTCTGTATTTAAAAAAAAAAAAAAAAAAGAGAAGGGTACACATGTATTTCAATACAAAGTCTTGCGCATTTTACATGATTAACTACTTTTACAACACCAGTGAATTTAACATATACCTTAACAACATTGCACCTACCCGTCGCGGGATACGAACTCGCGACCTTATGGTCCGTAGACTGTGCGATAATCCCTCTCGGCCACGATTTCACACCTAGGATGTTCAAATATTGTTAGTTACTTGTGACTCACAATTTATTTTACGGAAATGGTAAATATTTTGTCTATCTGCTTATAATTTTAACAGATTTCACACATCTTCTCTCTAGAATTTTGAATATTTAGCTTTTCCTGCAATGTAAGATTAGCAGAAGGTTTTCTACTTCTACCGAAGAAATTTTCAGAACAGAAATATTATTGTTAATACAGATAACAGACGTTATTTTTGAAATATTAAAATGTTTTAACAGTGCATATGTATATATATTACATATATATTTAATTCATATCTATATATATTTAATTCGGGCTTGTCCCGTTTCAGTTGTGTGTTTGGGGAAGGGGCGTAATTCAACGCCCATTAAAAATAAAATCAATTTTTCATTAAAAAAATGCATATATTTTTGCCCAAAGCCTGTGTTTAATGTTAATGCGAAGGTATGTGTATATAAAAGTGTGTGAAGAAATATAGTGTTCTATTTTTTGATTTTTCTTTTTTTCTTCTTTTTTTTCAGATCGATTGAATATATGGCAATTTTTTTTTTAAATTGGACTCATTAATTCCTATATATTCCATATGCCATATATTCTGAACAAAATTTCTCAGTTATAAATATTGTATATAATTTTTCTTCAAAAATAATAAAAACCAGTGTTTTA
This sequence comes from Maratus speciosus, assembly GCA_963932465.1. Taxonomy (NCBI): domain Eukaryota; kingdom Metazoa; phylum Arthropoda; class Arachnida; order Araneae; family Salticidae; genus Maratus; species Maratus speciosus. The sequence continues at coordinate 45,834,599 of OZ010786.1, forward strand.
TAGTTGCACAAATAATTTTTATCTTCCTTTTTTTCGATCGAAATACAGGTTAAAAGTTTTCGATGAGACTAATTTTCTTACGGTGAAATGAGATCATTCCTGAATTAAATCAATACTCAATCATTAGTTAAAACGTTATGTAGTAAAAAATTTCAGAAATATTCCATATAATTCCAAAATAATAGTTATAACGAACTAAAATAACCACCATCGAACACTTAAATGCGCAAATTAATAATAAGTTCGATATTTCTTATGCAATATAGATGGCGCCACAGTTTTGAGATATATTCCAGTTATTTTTCTTTTGCGAAAATTTCGTAATTAAACTTGACATTTTCTTCAAATTTCAGAGGGAAATAGAGTCAGCATACACTTTGGATACCACACAGATTCAGTGGTGCATCCAGAATTGCGATTTGGAGGGGACTAGCATATTTTAGAGGCAGTGTTATAGCTGTAAAAAAAATACAAGCGTCGTAACAAGCTAGAAAGTTTTGGTTGGTGTAATTCTGAATGCTTTTAAAATGTTAAATAATGAAATACTGTACTGTACTAATATATACCTTTGTTTTTGCGATTTTTTTGGTGTGTTTCCGTATTTGGATAATTTTAAAGTGCGTTTGCAATCAAACAATTTAAAGTTTTATTATTAAATTATCAAAATATTATAAAGGTTAAAAGGTGCAAAAAGTTGCACTGGATCTTAAATTTATAATTAAGTAAATAGTTTTTTTTTCTAAAGTAAATTTTAAAAACATCAATTAATTAGTTTACTTAAGTATAATTAAGTAATTAAGGTTTATAATTAAGTAAATTTTAAACATGCTATAATTTCGAATTTCATAATAAAATTTAAAAAAGAGAAAAAAAAATGTGCGACAAAATTAATATCTTTTTAAAAATTCCGATTTTTTAACAAAAAATGGAAAATTTTCTGGAATTTACGGAAGTAAATTTCTATTAAAATACGTAAATTGGCGTCCCAATTGGCAATATAATTTCCATATTGTAACGGTTATTTTTTACAGTGTATAAAGCTTACAAAAAACAGTGAACAATTGATTGCCTATAGCAAAACTTGCTGGGTGATCAAAAATGGATGCTATTCAGATGTTTTAAATGTCTTAAATTCAGACATATACACGTGTCTTAAAAATTAAGACACTTTAAAATGTCTGAAAATTGAACACTCCAGTTTCAGACACTTATGTGTCTGAATTTCAGACATTTCAGTTTACAGTGTTTATACCATGATCATATAGTAAGACACTTAAGTGTCTTAATTTCAGACACCTATGATGTCTGAAATTCCATATTCAGACACTTAAGTGTCTGAATTACTCTTTCAGTCACATATGTGTCTGAATTTAAGACGCCCTTATTTGCAGTGAGAACAATTGCTTTCTATTGCAAGATTTGCACGTGAAAATTAAATTAAATAAACAGTTTGACGAATTGAAAACAAATTGAACATTGCGTCATAAGTTTTCTAGAGCAAGATTTCCGCATGAAAACTCAAAATGAAATAAATTGTTTGACGAATTAAAAACAAAAACAAAATATTGTGTCATATTACAAATATAATGGACCTCAGCAGGTGAATATGTAACGTCATGTGAGTTTGAAGAAACGTATTAAAACATGATAAAAACCCGACTATGGAAATATTAACATATTTTAACACTTTTAGGTTCTCTGAATTTACTTTGGCCATTTTTATACATATTCCATGTGCATGGGTGTGTGTATTCGTGTATATTATAATTTGCACAAAATGTTTAGCTCCCTAGTAGAGCTCATTCTTAGAGAAGGAACTGCGTTTATCTATAATCTCGAATTAAGTTTTGTTGGTGAATTTAGTACTTAACTTCGAAATCTACCTCCGCCTGTAGGCCCGAGTCGGCAGGGATTTTTTAAAATTGAAAACAATCTCTATAATAATAGCCTAAGTCATGTGACTATCATCAACAGCTCTTGGCGGACCCCTTCGCTTTTTATATTCCAGGTGGCCATTTTGGTACTTTAATCTTAGCCAGCGACAGGTGTGATAAGTCGCCGAATATTATTATATCCCCAATTATTTCGTTTATATTATAATAGTCGAAGTCATGTAACTGCCATAAACAACGGGCTGATTCCTTCGCTTTTCATAAGAAAGGTTTCCATTTTGATTAAAGAATCAAAATTATTTTTTCGAATAAAACTGCATAAAAGTTGCCATGATCACAAGAATTCCTGGTACTTTTATGTTAGCCGGGTGAAAATCTCGCCAATAGCTTTTTAACCATTTGGAAAAATTGTTATTGTCCTCGTCAGGGTAGCAAATCCAAAGCATATCTGAAGGTTTTTATTGGTTTAATCATCATTTTATTCGTTTTCTGATTGGTCTACACAGTAACCTGTATTTCCCTTTACTTTCAACAGAGATGGACAACAGAGTGTTGCCACTATGACAAAAAAATACTAAAAACTACAAAAAAAGAAATTAATAACTCAGAAACAAATTGAGATACAGCTTTCAAACAAATTGCATTTAAAAGTACATTTTTTTCTCTATACGACGATATAAAAAGTAATATTGTGGGATGCTTAGAAGTTTAAGAAATAAATTTCATTTAAAATTGGCCATCAGATTTCTTGGAAATCTGACAATGGAAAAGCCTTTTCCGAACAGCCAATGAAATGCTTGGTTAATACGTAAGTTTCAGGCGGATAATACGTAAGAGCCGCACGCTATTTCTGTCGCTTGCAATTTTTACGTGTAATTACACTATTAATGTTTAATTCATGGCGTACGTAATGGGTTACGAAAAAATCATTTTCCAAATGGTCGTTGTAATTTGTTAAATTGCATTTTTTTATTTTTAACTCGCGAGTTAGCACTTTTTTTTTTCGAGTGGTAAATTAAAACGGTGCTACTTGGTTATCCCATCGACCAAAAATCTCTCGCCAAACTATAAGATTAAATGCAAATAATGGTTGATCGTAAATGTCGCATTCACTTGACTTTAAGGAAGTTGCACATGCTCACGCCATCAAGTGATTTTTATTTCAACGTTTTATTTGTATTTTTATTAATGTTATACTAATTTATATGTTCTTTTGTTATTTAAAATAAAAAAAAATATGTCAATTTGTATAATTTGGCGAAATTGGTCGACTGGAGAAGTAATAACATTAAAACGTTGCTTTGAAGTGTAAAATAAGTCTCATGATTTGTTGCGTAGTCACATATGCACCGGGTTTGGCGTACTTTTTTTTACGACAATTTGGCGAAAACCTCGTTTTCAAATACCTGTTACATATGTATTTTTAAATTATTTTCTGTTATTTTTAAAATGAAATAACAATAAATTTAAAAAAAAAATTAATAACTATAGAAAAAACAATTTATAACATTTTTTGTAAATAAAAAGAAAATAAATTCAAATAAACATTTATTAATAAATAAGCAACAATAGCCTGGTTACCATGTCAGGCAAAATAACACCATTTTGGCGCCAATTAGGTATCCCGTTGTGTATATGACATCTGTGTCTAATATTTTTCTTTTCGTTTCGTTTTAAAAAAAAGAATGAAGTAAAAGCCATTTATTTTAAAGGTTTCAATTTTAAATGAACGTTTTGTATTAAATAAAATGATAATGAAATACAAATTGAATTCTGAATAAAAGTAACATGATGCATTTCTTAGCATTTAAGGGAGGTGAAACTCGTCGCCAAATTAATTTAAACTAGGACTTCCCTCAGAGGGATTAGTCTGAGCGATATTGCTGAGAACATAGATTTAATAATAATATGTGGAAGCAAAGAAAATGAGATGTTATCTTTAATTGTCCATATACTGCGAAAAATTGAAATGATGAAAATAAACGAATTGTAGAATTACAAAATCTTATATATAAACTCGTATGCACTGTTTAAAAAAATGGGAAATCAAACCATTCAAGACAGCCATGCATGGATATAAAATTGAAAGTACGCAATATATTAAAAGTAAAATAGAAAATGAAACACTCATTTACTTATATCGGAATTTTAACTGTATAAAATGATGTCAAGAGTTAATCAGACGCTCCACACCAATTTGAGTAACTTTAAATGACAAATATATGATGTTTAAAAAGAATGGACTATACTTTATATGGTGTGTGCTCCCCCGGAATAGTTAATATTGCACAATATCTGTTTTCCACGGATGCAACGAGGTTGTCGATAACATTTAAGGAATTCTCTTCTCAAAATCTAATATAGTATCAAAGTACCGAATACATCAAAAGTGGCATGCAATGCTTCGTTAGAGTGTGTTTTAGATATGCTCGATCGGATTTAAATGATGAGTGTATGCTGGCCACTACATACGCTGTATTGTTTTGTTTTCAAACATATTCTGCACAAGTTGAGCTGTATTTAGCATGTATTAAATAAAAGAAATCGGCAATGATTGCAGCATAAAGTATGACAAAAATCTGAATATATCGTCTCCATAACTTTTGAGCTGTCAAAGTGTCATTTGAAGTAATTTACAAATCCATACATATTTATTCAGCAAATCATGCAAGCTAACATACGCCAATATGAACCCGATTACAAAATTTCACCAGAATAAGTTAATATATAAAAAATCTACTAATGATAATTGGAATATGACCTTATGATAAAATGTCTAGAAAAATGAATCGGATAAAAAATTCATATCATATTTAAAACGGCACTTCTCTCTGTTAATGGCCTTGGCGAGAGAGAGAAAAGCCTAGAGAAGGAACACTTTAACAAGTACTTTCGGGCAACCTACTCACTGTTTCATACAGGTCTTTATTCAATATTTACACAATTTATTTAATGCTAGGTGGGTATCTATCAGTTTTGTTGCATTTAAATCGCATGGTTTGCGGAGGAAATGCAGCATTATGAAATATTTAAATGTCTGTACCTAATAATTCCAAATTAATGGTAATTGAGATCGCTTTCCGTTAATTTCATCTTTTTAAATTTTAATTTTTTTAGAAACCATTCATAGAGACAATTGTATATTTTAAAACTAACCCGAAGCAAAATTTCAAGGTTTTGGGCTCAGCAGTAACAGAGAAATAGAAAATTTTTGAATTTTTTTTGTTTCTGCACTGTTTTATATAGCGACATTTTTAGAAATTGTTCTATTGCGAGAATTTACGTCATGATAAATACAGCCATGTCAATTTTCATGTTTATATTCCTAACAGTTCCATGTTCTTCGTTACTTAGACCATCTTTAGATCTTTTTCCGCTTTGTTTAGTCTTTCTATTTTTTATAATTCGTTCTACAACGAGCATTTACATCTTATTAATTACTACCATGCCAAATTTCTAGTTTCTAACCCCAACAGTATCCCAAAAATTTCAGTATCCCAAATAAATCATAGTTTAGAACCTTTCTAGAAATTTTTACGTTTATCCGTCAAATTGAACCTTTTAGAGAGCGTTCATTACGAGTATTTACATCTTAAAAGTAACTACCGCACCAAATTTAAAGTTTCTAACCCAATCTATATCGCAAAAATCACAATTTTAGAACTTTTTTGCTCCTGCAGCGATGTAGGTTCTTGCACTGACATAAAATAGTCTTTTTTTCAGAGCAGAGATGGCCACCAACATTTTTTAAAGTTGGCTATGTAGTTTCAGAGATAACACCTCACAAACGTACAAGAATTAATAATATTATATACTTTATAATATTATAACGCTTTATAATATTAGCATTAGATGTACAGATACAAAAGCCATTTATCTGTTACAAACTAAAGTGCCGGCGTTGCCCAGAATTTGAAGGATGTTTGTTCTGAAAAATCAATTTCAAAATTTAACATACAACACAAAACAAACATTAAAAAAAGCAGTCGAAATGTTGTTGAATTAATCATATGAAAACGCTATATAAAAATGTATAAATGTATATAACAGACGCAAAAGAGTACAACTATAAATGAACTTATTTCAATTTATAATTGGAGCAATAATGTTAAAATACGCCAATATTTCCCTAATCGTATTTTTATCATGCTTCAATACATTTTTCACACTCATATGACGTTATACTATATCCACCATGCCCTTTATATTTCCAATATGACGTAATATTTTCCTCTTTTACGTGGAAACCTTGAAATAGAAAAGTTATGAAGTTATATTCACTTTCATTTAAATTCGTCAAACCATTTATTTCATTTTCATATTTCACGTGAATATCTTGCAATAGAAAAGTTATGACGTAATATTCACCTTTTTTTTTTTTAATTCGGCAAACTATTTATTTCATTTTCATTTTTCACGTGGAAATCTTGCAGTAGAAAATTAATTGATTGTAGTAATAATTTTATTGTGTTCTTTAATTGTTGGCAACTGCTATAACGAAAAATGTTTAAATTTGATAAGAAATTGCTGTTAAATTGGTGGTTTTTTATTAATTAAAAATTAACTATAAGATATTTCGTTTCCGGATTACTTTAGTTGTCTCGGCCATGTTTTAATACACATGTACGTATCTCTTCACAATTTTGGCTTCCAAATTGTGAATTTTTTATAGAATTACAAACAGACAGATAGACAAGTTTTCATTTTTATATCTCTCTCTATTCTATAAAATGTAACTAACGCTGTCACCGCCGCCGCCGGTTTAATATTAAGAAATCTATTGCATACAAATATATGAAAATCGGTGGTATTATAGCGAAAAGTTTGATCAACACACTAATGCATACAGTTTTCAAATCGAAGAATTATTTTAAGAGATATTTAATGCTAAAGTTGGACAAAATCGTTCCATTAAAAAAAAAATTGTAAGAGCAAAAGCTATACATGGGAATTTAATCATTTTAGATAATTTTATTCAATAGAAGATCCCGGTCTGCAGATTTCATTAATTTTTTTAATTTGACTCATTTTTTGAGGTTTTATTTCTATTTTAAATTCAAATATTCAGCATTTTGACACATATTTTTTGCATATTTTAGAAAATGGTATTAATTTAAACTGTTGCCAACTGTATAAACAGCGCAAACAATAATGTTTGCTTCAAATAAAAAAATTATTTACACGTTACTATTATAAACAGAAAAAAAACCTTCAAATTAGAATTAAATAATTAGGTATAAAAAGCAGGCACTTATTGGAAATTACGCCATAAAAACTGTATTTACATGTGAATTTTAAAAGAGAAAGGATATTGTAAAATAAATTCATTAACATGCGTTAGAAATCTGAAATAGAACAAATTACGTCACATTACACTTATTATGCAAAATGAACAAAAAATAGTATTGCAAAACAGTTTAAATTTAAAAATATCGCGAGACAAAATATTAGAGGTTAAATATTAGATTTTTTCAAAATTTTATTATTTGTCGTTTGATGTGAGGTGTTCAGCTATAAGTATGCAAATTTTTATGTTTCCAACATAATTAGGGCTGAGTTAGAAAAATTGCTTTAAATACACAAGTTAGAGCCCAGAGGGTTAAATATTAGACTTTTTCAAAATTTTATTATTTGCTGTTTGATGTGAGGTGTTCAGCTATAAGTATGCAAAATTTCATGTCTCCAACTTAATTAGGGGCTGAGTTAGAAAAATTGCTTTAAATACACAAGTTAGAGCCCAGAGGGTTAAATATTAGACTTTTTCAAAATTTTATTATTTGCTGTTTGATGTGAGGTGTTCATCTATAAGTATGCAAAATTTCATGTCTCCAACTTAATTAGGGGCTGAGTTAGAAAAATTGCTTAAAATACAGAAGTTAGAGACTGGAGGGTTAAATATGACCTTTTCAAAATTTTATGATTTATCGTGTTATCGCAAGTGTTCAGCTATAAGTATGCAAACTTTCAAGTCTCCAACTTAGTTAGGGGATGAGTTAGAAAATTTGCTTAAAATACATAAGTTAGAGCCCAGAGGGTTAAATATCAGACATTTTTCAAAATTTTATTATTTGTCGTTTGATGTGAGGATTTCAGCTATAAGTATGTGAAATTTCGTGTCTCCAACTTAATTAGGGGCTGAGTTAGAAAAATTGCTTAAAATACAGAAGTTAGAGACTGGAGGGTTAAATATGACCCTTTCAAAATTTTATGATTTATCGTGTTATCGCAAGTGTTCAGCTATAAGTATGCAAACTTTCAAGTCTCCAACTTAGTTAGGGGATGAGTTAGAAAAGTTGCTTAAAATACATAAGTTGGAGCCCAGAGGGTTAAATATCAGACATTTTTCAAAATTTTATTATTTGTCGTTTGATGTGAGGATTTCAGCTATAAGTACGCAAAATGTCATGTGTCCAACTTAATTAGGGGCTGAGTTAGAAAAATTGCTTTAAATACCCAAGTTAGAGCCCAAAGGTTTAAATATTAAGCTTTTTTCAAAATTTTATTATTTGTCGTTTGATGTGAGATGTTCAGCTATAAGTATGCAAAATTTCATGTCTCCAACTTAATTAAATTAGGCGCTGAGTTAGAAAAATTGCTTAAAATACACATGTTAGAGCCTAGAGGGTTAAATATTAGACTTTTTCAAAATTTTATTATTTGCCGTTTGATGTGTGGTGTTCAGCTATAAGTATGCAAATTTTCAAGTCTCCGAAATATATAGTTTCTGAGAACGGGCTCTGTGACAGACGGACAAACAGACAGACAAAGGAGTGAGACAGGTAGGGTTTCGTTAGATGAACGAAACTCTAAAAACATGCTGCGGATGACTGTAACAACACCCTAAAATTACATTACCATCAGCGATCTACCAATCCCGAATTTAGTTTATATTCGTTTCATATATTCTTATTCTTTTGTGCGGCCCTGTAAAATATTTATCAATATTATATACAGTAAAACCTCTGAATAGCGGACACCCCGAGAATGCAGACTTTGTCCTCTATTTAGAGGTGACCGCTACTGAGAGTAAAACATGTACAGTTATTTAAGTGTTGGTAATCGAAAAAATGTCCGCTAAATAGAGGTATCCGCTAATCGGGTGTGTCCGCTATGGAGGTTTTACCAGTAAAACTTCTGAATAGCGAACATCTCGGGAGGGCAGAATTTGTCATCTATTTGGAGGTGTCCGCTACTGAGAGTGAATATTGTACAGTTATTTAAGGGTTGGTAATCGAAAAAATGCCCGCTAAATAGAGGTGTCCACTAATCGGGTGTGTCCGTTATGGAGGTTTTACTGCATAATAATATCATCCTTTACAAGAAAATTGCATGCTGTATGATAGACAGACAGACATCCAGAGAAAGATAACCTCCCGGATCAATAAACACTCATGTCTTTTGTTTTAATCATCCACAATTGTGTGTCATACAGCATGCCAGATTTTATACAACAGGCTAAAAACGGTCACCGTGGTACGGAATACTGTATTATTATTTGTTTGCCCACCAAAACTGGTTGCCACGGGTTGTTGCAAGGTTTGTGATCACGTGGTTGAAACTGATCTATTCAATATTACTGCGTGCGTATTTTTTTTTATTTGCTCCATGTGTTCAAACCAGTTGTCTACGAAAGCATCAACCGGTGAAAGTGACGCACACCAAATTTCTGTGACGTATGCAGATAAATTGTGCTTTTTTAAGAGTTTTTTCTATATAATTTTTAAACGGTTTGGAACTTATTTTTCATAGTAGGTGCATTCAGTAGGTGACCCTCATAGGTACCTTCTGGTGCAATCAGAAACGAAATCCGACAAATATTTTTTGAGTTATGCTTGACGAAAGGTTTTTATTAGGCTTTTTTTTTAGTAGGACATGGCGTTAATATCCATCGTAGTAGTAAAGTGTCCGGACAGTAATATTTCGCTGAGTATTAGCCTTCGCTTCGCTCAGACAAATAAGAAAAAAAATATCTGTTATGATTAAAAGTTTTGTTGCCATCATTAGAAAAAAAGTATTTAAAATTAGGAAAAAATTAATATTTCGAAAACTAATTCGAATTTAAAAATTCTAATACCAGTTTTGAAATCTGCGGATCAATACGGATTTTTGGTGTTAATTTCATCGCAAAGTATTCCAGAGGGATTAATCAAAGGGAGAAATCGCCGTGAAATGTAATCAGTTGTTTAATCAGTCGTTTCATAAAATCGTTACATAAATTCGTTTCAATTCGATTCATTAGGATTATATATATATAGGGTAGATATATCTAAATAATTTGTTATCTATTTCTTTCTTTATAAATGTGTAGATATATAATTACTATTATAAACTATTATATATCATGTTGCCATTAAATTTGAAACTATCCGCATAAAGACTTCTTTTGAAAACATTACCAAAACTTTAATGACATAAGACCGTGTAAAATAGTATGGAAAATGTATATATTACAGTGTTCTACTTGTATATATATAGGGAAATAAAGTTATTTATATATATATATAAAACCGTTATCAATTAATATATAACTTCACATGTATAGACAAATAGCGTACAATAACTGTTCGTCGAACATGTTTAGGTTTATTGCCGACAAATCATGTTTTGCCTCAGTTTAGATATAATGTATGTCAGAAAAGTGTCCGAATTTTTCCTTCCAGTGCAAAATAAGCGAAGATAGTACTATTTTTCGAGAAATATTAGATATATCAGGCAGGAAAATATATTTTATACTTTGCAAGCATTGAAATAAATATGCATAAACCTTTTGTATTAAATAAGAGGTTTCTTTAAGTACATTTATATTTCAAAAATTTTTTTAATAACTGTATTATATATTGTTTTAATAAAAATCATAATAATATTATACATACAGAAAATTTATTTGGTAGGCATTTTGAACTATGCTATTATTCATAGAACGTACTACAATGAATTTAAATAAAAATAAAAATTTGAAACTATTTAATACATAAAAAACATAGAAAAGAAAGTACAGACACCTGAAACATATCGGTTTTTTTTTTTATATATATAGGCTTCATGTCACGTCTGGCTCTTTAAATTGGCTTAGTATGATCCTATATTATAGACAGCGTATATAATTAATTACTTATTAAACTTAAAAAAAATACTTATTAAACTTAAAAAAAATACTTATTGAAATTAAATAAATTAATTTAATTAGGTTTGAATTTTAAAAACAAATCATATTAATTATATATCAAATGAACAGGGAATAATTGTTCTCGTAATTGTATTCATAAATTGTTTTCAGAAATGCATAATTTTTTATATAATCTTAATCCATTTTAATAATTTATTACTGTTTTGCAGACAGTGTTCTTATATTGTATGGACGTGTTTACGTTCGTAATTCAAAATAAATTTTATGATATATTAATAATATATATCAATAAACTTGAGCATAATTTTAAAGTATAACTCCTAACAATAGCATAACATTTACTAATGCACTAAACTTCCTATTACACATTGCATAAAATATAAAATAATTACGTAATTTCTAGAAAACTGTGTGTGCATTTTCAATTACTTGGGAAAATAAAGAAGCCTAACTATTAATAACAAAAATCTTCTTAAAACAATATCAAAACCTCATAAATGCGCTAGACCTTTCGAAACATCTGAGCCTTTCTTCGTCAGGCGCATAGAAGACGTGCTTCTACTATGAGAGCAGCAGCAAGACTGAAATGAGAGATGAGGATGTGAAATAACGTGAAATGTTTGTCTTTACGCGCCAAATATTCGAAAATATAATTCTTTACAGATTTTTTAATGGGATTCTGCAGCTACATTTGACTGATCTTTTTTACACACATGAGTAATTTTATTAGCATTTTCTTTTTCAAATATTTTGAGTATATGCTAAGTAAACATTCCTTGTGAGAATTTTTTTTTAATTTGTTCTTCTTTTAAGTATTTAATTATTATCTAAACCTTACAGAAAATCTAGCAGATGTAGTTATAACAAGAAAGAAAAATCATGCGTTAAGCATAGATTATGAAACACTTTCCAACACTTCCTGAGTGCTTTAACAAAACTTCGTTATTTAGTGAAATAAGGTAAATAAGATAACTAAGTAAACATTTTTTAAAACGCATAAAACATTTGAAAAACTGATTTCAGTAGTTACCGTCCATAGCGAAATATCTATTCCAATTCTTTTGAACAGCCCTGTATTTGATCTTTAGGTTGATATATATACTATATAATGGGAAAATTTAGTTTTGGAGGAAAATGCATAACAGGTTGAAATTCATCTTTCAGCAATTTACACTAATAGATTGAAACATACTTGAATACTTTTGTACAGCACTGTAGTTTACCTAGTACCTCATTACATGCCACTATTTAGCTATAATTTAATTCAAACTAAAACACTCTCAAAACAACTGAAATTACGTTTCCAGAAATTATCATCCATAGACGGCCATGTATCCAACTCTTTGCGTGGCCCTGTATATCATTTTATCTATATTCTACAAATATTACTTAGTAAACTAAATTCAGTTCAGCGTAAAAATGCATAACTTCTTTAAAACCCACCTTTAAGCTATTTATGATCGTACTCAGTAACCTTTACGTATTCATTTCTGTAGCTCTGTATATGAACTCTGTATATAACTCTGTATATGAACTCTGTATTTATACGCACTTTATAGTATGCATAAATATAGTGAAAAAAGCACATATCATAATTAAAAATGCATTTCGAGCAATCATTACTAATATACAGTAATTCGGATACAATATAGTATCTGAAATCTTTTCAAATACACCGCAAACAATTCTCCCTATACCACCATGAATGGAATTCTTTTGTGTGGCCCTGTAAATGAACAATAAATATTCTTTGCACCGCATATTCAACAGAATGCATATTTTAGTGGACTTCACAAAGGAATATCAATTTTACTATCTTTGAAAGAATATAACACCATTAAAAATCATTTGAAACGATTTTTTCCCATTGGCCGTAATGTAACGGAAAAGTTTTGACTGTCCCTGTAAATGAACTAAACATGCTACAAACTTCATTTTAAATAGGGAACATGCTATGGTAGAGGTCACGAACATACAAAAATTTCAAAACGATCCGAGCATACTTACGAGAGTTAGAGCGTGTACAGACGGGCAGACAAACCGAAGTCATAAACACTTTTCAACTTTGTTGGAAAGTATTAAAAATGACGATATTTATGAGTTACATGTTTGTTAATTTACGATTTTTACTTCAGTCGCCAAACAATTTCATTTCAATCCAAAAAGGCGTAAACGTGACATCTGCCCCATCGATGTTCACATTATAGGTGATTTTCCAATTGTAAGACAGCATTTTGGAGTAATTATTTATATTCAGATGTAAATTATATAAATAGCAATTAATTTATATTTTAGTGTAAATGTCTGCTCGTCACCCGTATTGTAAAATAATTTAATTTCAGACATTTAAAATATTTTTCACATACTTTATTATGGATACATGCTGGTTTGTTTTCCCCTAACTTGTGACTTTTATTATCCTCGAACTCAGATCAGCGAATGTTGTCCAAACTTTTTTTTAAACACATATTGGCAATTTTCCTTTTAGAAATGTCTACTGCTTCAAATGTTAAGTATTAAAGTTTATTCTTAATAATATGTATGCAATTATGCGTTATTAATACCACAAAAGAAAACATCTTACAAAAAAAAATGCAATTTAACAAATTTCAACGACCATTTGGAAAATGATTTTTTCAAAGACGAAAATTTAAGACATAGAAAATCGCACGGAGTTGATAATAATTACGTACGCCATGGATTACATTTTTCGGTACTGTAAATTTTTAAACTTCTACGGAGCTGGTCATTCATTTCGTACGCCATGGATTAAACATTAATATTCCTGGACCATTTTTAAATTAAATTTCATTCTTAAACTTCTAAACATCCCACAATATTACTTTTTACACCGTCGTATAGAGAAAAAAATGCACTTTTAAAAGCTATTTGTTTGAAAGTTGTATCTCAATTTGTTTCTGAGTTATTAATTTTTTTTGTAGTTTTTATTACTTTTGTGTCATAGTGGCAGCAGAAGTATCCATCTTTGTTGAAAGTAAGGGGAAAATACAGATTACTGTATAGACCAATCAGAGAACGAATAAAATGAGGATTCAGCCATTAACACGCTTCACATATGTTTTTGATTTCCTACCCTGACAGAGGACAATAACCATTTTTCCAAATGGTTAATAAAAATTTCTTACTGAAAAAAATTTTCGTTAACCTTTGTAATTCGTCATTCCTTTTTTTTTTCTTTTTAAGGTTTTTGAAAGATCTTGGATTAATCTTCCGTAATCAGGTTACCCATTATTTACAGCATTTACTGTATCGTCTGCATGTTTCTTTTATATTTGAAAGAGACTCTGGACGATGAACCCGATTACAGAAGATTACAAGAAATGTTTACTTAGCGATCAGTAAATTTATGGTTTTTCATTATAAAGCAAACGGGCAAAAGAGGATTTAGTATTATATATTTTTCATTTTACTATAAGTAAAACAGCATTACTTGGAAAAAAAGACTTCGAAATTCCAATGGTAGCTAATGGACCAATAGTGGTTGATTTGGTGGTGAATAGCCTAGATAAGAAAATAAGTACCTGAAATTCAGTAAAATTTTATCATTGTAAAGCAATATTTTCTGACGCATAGCCCTAGCCGCGAAACTTAGTGAAGAATTAACGATTTTAGTTTTATTTAGGCAACAGACTTGAAGAATAACGTAATCTTGAAAATAGAAAGTCTATTTGTTTCTCCGTGTTATTAAGCTCATTTAAGCAATGAAAAAAAGATCTTCGGTGCACCAAATAGTATATTATTACATATATTATTACTTGCTACGTTATTAAGTTTTGCATGAATGACTTTGTCATTCTCAAAGAGTATTTTTGGAGAAAGACTTCATCCATTCAGTCAACAGCAGTTTGAATTTACTTAATGGAATGTAGTTTGCCTCTGTTAAAACACCCTTTTTCTATTTGACTTGGCGAAAATTAGTCATCGTCAAGAATTATTGCAACCCTATTTTACTTTACTATTTTTCATTTTGTTTTAATGTAGATGTAATTAAATTCTGGAAGCGAGTGATCACCACTATATGTGATCTGAACAAAGGCTTTTCTTGGTTATAATAAATCTTATTCATATTCAATTTTTCGAGCTTTAATTATTAGAGTTATGATATACTTTGAATGTATAAAAAATCGTTCTGCATATTTCATTGAATGATGTGAATAATTTCTGATTCGAAGAATATATATTTTATCGTCTGTTTTTTGAAAATCCTCAGCCTCATAACTAACTTTATTTTATATCTGATTCTGGTTCCTTTTAACCACATAGTTGCAAGCACTTCTAATGTTTGACGTCAAAATTAGCTGTGCATCCGATTTTGGAAGATTGGGAAGATTATGGTTGGGTGAAGACAAGAGGTTTATTTTTCTGACATAATCAGTTATCGAGCTTTTTTCCAAGTTATTATTTACAAGATTGCAACTGTTATAATAAAAGAAATGGCAGTGAAAGCGCCATTATTTTAATTTTATTCAAACAATTCAGCTTCAAAAATCCACTTCGCATTTCTTTAGAATACTTAAGTTAAACATTGCTTTTTGTGTGCAAATATTTTTTTTTTCACTGTATTTTGTCTACTGTAATCCGGAGATAGGAAATTGCAGTAGACCTACCAAAAGAAGACGTATATTGCGAAAGATAATGTGATGCAAAGAGAGATTGCATTTAAGCTACCAAAAACCCACATAACACCAAACTGAGAGGCCCTGAGTTGAAGAACTAACTAAAGAAAGTGAATAATCCGAACATGATTAATCAATGGTCCGAACATGGTCAATGTCTGCAATCAAACTAATTATCGCTTATTTTAGTAGTGTGGTAACTAGAGAACATTTTAATTTCTGATCATAATGGCCGTATTTCTCTCCCAACCTCTAATTTGAAGATCTACTATAAAAGAGTTGCTTCTGAATACTCTGAATTTTGTCTATCGCATAAGATAATGTAATAGTCAAGTGACGTTCGCGTCGTATTCAGCAAATGCGCAAAAATTTTCCAGTTGAAACTCCATATCAATTTAAAATAGAAGGTCGAATTAATAATTTTGCTTAATCAAAGTTCATTTGGAAAATGGACCAGCGAAGCGGACATAGCCTCCTAGTTTAATAAAAAAATAAAAAAATAGAAAAATCAAACAATGATATCTATGCATAATAAAATATTGTCATTTGAAACTTTTAATAAAATAACTGAAACTAAAAGATCTTCCGTTTTATATATCACTCAGTCTTAAACATCTTATAATAATGTTTCAGTGATATCATTAAAATATACGAAAGCCCATATTTTTAATTTTCAATAAAGGAGTATTAGAACTGTTCTTCAAATAAGGATTGTATCCAATTCCTTCTTTGTGAATAAACAATAGTACAATGAAAATGCAAATGGAGAAATTTCCGAAATATTTTTCAATGTCATGGTTTATTGTTATTGAATGATTTCTATATTTAAAGAATTCTTTTTTATTAACGTGTATGCTTTGAAAATTTGAGAATTTCCAGTTTAATGATCTATTTCTTTGTTTACAATGTACTCAATTTAGAGATTAGTATGACAGATAATTCAAAATAAACATACTTATTTTAAAATGATAAAAGGATTTTCGAATTTCTCGCGAATGCAATACAACAAAATATGTGCTGCAAATAGTAAAATTTGAACTATTCAATTCTTTTTTTAATTCGACATATCATTTTTCATTTTTAATACATTATGTTTTCGACAAAACGCCATATGTGAATAATTAGAAATGAAAAACAACTAGTATAATTTTTTATCATCTATATCATCATTCATTTAAACATTTAAAGTGTCACTACAATAATAGTAAAATTTTTAATATGTAATCGTTTTAATTTAATTTCAATGTGAGAAGTTTCCAATCCTTCTATATATAAAAAAAAGTTTTGATTTGGAAATGGACCAATGAAAATCTGCGTAGACATTCCGGGTAGATCGCATCCAATTTGAATGTTTAAGCATGGCCTTTGATCGTTAATATTAAAAAACACTGTTGCATACAAAAATATGAAAATCGGTGGTATTATAGAGAAATGTTTGATAAACACGCTGATGCAGAAAGTTTTCAAATCGAAAAATTATTTTAAGAGATATTTAATGCTAAAGTTGGACAAAATCGTTCCAGTAAAAAAGTTTTATTGGAGCAAAAACTATACATGAGAATTTAATCATTTTTAGATCATTTTATACGTTATAAGTTCCTAGTGTGCAGATTCCATTTATTTTTCATATTTGACTCATTTTTTGAGGTTTTATTTCAATTTTAAATTCAAAATTTCAGCATTTCGAGAGATATTTTTTACAAATTTTAGAAAATGCTATTAATTTAAACTGTTGCCAGTTGTATGAACAGCGCAAACAATAATATTTACTTCAAATTAAAAATTTATTTACACGTGACTATTACAAACAGAAAAAAAACTTTAGAATTAGAATTAAATAATTACATGTTAAAAGCAGGAAAATTACGTCATGAGAACCATAGGCACAGATGTCATATACGCGCATATTGGCGCAATTTTTTTCCGACGCCAATTTGGCGAAACATTAATAGCATAAACAGCAACATCCGGGTTACCATATCAAGCAAAATAACGATACTTTAGCACCAGCTAAGTACCAGTAAGTAAATGAAATTGGCGTCAGAAAAAAATTGCGCCAATATATGACATCTGTGCTGAACCATATTTGCACTTGAATTTTAAAAGAGAAACAAAATCCTAAAATAAAAAAAATCATTATTATGCGTTAAAACTTGTAATTTGAGGATATTACGTAATATTTAAAAAGGCAAAAAATATAGCAAAACAATTTACACTGAAAAATATATTTGCGCGAGATATTTTGAGATAATCTTTTCAACTATTATCGTGAATTCGAAGACAGCGCAAATAATATTTCCTTCTAACAACAAAAGTATTTTTACGTGAATATTAATAAGAGAAATAAAACTTTAGTGTAAATTACGTCAGATTTGAAACGATAGGTACATTTAAAATGAATTATTTAAAAGAACTATCTTATAGCGCTGATAAAAAATACCGGGAGACAATGACACTGTTTACTTAATTCATTTTACGTTAGCTTATTTTGAAATGTTTAACTAATTTTTTTAATTAAATACGAAAACAGCCATTGTATCTCTTAATAGCAGCAGATTTGGCCTTAAAAATCCCCAATCCAAGGAAAACGAATGGAAACCCGTTTACAGAGAGATCGCGACTGTTTTTTTTTTTAAATTTTAATTCAATATTTTTAAAGCCGATCAAATTAGCGTGTTTTTTGGATTTTGGTGTGCCTGAACGGGGGTTGGCGAGCGTAGCTCGTAGGGGGCACAGCCCCCTAGTTAAAAGATAAAAAAAAAAAAAAAAAAAAAAAAAAGAATGAATCGATATTTTACGTACTGTAATAATTTTGTTCTGTAAGTATTTTTTTATTGTTATTTCTAAAAAGGAATATAAAGGCTGAAAGTTATTTGAAAGCACTTTTACTTACTAGAAATAAATAATAAATCTTTATGCTTTCTTGAGGACTCTCTTCTAAAATTAAAATGTAATATTAACAATAGAGGTCAGCAGTTATTATTCAAACATTGGTATTTCATATTGCATTAATATTATTGCAATTATAAAACACGAATTTTCGTTGCACCTGAACTAAAGTGACTACAGAACGAACTACAGAAAAACTGTGAATGAAAAACGAAGTGCAACATATATCATTTAAATGAACAACTTATTTTATAGGATTATGTATAAAAAATATATCAAAGATCATTTATTTTAACATTACAGTTTTTCTGAGTTTAAGAAAGAAAAATTAAACTTTCAGTAGAAGGATTTTTAAACATGTGGAAAATAATTTTCTTAATCATTAAATAATATAAATACATATAATATTAACATTATCTAATTAATCATACAAAAATATTAAATTACATTTTGCAAAACTTCATAATAATACTATACCCAATTCCGTAAATACAAAAAACTAACTAATATATCACTTAATTTTAAAGTTGATATTTATTTTTAGTATTGGGTATATATATATATATATATATATATGTGTGTGTGTGTGTGTGTGTGTGTGTGTATACTAGGGGGCTCTGCCCCCTGCAAGCTACGCTCGCCAACCCCCGTTCAAACACCTCAGAATAAAAAACAAGCTAATCAGATGGTTTTTAAAAATATTAGAGAAGAAATTTTTGTGAAATTTACCAAACTGGGATATTTTTAATGCAAAAAGCAAATATCGACATCACACACACACACACACACACACACACACACATATATATATATATATATATATATATATATATATATATATATATATAAGCTCAAAAAGATCAAAAGTAAAACTAAAAGTAAAATATAAAAATAAAATCCATGCGATAAGCGCTACAGCTGCATATAACCACACAGATTATATATAGCACATTATGTTTTAAATGCGTTTGTCAGACCCAGAATCCTGCACCATAAATAAACTAAGTATAACCATAAAACATCCAAGAAATTTAAACAGATATAACCTGAACAAGAAAAAACAACAAAAGGCTGTGGCCTCTTCAGCGGTGGGCATTTTAGAAAGCACAGCAATGTTTCAGATTAATTACAATTTACAACAAACTATTATTCAGTAGTGGCAGTGGGTTTCGGCCAGAGTGTCGCAAAGCATAAATCAAATGCATAAAAACAATTGAAAGCATATCGCGAACACTCCCCCACCGGACCCGACGCCACAATAAACAGTGCATCTTGAAGATACAACTGATTCAGAACGTATGTGTAATGTATACTGAAACAATAAAATTATTTTACCCAAATCCGAGCAACACAGCCACAAAAAACAATAACCAAATTCCAGTGATCCATAATCTGTCCATAAACGTTCCATGTCTGTTGCCACACAATTGCAGACATCCTTGTAAAACCGTCCAAAAAGGCTTTAAGTTATATAAATCATTAACTGTCAATCGCATAGCAACTCCTCAAAAATGAAGACTGTCTGTAAAACTAGTATATTTATTAATGAAATTCAAAGGTATATTGTTTTTATAATACAAAATGCTGGTTAAATTAAAAAGTTCTTTAAAAAATAAATTTTTATTCGAACAGAGTTTATAGTAGCGAAAAATCTGACCCATTATGATATTGACGTAAACGCGTTTATGGATATTTGAACTCCAATTAACTAAATGGTTAACTTCAAAATTAAAGTTATCCCGTTTATTATAGATTGATATGTGGATACCGTTTGAAATGTTTATTTTCAAATCAAGATAATCAGCAGCACTATTATTTTCATTTGTTTTTTTCAAAACCAGCATATCAGGATAAATGTTACATGATATCCCCAAAAAATCGCGATCACAGTTCAAAATTATCAAATCATCGATATATCTGAAAGCCAGAAAATTAACATCGTTATTGACACTACAAAATTGAAATTCATAATAAAATAAAAATAAGTTAGCTGCCGTTGAAGAATAACTTGTTCCCATTCCTATTCCATTATTCTGTAAATAAATATTTGAACCTGTATAAACATAGTTGTTATATAAACAAAAATTACATAATAGTTTAAATAAATTAAAATCTAAATCGGTGTCAGCTATAATTAAATCGACAACTTTTAAAAGTACATCATTTAACCCTGCAATAGGAATATTTGTGAAAAAGATTCTCAAAATCATATGTCTGGACACTTTGTATATCATCTTTAATTACTTCATTCCTGATCTCATAACTGTTCAAAATAATCCAATACATATTACTATCTTTATACTTAAATTTTAGTATATTCAAAATCTTTTTTAACATTTCCTCAAATTTGCGATTAAATCCGTTTCCAATGCTGTTTACATTACTACAAATAAATCTGTACTTAATTGGTATCTTATGAAATCCAGGTGTAACGAAAAGAAAAGGAAATGACAAATTTTTTACTTTAGGCAGAGGAAAATTAACCTTTTTTGAAAAGGCCAGATGTTTCTTAATCAGTGTCTGAATAGTAGATTTATACAAACTGTAGGTGACATTATTGTTAAGCTCAGTAAATATCATATTAGCATAATAGCTTTTTCAAATAACTGCAAAATTGTTAGATGCTTTATCGACTGAACAAAAAACAAAGGTATTTTTCAATTTCGATATTTCCTTCTCTAAATTTGCATTTATTCTATGGTAAGTGTAATTAGAAGAATCATCCATATATTTTATTTGAAATGATTTAAAATCATCCAAAATTTTAAATTTCCATTCGTTGAAAAGGGGGATAGGTTTATTGAATTTGTAACTTAAATTGAGTATAAACATATGCAATTCAGATTTGAATAGATTGAAAGATTTTTTTAAATTCATCTTCTTGTTTAATCTAAATTTAGTACCGTATTTCATTAATTGTTTCAATTCATCGTTGGATATAAAATCAAGGTCACCTGTAACTATATGCTTTGCATTTTTATCGTAAAAGGATGATTTCTGAAAATTCCCACATTCTCAAGACAAATTCAAGTAGGAGTCTAAATCCTGTGCAACTTCTCTATAATTAAATAATTTATTACCCAAGGTACTTGCACATTTGTAAGTTGAAATAATAGACACATTTTTAACTGGAAATATTTCATTGTGTCTGGTAACAATTTTATTTAGATATAAGTTATCAAAACTCGTTTGCTGAAATGTAGAAACGAAGTATATTTTATCAGTTTTACACTCTTTATATTTACCTATTTTATATAATAAAAAGTCCGTTAATAAATCCTTAAACTGTGTGTTATCACTAGCAAACTCTTTAATCTTCTGCTGCAATCTTCGTAAAAGTTTAAATTTTAAACTGAATAAAATAGTTTTAATTTCTTTAATATTGTAATTTTTATTAAAAAGATTGTATAAATCATGCTATACTATGGCTGGATTTATATTTTTATATTTGACAAACAGTGCCTTATTTGAGTGATTCCCCCTTTTCCCTCTATTGTAAGAAAATGAAGGTTTGTAAACTGATGAAAAAAGATTATATACACATATTGAACTTTCTGTATGATAGCAAATTTTAGTATTCAATCCATGTGGATATAATATTCCTCGTGTTTCATCTTAATCTTAACCAGTCTGATATGTCCATCTTTAGATGGATAAATGTTCGTGACTTTGGCCAGAGGCCAATTAATTCTTTTATTGTTTTCACTAGTGAAAATCACAACGTCACCTATGGCAAAAGGTTTCTCCTTTTTATTTTTTATACCAGACACCCTCAATTGACCCAAATATTCCGATCTGAATCTTTTCCTTAGATCTTGCCGGAGCATTTGTTGGTATATATGTCGTTTGTTTAAC
This sequence comes from Maratus speciosus, assembly GCA_963932465.1. Classification (NCBI taxonomy): domain Eukaryota; kingdom Metazoa; phylum Arthropoda; class Arachnida; order Araneae; family Salticidae; genus Maratus; species Maratus speciosus. Next base: position 45,856,999 of record OZ010786.1, read on the forward strand.
GATTTGGTATCCAGAATGTCAAGATCTGGCGTACCACTTTCTTTCACTTCTTCCAAAAACATGACCGGAGTGAGAGGGACTAAGTCATTTGCATCCTCCGACACATAGGTGAGGGGGCGGCTGTTAATTACGCTTTCTACATCACAAATCACGGTCTCCATTTCTTCATAATTCAAAGAGTTTTTCCCCAAAACTTTTCGGAGGATTCTTTTTGTTATCCCAATTAGTTACTCCCACCACGTAACTGAAGGAGGTATAAATTTCCATGTAATTTTGCTGGATATACTGGCATTTATTACAGCATTCCAGTCAATTTCTTTCAACAAATTTTGGGCTCCTACGAAATTCGTACCATTATTAGTATATATAATCAAAGGTCGGCCTCGATGGGCTATAAATCTCCTCAAAGTCTGCAAGAAAATATCTGTTGATAACGAAGTAGCTATCTCAAAATGCACTGCTCGAAAAATAGCACATGTATATATTACCAGCAAAATCTTTTTATTTTCTTTGAGAATCAGCGGACAGGCATAATCTAGACCGACGATTTCAAAAATGGCCGCTTCTCTCACTCTGTCTTCAGGTAAGGGAGGAGTAGAAATTTCTACGGATTTAAAATCGTATCTTCGACATTTTACACAGTTTCTGATAATTTTTCTGATTGTTTTCCGGAATTTTAAAAACCAGTAAGCTTCCCTTAAGTTAGACATCATTATTTGTACCCCCGTATGTCCTAATTTTAAATGTCAAGATCTAACCAGTTTTTCTACGACTGGATGGTCGCTTGGAAGTATAACAGGATATCTAAAATTCATTGTATCTTCCCGCAAAAATATGCGTGATTTAAGTCTCATAAGTCCATCCGAATCTACCATGATCTGAAATGCCTTTAAATGTTTATCTCCGGGACCAGTAAATGATTGTCTTTGAACTAATCTTAGTAATACATTTTCTGATTTATTCTGCTCTTCCACATTTAAAAAAAACAAATTCTCTATCTTTTTTAACTTTCTTGCAATTTTTGAAAAATGTATATATTCATGAGATTACTTTGACCAATTTATCATAAGAAGAAATTCTAGTGTAAATTTGGTCAGTTTTAACATGTACATTGTTATCACTAATAACAGTCTTTCTTCTTTCTGCATCTATAATTTCAAAATCGGGAAAAACTTCTGATTTAGACCACTGGTCCATTGGTTCTCTTAGCCATTGTGGTCTTTTCCATCATTTATCTCGGGCTAAAACCTCAGCGGTACAACCCCTTGAAGGCACGTCAGCGGGATTCAATTGGCCAGAAATAAAGTGCTTTTCAGGATCACTTAATGAGCAAATTGCTGACACCCGGTTAGAAACAAAAGGTGCCCAATTTTCATTTCTTTTTATCGAATAAAGTGCATTGGCCGATCAGTCCAATAAAAAATTGCAATGTCATCTAATTTTAAATCAGTTATAACACTTCTTGCTAATCTAGCCCCTATATTACAAGCCGACAATTCCAACCTCGGGATAGAAATTGTTTTCATAGGCCAACTCTACTTCTTGCTTGAACCAACTGACAGAAATTACTTTGCTCATTTTTCGGTAAGTATAAATATGCATGTAGCATACGGTATTTTGCTAGCGTCGCAAAAGACGTGCAAAGAATGCAGCTTATCTGAATCCCGTGAAAAACACCTAGGTATTTCAATAGTCTTTAAATTTCCTAATTGGTTTTTCCATTTTTCAATTTTTTTTCCTGATAGAAACAGGCAATTCCGTGTCCCATGTTACATTAGCTTGTCAACATTCCTGTAATAATATCTTAGGTTCTAATCTTATAGGATATGTGTATCAAATAGGTTCGAAAATTCTATGTATAGCTGATAAAATGTTTCTCTTAGTTACTTTTCAATCATCTTCCAAAATCTCTTTTAAATCAACGGCTAATGTGTTCCTTTTAAAATCCCACATTAACCCCAAAACGGGGACATTTTCTCCTGTCAAACCTTTACGAAAACTATGCTCCCACCCGCGAAGCTCGAATTTAGCACTTCTAAGAAGTGTTTTTGACTCTTCGATAAATCGGTTCAGCTCTTCCATATTATTAACGCTCGTAACGCAGTTGTCAACATAAAACGACTCTAACAACTTAAACGCGGTGTTTTTAAAATGCTCAGGTGCGTTTTTCAAATGATATTCTAACGTGGCACCTAGAAGGTAGGGGCTACATGAAATGCCAAATACTACTCTTATGTGTTGAAGCGTTATTAGCTTTTGAGGGTCCCCTCCTTCATACCATAAAAATTTCAAGTAGGGTCAATCTTTTTCTGTAATGCCGATCTGTATAAAAGCCTTTTTTATGTCAGCAATTACCCCTATTTTCCCTAATCTAAATCTATTTAAAATAGAAGGAATCAGTTCAGCCAGGTTAGGCCCCTTTTCAATACAATCATTTATCGATGGTGAGTCCTTTTCCCGAGCTGAACCATCAAAAACTGGCCGCACCTTTGTAGTGTAGTTTTCTTTAAACACCGCTCTATGAGGAAGGAAGTGCTCACTACCTACTGCTTTTCTCTGATCAACATTTTCTATTATTTTTTCATCTAACCATTCCTCAAATACTTGATTATAATCGCCTAATTTTTCTACCCTATTCAATGAATCGAAACAGGTTTTTAATGTACGTCTAGCAATATTTTCGTAACTGGGCAAACGAGGGTGGCCCTATATCCATGGAAGACTAACTTCATACCTACCCTCGTCATCTACTCTTATATTACTGAGAAAATGTTCTTTTGTGCTAATTCCATTTCTCCCCTACTTACCGAATTCCTAAAGTGTCAAGGTGCCATAACTCGGTACGTTTTGCCTCTTTCACATGGAGCGAAAAAATGAGATTATTCATATTTTTATTTTCATGACCCTCAGTTTTCCCGAGAATTGTCCATCCTAAACGAGTTCCTATGCAAACTAATCCGCCCTGTAATTGTTTTAAATGCCTGGTAAATAATTTGCCGGCGATATCCGCACCAATTAACACGTGAATTTCATCAGGGAAAAATTTGCATAATAAATCATTAGCTCTTGTGACTCTATCGATCAATAAAATTCCATACCTTTTTATGTCATTAACAAAAGGTCCTTCTGGTATAGGGGCAATTTCAGAGTAAATCTTTTGTTGGTCTAATACTTCAAATTTACATCGGAAACTATTATCCATATTTCTCAAATTAATTAAATAACTATCATGTAGTTCTTCACATTGTTCCTCCCCCCCCCCCCTCCCAAATAAACTATGCACTACTATTTCCAGCCTTATATTATTATAGCCTATCATTTTGGCAGCAAACTTCGATTTATATGAACGCTGTGAACCTGTATCATATAAAATTCTGACATTTTGTACTACACTCATGTCCAAAATTAAGGACCAATCACATAATGCTAAATTTTAAGTACGCGAATACTTAAAAGGAAATAATATAATTCGAATAATCGCTATCTCTACAGGACACCTAGTCCATATAACATATCATTCATGTCACACATGGTCACAAGGGGGTTTTCTATACTGTGGTCCATGAAGCATCGCTCAAATTTTGCTCCGATGGAAATGTAAATATTTAAGGAATGGGGTAAGCTAGAGCCTTGTGTCATATATCTTTCTCTTCTTCTTAAAATGCTGATTAAAATGATATGTGATATGTGTAGTTATGTGTAGGGGTTCAGGAGAAATATGTAGTTGAACTTTCTTCTTCTTTACTTTCGATTTCTCCTTGAACCAGGTTTTGCCACCTATTCAGATGCTTCTCGTGCCCACTTAACTACGTCAAAACTTCTTAAACTTGATAAATTTAGATTCTACATACACTTGTGATCATTTTAATACCTAGTTTGTCTTTTCGGGCACAGGTTTCCATATAAAATTAACCCATTAATTACCATGCACTTTTTGTTTAATTCGAGCCATTTTCAAATTAAAGTGTTTTAAATATGCTTACAAGATACACATAACTAATTGATAACTCAAATAAATGGCTCATTTTGTGTCAATTAAACTCTGTAGATTATTTTCGTACCATTTTCATAAAGTTTTCATCAAGTTTTAACCCTTAAATATCCAACTTAAAAAGTGAAGTTTTCATGTTTTTCTCCCTTAGAGATAACATGGGAAAAAACAATTGAATTCCATTGCAATTTTGACCATGTTAAGTTACCTTTAATGTTTTTTAATGGCTCATTTGACGTTGGCCATCTTCTTATCTCTCTTTTAAGTCCTATCTTGTAACTCTTAGTCATTTTTTCTATTAATTTTAACATAAATTCTTTAAATTACTTTCAAAATTTCGGAGCCATTTTCAAATAATGACAATTTTCAGAACCTTCTATAACAACTAAATCTTTCAAAAATCTAAAATCTATTGTTTCATTCACCTTAATTAAAGAACGTAGATCAATTTAGTACCACTGGTTTTAAGTTAACGTATAGTTTTTTTACCTTTAAACTTTACATGAAAAACTGCAATTTTTGAACATTTTCCCCATAGACTTAACATGGGATAAACAATGGAATTCTATTGTCTTAAAATCTACCTAATACTGTTCAAAATGATAATAGGGGAGATGGGGGCACATGTGAACAGGGGGCAGATGTGAACATCGCAGTTTTTCAATAGTTATTATAAGTTTTTTTATTTGAAAAAAATTACCAAAGATGGCAGCACCTGTGGACGTATGGTAAAAATTTTTTGAAGCTTTTTGACATTTTGTTTGTCTTTAGTAGCCAAAACACTGTTTGTAGATGTCAAATGTAAAATGTCGGTTTCAACTTTGGTAAGTGATAAAGTTTATTTATTTAGTTAGTTATTCGAATTTCAATGTTTTAACATATACTATGACTACTATTGAATATTTTGGATAAAGTTGTTTTGTTCCCTAAAATTGATAAATGTTAATTATTTATCAATTTAACTCTAGCAGCCATGCGGGGCAATTGTGAACAGACTAGTTGGGGCAGATATGAACAGTTCACAAAAATCAAAATCTTTCTCTGTTGTGCGAATAGAAAGAATTGATAATGATAAAATGTATGTTAAATTCCTGAGAAAGAATCTCAGATCCAATTCATATAATTTCCCTGAAATAGTAGACATTTCTGTCATACAAAAAAGTGATATTGTATTGAAACTTCCACTTCCACATTTGTCAGGAAGCACACAAAGAGCAAGAAGCTCATTTGAGTTCAATTATAATTTAAATAAATTCAATGTTTCCTAAAATGCAGTAAGTGTTATGTACTATTTTAGTAAACGGTTTAAAACAATATTTTTTATGCATTGTTAATACAAAGAATATTATGACAAACAACTTTGTATTTTTTTTCTTTTCATTTTTCTCAAACTTGCTATGATGGCTTACTTCCATCTCTCAAACAACAGCTATGAATAGGATAATTTAAATTGGGATGGATATCAGTAACATTCTTAAATTGTAAAATTTTCAAATTGATAACTAATATAAGTCTTGGGTATGGTGTTAGAACAGCTTTATATATATTTAGTTTCATTTTAAAATCTTTTGTTTAAACATGTCACTCAGAAACTAGAAAAAAAAATATTTTTTATTTTATTTATGGTGAATTTAACTGATAATATAAATAATGGTTATGATAACAAATTAATAACAGGAGAAAAAGCATGTCAAAGGATATTTTTCCTTGTGTTCACATGTGCCCCACGAGTGTTCACAACTACCCCGCTGATGGGGCACATGTGAACAATTTTTTGAATTTATAAAACTATTAAAAAATGTAAGAAAAACTATACAGGTGATTAAAAAACAAATTTCCATGTGTAAAAGAAAGTTCTGTTTACTATACTGACTACTTTTTATTTATAAGAATTAATCCAATTATGAGAAAAAGATATATTTATGCGAACTGTTCACATGTGCCCCCATCTCCCCTATATTGTATTTATCACTTAGATAAGATTACAAGCTTTAATTTGATACCTATTATGTCCAAACATATTGATATTTACTATGCCAAATGATTATTTTAAAAAGTGTTCTTTTTTGTGATTTTTGAAACCTGAAGTAACCCTTATTCCCATAGAGAAACATGGGATTCTGGAGGCATATTCTATACTTTTAACATAGCTTAATTTTTATGATCTCTATATTATTTTGAAACACTAACGCCAGATCTCGATATTTTGAACTTTTAGCTTTTCTCCGCCTCCATCCATGTATCTCTAGGTCAATTTGATATTTTTTAATTGACTTTTGAAAAAGTGTCATTTTTTGAAGAAATTTTTCCGATTTCTCATAGGAATGTATTAGGTTGTTTACTTTTTAAATTTAATTTTTTAACTACTACTTATGTACCGATCTTTTATACATTTACATATTCTGAAAGTTGAATCTTTCCTCTTTTTAGCGGTACTAATTGTTTTAACTTTGAATTCCTAAAAGTACCTTAAATTTTAATTTTAAAATTGGTATTTTTTGATTTGGAGCGGTTGGGTGGACACTGGTTGCTCTCACACAATTCGTGTCCTATAAGGGCAAGTCAATATTAACGCTTTAAAATAATTGAAAATTCAAGTAGGTTGCCTTTACATTTGAGTTAATACAATAGATAATGTGCATGTGACGTCACGAAGACATAAAAAAGTACAACTCAACTTACGGTTGGCAAAACATTTGCGTGCTTCACCATTGTTTTCTATGTATTTTGCATCTGTTTATTATTATTTTTCGGCTTTATTATTTATATAATTATTTTTTTGGCTTATCCTACTATTTTACAAAATGATGATGAGTTGTAGTGCATATGGTTGCACTTATAGACATGAAATAGGAGGTAATAAAGAGTTTAAATTGCTTCGAAATCATGAACTGCGTGAAGGTGGTGGATAAGCTTTTAAACGAAAAGACTTGATATCAATTCATGCCTCAAGAATTTATAATAAATGTTTTCAAACTGGTAAGAATTCTTCATTTTCCTGTAATATAACAGATCGTATATATATATATATATATTCCCCTTAGGATATTAAATGCTTTTCTCCTTGTGAGATTTTTATTTTAAACATGACATCTACAAATATTTTATTTAACTAGATCGTCTTGTTTCTATGCACATTATTAGAATAGTAAAAGAATTTAAAATACTCAAGGAGTGTTTATTTAGTTTTAAAGTAATTTAAGCTATCAATTCAGAATTCTGGAAAACACAAGCTACATTTTCACAAATTTCCTTGTCATACAACATGTTAGACTGTGTACATAAATTTTTAATCGTTTTTATGTTAAACCCTTAATCTCTACTCTAGAGTTGGGCGATTCATTATTTTACTCGCTTCTAGAGAATGTTTTTTCTGACGGGACAAGTTGAATTTTTAGACAATCTGAAAAACTATAGAAGGTATTCAGAAACTTTATTTTTTTTTTTCCCCAGTTTGCTATTTTTGCAACTTTCCAAATTATTGAAATGTAAACATGGTACTACTAAGTTCTATCCTATAACCAAATTTTCCTCTTTTGTATATACTATATTCTTAATTTTAAAGAAAAAAATAAGAATATGCATTTCAGACATAATAATTAACTATTTTTCCAACTGCATGTTTTTTTGTAACAATTTTCAACTGTATGTTGCATTTTGCAGATTTTTATTTAAAAAAAAAAAAAATCAGGCTAGTAAGATTTTCTTGAAAATTTCCAATCAAACCCCTGCCTCTCATATTGTAAAGAAGTAATGAACAATATGAAATCTAATGAATACATTACATATGTAACCATAATGAATTATATAGGGTGGTAATCTGGCATGGATGTCCTATACTCACCAGGGTACTTAAATCTCGTCATAATTGCCTGATGTATTTTGCCTGATATGGTAACCCGGCTATTGTTGTTTAAGTACTTAGTTATCCTGTTGACCAATTTCGCCAAATTATATAAATTGCCAAACCACTCGCCAAATTATACCCATTGACATAATTTTTATTTTAAATAACGAAAGAACAAATAAATTAGTAAAACATTAATAAAAATACAAATAAAACGTCGAATTAATGGTTTTATAGGCCATTATTGGCATTTAATCTTACAGTTTGACGACAGTAATTTGGTCGACGGGATAACTAAGAAGTACCGTTGTTTATTTACTTTTATTTTAATTATATAAATTGTTTTGTTCTATAGTTATTAAATAAACTTTTTTTTATTTATTGTTATTTCCTTTTTAAAAGAATTACAAAATATATATGTAACTGGTATTTGGAAACGAAGTTTTTGCCAGATTGGCGTCAGAAAAAATTCATTATTTGAAACAAACCAATGTAATGTATGAAATCTGTACTGGTAATCATTGGAACTATAAAGAATAGAATGGTTGCAAAATGCTTGTGAACATCTCTGCTCCAATATATTAGTAATGGAGACATCCAATGACCTTGGAAATACCGAACTAACTACATTAAATTTGATGAAGAAGAATGATGAATATCTTTCAATTATGCTTTGTCAAAAAAAAAAAAAAAAAAAAAAAAAAAAAAAAAAAAAAAGTTCAATGAGAGGCGAAGAATCAGAGTTATTAAAAAATATTTGAAGAGATCATCAAACCCTAAGGCAGGTGAAAGAAAAATACTGTGGCAGTTTAGCAGACAAAGCAATTTTCGTTATTGCCAATGAACAAAAATGAAAGACGGAAAACAAAGTTTTAAATTCAAAGATGTCTTTTAATATTAAAACCAAGTTTTGATGTTGTTGTGTAAACTTTTTTTTTCTTTTTCAAGGTTCCAGAAGTTTATTTATTTTTTCTTTTGTGGATTATGGCTACTGGCGATACCACGTAAAAAAAAACGCACCTGCGTGCCCTACCTCAAACATTTAAGACCTTTAATAAACATCATTGAATAGTTTTCTGGTCTTAATGTAAGGTGGTGTGGAAAAGGGCACTTAGAAGATTTTCTTTACTCATTTTAGTAGGCATATTATTTCTTGTTTTGATTTTGTTCCATAAATTTACACAACTTTTATTTATTGTAGTTCAATAATTATATACAGTACAGAAACATTTAATTAGAATGGTTATGGTCGTATGTATACCAGATAATTGGTTGAGCAATAAACAATATCCATATGATCAGATTTGTAGAATGTATGTGTAAATGTGGCATTGTTTTCAATTTAAAATTAACACATTGCATGCAGGTATATTTTGCCATAGACATATGTGTAGCGGGTGTATTTTCGTTTTTGCTGTTTTAACTTGATTTATGAGAAGTTAAAAATATATTAAAAATATAATAATAATATTAATAATATAAATAATAATTATAATAAAATATAATATTAATAAATAAATAATATTTAAAAAAATAAATTAAGCTATTTAACATAACAAAATTATTAGTGATCGACTGAAAATTCATTTTAGTTTTTGGCCCAAAGTCTGAGTTTTGGCGAAAATTCGGCTGGACCATAACTATCTGTATTCCAAAAATCTTGTTTCTTCTTTCAGAAATTCTCAACATTACTCATCGATTTGAGCTGTATTGACTCAAATTAGACTTTATTGCTATGAACTTCATTGTTTATAATTAATCAGTTATGACTGACTCAAGACGCGAGTGTTATTAAGCAAATTATAAAGCAAGCAATGCATATATAATTAAACTTTTTCACGTAGTCATTAACAGCTTCAGACTTAACAGTGATAGAATATTTTTACTTTGAAATTGCAGAAGTGTTTTGAATACTCTTTGAGAAAGTTCTAGCATAACAGAGGATCATTTACAAAAATCGTTATGAAAGATAAATCGAGGTGTGTATACCTAAAACTAATTAAATGAATGAAATTTATATAATTAGAAAATCTTTCTGCGTCATGGATAAATTATGTTTTTTATTATAAAAAGAGAAAGTTTTTATCTAAGACATAACGAACTTGGGCCACACACTAATAATTCTGTATATTTAATAACATGCACTATTTAATTAATTGTCTGAGCGAAGCGAAGGCTAATACTCAGCGAAATATTACTGTCCGGACACTTTACTACTACGATGGATATTAACGCCATGTCCTACTAAAACAAAAGCCTAATAAAAACCTTTCGTCAAGCATAACTCAAAAAATATTTGTTGGAATTCGTTTCTGATTGCACCAGAAGGTACCTATGAGGGTCGCCTACTGAATGCACCTACTATGAGAAATAAGTTCCAAACCGTTTAAAAATTATATAGAAAAAACTCTTAAAAAAGCACAATTTATCTGCATACGTCACAGAAATTTGGTGTGCGTCACTTTCACCGGTTGATGTTTTCGTAGACAACTGGTTTGAACACATGGAGCAAATAAAACAAAATACGCACGCAGTAATATTGAATAGATCAGTTTCAACCACGTGATCACAAACCTTGCAACAACCCGTGGCAACCAGTTTTGGTGGGCAAACAAATAATAATAGAGTATTCCGTACCACAGTGACCGTTTTTAGCCTGTTGTATAAAATCTGGCTTGTTGTATGACATACAATTGTCGATGATTAAAACAAAAGACATGAGTGTTTATTGATCCGGGAGGTTATCTTTCTCTGGATGTCTGTCTGTCTATCATACACCATGCTATTTTCTTGTAAAGGATGATATTATTATGCAGTAAAACCTCCATAACGGACACACCCGATTAGTGGACACCTCTATTTAGCGGGCATTTTTTCGATTACCAACCCTTAAATAACTGTACATTTTTTACTCTCAGTAGCGGACACCTGCAAATAGAGGATAAATTCTGCTCTCCCGAGGTGTTCGCTATTCAGAAGTTTTACTGGTAAAACCTCCATAGCGGATACACCCGATTAGCGGATACCTCTATTTAGCGGACATTTTTTCGATTACCAACTCTTAAATAACTGTACATGTTTTACTCTCAGTAGCGGTCACCTCTAAATAGAGGACAAATTCTGCATTCTTGGGGTGTCCGCTATCCAGAGGTTTTACTGTATATAATATTGATAATTATTTTACAGGGCCGCACAAAAGAATAAGAATATATGAAACGAATATAAACTAAATTCGGGATTGGTAGATCGCTGATGGTAATGTAATTTTAGGATGTTACAGTCATCCGCAGCATGTTTTTAGAGTTTCGTTCATCTAACGAAACCCTACCTGTCTCACTCCTTTGTCTGTCTATTTGTCCGTCTGTCACAGAGCCCGTTCTCAGAAACTATATATTTCGGAGACTTGAAAATTTGCATACTTATAGCTGAACACCACACATCAAACAGCAAATAATAAAATTTTGAAAAAGTCTAATATTTTACCCTCTGGGCTCTAACTTGTGTATTTAAAGCAATTTTTCTAACTCAGCCCCTAATTATGTTGGAAACATAAAAATTTGCATACTTATATCTAAACACCTCACATCAAACGAAAAATAATAAAATTTTGAAAAAATCTAATATTTAACCCCTAATGTTTTGTCTCGCGCAATTTTTAAATTTAAACTGTTTTGCAATACTATTTTTTGTTCATTTTGCATAATAAGTGAAATGTGACGTAATTTGTTCTACTTCAAATTTCTAACGCATGTTAATGAATTTATTTTACAATATCCTTTCTCTTTTAAAATTCACATGTAAATATAGTTTTTATGGCGTAATTTTCAATAAGTGCCTGCTTTTTATACCTAATTATTTAATTCTAATTTGGAGGTTTTTTTCTGTTTATAATAGTAACGTGTAAATATTTTTTTTATTTGAAGCAAACATTATTGTTTTCGCTGTTTATACAGTTGGCAACAGTTTAAATTAATACCATTTTCTAAAATATGTAAAAATTATCTGTCAAAATGCTGAATATTTGAATTTAAAATAGAAATAAAAACTCAAAAAATGAGTCAAATTAAAAAATAAATTAATGAAATCTGCAGACCGGGATCTTCTATAGAATAAAATGATCTAAAAATGATTAAATTCCCATGTATAGCTTTTGCTCTTATAATTTTTTTTAATGGAACGATTTTGTCCAACTTTAGCATTAAATATCTCTTAAAATAATTCTTCCATTTGAAAACTGTATACATTAGTGTATTGATCAAACATTTCGCTATAATACCACCGATTTTCATATATTTGTATGCAATAGTTTTCTTAATATTAACGAAGAAAGACCTCCGGTCACAAAAAATTCAAAACCGGCGGCGGCGGCGGCGGTGACAGCGTTAGTTACTTTTTATAGAATAGAGAGATATATAAAAATGAAAACTTGTCTATCTGTCTGTTTGTAATTCTATAAAAAATCCACAATTTGGAAGCCAAAATTGTGAAGAGATACGTACATGTGTATTAAAACATGGCCGAGACAACTAAAGCAATCCGGAATCAAAATAACTTATAGTTAATTTTTAATTAATAAAAAAACCCCAATTTAACAGCAATTTCTTATCAAATTTAAACATTTTTCGTTATAGCAGTTGCCAACAATTAAAAAACACAATAAAATTATTACTACAACAATTAATTTTTTACTGCAAGATTTCCACGTGAAAAATGAAAATGAAATAAATAGTTTGCTGAATTTAAAAAAAAGGTGAATATTACGTCATAACTTTTCTATTACAAGATATTCACGTGAAATATGAAAATGAAATAAATGGTTTGACGAATTTAAATGAAAGTGAATATAACTTCATAACTTTTCTAGTTCAAGGTTTCCACGTGAAAGAGGAAAACATTACGTCATATTGGAAATATAAAGGGCATGGTGGACATAGTATAACGTCATATGAGTGTGAAAAAAGTATTGAAGCATGATAAAAACCCGATTAGGGAAATATTGGCGTATTTTAACATTATTGCTCCAATTATAAATTGAAATAAGTTCATTTATAGCTGCATTAATTTGCGTCTGTTATATACATTTATACATTTTTATATAGCGTTTTCATATGATTCATTCAACAACATTTCGACTTCTTTTTTTAATATTTGTTTTGTGTTGTATGTTAAATTTTGAAATTGATTTTTCAGAACAAACATCCTTCAAATCCTGGGCAACGCCGTTACTTTAGTTTGTAACAGATAAATGGCTTTTGTATCTGTACATCTAATGCTAATATTATAAAGCGTTATAATATTATAAAGTATATAATATTATTAATGCTTGTACGTTTGTGAGGTGTTATATCTGAAACTACCTAGGCAACTTAAAAAAAATGTTGGTGGCCATCTCTGCTCCGAAAAAAAGACTATTTTATGTCAGTGCAAGAACCTACATCGCTGCAGGAGCAAAAAAGTTCCAAAATTGCGATTTGTACGATATTGATTGGGATAGAAACTTTAAATTTGGTGCGGTAGTTACTTTTAAGATGGAAATACTCGTAATGATCGCTCTCTAAAAGGTTCAATTTGACGGATAAACGTAAAAATTTCTAGAAAGGTTCTAAACTATGATTTATTTGGAATACTGAAATTTTTGGGATATTTTTGAGGTTAGAAACTAGAAATTTGGCATGGTAGTAATTAATAAGATGTAAATGCTCGTTGTAGAATGAATTCTAAAAAATAGAAAGACTAAACAAAGTGGAAAAAGATCTAAAGATGATCTAAGTAACGAAGAACATGGAACTGTTAGGAATATAAACATGAAAATTGACATGGCTGTATTAATCATGACGTAAATTCTCGCAATGGAACAATTTCTAAAAATGTCGCTATATAAAACAGTGCAGAAATAAAAAACTTTCAAAAACTTTCTATTTCTCTGTTACTGCTGAGCCCAAAATCTTGAAATTTTGCTTCGGGTTAGTTTTAAAATATACAATTGTCTCTATGAATGGTTTCTAAAAAATTTAAAATTTAAAGAGATGAAATTAACGGAAAGCGATCTCAATTACCATTAATTTGGAATTATTAGGTACAGCAACTTTATATATTTCATAATGCTGCATTTCCTCCGCAAAACATGCGATTTAAATGCAACAAAACTGATAGATACCCACCTAGCATTAAATAAATTGTGTAAATATTGAATAAAGACCTGTATGAAACAGTGAGTAGGTTGCCCGAAAGTACTTGTTAAAGTGTTCCTTCTCTAGGCTTTTCTCTCTCTCGCCAAGGCCACTAACAGCGGGAAGTGCCGTTTTAAATGTGATATGAATTTTTTATCCGATTCATTTTTCTAGACATTTTATCATAAGGTCATATTCTCAATTATCATTAGTAGATTTTTTATATATTAACTTATTCTGGTGAAATTTTGTAATCGGGTTCATATTGGCGTATGTTAGCTTGCATGATTTGCTGAATAAATATGTATGGATTTGTAAATTACTTCAAATGACACTTTGACAGCTCAAAAGTTATGCAGACGATATATTCAGATCTTGTGTCATTCTTTATGTTGTAATCATTGCCGATTTCTTTTATTTAATACATGCTAAATACAGCTCAACTTGTGTAGAATATGTTTGAAAACAAAACAATACAGCGTATGTAGTTGCGAGCATACACTCATCATTTGAATCCGATCGAGCATATCTAAAACACAGTCTAACGAAGCATTGCATGCCACTTTTGATGTATTCGGTACTTTGATACTATATTAGATTTTGAGAAGAGGATTTTTTAAATGTTATCGACAACCTCATTGCATCCGTGGAAAACAGATATTGTACAATATTAACTATTCCGGAGGAGCACACACCATATAAAGTATAGTCCATTCTTTTTAAACATCATATATTTGTCATTTAAAGTTACTCAAATTGGTGCGGAGCGTCTGATTATGCTCTTGACATCCTTTTATACAGTTAAAATTCCGATATAAGTAAATTAGTGTTTCATTTTCTATTTTACTTTTAATATATTGCTTACTTTCAATTTTATATCCATCCATGGCTGTCTTGAAGGGTTTGATTTCCCATTTTTTAAACAGTGTATACGAATTTATATATAATATTTTGTAATTCTACAATTCGTTTATTGTCATCATTTCAATTTTTCGCAGTATATGGACAATTAAAGATAACATCTCATTTTCTTTGCTTCCACATTTTATTATTAAATCTATGTTCTCGGTAATATCGCTCAGACTAATCCCTCTGAGGGAAGTCCTAGTTATATATATTTAATAATATGGCACTAAAAAGTACCTTGTAATAGCAACATTTTGGCTTTTGTTTTTCTTAAAATTTCTCTCAGCTTTTTGGAGTTTCAGAACACATGCTAATTGGAAAATTGTAAATTTTCATGCTCATGAAACCCCAAACTTATGCCAAAATAGAAAAATTACATTTTCCCCCCTTAAACTGTGAAACCAGAAGTAACGCAAAATGGTACATTTTATTTAATTTGTTTACTATGTTTGCATAAGTATCAATTTTTGTATCTTAAAAATTTCATCCTTTGATTATCAAAACTGGTGGAAAAATTAAGCAAGATGCTTGGAGCAATTCCATTTTGTCGACTTGGATTCTTGATGAAGTTATACCGAGTTTGCAAATCCTGCATATAATTTTGATGCATTAAAGATTCTAATTTGATGAGTAATGTGACTATGTTTTAAACCAAAGAGCAGACAGTGTTCAACAGCCTCCCAAAACTGTCTGAGGAAAACTTTGTATGCAAAATGTGATTATGTTATTAAATAATAGTCTTGCATATTTTTAATATACATAATTTGTACTTTTCAATAAATGGAGCGGCAAACCGCAAACCAACTGAATTGTGTTGCTTTCTTATTGTGTATGTGACCATTTTTATTTCAGCTAATACTGGGCTGCCATTGGCAACTGTTTTTTTTTCCTACTACTATTATTTAAAAATAATTGTATATTATTATTGTTTAGAAATAATGATTAAAAGAACCTAAGCAAAATTTAGAAAAAAATAGTTGACTGTGGCAGCCTTGTTATTTTTAAATAAGTCTAAGAGAGTAAGTATTTTAATTTATTAAATATTTATCATCCTTAAAAATTGGATTAGTTACAAATATATTAAATATAAAAGTTTTATTTTTGTATTAAAATATGTCAAAGATATCATTATTTTTACTGTGAGTGATGCGATTAAAAATTTCATCCTTATTAAACAAAATGGATGAAACATGCTGCCAAAGATGTGTACAGTAGAACCTCGATTATCCGAAGTAATTGGGCCCGACCGTCTTTCGGAAAATCGAAATTTTCGGATAATTGGGAATGCTTATTTTTAAGATTAAGGAGAAATATATGCAATATTTCTTATGGTAACAAGTGCTTAATAAAAATAGAGCATAGCAAAATAGAAACAAGAATAAATTACCTGAATTTTAATTTTGAAATTAAATACCTTTTACATACATCAAATATATCATTACAAAAGTTAAAAAAAATGTTTTGTTTGTCGCAGTTTCGATTTCCTTTGCTTTGAAGTCAGAGTTTTTTAATAGTATTAGTTCACCAGTATCACAGTCTTTCTGCTGCTCCAGCAATGCCAAATCTTTTGCAAAAGTTTCAGAATTGCTAATTTGTTCGTTTTCTTCGTTCCACTCCGCAGATTGCGGGAGCTCAAGTTAAATTCAAAGAAACTCTAAGAAAAGGGATCAGAAATATTTATATGTACTCGTAGTCAGAGTCAGATAATATAGATGAACATGCGAACGCCGTCCGCAGAAAATGTTTTAAGTTTGCAGACAGTTTTGAGGGGGTTTATTTTATAAATTTCTTTCTAAAAAAATTATTAAGACCGCGGGCGGAGAATTGGTAAGATGCACGTCGCAGACACTTGAGAAGGTCTGCAGACTATTTTTCAACTGGAGAAAAAAAAGTTTTTAAAAAAGAGTCACAGTATTAAGGAATGGTTTGTCTCAAAAACAGTAGATAAACTGATGAGTAAGAGTTCATCTCTTCCATTCATGGACTAATAACTTTTTTATTTTAACATTCATTTATTCGTATTTCAGTTATTTTATAGATTAATAAAATAACAGTTTTGTTGAGCAATCATAAATTGATATCTTTATATCAGTTAATGATTAAAATATTTCACATTTTAATAAATATATATATTTTTTTCATTTGCTTTTCTTTCATTCATTAGTTGTATGTATTAAGCATACCATTCAATAGTACATTTCTTGACTGGGTTTTAATAATGCTTGTAAAAGGGGGGGGGGGGTAATATTTTTCTTTTAGTGGTGTCACTTAGTGACACTCCACTCTCATATAACTGTTCATTTTTGCTGTTAGCGGCGATATAGGACTCGGGAGGGGCGCAGCATTTTTTTGCAGAAAACTTTTAAGAAATTATTAGCGTTCACAGACAGTTTTACATTTTATTTAAGTCTGCTCGTAGTTCAGAAAGGACCGCTTGCACACAAAGAATATGATAGTTAAAAAAAAAAGTTTTCAATATGGATTTTGCACACAAGGAATGTGATAGTAAAAAAGTTTTAAAAATGGATTTCGGTTAAAAGAAGTTCTACTGTATTTACAAAATGTTTAGCATATAAAAAATAACTCATTAAATATAGAGATATCAAGCAATTACTAACCATGAAATAAATATTTTGGGTTTAATAATTTGTAAAAAATTATTTAAAACATCAGTAGTTTGTGCTTTAGAATTAGTTGTGAAAGTTTAATTCACAAATTTAAGATTTTTTAGATGTAATATACAAAATCTTGATAACTGAAATTTTCTTCTATTGGTATGGAAAAGTCCAAATGAGTTAATCTAGCTGCATGTGATGGAGATTGATTTTCAAAAGAATTGTGCTTTAAAAATCAGTAAATTGAAATACAATTTTCAAATAACTTATTTCATTTTTTACCTTATTTGATGGTGTGAAAGTGAAAATATGTCATGATTATCTTGGTACTTTTGGTTAGCCGGGCACCAGTGTTATATATACATATATTGTATATTTACACACATATGTATGTATAACACTGGCACCTGGTTAATCGAAAAGTACCATTTGTTAAAAGAAAAGGAGAAATGAATTGCTTAAATTGTTACCACTGTTGATATGTATCAGCATTACTCACAGACATGCTTTCTAATTTAGATAGTAACAATGTGTTTAACTTAATTTGCAAATAGAAAAAATATATATGTATAATTTATTACACAGATTTTAATGAACTTAAATAAACCTGCACCAAGTAAAATTTTTATTTCATGCTAATTAAATGCATTAGCAATTTTTTAGAATTGGGGTTTTAGACAGGAAATATGAATTTTACTCTTCAAAAGTCTAAAAAAGAAATACACAAGGATATTTTAAGTGTGTTCACTTGTGTTTCTGTCTCTCAAAGCTCTTTGTCTTGTCAACTATGTAACATGGAAAGTTCAAATTTGGCTGAAGTAATAAAGGCTATTGACCCTTTAGTCATAGTTATAGATTGAAAATGTAATGCAAAAATATGTCTCCTTCTCCTCTATTTCCGAATCTACTGAAACTAAAATTATAAAAAAATTAGTGGTAGTAGAAATTTATTTAAACTAGCCGGAGAACTGTAGCAATTACCTTAGCTCACATAGTTTTTGAGAAAATCTCATTTTTCCATTACACACAAATTTCACTTTGCTCAACTAGGGAGTTGAGGGGCACTTGAGGTACCTATTATCATAGAAGTATAAAAGGATTGTTGATAATGAGTTTCAAAAAAAATTGTTAGTAATTAGCCAAGATATTAAGCTTTAAGACTAATGTCAGACGAACGTCTATTTGCACGCTTTTTGTCTCAACATGTAACAGAAACACCTGTTAGTGAAGGCGTTTCTGTTACATGTTGAGACAAAAAGCGTGCAAATAGGCAATGGATATATACAGTAGACTCCCTAAAATCCGCATATTTTTTCAGATGTAAACAATAAAATCTATAGTTAAATTGCAGGAACTAAATTCAAGATGGGGCCAAAATCAGCGACTACTGCAATGTTTTTTTTACTAAATTTTTTGCTAATCATTCTCTTTTGGCTATTACAGCTGATTTATTACTAAATAAATTTACATTACTTTTGATTTTGATATAAATAAGCATATCTATATCAAAAATTCCAGGGTTCGAAATGGAAAAATCCACGAAACGGAACACCATTTTAAAATTATTGTTTGCAGAATTTTTTTTTTTAAATTATCGACAAATTTATTTCTAAACATACAAAGCAGTATAAGAAAAGCATTCGAGACTCTAAATAACAATGAAAAAAGTTACTAAAATGTGAAAAAATAATGACGTATCAATCTTACGATCGCTTTACCACCAGATGGCAGCATAGGGCTTTTGGAATCGATTTCATCGGCAATAATTTAATATTTTTCTAAATTTTTATTTTACATAATTATTTTAATAATTACTTACTTTTAAACTAATAAATTATTTTAATATTTTACTTATTTTAATGTTTAACTTTATTGAAAGCATTCATTATAATTTCCCTTGCCTAACTATAATCAAATTAATGTTTCAAAAATGTAAACAAATCAATGACCAGAAATCCGCAAAATTCTAAAATTTGCACAACCTCTGGTCCCAAGCTGTGCGGATTTGAGGGAGTCTACTGTATCATGATATTTATTTTCAAAATATCAAGGTTTTTGATATTTTTATTTTCATACATTTAATATTTATTTTTTAAATGTCATATTTCTTGATATTTTCATACATCTAATATTTATTTTCAGTCAAAAGAAGTGCAAATGAATTCAACTGTTATTAAAAATTAGCCCATCCGTAAATAATAACTAAAAGAATAGCTTACAAAATATTCTCTGCACTCCAAAAACTAGTTTTGGACTGTACCTGCAGCTTTCTCATTACCACAACTGTCTTTGAAAAATACCTCCCTACCCTGTCTTAATTCTTTTTGGGTACTTTTCGGTTACCTGGGTGCCAGTGTTATATATGTATGTGTATATATATAAAACATGTGTATATATATGAAAAATATATGGATATTTACATATATGTATTTTTATAAATATGTAAATATAACACTGGCGCCCGCCTAATCGAAAAGTTTTTATTTACTTCAGTCTAAATTGTGCAGTAGGTTAGGGAATGAAAAAGCAGACAAACTTGCATTCATGTTCAAATTCTTCAATAGAAAAAATAAAAGAAACTTTATTTTGTATTTCAGAATTTGTTGTGTATTTTTATTTTTATTTTTAAATTGAATCCTGCATTCTGTGTTTTGATGAGTGAAAAAGCAACTTTTACAGAAGATTGTTTATGTTTTCAATTATTTGATCATAAATTTTGCAAGAAAAAATAAAAAAAGATAGTTAGAATATTGTTTTATTATGTTTTCATGCTAAATGTAATATGTTTTAGATTCAAATTTATATTAAGTCTAAAAATCTTTAGAATCAGCAGTAAGCTGACAATTTTGAAAATATCGGATATATCAAAATATCGGATATTTTTGATATTTTCGAAAATATCACGATATTTACGAACCCTGGGCTATAAAAACACGGATGGCGTACTCTATGCGACATCAGCTTTTAAAACCTAGATAACATTTTAAAATGATATTTGTGTAATGCAATGCCCAGTAGCAATATAAGAGTAATAAACGTCAAATTGTTAAAAATAAACTAATGTAGGTACTTTTTGGTTAGCCGGGCACTAGTGTTATCTATACAAATATATATATATATATGTATGTGTGCGTATATAACACTGGCACCCGGCTAACCGAAAAATATCCTAATTTAATTAGAATTAATCGCATAATTACTTTGGGATTCATGACCAGTTTGCATTGAGTGCCATTCTCAATATGCCACGTGGGTCTTTAAAGGTTAATTAAACACCTATCTGGAAAAAAAGCAGCACAGACCAAGGCGGCATAGCAACTTTCTTTTGGAGCGCACTTAGCACAGTGCCAAGTTTAAACTTTGAACAAGATCAATTAATATATTTACAGAACCTTCCGTGCACAAGTAATACTCACACTTGACAGATTATTAAAAAAGTTTTACTTACATAGGCAATACTTTCTTAGAAGCACAATCTAATGCACGGCTGAAATGGCACTGTGCACAAGACTGTCCCACTGAATTATTGCCTTTATTGATGCTTAACACTATTTCTACCAGTGTCAAGTGACACCTTTTTAAAATTTGGATTCATGATTATTTTGCTTGCAGTTTTTTACTGTAATAAGCATAAAAAAGTCTTCAACATTAAAAATGATTTGTAATTGTTTCAATCTAAAAATTACAAATGGAAAATTGTAAATCGAAAACTTTTATAAGGTGTCATTTGATACTGGTAGAAATAGTGTTAAGCACATACTGTCTTTCATCTTCAGTTATTATGTCCTGAAATAGATTTGTCTGTCACGCCTTCCTCCAGTGACAACTCTCCTGTAGTAATGAAAGCTTCTTGTCTGGGGCGTACACATTCTCTACTTTCTGAATTGAATATTCCAAGTTTTTCTTTTGTTAGATACAATTACAGAAGAGAAAGAAATAAAAATTATCAAAGTGCAAATTTATAGAACAAAATCAAAACAAGAAATATGTAGTATATAGGTGCCTACAACTGAAGTTAATAAAGAAAATCTAAGTGCCCTTTTCCACACCACCTTACATTAAGACCAGAAAACTATTCAATAATGTTTATTAAGGCTCGGTCTTAAATGTTTGAGGTAGGGCTCACAGGCGCGTTTTTTTTAATGTGGTATTGCCAGTAGCCATAGTCCACCAAAAAAAAAAAAAAAAAAAAGGAACCGAAGAAAAAAAGATGTTAATCCAATAACATAAATAAGATATTACAGCTCTTATAGAGCACAATTTTTCATGAATGGATACATGGTAGATTCTTCATCTTCAGTGCCATAACTGGGAGAGGGACCTGGCTGCCAGAATGAAAGGCGAAGAAAGTGCCAAATGAAGATTGTTGCTCGATTCAAAATTGTATATACCATAATTTATGGCACATGTATATAGACATATATATGTATATATAACACTGGTGCCCGGCTAACCGAAAAGTGCCATTTAGTATTTAAAAATGGGTGAGATTAATAACAAATTACAAAGAAAATATGTCATTCATTCTGAGAATATATTTACTTTTAATCTCTGTACTACATTCTTTAGGTTAACCAATGAGAGAAGCCCAAAAAAAAAAAAAAAAAAAAAAAAAAAAAAAAAAAAAAAAAAAAAACTAGAAAACAGGAATTCTGCTTTTTCAGAATTTAGTGTCGCCCCCGATGAAAAGAAAATATATGTATATATAAATAGTTACAAAACATATTTCAATTTTAAGACTTAAAGCACAACACTTTTATTTTATGTAAAATGACGTCATTCGCATCCGCTTAAGAATTCCACATTTACGATCCACTCTTAAACATCTACAGTAAAGTATGTATAGGATGTCACTATATCAAAAAAATACACAAATGCAGCAAAAAGATGCCGTCATTAAAGAAACTTGGCAAAAAACGGCTATCTAATGATTCACAGGCCTTCATTTGTTTGTAAAATTAATATAGATAACTTAAAATTAAATATAGTTTATAATAGCTCCATGTTTTAATAGAAATTATTTGTTTATATTTTTTCAAAATAGCACGTATTTTAATTACATTTTCTTTCGCTTGTTATGAGAAAATGGCAACAAAAAGATATAATTGCTATTTTTCAACTATTTTCCCTTTACTTTCTACATAAATGGAGTACTTGAGTTGCCAAAATTAAACAAATGGTGCTAAAAACTACAAAAAAAAAAAAAAAATTAATATTTCAAAAATCAATGGAGATATATTTTTCAAACAAATTGCATTTAAAAGTACTTTTTTTTTCAATACGACGGTATAAAAATTGAAAATGTGCGATGCTTAGAAATTAAAAAAAATGCTATAGAGTATTTAATTGTACAATGATACATCTGCTTTGTTTATTGCTGGGTTCTGTAAGGTAACGTTATTTTTTGGACACAAAATAAGCTGGGAGAAAGAAATAGCATACCGTACCGGGTGTTAAAAAAAAACATGCTAATATATGAGTTATTAAATAAATAATGTAAAGTAATGTATTGATTAAAAATTATAGAAAAATTAAAGTTGAATATCTTATCTATATTCAACAAACATGAAGAAACATAATTGTATAAGGAAGTAAATAAATTATTAAAAGAATGAAAAGGGACTTAGTTAGGCGAATGTTTATTTAACAAAGTGCAAGTTCGCAAAAAGAAAAAACGCCAACTTTGAAGATGCTTTCTGAAAAATCGCCTGTTTTATTAAAAATTGAGGTTTCATTAGTATATACTATTTGTAAGGAAACTTGCCAATTTCATGCATTAGAATGATTTTAAAAGTGTATCAGGAAATAAGCAGTCATAAATGTCATTTTAATCTCAATATAACGATATTCGTAAACATTTTCAGATTAGTTCAAGAATCTTACTAGACGTACAGGTTGAAAAAAAATAAGATATATAAATAAAACGGTGGCTTTCTGGTATAATTATAAAACCTAAAACATTTTTCTTACCCGCTACAACAAGCAGAAACATTTCTTGAGTTTTTGTATTCTTCTCATGGAATTAAAAAAAATAGTTATTCCTTAAATAAAATGAAACCTATGGCCAAAGAGCCATATCTGCTTTCCAGTTGGAAATAACATATGGATCATCTAGTATATTGTCTATTATTATCCCTAATAAACCCCAGTATCTCTAAATAATCTTGTTTCGCAACAGAACGTAAGTTCTGTGCATATACAGATAAAAATTCATTTGTTTTTCAATACATATGATAGATTGCTATGGAGTTTAACATATAAACACGCGTTTAAATGCCTCGTTTCTGCCAACCACAAGTTGAGTTGTCTAGACACAAGCTCATTTGTTTACCAACATGCACATTATCTATTGACGCCAAACTAACTTAAAGTTCAGTGAATAGTTACATCTACTTAGCCCTTTTCAGGTCAGTAAACCGCCATTATTGGCCACGTATTTTCCCTATGAGAAACGCAATGTTAATAGTAAATCTATTTAAAAGCCTACCAGCTCTTTCTAAAACAAAACTATGAATGACATCTAAGAAATACAAAATCTGTAGGGGTCCACCCCTGGAATAACTTATAAAAGTCCCAAAATCATCGGATGTTAAAGAACATCCTCCATTTTGTTTCTCAAAAAAAAAAAAAAAAAAAAAAACTCTCTCAAAGCCTTAAAATAATACATAAATTAATTACAATAAAATACTAAATATGATTATTTAACTAATTTTTCGATGCCAACATGTACAGGAAGGTCTCCAACTTTTAGTACAATAACTAACTACTGGGTTTGCCATCTAATTACTAAAACACGCCATTCTGTTTCTGATGGGTGTATTATATATTTGAATTATTGCATAAAATGCTAAATAGCTCGAAAGGTATTGGTCGTAGGGGTATTCTGCTGCGCTCTAGCACAGTTAGGGGCCTGCCGGGGAGGGGTCAAATGGGGCTCTTCATTATTATAGCTTTTATTTTTGTTACTGTCATATTTTGGACACTTTTTTAATTACTTTACTATTATTTCTACTGTCACCATTTTTGCACCAATTTTTGCCCCCCTCCCTTATCTATAACAATTGCTACTTTTTTCCTAATTGGGCTAGAGACATGGTTTTTTCTAATTTACATTCATTTTCGACTGTTATAACAGTCCCAAGTCACATTTTACACTTTTTATAAGTTCTTAAGGTTTTTCCTTAACATTGGCAACTTTTACAATTATTAAGATATTTTTCTGGTTTTTTCTTGATTGTACTGGGGGTTGCCAACAATATTGATCCCACTAATTTTTTTTTTACATTGCACTCATTTCTAAGCTTAACATTGACTTCTTTTTTATTATTTGAGTTATACTTCTGATTTTTTCACTAGGATAACTCATATGACATATTTTCTTGATCCCAATAAACATTTTTACATTTAATATTTTTTATCCTTAACAATAGCAACTTTTTTTTTATTGGGTTATTTCTCTGTTTTTTTCTGGAATGTACTGGAGGTTGCCAACAGTTTTGTTCCCATTTTAAATATTTGACCTCGCACACGTTTCTTTGCCTAACATTGACTACTTTTTATTATCTGAGTTATTCTTTTGAGCTTTTCATTGGGATCTCTCATATGACATATACTCTTGATCCAACTAAACACTTTTATTATTAGCACTCATTTCCTTAACATTAGCAACATTTTGATTATTGGGCTATTACTCTGGTTTTTCTTGAATGTATTGGAGGTTGCCAACAGTAGTGTTCCCATTTTAAATTTTCTGAACTTGCACATACTTCACTGTCTAAAAATGTAATTGCTTAATAAATTTGGGTCATACTTCACATGTCTTACATTCTTGTTCCCACTTAATACTTTTTCACTTAGCACTGTTATTAATATCAAAAGTGTACATTTGTATAAGTTTAAATTATTTTAAATCTGGGTAATTTAATGTTTTCGATGAATCATGATACTTATTATTTTTGTAAAACTTCAATTAATTTACAACAAATAATCTATACTAAATAACAGGTTATGAAAGAATACATATTATGCCAGCAAGAGTGCTGGTCTGGTAAAAAGAAAGTTTATTACTTTTAATTCAAGTGCATGGTCACGGTGGCATGAGAGGCAGGGGCACATACTCCCCCCCCCCTCATTTTTTATATTTGGCTATTAAAATTGCTTTCCTTTATTTTATTATTTTATTTTGTTTTATTTATTCTTCAAATCCTCCCCCTTTTACTTTTCGGCTCTTAATTTTCTCTTAGTCATTTTCGGTGGTTACGACCACTGGTTTTTGCTTTTAACTATCTATATCCCTTTCTTTCAAAGATGTATGGCGGGGGCCTAGTGGACCCCTGACCTTTATCTCCAATAATTTATACATTTATATATTATCTATCTTATATTATTTAAAAATTTATATCCTGGAATTTGATAAATCACGGTTAAAACTATATCATACTCAAGATAATTTATCTCCCCAAATATAAGTAACTAACTAAATTATTTGAAAACCTGCTTCTGTATTAACTACAACGATGGCAACACCGTCCCAATCGCCAGAAGGATGTGACATGAACTTAACAACCATATCAAGTATCTGTGGAATAAGTGAAAATATAAATGCCTTCTTTACATACGAGAGTATCAAGAAACTTATAATACTTCATAAAAAGAATCGAACACTTTGTTATAATCTATACAGGGATGAATTACTCAGACAGTTGGCGCACATCAAGGCGGTGGAAAATGAAAACTATGAAGAAAGTCCATATCATGAACTCCAGATGCACGATCATAATATACTAATTCATAGAGTCTTGCAGAGATTATATCACTATAAAAAGAAAAACAAAAAATGGCACAAAACAGTAGAATTCTTCCAACTACAATTAGAGCATAGAATTGCAATGGAAACGAGAAAGTACAATGAAAGTCCATATTATACAGCCCAGAACGAAAAAACGAAAAAGTGTACAAATTACACAACAATATTACAAATCATAGAGCATCTAGACTACAAGATAAATTTAACTCCGTAGACATAAACGATGACTCAAATTTCGCAATATACGACCATCAATTTGATTGTTGCATATCATGAAATAAAAGAAAGAATAGAAACAGGCAACTTTATCCGCCTTAAACAAGATGACAATCTTAGTGAGGATGAATTTGAGAGAGACTTTCAGCAATACGGGCATTACAGCTCATCGGAGTCTGACGAAGAAAAACTTGAAGGGTCAGATGAAGAACCTAATACAGATGAAAGATATCTTTCCTCGAGTGAAGGGGATACTGACTGCGAGACCGTAGATAAAGAAAACAAATTCCTAGAAGAAGAAGAGAAAAGTGATTTTGACGAGCGGATGTGCATAATAAATGGTAAAAATAATCAGTCGGTTAACTTGGAAGATAAAATAACCTATTCAAATAATGAGAAAATATTACTAGAAAAAATAATAAGGGAAAAGCAAAATGAAATAAATGCTTACAAGGACATGTTAACTGAAAAAGAAGAAATACTTAATGAAGAAAAGATTAAACAACAAGAATTGGAAGAAAAAAAGAATGTACTGCAAAATAGATATGAAAAAGAAAAAGAAACTAACTCTATAATACTAGAAAAACTAATTAAATTACAAGAAAAATTAACAGAAAAACAGAATGAAATAACAAATAAATCTACAAAAATTGACAATCTACACAAAGAATTACAACAACTACAAAAAAATAAGACTAATAAGAAGCAGCTTCATAATAAAGAAACAATAACAAACCATCCAAAAATTAAAGAAAAATATACTCAAACAACCAAAAACTCAAAAGAAGACAAAATAAACGAGCAAGTTAGTAATGAGACACATCTGCGAGAAGACAAGAATGATGTAACCTCGGAACTCGGGGAAATACAGGATACAAAAAGTGAATATTACTCTCAGGAGGAGCAGCATAGTATAAGCCTAACAAAAGAAACAGAACTTACACGGATTGAAGAAAAGCTTTATAGATTGGAAAAACTGTTAGAAGAAGCAACATTAAAAATAACCAATAGCTATAGAGAAGAAATAACAACAGATAATTCCATAAGAGAACAGGACAATTATACAGAAGCAGCAATTCTCATAAAGGGTCTTGAAGGATCAAAAATATCAGAAATCCAAGAAATAATTACTGCAAAATTATTGCAAGTAGAACATTTGCCATTATTCTATAGCAGAACATCTAAAAACAGAAAAGCTATAATTATAAAAACCCAACAAGAATCGCAGTTACTAGAAATATATCAACATATAGAAAAAAATAGAAGATATAAAAAGTATCACGGAAATACAATACTGAAAACATAACACTAAAAGAATTATCATTATAGGTATTCCAAAAGATACACAGGGAGAGTATCTTATAAATCAAATAAAGCAACATCCAAACATAAAGAAAAGTTCATACATCCAGATTCAAAAAGTAATACAAAAAACTTCGTCAATATATTATCAACTGCTCCTCGAGGTAGACAAGACAACTTCAGACACACTTTTGAGCATGGAACTTATAAATGTGGGATTACGAAACTGCAGGATTCATCCTTACAGGCCAATCATCAGGTGTGCGAACTGTCAATTGTACGGACACCCCGAAAGTAAATGCAGGAGAAATTCAATATGCGCATTCTGTGCGATGGGTCATCAGACCACTAGTTGCACGAATATAAACAAACAGGATCTCAGAAACTGTGCAAATTGTATAAACTTACCAAATTATTATAAACACACAGCGAACTCAACACAATGCCTCACCTTTATGAATCAGATTAAATACAGGAATGACATTTCCAGTCCAGGCACTAGTGGCCTTGGTAGTGGTGGCTGGTTTTGATGGGACTAGTTATAACTACAAGGTGTATGAACTTATACATGAACTTATATGAACACTTAACTTTAAAAAGTTGTGGGTAATCTATAAACCCTCGTTTGTACATAACAATATTTAGAATAGTTATAATTAATCTTAAAACTTATTTGTTTCCAAAGGGTTCCGCAGGTAGTAAAACTTTTCCCTAACCTGGTCTTGGGGGTTACACCCAACCATAAGCCAAAAGCGGGTTCCCAGGGTGGGTGCTTACTTACTTACTTACATGGTCACAAGTGTCACAGTCACTGCGATGAAGCAAAAAATAGGAAATTCCATACATCTCAATATGAGTCTCACATGATCACTATATGTGACTCCACTGAGACGTCACTGTTACTACTGCTTTGTGAGAGTCACCAGGAGACTTTACAATGTAGTTACATTGTGACTCTCATGTGACTGCCATCTGCAGACTAAATTTCAAAGTCATCGTGAACGCTGCATTGTGATAAGTTACCAAATAATGACACATTAAAGTCACATGATGACTTTTCAGGTGACAGACAGACTACTGTGAAGTCACCATTGTGCTCTTTTGTGAAAAGTCACCATGTGATATTATTTGGTGACTTATCATAATGCAACGTTCATGACGAGTTTAAAATTGAGTCTAAAAATGACAGTCACATGAGAGTCACAATTTACCTACATTGTAAAGTCACCTGGTGACTCGTAACAAAACAGCGGTCACATTGATGTCTCAGTGGAGTCATATGTAGTGATCATTTGAGACTCATAATGAGACGTGTAGAATTTCATATTTTTTGTTTCACCGTAGTGACTGTGACACTTGTGACCATGTCTGACTTGAATGAGATGCTATATCGACTAGCTGTGCTGTAGGGATAGTAATTATTTTAATTATATTATTTCCTTTTGGGTATCCGCTTACTTAAAAATTAGCATTTTGAGACTGGTCCTTAATTTTGGACACCAGTATACATTCCCGTTGTATATACGTACGACCAATGTTTGAAGTAAAACTTTTTTCCTAGAAGTTGTATTCGCAAGCATAACCATAGAATCCTCTTTAGAATTATCGCCCTGTTTAATTTTATTCCCTTCTATGCACAGAAACTGGTGGTGATTTTTTGAACAATGAGTGCAGTTAATTTTGAATTTGCAAAATTTTGCTACATGATTGACATTAAAACAACGAAAGCATGCCCTTTTTCTTAACAAAGCATCTTTTCTCGCAGCGAGTGTCATTTTCCGTAGCGCTCTACAATTTTGACTACGATGTTTATTTTCGCAAAAGACACACTGTTCTTCCGATTTTCCATCAACCGCATTATATAATTCCGCCGCTGTAGCAAGGGGAATTTTTTCTCTTTTCATTCGATCCTAATTTCTCTATTTACTGAGACCTCTTTATCTAATGAAAACCCACTCTTAGCTAATTTGACCTTTTGTTCCATTTCTACTTCAATTTGTAAAAATTTCATTAATATATCCAATTTATTATTTTCACTATCTTTATCTTCATTAACTGTTAAAGTGCCAAGATGCCTATCCCATAATTTAAGAATATCCGAAGGTAAAGCTGATTCGACCAATGGGTACAAAATGGATGCTTAATTTTTAGTTGAAACTCCTAACATTTTTAATGATTTGAAGTAAGTTTCAATTTTATCATATAATTTGACAAGCGAAAGTCTCTGGCCTTGTCCCAAGGAGTTATTTATTACTAGGCCCAGGACTTCGCGTATATATACTTCAATCAAAATATCTTTTCTGCCAAAACGGGCCTTCAGCGATTTAATCGCTTCTGGATAGCTATGGCAGTAGGGGGGGGGGGGGAGGAGTCCACAATTTCCCTAGCTCGAGAGCCTTTTTGCATTACTTGTATCAGATATTGCATTTTATCTTCGTTTACTATTTCTTGATCTTCGTGAATCTTTTCAAACTGTCCCCCAAAACTATAGCCAATTTTTAATTTCCCCTTTAAAGGGTTTAAGTTCAAGTTTTGGGAGTTTAAATTTTCTTCTAGTAGCTATGGCATGTAATGGCAAAGATGCTTCCTGAATCTGTATTTATGTTGTATTGTATTATTGTATTAGTTGTCTGTATTATTGTTGTATTTATCAATGGATTCATATTTGGAGTCAAAGGCATCTTGTTGACAGGTCTGGTCTTCAGACAAATGTTCCAAGATTTGTTTGTCTAAAGAGGAGAGCTCGAGTTGTTTCGCTTCAAGTCTATCTAAGTAAGTAAGTAAGCACCCACCCTGGGAACCCGCTTTTGGCTTATGGTTAGGTGTAACCCCCAAGCCCAGGGCAGGGAAAAGTTTTACTACCTGCGAAACTCCTTGAATTTTTTTTTTTTTTCAGTTTAGGAGAAATAACAATGTTAGATATATGACAATTATTGACAGTGTTTGCAATAAATATTTACAGATGACCCCTATAATTACATTTGAGAGAAATATTCATTATTATAACGTATAAATATGCATAGTTAGACAATTTGTCTAAATCGGTCTCATTCGCCAGTAAAAAATCTTCTATCTCTTTTACTAATTTTGTAAAATTAGTACGCACTGGCGTCCTTGATTTCTTTGATTTTTCCATGTTACTATGAAAATTAGTATTAAATTACCCAATACGGAGGACCCGAATTCCGGCAGTGATGCCAATTTTTATGTGGCAACTCCAACTGCTCTGTCTAGAAAAGAGCTAACGCACAAAATATATAGTCATATAAAATGACTTCTAAAACTAAAATAACTAAAATCTATGCATTTATAATACAGGTAAGAATTTAAATTATCTTACCTTCTTAAATAATCCGGGATTGCGGTCCTTCGACGATTAATGTTGTACTTGTAGAAATTATATAAATCCTTGACATCCTCTAGAAAAATAGTCAGCGATGTTTGGTATACTTTTCTCTATAAAGGAAGTTGTTAATTTTAATTGCGTTTAAAAAGAGGAATATTGAAGTGATTCTTGAGTTTGAACTAAAATATATTATTTCTAGAATTACAAAATGCAGCTTCAATGCCACGTCCAAATCATACAAATCCAATTCTACACCTGCAAGAAAAAAGAAAAAAAATAGAGTTCTAACAAAAAATAGCTTCCTGATTGAAAAAGGAAAGTTTATAAGTAAACAGTCTCTGTTGAATTGCATCAGTTTTCTTCCGCGCATCTAGCAGGTGTTCTTATGACGCAATATGGATAATGAATAATGATGCAGTTAATTCCCGACAGCCACTATACTTACTCAAGAAAACAAATATGAAATATTTAAACATCTTGAGGTTAAAATAGAAATTGTAAGAAATATAAATGTTGTACACGCATATCTATATCAAATCGGAATGTATTGTGAATATCGATTTGTATTATGTTAAGTATAATACCCAAGAGTTAAGATAGAAATAATTTTCACTCATTAAATAAAGAAATCATAACAGAATATAATTAACAGAAAAACCTGCATCAACACAAAGAAAAACTTAGTTGAAAAAATTGTACTTATTTGCATAAAAATTACTACAGAGAAAGTATATTTATAAATGTAATGAGAACACACTTGAAGATAACTTAATAAGCTATTTTTCATTGAAATTATTTCCTAATAAATAACTTCATTATAAGTGTCGTTAATGCAAATATAATCACCACTTCTTTTTTTGTTGTTTTTTACGCTCTCTAGTCATTTTTCACATCCATAAAAATAACAAATCTAGTTTCTTTTAAGAACACCTGTAAAATTATACATTGAAAACCAGCAGTTATTGACATTTTAAAGAAAGATGAAAGAATTGCAAACTTTTTTTTTCTTTTTAACATGTGAAAAAGAACATGGAGATAAATTGCTAAATGGATACTTCAAAAGAAGCTACTAATACATAAACGAAAGGTGTAGTAATTAGAAATTCATAATATTACATTTCCAATATACAAATTAAAAAATCATTATAATAGAAAAATAAAGATAATTTGTATAAATAAAATTACATCATTGTAACTAATTATTAAAAAATAATCTCTGAGCAATTATTTAAAACTATTTTTTAATTGATTGGAAACAGAAAAATTATGAATTTTATCATATTTGGAAATGAATTAAGTAAGTGAACAAATTGAAATAAATGTATAGTCTATAAAACATTTTTTTAGCATTCAAATATATTAGGTTGAGCAAAAAGTTCTGGGAAAATTTTAATCTAACAGTTACCAGAATTTGTATCGTATATAGGAGTACCAGTGGTATATCTATAGGAGTTCAGGAATCTCGGCTCCAAAATGCCTATTAAACAGTATTATTTGCGTGTGTTGATCCGTTATTACTGGAGAAAAGGTCTATCGATTCTGAAAGCCGTAGATGAGATTAATTTGGTTGAAGGTGCTGGTACGGCTATTCTAAGGAGCCACCATGGTACTTTCAGCAAAATCCGGAATCTGGCAGAACGATGGCAAAAAGTCGTGGAGTATGATGATCTCTACTTTGAAGAATAGCCTTTGTTGCTTTCGTTGTTAGTTTGCGCAACTTTCACAAATTTCCCAAAACTTTTTGCACAACCTAGTAATTACTACATCGTTCCTGTTGAAGAGTTTATTTATTATAGTATTCCAAGTAATTGGCATTTAATAATTAAAAAAAAAACAGTACTTGCATATATATCAGTACTTCTTAAACCCTAAACGAAATGTGCTTTTCTTTTAATTTTTTATTGTGTGTATTTTCACATATTTTAATTTACATACAAAATGCATATGCATGGTAAACTAATATTTTATCCATTGTTTACATTTGTATATATTTCTGCACGTATATTCCAAATATATACTCAGAATATGTGCACATATATAAATATATATATATATATATATACATACTAAATGTTCTTTTATGAGTTTATCAATATTTTTTTCTAAATAACAATAAATTTTAACAATTTTTGCTGATTTTGTTTTTAAAAATTTATAATAATTTCTAAATTACCATGATTTCTTGAGATTTTACTATTAATAAAATCTTAAATACTTATTCATTCATCAATAATTCTTTTTAACACTTTCCAACAAAGTTGAAAAGTGTTTATGACTTCGGTTTGTCTGTCTGTCTGTCTGTCTGTCCACGCTCTAACTCTCGTAAATATGCTCGGATCGTTCTGAAATTTTTGGATGTTAGTGACCTCTACCATAGCATGATCCCTATTTCAAATGAAGTTTGTAGCATGTTTAGTTCATTTACAGGGACAGTCAAAATTTTCCGTTACATTACGGCCAATGGGAAAAAATCGTTTCAAATGATTTTTAATGGTGTTACACTCTTTCAAACATAATAAAATTGATATGCATTTATAAAAGTCCACTAAAATATGCATTCTGTAGAATATTCCGTACAAAGAATAGCTATTATTCATTTACAGGGCCACACAAAAGAATTCCGTTACATAATGGTATAGGGGTGGAACTGTTTGCGGTGTATTTGAATTATGTTAAACTATTTCATATATATTGAGAGGTGCATAGCATTTACAGGGACACACAAAATATTTCAGATACTATATTGTATCCGAAGTACTGTTCATTAGCGATGATTGCTGGAAATGTATTTTTAATTATGATTTACGCTTTAATGATTCACTATATTTATGCATAGTATATGGTGTATTTAAATGCTATAATTCGTATACAGGACTACACAAAAGTATTCGTAAGGGTTACTGGGTATGGGTGCAAATTCTTAAAGGTGGTTTTTAAATGAGCTATGCATTTTTTACGCTGAACTGCATTTAATTTACTAAGAAATGTTTTTAGAATATAGATAAAATGATATACATGGTCACGCAAAGATTTGGATACGTTGCCGTCTATAAATTATAATTTCTGGAAATGTGATTTCAGCAGTTTTAAGAGTGTTTTAGTTTGAATTACATTTTAACTAAATAGTGTAGTGTAATAAAGGTTCTGGTAATCTACAGGGTTGTACAAAAGTATTTAAGTATGTTTCTATATATTAGTATAAATTGCTGAAACAGAATTTCAACCTGTTATGCGTTTTATTGAAAAACTAAATTTTTGCAATATATAGTATCAATCTACAGATCGAATACAGGACTGTTCAAAAGAATTGGAAAACATATTTGGCTATGCATGGTAAATTCTGAAATCAGTTATTCAAATGTTTTATGCGTTTTCATGTTCATTTAGTTATCTTATTTACGTTATTTCCCTAAATTACGATGTCTTGTTAAAGCATTCATGAAGTGTTGGAAAGTGTTTTATACAAAAGTATTCCAGCATGTTTCTATGTGCTAGTATAAATTGCTGACAGAGAAATTTGAATTTGTAATGCATTTTCTTTCTACACTAAATTTTCCCATTACATAGTATAGATATCAACCTACAGATCCAATAAAGGGCTCTTCAAAAGAATTGGAATACATATTTGGATATGGACAGTAACTGCTGAAATAAGTTTTTAAAATGTTTTATGCATTTCTTAATTGTTTACTTAGTTAATTTATTTACCTTATTTCCCTAAATAATAAACGAAGTTTTTTTAAAGCATTCAGTAAATGTTGGAAAGTATTTCATAATCTATGCTTCACGCATATTTTTTCTTTATTTTTTTATTTAGTACTTTGTTTCCAGTACATTACATATGGATGCTATTAAAAGACTTTTTGATTACCCTCTTTTTTCAACATACATCCAAAGAAAAAAGCACACAAATTATTTAAATATTTTTTCAATATATTAGAATAACTAAGAAAAAATATAATGTAATTATTTTAAATGTAATAATCGAATTTATTAAGGGACGCAAAAGTATCAATGACTAGAAAACAGGAATTCTGCTTTTAAAGAATTTAGTGTCGCCGCGATGAAAAAAATATATATGTACTAGGGGGCTCTGCCCCTTGCAAGCTACACTCGCCAACTCCACGTTACACACCACAGAATCTAAAAACATGCTAATCTGATCGGTTTTAAAAGTATTAGAGAAGATTGAATTATACCGAAAAAAGCTGCGTAGATATCCCTGTAAATGGGTTTCCATTCAATTTCCCTTGATTTCAAAAATTGAAGGCCGAATCAGTTGCTGTTAAGACCTCCGATGGTTGTTTTCGTGTTTGATTAAAGAGGATCAGTTAAACATTTGAAAATAAACTGAAATACAGTGAATTAAGTATACAGAGTCATTGTCTCCTGGTATTTTAAAGCAATTTCTATAACAATAGCCTAAGTCATGTGACTATTGTCAACAGTTCCGGGCTGACCACTTCGCTTTTTATATTTCAGGTGCCATTTTGGAAATTTAATGTTAGACTTTAAACTTTAATGCACAGGTGATAAGTCGCGAAATATTATTCTATCGCCACCATTTCAACTATATTATAATAGTCCAAGTCATGTAACTGCCATAAATAAATACGGTCTGATCCCTTTGCTTTTCATATGAAAGTTTGCCACAGATATCATATACAGCCCCATATTGGCGCGATTTTTTTCCGACGCCAATTTCGGTAAAACATCAACAGCATAAACAACAATATCCGGCTTACCATATCAAGCAAAATAGCGATACTTTGCCGCCAGTTAAGTACCCGTTGCGTATATGACATTGCCGTCAGAAAAAAATCGCGCCAAAATGGGTCCGTATATGATGTCTGAGGCGAAAGTTTTCCATTTTGATTAAAAAAACAATTTTTTGTCAAAAAATACTGCATAAAAGTTGCATGGTCGCAAAGAATTATTGGAACTGTTATGCTAGCAGGGTGCAAATCTTGCCACTAGCTTTTTTTCAACTCGCCAGCTGGCATTTTATTTCGAGTGGTAAGTTAAAACGCTGCTTTGAAGTTGAAATTAAATGTCATTGTTTGTTGCATTATTTAATATTTGGCCACATGCCATATACGCACCGGTTTTGGCGTGATTTTTTTTTTACGAAAATTTGGCGATAACCTCGTTTATGAGTACCAGTTACATATGTAGTTTTGGTACTACTTAGTTATCCCCTCGACCAAAAATCTATCATCAAACTATAAGATTAAATTGCATTAATTTTAACACAATTATTCTATTTGGTAAATAAATCATATTAGAAGTAAATTTCCAACTGGGCGAAAAAACATATACATCTAACATGATTTATTTAACCAATTAGAATAATTGTGTTAAAATTAATCTAGTGTAATTTCGTTTCCAGCGATTTCTGGACTTCCATTACCAGAGATTTATTCTGTTGAGCTGAACCAAGTTTCTGACCAGATGCTATAATCATTAAGGTTAGCTGGGTGAAAAATTTCCACCAGATTCGTCCGGGATGTCTCAGATGGGAGAGCACTGGCGGCTTCAGCCAGGAGAACCCTGGTTCGAATCCTAGTCCAGACATTTTATTGCCTAGTTGGAAATTTACATCTAATATAAGATTAAATACCAATAATAGTTGATCAGAAATATCGCATTCACTTGACTTTAAGCAAGTTACACGTGTTTACGTCATCAAGTGATTTTTATTTGTATATTTATTATACTATTATATTTGTTCTTTCGTTATTTAAAATACAAATTATGTCAATTTGTATAATTTGGAAAGTGGTTTGTCGATTTATATAATTTGGCAAAATTGGTCGACGGAATAACTAAGCAGTACCGTATTTTTTTAAATTATTTTCTATTATTTTTGAAAGAAAATAACCATAAAAAATAATTAATAACTATAGAACAAAATAATTTATATAATTAAAAAAATAAAAGTAAAGAAACATTTATTATTAAATAAACAACAATAGCTAGGTTTCCATGTCAATCAAAATAATGCCATTTTGGCTCCAAATAGGTACCCCGGTGCGTATATGACGTATGTGCCTAATATTTTTCTTTTCGTTTTGTTTAAAAGAAAAAGTGAAAGGCATCAATTTTAAATGTTTCGGTTTTAAATGAAAGTTTTGTATTTTAAATAAAACGAATGAAAGGATTATATTTTAAATGAAATTAAGGAAATAAAAAAAATGCGTCGGGGAAAATGTTTGGCGATTTATCACCTGCGTCCCGCTAACATAAAAATACCGAGTTCTTGATCTCTCTATCAGAATCTTTCGATTTGGCGAATAATTGTTCAAGTAAATTGAATTATGAATGAAAGTAACATGATGCATTTCTTTGCATACAGTCAAGGGAGGCCAAACTGGTCCCCAAATTAGTTTAAAATAATAACCTTATCTAAAGTATTAATAGAAATGTCTGTTATGATTAAAATTTGAGTTGCCATCATTGGAGAAAAGTAGTTAAAATTAGAAAAAAAATTAATATCTCGAACGAAAACTAAGTCGAATTTAAGAATTCTAATGCCAGTTTTGAAATCTGCGGATCAATACGGATTTTTGGTGTTAACTTCATCGCAAAGTATTCCAAAGTATTCCTAAAAAATCGGCTATCTCAAGATTCATATGCCTTCATTTGTTTGTAATATTAATATAGATACTTTAAATTTAGTTTATAATATCTCCATGTTTTATCAGAAATCATTCATTTATATATTTTCAAAATAGCATATATTTTATTCAGATTTTTTTTTCAGTTTTTATGAGAGAATGGCAACAAAAAGGTATACTATTTTTCCACTATTTTCCTTTTACTTTCTACAAAAATGGAGTACCTGAGTTGTGAAAATTAAACAATGGTGCTAAAAAATAAAAATAAAAATTAATATCTCAAAAATAAATGGAGATGCAGTTTTCAAACAAATTGCATTTAAAAGTACTTTTTATTTTCAATACGACGGTATAAAAATTTAAAATGTGCGATGTTTACAAGTTAAAAAAATTGCAGTAGAGATTATTCCAATGTACAATGACACATCTGCTATGCTTTACGGTTGGCTTATACAACGTAACGTTATTTTCTGGAGCCGACACATTAATAGGTGGAGGAAAGAAATAGCATTCCTGGGGCTAATATTATAAGTATTGGGTTTACAAATTAGTTCAGGCGGATTTCAAAAGATGGCGCCGACTATTCTGAATGTTTTATAGCAACAGCTGATTTCGGTAGTTTCAAAGGGGTTAGACATCTCATCTGTCAATATTATTCAGTTCACTTTTAGTTTCATAGTTTTTTTTTTTTTTTTTTTTTTTTTTTTTTTTACTGTGTTGAATATGTCAAATTTTGTGTTAACTAAGCAGCATTTACGAGAGGTTTTAGTTTTCTGCTATAATTGGAATAAAAGTGCAACTGAAGCCCATCAAATACTTGCATAAGTTTATAGTGACGCTTCTCCAAATGATAAATTCTGTAGGAAATTTTCGTAGGTTTGAAATCCATGGAAAGGATTCGAAAGGAAGCAAATTGGGTGCCTTATAGACAGAAACAGAGAGAAGAATACTTATTCTCAATCCCGTCGAATATTTGCATAAGTTTATAGTGACGCTAAGCCAAATGATAAATTCTGTATGATATGGTTTCGACGTTTCAAGAATGGTGATTTCAGCGTTGAAGATTAGCCATGCTCTGGACAACCAAATAAATTCGAAGACAAAGATTTAGAGGCATTACTGGATAAAGATCCGAGTCATATTCAAAAAGGTCTTTCAGAATCATTGAGAGCGAGTCAAGAAGCCGTTTTCGTAGGTTTGAAATCTATTTGAGAATGATTCGAAAGCAAGCAAATTAGGTGCCTTATGAACTGAAACAGAGAGAAGTTGAGAGTCGATTTTTCATTTGATTAGATAAAAATATTTGAAAATTCTCGAACGGGATGTTTTACCGCATCCGCCATATTCTCCGGAAATTGATCCTTCTGATTATTGGTTTTTCCGATGGATGCAGCACGATTTAATGTTACAATGGTTCACTTCTATCGCAGAAATTGAAAATTGGCTCTAAACTTGGGTCGCCTCAAACGACGAGTTATTTTTTCGAGATGTAATGCAAAAATTTCATGGGAGGCGACAAAAAGTACTAGCCAGCTGTGGACAACACTTTGATTAATCTCTTCATTCATTTTGTTTTGAAATAAATACATATTTGAACACAAAAAACGGACCGAACTAATTTGTTCTCCCAATACAGAAATATTTTTAAACTGTTTAATAAATTGTAAACATTAATTAATATTCCTAATATAACTAACCTGACTTGAGACGCATTCTTATTTCTAATTCAATAGTAAAAATATCAAAAGATGTAGCAAGAAGTAAAATTGTTATTAATTAAAGGTAAAAAAAAAAAATATTTACAGAAAGTATTTTTCGATAAGATATGTATCATAAGCATTGCGCAGAGAATATATTTACATGTAACGCATTTAGAATGTAATCAAAATTCTCTTCAAGATAATTGCAAAGCAATTTTTACGATTGGAATTGTTTCTTAACGAGCGGGTGTCGTTATATGTGCGGTTAGTACAAGTAGAGTCATTACAACTTCTTTGTTTATGCACTTTACAATTTTTGACGTATATAAAAATAAGTAATCGATTTTCCTTTATTAAGAGAAGTGGAAAAATATGAACTAAAACTCAGCAATTATTGTCAGTTTAATTAAAAGTGAAAGAACTTTGTAATAACTTCCCATTGTTTATTTTCTTTTTAATGCTTTAAATAAAAACTCGAATAACTTGTTTAATTGATACTCCAAAATAAATACGAATTTCTGAATAAAAATTGCAGTAATTAAAAATTCATAGTATAACATTTGTAATGAATTATATAAAAATCATTATAAGAAGGGTATTAATGAAAGTCAAATAAATAAATCCCATAATTGGAACTAATTATGAAATGAATTAAGCATATCTCATAAATAATATGAATCGTTTCAAGGTTTTGTTTAATTGACGAGAAATGAAAATATAAACTATATGGAAATTAATTTAAATAACTGAATAAATTCCATTAATAAATACATTTCGTTTGTGTTATTACTTATTAAAGATTAAAATATTGGTGCACAATATATATTTAAGAAATTATCTATTATATCAGTCCATGCAATTTCCCTTACTGTAACAATAACGTTTTCTTTTTCTAATGCTTTAATTGGAACGAAAACAAATAATTTTTTTTTGATTGACATTTATAATTGCTTTCTTCTATTATAAACAGGGATGACTTTGATGGCCGCCTCAGGAAACAAACTTTCGCTTTAAAGTATAAATGCAATACCGGAGGGAGGGGTGACTCAAATGCACCACATACGTTAATATACACTAACAATAAGATAAGACAAACAAGACTAGTGTTTAAAATATAATCCATCAGTTAATAATATATAATTAAAATACGTAAGTAATAAATATATAAAGCAAAATACAAAAGTAATAAATATATAAACAAACAAATAATCACTTTTACGTATGAAAGATTTTTAAAATAACACTGATACTAATTTACGCAAATGTGTCATTATTATATAATTTACAAGAATTCTACATTTGTTTGCCTTCGTGTTCACAAATATTAAGGGCGTTCGAATTGACGAACTACTGCACGGAATTAATTAAGCCCCAGTTTCGTTTAGATCTTAACATAAATTAGCATAAATAACATAACATAAATTGGAGATAATTAGGTATTGGTGTGGAGTCCAAATGGTGACTTTGCTATGCTGTATTTCTCATGATTTGCTTGATAGATATATCTCAAGAACTGATGCAAGAAATTTTTATCAGTCTTCTTATTCTGTTAGACCTTGACTTAAAGAGACGCTCGTTAAGTTTTTGTGTCAATTGCCTAACAGGTAGGGCGCATTTTTTTTACAATTTCTGCGATAGCTATCTAAAGATTTACTACGCGGAATTTCACTAAACTTCATATTCTCTTTGAAATTTACATGAAGATAAAATTCATTTCACAGCTAAAATAAATTTACCTTTTATTAAGTATATAAGTAGTTTCAGTAGATTTTTATTTCAAAGTATTTTGAGAATATACTTTAAGGAGTCTCTCCTTTTAAGACTCCTGAAGAACTGTGGACGAAAAATGTACGTAAAAGTGGTATAAGACTGATCGATTGTGATTCTCACATGTCACAGGCATACGAATCTGAAATTCATATATTACTCGTAACAGATGTTACAGACAAATTCTTAAATATGAAAATTCAATAACTGCTGGTGGATTTGTTTCAGTCTGTGCACATCTGGCTTATACATTAATGGGTGAAATCTCCAAAATGAACAAGTGGCTAAATCTTATCTCTCGGTCATATCTTTATTCACTAGTGGCATTAATATTCTTGTTATCTGGAGGTTAGACTGAATAGAACTTCTAAATCCTTCAAAATCTGGCTAAATTAAACGGTGTCGCTTTTTAGCATTTTCAAGAAAGCCTGAAAATTAACGTTGAAGGAAGATATGAACTAACA
This sequence comes from Maratus speciosus, assembly GCA_963932465.1. Lineage (NCBI taxonomy): Eukaryota > Metazoa > Arthropoda > Arachnida > Araneae > Salticidae > Maratus > Maratus speciosus. The sequence continues at coordinate 45,898,746 of OZ010786.1, forward strand.
CTACCTTAGCTTAAATTACGTGCTATGCTCCCGGAAGGAAAAGGCTTCGCCGGCGAAGATTACGAACTACAATTAAGATATGGAATACTGCTAATGTTTTCGAAACTTATCGAGGTGTCTTTCAAAATTGGTTAAAAGATGGAATTATTGAAGAATTGAAGAACGTTGCCTTAGAAAAACCTGGACACTTTTTGCCTTATAACGTAGTCGGCAAAACGAAACCACGATAAAAATTAGACTAGTTTTTTATACTTCTACATAAACTAAAAATCATCCTTCTGATAATACCTTCCTTAAATAAAGGTCTAGCTAGTTCCCAATCTTCTCGAACTTATTCGAGATGCACAATCTTAAAATTCTTAATCCGCACATTATAATCCAATTTCCCATAAAAGATGTTGCTATTTCAGACGATGTTAAATAAACATTCATTCAAACTGGTGTTTTGAACGTGTCAGAAACTATCTCAAATTTCTCTGGTTGGAAAACGGTTAACGCGATACATTAATATTTTTCGACATACTCGCGTTGTCTTTGATGTTACATCCAATATATTTTTATTGAGTGCTACTCTAAAACAACCTTTAGACAATACTTTTCCTTCTTTTAGAAGTACTGCTTCAGTGTTAAAAGACCACTTTTAGGTCGACATCTGTCTTGCTAGTTTTGACTCTATCAAAGAGAGCCAGACAGTTGTTGAATAGTCAGACAAATTACTGCTTCCAGAAAAATTGGGCTGAAGAAGCTGTCAAAGTAATTATTATGAATTAGAGACTTCCCACATATAACAACGACTGAAACAAGGAAGCTATTTAAAGTGATTTCAGTCTTAGGGCGTATGTGGGACGTACAAAGAAGGCTCTACCTTCTCTACCTTCCCCTCCTTCAGTTTAATGGATACGACCACCTGCGGGCTTCCTGAAGTGAGTTTCCGGTCAATGTGTAGAAGTGAACATCGAGCGTCGAGTGTTTTTATCAGTCAATTCTCTTCTCCTTGGCAAAGGCTTAAGGTTAGCCGAAAGCACTCGGAGTAGCTTTTTATCATTTTAATATCTAGTGTTTTTAATTTTTGAAAACATTTGTATATAATTTATCACACCTATGTAGTAATGTGTTTTAAATGAAGCATTTTAAATGTTTCCATGTTTTTTATATAACAAACAAAGGTGAATCTGGCATTCAAGATTGGACTGAATTAAGGATTGGAATTATTAAGTCAATTTATTAATATTGTATCTCAGTTTTTTTAATTTTAATGGGTTTGAAAGTAATTTTCAAATATGGATATTTTTAAATGTGCGTTCAGCCCAACGAAACCATTACGAAAGATGAACCCGTTTGCTCTTAATGCAATATTATGAAGAAAAGGCATGTCTTTGTGTAACTTTGTCACCATATTATTGGTGATAACAACCTAATCTATCCACAAATTTCGATTTTACTACAATTTAACTTTTAAACATCGCACATTTGATTGCTCCAACGTCTAATAGAAAACAAAACAAAAAAAAAAACTTTCAATAATATTTGTTTGAAAAGTTTATGTCACGTTATAGATTTTTTATAGACTAGGGGGCTCGGCCCCCTACGAGCTATGCTCGTCAACCCCCGTCCAGACACCGCAGACTCTAAATGCACGCTAATGTGATCGGCTTTAAAAAGATTTCGAAAGATTGAATTATAATTTAAAAAACAGTGGCGATATCCCTATAAACAGATTTCTATTCATTTCTCTTTGATTGGGGAAATTTTAACGCCAAATCCGCTGCGGTACTACTTGATTATCCCGTCGACTAATTTCCCCAAATTATATAAATCGCCAAACCACTCGCCAGATTATACAAATTGACATAATTTTTATTTTAAATAACGAAAGAACAAATAAATTAGTACAACATTAATAAAAATACAAATAAAACGTCGAAATAAAAATAACTTGATGACGTAAACACGTGTAACAACATTTCAAAATAAGCTAGTATAAAAGGAATTAAGTAAACAGAATCTTTGTCTCCCGGTATATTTTAACAAAGAGAAAAGAAAGTTCTTTTAAATGAGACATTTTAAATTAATCGTTTTTAATCTGACGTAATTTTGACCAAATTATTCTTTCTCTTTTTAATATTCACGTGAAAATGCTTGTGTTAGAAATGAAATATTATTTGCGCTTTCCTAAGAAAAATAGTTGAAAAGTATCCGCTCAAAATATCAAATAAATGTCTAGCGCAATTTCTAAATTTAAACCGTTTTGCAATATTATTTTGTGTTCGTTTTATGTAATAACTGTAATGTGACGTAAATATGACGTAATTTCTCCTATTTAAGACGTCTAATGCATGTTAATAAATTTATTATTTTACAAATTCCTTTCTCTTTTAAAATTCACGTGTAATTATAGTTTTATGACGTAATTTTTAATAAGTTCCTGCTTTTTGTACATAATTATTTAATTCTAATTACAATGTTTTTTCCTGTTTATAATAGTCACGTGTAAATAAATTTTTAATTTATTACACGTATAAATATTTTTTTTGAAGCAAACATTATTGTTTCCGCTGTTTATACAGTTGGCAACAGTTTAATTTAATATCACTTTCTAAAATCTGTAAAAAATATCTCAAGGAATGCTGAAAATTTGAATTTAAAATAGAAATAAAACCTCAAAAAATGAGTCAAAATAAAAAAATTAATGCAATCTGCACTCCGCCAAATTCTAACGCATAAAATGATCTAAAAATGATTACACTGCCATGTATATTTTTTGCTGCTATAAAACTTTTTTAGTGAAACGATTTTGTCCAACTTTAGCATTAAATCTCTCTTAAAATAATTCTTCGATTTGAAAACTATCTGCATCAGCGTATTTATCAAACATTTCTGTATAAAACCACCGATTTTCATATTTTTGTATGCATTATTTTTCTTAATATTAACGAAGAAAGACCTCCGGTCACAAAAAATTCAAAACCGGCGGCGGCGGCGGCGGTGACAGCGGTAGTTACTTTTTTTTAGAATAGAGAGATTTTAAAGTTACTAGGGGGCTCGGCCCCCTACGAGCTACGCTCGCCAACCCCCGTTCAGACACGGCAGTCTCTAAAAGCACGCTAATTTGATCGGCTTTAAAAAGATTTTGGAAGATTGAATTATAATTAAAAAAACAAAAGCGATCTCCCTATAAACGGGTTTCTATTCATTTCTCTTTGATTGGGGAATTTTACGGAAAAATCAGCTACTGTTAAAAGATACAATGGCATTTCAAAATCATCTAATATAAAATAAATTAAGTAAAACAGAGTCTTTGTCTCCCGGTATTTTTTAACAAAGTGAAAAGAAAGTCCTTTTAAATAAGATATTTTAAATATGTCATTTTTAATCTGACGTAATTTTCACCAAACTTTTCTTTCCCTTTTTAATATTCACGTGAAAATGCTTTTATTAGAAATGAAATATTATTTGCGCTGTCCAAAAAAAAAAAAAAATAGTTGAAAAATTCATCTCAAAATATCAAGTAAATGTCTCGCGCTATTTTTAAATTTATACTGTTTTGCAATATTATTTTGTGTTCATTTTATGTAATAACTGTAATGTGACGTAAATGTGATGTAATTTCTCCTATTTAAGACTTCTAACGCGTGTTAATAAATTTATTATTTTACAATATCCTTTCTCTGTTAAAATTCATGTGTAATTATAGATGAAGTAATTTTCAATAAGTTCCTGCTTTTTATAAGTAATTATTTAATTCTAATTTGAAAGTTTTTTTCTGTTTATAATAGTCACGTGTAAATAAATTTTTAATTTGAAACAAACATTATTGTTTCCGTTGTTTATAAAGTTGGCAACAGGTTAAATTAGTACAATTTTCTGAAATAAGAAAAAAATATCTCTCGAAATGCTGAAAATTTGAATTTAAAATAGAACTGAAACCTCGAAAAATGAATCAAATTAAAAAAATAAATTAATTCTGCACACCGGGAAATTATAACGTATAAAATGATCTAAAAATTATTAAATTCCGATGTATAGTTTTTGCTCCTATAAAACTTTTTTAGTGGAACGATTTTGTCCAACTTTAGCATTAAATATCTATTAAAATAATTCTTCGATTTGAAAACTGTCCGCATCAGCGTGTTTATCAAACATTTTTATATAATACTACCGATTTTCATATTTTTGTATGCATTATTTTTCTTAATATTAACGAAGAAAGACCTCCGGTCACAAAAAAATCAAAACCGGCGGCGGCGGCGGCGGCGGCGGCGGTGACAGCGGTAGTTACTTTTTTTTAGAATAGAGAGATTCTCAAGCATGAATATTTTTTAAATGTGCGTGCAATTACAAAAGATTAACTCAATTGCTCAAAAACGCTGCAAATAGTTCAGTACTTGTTTGTTTTCGTGTAATATTTCATAACTAAATTGTTAAACGAAATTAAAACGCCAAAATAAAATAAAATAAAACGGGAATTTAACACATATTAAATCGAACTACGTAAAATAATCTATTATGTATAGAAAATGTAAATAGGAATTTCGTTCCGGCTGCTTATAACTTGAATTCTTCTGAATGGATTCCAATGCGACTATCAGTTTCTCAGGAAAGGTTTTAGTGTATAACATACTGTTTTATGTTGCTTACTCATAGAATTATACGGAAAAGTTTTATATCATGTGAACCCGATTATGAAAGATTAGTATTTAAAAAAAAATTTCATTAATGGACTTCCTTGGAACTTTCATCGTTTCTTGGATAATTTTACACGGATGGTTTTAGTATATTGCATTTACGTCAGGCAGTTATATATAAAATTATGGAAGAAAGTACAATAAGCAGATAAGGCCGATTATAAAAGATTAGCCTTTTAAAAAAGTTCTACTGGACAGATTTTGATGGAATTTGCGCTGTTACTATGCACGCATTTTTCTATAATGGTTTCAGTATATCCCATTTTGCACTACATCTTTTGTTATAGAGTTAGCTGAAAAGTTACTAATCAGTTGAATCCCATTCTGAATGATTAGCCTTTTAAAATGTTAGATAATTTTTCAGGGATAGTTTTAGTATATTGCATATCGGTCTATCATTCTTAAACCAAGTTCTACTGTAAATAAATCAACTAAAAAATGTGGCCCTTAACAACCGAAGTTTTGTCTTAAACATTAGAAAGTATAATAGCGCAGTGGCGTTAGTAACGTTTTCATCTACGCGGAAGGACGTTTCAGATAAAGACCCATATTGCATTAAAATGGTGGATCGAGTTCACCGATATATTTTATTTAATCCAAGATTCGTTTGGATAAACCAACCAGAACAGCGAGCGAAATGTACTACTCAGATTATAAGGAATTATAGTGAAATTATTCAAAATTAACTGCTCGCTATAATACGAAAGTACCAAAAACGCTTTTTCATGTAGTTTTTGAGGAATCTAAAAAATACACTAAATATATTAGTGTTTCAAATTAAAAATGATTTTTATTTATGTTCTGTTAATGCGCAGTATATCCGGTACCTTAAAATACGGGTACCTAAGATTCATTGCCTATAATTTTTAAACGGTAACTCACACTAATCGTAAAACCCAAATCCACAGCGATTAACATGAAAATGACGTCAATCTATGAAGCTTTGTTTAAAATGAAAAAGCTAACTCTAAAAAAAATAGTTGTTATGTTGTAATTTCAATTTAATATAAATCGTATAAAAGTAGATTTTACATTATGGTATTTTGATGTAAATCGTAGAATGTTATCACTGCATTTAAAATATTAAAACATTTACCTAAATGGTATATAATCAAAAACAACTCGTTGTAAATGATGCCGCCAAGCCACAAACCTAAAATGTCAGTCATAAAAAGAAGTGATATCACATAAAAAGAAGCGATATAGAAGTGCATACTCCGAGTGGCGTGTAAAAATCTATCACTACTAATAATGTTTCCAAAGGACTCGGAGTGAGGTACAGTATGTGAAAACTGCTTGGCGACCTGTAGGCTTTTATAATGTTTGTTCTTCCTGCACTTACATATATATGACTTTTTGTTTAACAATTTTCTTCTTGTATTACTTATCCCATTAAACTGTGAAAATTCGAAGCTTATGGTGTTTACATGCCCATTCTTATTTAACATCATGGGATCGATTTGTTGATTACCGTTATTTGAACGAGAAAGACCACTTTTATCAGGAGGATTTTCTAAGTAAGCACGTAATAAAATTTTGAGTTTGTAAAATAGTAATAAAAAATAATGATCATATGAATATTACTAACAATGCACCTAATAATAGACGTTAATTAAACTAAGATATATTGCAGTAAAGCCTGCGTAAACGGAATTGCACATGACAGGAGAAAAATCTGTTCTAGTAAGGCTACTAGTATTATATAATATTCCTTATGTTGGAAACACGAACTTTACGTTTAAGAAATAAATCTGTCATAAACAGGATCCATTTTACAAGTTTTCCCTTTAATTTTAATATATCTAGTAAGACATATTTTTGGACTTTTTAAAAACAATTAAATTACATTTTATCGATCCTTACAAATCTCAGAAGAAATCATTTATTTTTTTAAATGATAAAACGTGTCGAACTAACCAGCAATATTTTAGCTCTTGTTCTATAAGCTATAAAGTGATTCATAAATTAACTCAGTAAGGATTTTATTTTAATAACTTTTGAAAAACTGCCATTACATTTTCAAAGTTCGCATCATTTTACACAAAATATGTAAAAAAACAGATTGAATAATGAACATTTGTTTTATCACCGGGCGTGCTTGAAATAATTTTTACATAAATTTAGTTTTTTATGATTTTGAAATCCAATGTCCCTCCGATAAGCGCGGCAGAAACTCAGATTATCTGATTAAGCCCTGTTTTTTAGAAAATGTTTTCATAAGCTCCAACACTTGTTGGATTTTCTGAATTTTCAATGTATGTGCTTTCTAAATTCATAATAGTTTTTTTACGTGGCAAGCAGGAAATCCCAAGTCATATGGTTTTCAAGTATTTTTCACATATTTCGGATAAATTATAGTTCATTTCAATAAAATATTCAGAATTCGATATTTCATCGTTATAAAATGATTTTCCCTAATTTCAGTCATATTTGTAAATTTTTAAGTGGCTCTATTATCTGATTAAAAATTAAATAAAAGCTATTTATGGCATATTGATAACATTCTTTAATTACCAAGTCCAAAATAACAGAATTGATTAGTTTAATAAATCCCCTTATTAATCTCTTTTTAAATGAAAAAAAAAGAAAAAATTCCAATAAAACTGCTAAAATTTCAGTGATCCTTAAGTTCTGTCGAATTGGTTTCATGACTATAAGTACTCTGTGATTCACTAAAATACTTACATTATATTTCTCAGCCTGTTCTGTGGTTCTCCGTAGTTAGTGTTTACCTAGAATCTTTCCATAATCGAGGTCCACTGGAACGTTTCTATAATTCAGTTTCTCCTCAAATATCAGCAGGACATTCGGTGATGATTATTGTGCGCAATACATTCGTCAAAAATCATTCCGATTTCGTGCAAAATAAAAGTTCATTTAATTGTTTTCTAAATTTTGTGTGCAAAAATACCCATAGTAATGGAATTTTAAAAGGGTGTGGGCTGAAATCTAGAAGCATTTTAATGAAGTGGGCCAAGAATTCGAAACTTTTGAATAAATTATTTTTATTTTACATTTTTAGCGAATTTTTGCCTTTTTTATATTTAACCCATAATCGCGCGAGTTCTAACCAGCTTTAAATGTTAAATGCAATGTGAGATATACATGTCGTAGGTTAATTAGAGAATCATCTCTCATTTTCCAATTAGCCTAATATTTTTCAGGCCTATTGCGCAGAGCCTAGACAGCGGTTAGGCTAATTGGCAAGTAACCACTTATTTCCCAATCAGGGTAATATTTTTAGACTTATAAACCCATAACCGAACCGAACCCAAAAAAATAAATTACAACAGACTGTCCGCCGATCCGAACAAGCCGAAATAATTTCAGTCTACACGCAACCCGACCCGAACTGAAAGTTCCATTTGAAAACACCATTTGAATAATTTTGTCTTGCTCGTACGGGTTACGGCTCTTTGAAATACTTTTGTCCTTTCCAGATCGGGTTCGGGGTCGAGTTTCAGGTTGATTTTAAATGGAATTTTCAGATTCTGGTCGTATTGAGTGTACACGGAAATTAATTTGCATTGCTCGGATCGGGGTACGGCCTGATGTATTTTTATTTCGGGTACTGTTGGGGTTTCGGGTTAACTTCAAGTAGAACTTTCAGGTTCGGACCGGGTTGCATGACAACGGTAATAATTTCGTCTTGCTCGGATCCGGTTAGGATTCTTTGGAATATTTTTATCGGATTCAGATTTGGTTCGGTTCTGTTCAGATTTCGTGGGTTTTCTAGTGGAATTTTTAGGTTCGAGTCGGGTTGCGTGTCCACGGAAATTATTTTGTCTTGCTCGGATGGGGTTATGGTTCTTTAGAATATTTTTGTCGATTATAATATTTTGTTAGAGTCATATTTCGTGTTTATTTCAAACAAAAGTTTTAGGTTCGGATCGAGTTCCGTGTCCACAGAAGTTATTTTGCCTTGCTCAGAGCGGTTTATGGTTCTTTGGAATAGTTTATTCGTCGGGTTCAGATTTGGTTCGTGTCAGATTACGGGTTTTTTTAAATGGACTTTTTATGCTCGTGTTGCGTCCACGGAAATTATTTTGTCTTGCTCGTTTCGGGTTATGGTTTTTGGGGATATTTTTGTCGGATACAAATTTGGTTCGTGTCAGATTTCAGGTTTTTTTAATGGAAGTTTTAGGCTCGATTCGGGTTGCGTGTCCAAGGAAATTATTTTGTCTTGCACGGATCGGGTTATGGTTCTTTAGAATATTTTTGTCGGTTATCAAATTTGGTTCGGGTCATATTTAGTTTTTTTCCAAAAAAAATTAGGTTCGATTCGGGTTGCGTATTTACGGAAATTATTTTGTCTTGCTCGGATCGGGTTATGGTTCTTGGAAATGTTTTTGTCGGGTTCAGATTAAATTCGTGTCATATTTCGGATTTTTTCTAATGGGATTTTTATGTTGGGGTCGTGTTGCATCCACGGAAATTATTTTTTCTTGTTCGTATCGGGTTATGTTTTTTGAGGATATTTTTGTCGGATTCAGATTTGGTTCGGGCCGGATTTCAAGTTTTTTTAATGAAATTTTTAGGTTCGGTTCGGCTTGCGTGTCCAAGGAAATTATTTTGTAATACTCGGGTCGAGTTATGGTTCTTTGGAATATTTTTATCGAGTTTAGAATTGGTTCGTGTCAGATTTCGGGTTTTTTTCTAATGGAATTTTAAGTTCGGGTCGAGTTGCATCCAAGGAAATTATTTTGTGTTTCTTGTATCGAGTTATGTTTGTTTAGATTATTTTCGTTTGTTATCATATTAGGTTCGGGCCATATTTCGTTTAAAAAAAAATTAGGTTCGTGTCTAGTTACGTGTCCACGTAAATTATTTTGTCATGCTCGGATTGGGTTATGGTTCTTTGGAATATTTTTGTCGGGTCTCATATTTGCACACGTGTAAGATTTCGGGTTTTTTTAAATGGAATTTTTATGCTCGGGTCGAGTTGCGTCCACGGAAATTATTTTGTCTTGCTCGTATCGGGTTATGGTTTTTGGGGATATTTTTGTCGGATTCAGATTTGGTTCGGGTCAGATTTCAGTTTTTTTTAATGGAAGTTTTAGCTTCGATTCGGGTTGCGTGTCCAAGGAAATTATTTTGCCTTGCTCGGTTCGGGTTATGGTTCTTTAGAATATTTTTGTCGGTTATCAAATTTGGTTCGGGTCATATTTCGTTTCTTTTTTTTTCAAAAGAATAATTAGGTTCGATTAGGGTTGCGTGTTTACGGAAATTATTTTGTCTTGCTTAGATCGGGTTATGGTTCTTTGGAATATTTTTGTCGGGTCTCAGATTTGCTTCGTGTAAGATTTCGGTTTTTGCTAATGGAACTCTTAGGTTCGGTTCCGGTTGCGTGTTCACGGAAATTATTTTGTCTTACTCGGATCGGCGTATGGTGCTTTATAATATTTTTGTCGGTTATCATATTTGGTTCGTGTGAGATTTCGGGTTTTTGTTATCAGGTTCTGCTCTGGTTGCGTGTCGACAGAAATTATTTTGTCTTGCTCGGATCTATTTTTGACGAATCCAATACTTTTTTCTTGTAAAGATAGAAGAAAGTAAAAATTATTATTCCGGGACTTAAAAGTCAAAAGAATGTGAGAATGCTTCACATATTACGTATGCCACGCCGCAATAATAAGAAGCTAGCGGGTATTAGGATAATTCTTTTACTAAATAAAAATTATTCTTCCGGGACTTAAAAGTCAAAAGATTGTAACAATGCCTCACTTATTACGCACGCAACGCTGCAAAAATTAAAATACTTTAAACTGGTATAAATCAAAAAAACTAATTAATATTTTTACATGAAACTTTCAAAGGTTTGAACTACTCATAAAAACAATTTTAATGTCATAAACTGCGTAAAAATCCGATAATTACACATTACTGTAGCCCTGTCAACATATTTGGTCAGAACAAAAATTTCAAAAGTGCAAAAAACAGCACTTTTAAAATCGCATTTACTAAAAACCTATTGGCTGGATTCCATTTTATTTTCGTTTTCTGAGTCACGAGGCACGCCCCATTCCATAGAATCAAGAATTTTGTTTCTATCATAAATAGAACCGGAGATATAGAGGGATCAAAATCCCGCTTTAATCAGTCCGGAAAATATAAACTTGACAGAGTAATAAAATATTTTTGAAACATGGTTTGGCATTAATTGGCGGAAATTCCTTTCATTTACGGTTCATTGCACTGTTATTTCTTCTGCTTGGCGAGAAACTCTGTCGAGTTTCTATGATAATTAAAGAAACAACATTATAACGAAATAGGAAATAAATCATAGCAACCGCTTTTTAAAGCAAGTTTGAGACCATATTTATCAAAATTGACGTCATAATTTATTGAAAGTGGCGCCGTATTTAGTGATTTGTGTCTCTGATCCTTTTTCTTGGAATGGAAAAGCCTGTATTTTATAGAAATTGTAATTTCAAATATATTAAAAGGAGGTTTTAAGTTTTCTCAAAGCCTTGAAGTTTTTATTTAAAATATGAGAAATGCGCATTTTCTGCTTAGAGAGACATCAATTTAAAAAATGTAAAAATATATCGAGAGAGACTGAATTTGTATTGGTATATGAAAAGAAACTACACGTGTTTGCCTTTTTTTTAAATTATTTGTGCGTTTTTAAGGATGTGGTAACCAATAAAATAATTCTGATTCTCTCGCTGCATTGCTACATTTTTGAAATCGACGTCATTCTAAACAGAAAATGCACATTTTTCATATACATATGTAAAAACTTCAGAATAAAATATCATTAGAAAACAGCGTCAGTTAATTAGAAATTGACGTCATATCTAGCAAACGATTATTATTATTATTATCTTTTCCCTAAATTATTTTCTTGATATTGAATTGCTTGTATTAAAATAGATTTTTTAGCTTCAAAAAAATTCAAATGAAGGTATACTACGTCATTTGAATACACATTTAGTTAAAGTTTTTATTTTATACTAGCAAAACCCGCAGCTTTGCATGCGTTGTTTTTAAAATATGCCAAGTAAAAGTTGTGCATTTGAAATGAATTTTAAAATTAGTTAATTAACCAATTTTATGTAAAATTCCATAGAAATCGTTATTTCGAGCGGTTTTAAAACGTTCCCTGCTCATTTCATCATTTTAAAGGTCGATTTTTTTTATATGTTTAGAGAGCATTTGTATCTTAAAAGTAACCGGCATGCCAAATTTCTAGTTTCTAGCCCCTTGGGTTTCACAAAATCGTTAAGTTTAGAAAGATTTTTCTCCTATGCAATATTTTAAAAACTGTACTGTGCCTGCAATTTCATCTTAAAAGTAGTTGCCAAGTAAAATTTCATGTCTCTATACCCTTAACAATGTCATGTAAAAACCGTAATTTAAAACGCTTTTAAAACATTCTCTATCCATTTCCCTCTTTTAAATTTCGAATTTTTTAGAAATCTTTCTTAGAGAGCATTTGCATCTTAAAAGTAACCTCCATTCGAAATTTCTAATTTCTGGTTCCTTTAGTATCACAAAATTCGCAATTCAGAACATTTTTCTGCTGCACAATTTTAAATTTCGATTTAAAAAAAAAAGACTTCTGTGCTTGCATTGCGTATTTTCGATTTTTTTAGCAGCCATTTCAAATTTCTATGCTTAACAATTCCATAGAAATCGCATTGAGAATGTTTTTCGCTCGTTTCATCCTTTTAAATTTCAAATTCTCTTAGAGAGCAATTACATCTTAAAAGTAACTACCATGCCAAATTCCAAATTTGCGCTTCAGTATCACAAAAATCGAAATTTTAGAACGTTTTTTCTCCTGCACTTTTATAAATTTCAAATTTTAAAAACTGTTCTGTGAGTGCCTGTGTCATAAAAGTAGTAGCTATGTCAAATTTCAAGTTTCTATCCTTAACAATTCTATAGATATCGTATTTAGAACACTTTTCGTTCGTTTCATCCTGTTAAATTTCGAATTTTTTAGAAACCGTACTTAGAGGGCATTTACATCTTATATGTAGCAACCACGGAAAATTTCATGTTTGCAGAATCACAAAATCGCAATTTTAGAACGTCTTTCGCTCCTGCATCCCCTTGGGTGTAGCGGCATCGACATAAAATAAAGCCTATTTTGAAACATATAGTATCACCACCAATTTGCCGCTGTTACTTTTCAAATCGGTTTGGTATTTCCTGATATAGTACATAGGAATCGTAATTTAGAATGCTTTTAGAACGCTTTTCGCGCACTTTCACTCTTTTAAATTTTGAATTTTTTAGAAACGGTTCTTAGAGAGCACTTATATCTTCAAGTAACTACCATGCCATATTTCAAATTTCTAGGCTCAGTAACACAAAAATAGCATTTTTAGAACGTTTTATGATGTTCCACCCCTTGTGGATAATACCACCGACATAAAATATAGCGTATGTTGAAACAGGGACTGTCACCATCAATTTGCCGCCATTACTTTTGAAATCGGTTCAGTAGTTCCAGAGATTGCAACCTCCAAATACACAAACTAACAAACAAACGTTGCTTTTTTATAATATACGAGTTGGAACCCGTCGAAATTCGACGAATTAAGATGTTTAGAATGGAACTGTTAGATCGAATTTATAATAAACCTACATGAGTAATTGCAATAAAAAATTCATCTTGCATTGGTTATCTAACTCTTAAAACAAATAATGTTTTTAACCTAAAATTACCAAAATATTATTTCCAAAATCTTCAACTGCCTAAGTTATTGAAAAATTAAACTGTATTAGAATACGTAATCAAGATGAGTAATTATGTTGAAGTTATTGATTGAGGCTCTTACGTTTGTTTTTAGGGGATAAAAAAATCAGTAAAAAGGATTTTGCTTTGTCACATCATTAAACGTCCGCCCTTAAAATCTAAACTTTACGTTATTACGCATCACTCAAATTCACAATTTAAAAGTATTTTAACGCGCAATACATTATTAATGAATGTATTTCCAAACTTAAAGTCATGTTTGTCCGATACAACTTTTCATGTGAACATTCGCATAAAATTTAAGTTCTAATCTCAGTATCCGCGAAAATTTACCATTCAGAAATTTGCCTTTAGTTGCCATAGTATTGGTCAAATATTTAGTTTTATCAAAGAAAATTATCGTTTTGTTTTAAATATGACATCATTTTTACTCACTGAATCATTTTGCCTAGCGTCTCAAACTCAGTATCAGCGTAATTTAAAAATATTGAAATATTTTCTTCAATCTTTTGATTTATGAAGAAGAATGCGTGTTTTTTTTAATGGCTGACGTCATTTTCTGTTCAAAAATTATAGAAAAGTAACTTTTATTTGTAATGTGAAAATGGCATCAATAAGGATATAATCAATAAAAATAAATAAACCATTACTATTTTTCCTTTACTTTTAATAGAAATGGAGTACTTCAGTTGCCACAATTATAAAATTGGTACTAAAAACTATAAAAAAATTAATATTTCAAAAATAAATTGAGATAGAGCTTTCAAACAAATTGCATTTAAAAGTACATTTTTTCCCTATACGAAGGTGTAAAAATTGAAACTGTTGGATATTTAGAAGTTTAAAAATTTGCAGTAGCGAAAATTGCAAAGCTGAAATTTCATTTCAAATTTCAAAGTGTTGCCATTCGCAGAATGACGTATGCGGTACGCACAGATATGTTTGTCCTTTATAATATAGATGGGAAAAATGTGCATTTCCTGATTAGAATGACAACAATTTCGAAAATGCAAAAATATATCGATTGAGTCTGAATTTTTATTAGGTTATAAAAAGAAGAATGTACGCGTGTTAGCATTTTTTTAATTATTGAACCGTTTTTTAAGTTGTGGCAACGGGAAAGAAATCATTGAATAATAAAATTAAATAAAAGAGATATTTCCATAATGTTAAATTATGGAAGTTGGTAGAAAAAAGGGATAAATAGTGGTCTGATGTTTTTTTAAAGTAGACAGCGATCTTTTCCACGTTCTAAAACGTATGTACATGAAGTTTCGTGCAAATCGGTCAAAAATTGAAGATTTGTATAAAGGATATACATACAGAGAACGGCTTTTATATAGATAGATATGCTCGGAGGCTTGTCAGATGTGTTTCGCTCACGGCAACTCACTTTCGCTTGCGGTTAACCTGGAGTAGATAACATGCAATGTGGACACCGTCACAGTGGGCCTGTGGTGTCCCTTTCCTTTACTTTCACAGTTGGTTTTCCGACGTGCCCAGGTTTAGCTTGCAGTCTGATTCACGTCGGACTTTCATATGGAAAATCCCAGGCACCCGTTACCAACAAGACAACATCATTTAACGACACCGTTGCGGTTGTGCAGATTGCTCGTTTGGAGTGGAATTATACTGGGCTCCAAAACAGATCTGCATTTTCAAATCCGAACCATGACAGACCAAATTTATCGGGCATCATTCTGGAACAATATGTACGTTTCTTTAGGGATGCTATGGGCGAAGAATTTGCGTTTATGGATGGCAACGCCCGTCCACACCGAGCAAACATCGTAAACGAATGCCTTCAATCTGAGGATATCACCCGTATGGAATGGCCAGCATTCTCACCTGACTTGAATCCGATAGAGCATGTGTGGGACATGCTTGGTCGACGAGTTGCAGCCCGTCAACCACCTCTTACATGTGTGCCAGAACTTCGGAGAGCATTGCTTTCTGAGTGGAATAATCTTCCACAAGATCCGCTAGATAATTTTATATTCAGCATGCCTAGGCGTAGTATGGACTATGTTTCGTCGTCTAGGAGACATACAATGTATTAACGATAATACCAACCATGTAATGTTAAGTTTTTGTGAGATACTTTTTGAAATTGCTCCAGGGAGCAAAAATTGTAATTTTTATGAATGGTATCATACATACACCATCTATTTTGTTCTTTATCTTTTCTTTATTAAATGAACTTGATAAATAACTCACGTTTGTTTTTCTTCGAAACTTTATTTGCCGGAACCTTTATTAGCCGGCATTATCCTTAATTTATAGACATGAGTGTAAAACATCTAAAATCCCACGAATCCCTTTATGCGTACATACCCTGTTCTATATTTTCATAATTTACTCATTTAGTAAAAAAAATATAATTAAAAAAGATAACTACGACTATTTATACATTCGTTATTTTACGTATTCAAAACTGAAAACATGAATCATTCTTTGAGACTAAAATATATTTATATATAGTTAATAACACGTTTAAAAATGTCATTTTTTATTTACTTAAAATAGAAACGTTTTTCTTATAATAAGAAAACTATAAAATAAATAAATAAATAAAATAAAACGCTCTATACCAAATATAATACTGTAAATAAATAAATAAATAAATAAATAAATATATATATATATATATATATATATATATTGATGGAATTAAACTACCATAAGGAGTTCTTTTGCAAAAATTTACCAAAATTTTAATGACATATAACCTGTAAAATAGAATGAAATCCGTATAAAGTTATTTATACATATAAAAATACCATTATCCAGTTACATATACATAAACGTTTGAAGTGTCAAATGGACGATCTGTCAGACGTTCAAAAATGGGATAATTTAACATGTTCTAAGATTGTACACTTCGTACGATTTGTCATGCGTACCATAATTGTTCGTCGAACATGCTAAGGTTTATTGCCGACAAAGCACGTTTTGTCTCAATTTAGATATAACGTATGTCAGAAAACTGTCGTGATTTTACCTTTCAGTGGAAAATAAGCGAAGTTAGTACTATTTGCCTAGAAATATTAGATCTGTGAGACAGGAAAATATATTTTATATTTTGTGAGCATTGAAATAAATATCTGTTCACATTTTGTTTTAAAAGAATATTTCTTTAAGTATATTTATATTTTAGGATTTTTTGAAATATCTGTATAATAATTTTTTTTTCCTAAAAATTATAATAATACAGACAGAAACTCCATTTGGTAGGCTTTTTGAACTGTGCTATTACTCGCAGAAAATACTACTGTAGGATTTAATATATTACCTATCTAAAGATTCAATTAGTTTATAGCTACGAGGGAAATCATGAATCAGTGGTTCAGGTATTTACTTAATTTATTACTTAGACGAACAAATTGGGGTTATGGAAATCCAGTTAATACTACTATCCGTCAGGCCGAAATGTCGGGGCATGGAGGCGCATAAACGTAAAAGATATCATTTTAAAAAATGTTTTATTTTCTAGATTGCTGTTTAATAGTATAAAAGTAAGTTTGAAATAACAATCGTCGATACCTCCTTTTAAAGTGTTTAACTCAGTCGTCAGTTGCCTCGGGTAATGCACAAATTCTAATCTGTCAGCAAGTGCTCCCATACTTCTAATTTGGGTAACGCCTTTCCTTAGCAAAAATTGCTTCCATTAGAACTTTCTCTAAATGACAAAATACAGTAAAAATGACATAAGTTGATTTATGTGACAACACCTTTAGATGGATATCCACAGCAGTTTTTGACAATGTTAAACTCGAGGATTTATGTATGGTGGCAAGGTATGCAACAGTTAAAGGTAACTAACTTCGTGTGAATGAGGCTTTTTCTTCTTTCCAATATTTACAAATAGGTTTGATAAAATATATATATATATATATATATATATACAGTTAGAAATGACTCATGATACTCAACAAAATGAACTATTATGGCCTATGACAAACCTCGAGGTTGAAAACGTGGGCCATAGACAATATCTTTTATCGTACTTACGTTTACCAATTCTCACCCCGTTCAGATATTGGTATGTAGCATAATGCATAACCCTGCATCCAGCTGCTGAGGAAAGTCTAGACTGAAGTCCAGACGCGTGATCATCTTTACTCCATCTTACTATTTAATCATTGTGATCTGCTAAATTTCTTGTTTATTAGTCACCGCTTTGATTTAAGAAGTACTTTTTGATTATATTCTTTAGCTTGCTTGGTTTTGAGAAAAAGACATATGGCACCTTCAAATCATTCAATTTAGCCGAAAGCAGTATATCTTTGCGTCGTTGCATAAGGGGTGAGAGGTAGTCAAAAACACTCTAATTGACACTCTGAGATAAATACTTACCTGTGACTATAACAAAACAATAGTTTGGCAGAATTGTTTTGACATGTTGCCCTTGGCATACCTCACCTTGTAGTCAAATCTCCATCCTGAAATGTTTTGGGCATAACACTATCATAAAATACTGTCAGAAACCAGAACTTCCGATTTTTATCTCGTGCCCCACCACAGATATCAAAGCCTCAAAAATGCGATTTTTGACATTTTTGAAAAATTTGGTATTTTTTTAGCGAAGAGAAAGCAAGTCCCAGATCTGGGAACTAGACTTGTGAGTGCAAATATTTTCCGCCTATTTGTAAAAAGAATTATGTCATGTTGACAGTTTTCCTTGCTAGAAAAATTTCCTGTTGTTAACGGACAAATTTTGGAGAAAAAAAAACGGAAAATTTATGCTGAAATTTCACAAATAAGGATTTCTTTTCGGAAACTACTCTACTACCAAATTTTTAGCCCAATATATTCAGTACAAATTGATGTAATCCACACTTGAATTGGAGAAATAAAGAGCGAGTTATTTACAATGCCGTAAACCTTTCATGTTTGGAAAATTGCTGCAGACGAGGAAATAAAGATGGCCTCCATGCACAAACAAAAATTAATAAAATTAAAATAATAGTCATTTTGAACTTCCTTCATGTTAGGGTTGTTGTACAAAAAATTTCAGATTTTTTAAAAAATTATCAATCAACCTGTGCTGGACCACTTGAAATGGATTGACCAGTGCACTTCCCAATACTTGGAAAAATAAAGAAGTGTAACTAGTGTAGAAAAGAATAAATGCCACTGAAGAAATCAGTTAAAATTCAAATGATAGGTAAACATATATATTAGGGAATAAAATTGAATTTATTAAACAGTACGCTGTAAAAAAACAAAAACAAGTTTCATCATCTATGAAAAAATAATATAACTATAAACGAAAATCTGTTGTAAAATCTTCCGTGCTACACATTCCGAAATTGTTCTTTATCTTTAGAAACATCTAAAAACTAATACAATTTTAAATTTTAAAACATTAAAGAAGCATTTAATAAAAGAGTTTCTTTTGCTGCCACTCATATTCGGAAACGTTATCGAGTAGTTCTTCTTGTGCATTCATCACCTTTCACTTACCGGGATATCTCCTGTTTTGATGCTATCAATTCTCGAATAAACACTTTCCGCTGCATAAATGAAATTATATTTCCCAGGGTAATATTAATTTTAATGTTAATATTAATTCTGTTAAATTATCATGACAGTCTATAAAAAATGTTTGATAAATAGGAAAATATTTAATTCATTAATGTGAGCATCCGAAAAAGGTAAGCTTCAAAAAACTAGTTAGTGTCCTATAAAAAGTATTAGCAGACGTTCAAAAAATTAGTGGCAGAAAAATAGACTTTGTTTTTATAAATCGTTATTTAAATCTAAAAAAGTTTGGCATATACTCTCATTGCTATAAAAACTTGCGCACCAACAAATAATTGTGGAATGGTAACGAAACTTGGCATGAAGATACATATCAGGCAGATATGCAAATGATTAGAAATGCAGCGTGATTGCGCCTTTCGTAATGCCACTAGAGGGCGTTGAACCTCGTGTTCCTTGGAGTATAAAACTGGTAAGCAGAACTTGTCTGAGTGTACCTTTTCTTTTGAAAAGGAAACGCTGAGGTAGACATGCTGTTACGCAGCCATCGAAGACAATATGAGCAGCTGTCAGAGTTCGAGAAGGGAAGAATCATCGGGATGATGGAAGCTGGGTGTTCAGCTCAGCGAGTAGCTCATCAAATAGGCCGTTATGATTTTACTGTGAGGTGGTGTTGGGACCAGTGGACTGAAGAGACGTCATATACATGGCGACCAGGCACGGGACGCCCTCGATGGACCAGTCGTCGAGAAGTCCGTCACATCAAACAAAACGCACGCGTAGAGTCAACTGCCTCACTGGCCGCTATCCAGACACAGGCAGCACCTTCACTACGGACGCCTGTGTCTTCCCGAAGCATCGCAAGGCGCCTGGCTGCAGGACATCTGGTATCGTGGCTCAAATTACGTGTGCTGCCAATGACACCCACCCACCAACGCCTCCGTTTGGAGTGGTGTCGCGCACGACGGGATTGGACTGCAACGGAATGGAACCAGGTTGTCTTCAGCGACGAGTCTAGATTCAATTTGAGCAGCGATGACAATCGTGTTCGTCTGTGGAGGTCCCATGGTGAACGCCTCAACCCTGCCTTCGCTTTACAGCGACACACCTCTCCCACATCTGGTGTGATGGTATAGGGTGCCTTTGCTTACGATACACGGGCACCACTAATATTGATCCGTGGCACAATGAAAACCCAGCGGTACGTACAGGACATCCTTAAGCCACATGTATTGCCACTCGTAGCAGGGCTCCCTGGAGCCATTTTTCAGCAAGACAATGCTCGGCCACATACAGCAAGGATGTCACAAGCCTGCCTATGTCACATTACCAACCTTCACTGGGCTGCTCGATCCCCAGATTTGTCACCAATCGAGCATATCTGGGATCCTTTGGGACGACAAGTTGGACACCTTACGAGTTTGGTTGAACTCGAGGCGCGTTTACAGCTACTGTGGAACGAGATGTCTCAGGACATCATACGGAACTTATATGCCTCAATACCCGCTCATATCGCATCGTGCATTCGCGCTAGAGAGGGTCCAACAGAGTACTAAAATTTTCGTTCATTTGTACTTTTTTCTGCGATAAATGATCCTTTTTCTTTGGTTTTCTACTCACTTACTTATATCACAGTAGTACTTACGCGAGTAAAATTTCGTTTCATTTGGACTTCTTTTACTTGGTGCGCAAATTTTTATGGCGATGAGTGTATAAATACAAAAGATGCATTTCGCAATTGTGGGTAACTTGGGGGTGGTTAATGTATATTTTTGTTCGCGGTTGTGGCCATGTTATTATATTCCTAGATATATTTTTTATAGTGTATTAATAACTTCATTCAGAAATAAATGATACATTTGCACGATGATTTCTCGTAGCAGTTATATACCACATCTTATCTAGAAATCTGTATTCCGAAGTCCCAATGTTTTGTTTACTGGTACGTAGCATTCGTAAACATATTTTACAATGTCTTCGAATTGCGTTATAAAGAAATTAAAAATAAATACTAAATTTTCAAGTATAGCTTTAAGGTATGAAGTTCAAATTAAAATTTTTGTTTATTATTTAAGCGTATAATAATGAAAGATAATTGTATATGTTGAACACAAATATATTCTTTTGTTTAATTGAAGAAAATTTTTTTATAAAAAAGATTTAGATGATACTTCTAATGTATTTAGATAAAATAATTATGTGTCTAAAAATTTTTATATTTATTTATATAGCGAGATCCAACCTACAAGGGTAGGCTGATAAGAAATGCTCACAGGATTGTAGAGTGCGAACGAAATGACCTTCAGAAGCGCGCCCGGTGGCATGTGGAAGTAACATTCGTCATCTATACCCATGCGCAGATTTGAGAACACTGAATTTATCCAGTGTATTTTGAGAAGCGGAAGCATGGAGACATTTTCTAACGCTATGCCTGTGCGAGTTAAACAGCGTCTGTTCAGAGATGTAGTGGGGGTATACGGTGGTATACGCCGTATACCTTCTGGAGTTTTTTAAGGAGCACCGTATACCCTCTGTTTCTCTAAAAAGCTATAGTATATATACTGTATGGTACACCCTCTGCCTTGAGCGTATACCCTCTGTTTAGAGTGTATGCCCTATGCTTTTTTCAGTGGCTACACCACTGGTTCTGTTATCGAATTTTTAACTGCTGAAATAAAAGACTCCTGCTGAGATTCGTCGTCTTTTAATGACTGTTTTTGGTGAGGATGTTCTTGGAGGTCTGTTGTAAATCGATGGGCAATAAAAATTCATGATTGCGAGGCTGGAAAATCGATAATTGTTAATTAAACACGCAGCGGGTTTCTGATCACGAAAACGATAAACATTGCAAACTCGTCGACGATTTGATTGAAAATGACCGGTGAATCACTCAAAAGCGTATTGCAAACCATATTGGAATATACAAGGAACATGCTGGCTTTTTTATTGAACAATTGGAATACCGTAAAATCTGTGCAGAATGGGTGCACTTCACGCGCAACTGCAGAAACTCTGCGAAACTTGAAGATTCCACACTCTCCTTAGTCCTTACTCCCCCGATCTTGTGGCTTGCGATTTTTATTTTTTTTCTCTGTTCAAGAAAATCCTCAAGGGTAATAATTACACCTCGGACGATGTGTTGAAGGCAGTTGTCAAGTCGTTGATTCAAAAAAAGTCGGAAGAATTTTTCAGTGATGGAACAAAAAAACTTGTTACATTTTGCGAGATATGTATTAACCTTAACGATGACTATGTTGAAATATAAATATATGATTTTGAAGCTTAAGGTTTGTATTTTGATGTACTTTTTGCCCGATCTTACTATTTGTTTTTATTCGTGTTCTACAAGTATGTGTGCATTTCTTTTCAGCCTACCCTTGTACATTACGGAATATAGGTGAAAACATTCTTGTACTCTAAACTCGAATTGTATTTTTTTTAATTTAATGGGTTTTTTTTTCAGATTGCTCTAATCAATAACAAAAGACTTATTTTGAAATGAGAATGAGATAGATTAAAAAAAAAAAAATCCATGTTTGAAAATTATTTTACAAAACATGAAAAAAACACTAAACTGAGACACAGTTTTCAAACAATTTGTATTTAAAATCCAATATTTTTTTTCTTTCTTAATTGTAAAAATTGAAAATGCGCGATATTTAAAAATTGAAATTGTGCGAACTTAAAAGAATTTCAATAAAAGCGAAATTTATTGTTGAAGCATTGACCGTTAATATGACATCAACGTTATTCACGAACATGTTGTTATTTTATAATATAAATTAGTTAGTGATTATTTCCATCATATTTAGATTCATTTGCTTTCTTTTATATAATATAAACATATCAGAGAAAAAATGAATGGTCTGCGACGTTGAATATTTTTATACTTTCCATTCTAAAACAAAATAATTATAAAATTTCCTAATAAAGGAATTGGTAAATAAATTCTGGATGAGATATATCTATTTTCTCCAATAAAACCAATAAAAATCCCTGTAATAGTTTCTGAGGTAAATTATTACTTAATTGTAATGTGTACGTTATATCTATTAAGAAACTTCTTTCATTCTAAAAAACAAATTTTTTAATACACTTTTTTGGTACTACTTAGTTCGTCGACCAAATTCGCCAATTATATAAATCGCCAAACCACTCGCCAAATTACACAAATTGACATAATTTTTATTTTAAATAACGAAAGAACAAATAAATTAGTATAACATTAATAAATATACAAATAATACGCAGAAACAAAAATCACTTGATGACGTAAACACATGTAACTTGCTTAAAATCAAGTGAATGTGACATTTACGACTAACCATTATTGGCATTTAATCTTATAGTTTGCCGATACCTTTTTGGCCGACAGGATAACTAAGTAGTACCCTTATTTTGTTTCATGAATTTTGACATATAACCCCCTTGTAGTGTAGAAATCTACACAACAAGGCTTGTTATTAATTTAACTAATTAAATAATTTTCGCACGATCCAATAACATTTAAAAATAATTGAATTCTCGGAAAATAATTCTTTAGTAATTAATTTATACAATAAATTAAAATAACATAAAAAATACTCCAAAATTAAAGTATATTAAAATGAATAAGTATATAATGCGTAAAAAAAAAATAAAAATATATATGTTGTTTGGTATTGGTATGTTTAGAAAAAAATAAGGAATATGAACCCATTGAACAATTAAAAAAATATAAAACGGCAAAATGTGCACGGAACGACATATTTAAACACTATATTGACCGCTAATATATGAGTGAATAGAGGGTACCATCTTTCACACATGTGTTAGAAAATCGTAGTATAAAATAAATAAATAATATAAAATCAACTCAAAAGATGTTAAGCAAAGTACCATGAGTTATATGACGCATAGTAGCGTATATAATATATATATATATATATAGCAAAACAATTTGTTAGGAGTTTAGGATTAAAACATTTCACACGTCATAAATATACAAAATACCACATTAAAAAGGATACGGTTGTCAAAAAAAAAAAAAAATCTCATTAACATAGTGTATATAATGACGCAAGAGAACTACACTGTGCGCAAACGAAATAAAACATAATATTGTTTGTGAAATAAAATCAAAATATATATAAATAAATATGTCAGAAAAAATTACGTAACCAAATGACACGAAAGATTATGACAAAAAATACTGTGAAAGAAAAATAAAAAAGGATACATTGACAGACTTCTAATATCATATGGGATAATAAGGCTCATATGAAAGGAAATTGTACGAGGTAAGGAAAATATTTTATGAATTTAAAAGCACTAAAATTATTTAATGAAATGATAGTTACATGAGTGCAATTTCTTGAAGGTAAGCTCAAAAGAAAATGGCGACCAGTCAGACACTAGAGATCTGATAAATAAATATTAAAGGACATCATTAAGAATAAGGAATAATAAACTATATAAATAATAATAGTTATTAGATAGTACTAAAATCTTCGGATTTTAAAATAAATGACACTTACCTTATGCAGTGTAGAGATTATCCAATATTATATGAACACAATTCAAACAAATCGCGCACTTTTATAAAGCCATTCAGAGAAAAAAAAAAGTGATTACTACGTTCACAGACGTGATAACGAGCAAACCTGTTTGGCATGTTAGTACTGACCTGTACGTCTTGTTCCGAGATTATTATCACTGTCAAGGACACATGGAGACCACTCAGGGATTTTATAAGGGATTTTCGGCACATTTTCTCCGAGGAGAAATTTTTAAGTGGATATTCCGCAGAAATGATGCGGGGATGAAAATGCATTCTTAGATAAAAAAAGAATGTTTTCAAGCAGAGAGCGATGTACATATATATTTACGCACTTTGGTTTATAATTTTTTTTGTAAAAACATAGTTCTACGTAATATCCACACTGTAGGTATGTAGATAGCGCATATTTTTATTTTATGGCCAAAATTTTGAAGTAAACTTTATTACCTACAAGCTGCATGATTGTACATATTTTTATAGATTTCAGTATGCGTAGCATAAAAAAAAAAAAAAAAAAAAAAAAAAAAAAAAAAAAAATTAGTCGACATTGTTGACTAAAATTAATATAGCATTTTTGCAGTATTTTGATATTGAAATAGCCATCTTATATTGGAATAAATATTTCTCACCTATGCAATAGAGAAAATGTATATACTATTTTATATTTTGTATTATATTATTCAAGTGTACTTACAGGGTATGATGAACAATCTGAGGAACTTACTATATATATCAGGTTTGATTGATATTTTGTAATATATATATGTATTATAAGTGTATTTTTGTGGTGTACATATTATTATTTTTTAAAAAAACAAGAGGGAAGAAGCAATGTAGTGTAGAAATCTACACAACAAGGCTTGTTATTAATTTAACTAATTAAATAATTTTCGCACGATCCAATAACATTTAAAAATAATTGAATTCTCGGAAAATAATTCTTTAGTAATTAATTTATACAATAAATTAAAATAACATAAAAAATACTCCAAAATTAAAGTATATTAAAATGAATAAGTATATAATGCGTAAAAAAAAAATAAAAATATATATGTTGTTTGGTATTGGTATGTTTAGAAAAAAATAAGGAATATGAATTGTGAATTTATTTTGTATTAATATTGAAAATAAAACATTTCGAATTGTAAATATTTATATGTGCAAAAACAGTGTAATAAAATAAAACTCCCCAAATAAGACCAGACAGAAAATAGGAAATTATAGATAAAGAGAACATTGCTGACGCCAGACATGGACAGTAAATGTATAGCGAAAGAATAGAAAATTTACGATGTTGAAACCATAAATTTTCCATCAATTAAGATGGTTTTACAACACTCAACGTGGGTGGTGATTCCCATGAGAAACCTGGCGCAAGGGGCAAAAAATTAAGTTAATGCTATGCAGTGAAAAATAAATTGGCACGCCCATAGATAGGCATGTCTAGAGTACCAATAAGGGACCAGGAGTAGCCTCCAATCATAACGAAAGCTCTGGGTTAATTTAGCCCTCCCCCAAAAAAAAATTGGATCTGGGAAGAAGGAAGGAAAAAAGAGGATTAAGTCTTGTGTCTCGTCCTCAAGAGGTTCTATAATTTTTGTTAAGATGTGACTTGATACTTCAATATTTTACACCAAGTTCTTTCGCAGCAAATTTTAAGGACAATACAAAATTTAGCGATTGAAATGAATGCTGAAAGCCGACAAATCTTTGTCACCAAAAAATGATTGATGCAAGAAAAAAGGAAATGATGATGAAAATTAATGCTGAGAGTTGACCTGTCCTTGTCATGATCTATTGACAAAGATCGCTGAGAGCAGACAAGTCTTTGTCCAGGAAATTAACTGATGCAGAATCTTACAGAAGTATTCACCTGATTTGGAGATGTACAGTGGTTAGTAATGAGATGCGAATGCAACGAAGATATGACACATCAGCAGATTTCGCCTATGAAAGTGTACATTGTGGAGATGGAGCTCTAATTTTCACGCGTCACAGAGCGCCGAAAGAAAGTGAAATTGGTTTGTGAAAGATCCCCATGAACTATATATATATATATATATAAGGAACTTTATGCCCCGATGAACTTACTTGTGTTTAGGATTCCATGAACTATGAGTGAACTGTATGATTTGGATGATTACAGAAAAGATCGAAGTCTGTTTGGGTGAGAAACTCCTTATATTTATTTCAATATATTCGTGGCTATTGTTTCATGTTTTCTTATGATGTGTACATTTAATATTAAGCAACTAATTTTCTAAATTTTCACTAAAGTACACAATCTTATGTCATTGAATATTATAATTGTTTATGATAAAGATTTTAATGATAACGGGAATGCTATTTTTCATAAATAAAATTTTGATTAAAATTTTGGCAAAAGCCTCATCATCGGATCGTGCTGTGAACAAAAAAGGGGCAAGTATAAGATAACATAAATTGATAAAAAAAAAATAAGTAACAAAGTATAATTTTGATGAAAGCTTTGCTGTTCTAATGAGAATGGAACTATGTTATATTCTGATAAAATAGTAGATAATTTGAAAAGGTTATTATCATATAAAAGGTCATATTTGAGTTATGAATTTTATATAAATGAAAATAAAGTTTGTTTATGTGTGCATACTTGTAAGTCTTTCCTTGAATTCTTTCCTTGTTCCCTTTTAGATAATACTCGTAATTTATGGTATCTAATATTTTGGAATTATTAGAATTGGATGTTTCTCTATGCAACCTACAAGTTCGATATCTCCATTTCAACGTTAAATAAGTCGTCCTTGAGTTATTGCCAAAATTAATTTTATTCCAAAGTTTTCTTCCATCCTAATTTATTAAATGACATTATCCCATTAGATCTTTTCACAACGCAGATCGGGATAACTGTTTCTATTGTACTAATCATTTTACTGTCGCGTGACCCTGTGTGTTGTGGCGTCCAAATCGTCACAACACCCCTCTTATATTCTAAAACCATGAAAAATCCCTGTTACAGTTTCAGAATTCATCCATTGAGTGGTTTTGTCGTGAGTTGGAGCAGTGTTCACACATACCAAGTGTGGAAACAAATACTTATATTCTACATGTGGTATAATACCACCCTGCTCTTTCTAAAGAAAGTTCTGCTAATTAACGACTCCAGCAGCTATATTTGAGAATTTTATTTATTTTATGAAATAGAAAAGAGAAATACCTCTATAATTTTTAGAACAGACAGAAATGTAATTCTCAAGTGTTTCTGTTATGAAAAAAAAAAAAAAATCAGTATGCCCAATGGGAGGCCTTGAAGTAATAATGCAATCTTTTTATCATAGCTTCCGAACTATACGATTTGTTTTACTTCATGAAAAGCTCGTTTTAAGGCCGAAATTAAGGGTAAAGGTTACACAACTAAGTATCATATTACATTGTAAAAAAAATTGTGTATATGTTTTTTTTGGTACTTTTCGGTTAGCCGGACGCCAGTGTTATGTATACATGTATATGTTTATATACATGTATATATACATATGTATACATATGCATATATGTGGATATATATGTATATATGTGTATATATACAATATATGTATACATATATGTATATATACATGTATGTACATATAACTCTGGCGCGCGGCTAACTGAAAAGTACCTTTTTTTATATATGTTTCACTTTTTCTCCTTATAACTATTGTCCTAAGAATATTTATTTACGAAATTTACTGCATTACATTCTTAATTAAATTATCTTTCCATTACTATATAATTTTATGGTATTAATTACAGAAAAAATGTGTTATTAAGAAACAAAATTCAAAAATCTTGTTTAAAAAGGTTTGCATAATTTTTGTGACTACTGTAATTTATATGTCATTCTTATTACTCGACTGCCAAGAAGAATTATGTGTTTCACGCGTAACTGAGTATATGGATTTCTTTATAACCTCGAAACATCCCAACGGCCGGATAGATTTTAATGAATGAGGTCTCTATCGATTCGTCTTAACTGTCCAATGGTTATAGGCTAGGTTGTTTTTATAAATTCGAAATGGCGGTAGAGACGAAAAAACTTTTTACGCACCCTATTGAGTGGCATATCATTGGACAGGTCTTTCAAAATGAAGACGATGTTTCGATGACTATTTTACAGTCAGAAGCTCCGTTTAAATATTACACAACCAGGAATATGTGTAGGTAGGATCTCTAGCTTTACTGCAACTCTAACCTTCATAGACATCTATAGGCCTCATCAAAACAGTGTTTATAGATAGGAACTAACAATTAAACACAACTGAAAATCTATCAATACAAATAAATAAAAAAATAGGTAAGTAATATAAAAACTAGTTTTACATTGATGAGAAATACACTGGTTTCCAAAAATTAAGGAAAAACAACAAAAGTAGCGATTACTCCAAATGTTACAAGTAGATTTTAATAAAACTGAGACACAATTTACAACACATAGTAAGGTATAAAATAACATTTAAAAAATTACCAGACGATTATGGTGTTTCAGAAATTAATACAATTATAAAATAAACAAAATAAATGTCTCAGTTTGGTATAGGAAAAGTACCTTTAATATGGAGTATGATCACCCATAGAAGCAATACAGAACATACAGCGAAGTGTAATACTGTCAATTATGCAATCGATAAGTTTGCTGGGAAGTGCGAGCCATTTCTCTTGTAAAGCAGTTGTAAGCGTGGCAAGGGTGGAAAGGGAAAGGGTTGGGTTGGGTTGATTTTTGACGGCCAATTATCTACACGAGGGATATAGGCCCGGGGGGAGTGCCCTCCGTGGGGGTCTTTCTAAAGGAAAGGGAAAGGGGAAAGGGATTGAGATCAGAGGCACATCTTCCTAGAGCATCCCAAAGATGCTCAATGGGATTCAAGTTCAGCGATCGCGCTGGCCATTCCATGCGCTGAATTGTTTGGTGCTGAAGATAATCTTCTATGGTGTGAACCCTGTGCGGTCTAGCATTATCGTCCTGTAACAGGAAATCTTTACCTATTGCACCGGCATAAGGGTGAACATAAGCACCAAGAATGTCATCTCTATAGACGTGAGCATTCACAACTCCACGTGGAAAGACATGGGAGCCTGTACGTCCACTCAAAGAGATACCATCCCAAACACAGACACTGCCTCATCCATACGAATCTCTTTTACGAATGTTTGATGGATGATAGTGTGTTCCCTGTTTCCTCCAAATCAAACAATGCCTACTATCACTTGGAGGCTAAACAGGAACGCATTTGTGACGAGAACACGCCGCCATTGATCAGTTGTCCAGTGGACATGTTGACGTGTCCACCTTAAACGTCCTCTCTGGAGACATGAGGTGAGCGGCACACAAATATTTGGTCGCATCGCGTAAAGACCACCTTCATGAAGCTTTCTACGCACAGTAGACGTTGATACTAACCTTCCAGTGACTGCAGCAAGGACGGATTTAAGATGAGAGGGTGCTGCTGTTCTATTACTTCGTACACATAACCACAAATATCGGTCACCGGTGCTTGTCGTAGCTATTGCTCGTCCTTCGCTGAACCTTCTGGAGGCCAAACCAGTGGTTTGAAAGTGTTGCCAAAGCCTATGAGCAACAGAAGGACTCACATTTAGCCATCTGGCCACCTCTGTCTGACTTTGGCCTACATCCAATCTTCCAATAGCTCTATATCGCAGTTATGCGGACAAATGATACCTCGTGGCCATACTAATGAATTGGCTATCTCAGTTTTCTTATCTCATAATCACAACGACACCAGCAGCCGTACTCTCTAGCATGCATTTTTATGCTCCGCACAGATGACGCAATCCGATTGCATCGCCACTAATTTGCATTTTGTAATTTTAATCAGCATCTTTTACTTAAGAACATATCCTAATTTCATACGGATAGGTTAATTTTTGAACGAATTATCCCTCTTTTTGTGATTTTTCCTTAATTTTTGGAAACCAGTGTAATTAATTAGCTCGCTTTTTACGCAGTCGGGTTTTTTGATTTTTTAAATTTAATTTTTACTTGTTCACTAAAAGCATTCGATCACATTAGAGAACAATATGCGATAAATGATGCTTGAATGATAACGGCAATCTGATAACTAGTGGTTATGTCTAGTTAAATGGCACTGCGAAATTCGTACACCATCGTAAGTAAATGAACATATGCAATTTAAGTAAACTTTAAAGGCTTTTCTGAAAATTCTGACTGAGCTGAAACTTGGACATTCAAGTTTTTTTAATATTGTCTCTCCTTTGTATTTTATCCAGTAACTACTATCCGTTTATACCCACAATTATTACTCGACAGCCAAGAAGGGTTATGTGTTTCACGTGTATCTGGGTAAGTGGATTTCTTTATATCCTGGAAACATCCAAACGGCTGGATAGATTTTAATGAATGAGATCTCTATAGATTCGTCTTAACCGTACAATGGCTATAGACTAGGTTTTGTTTTTATAAATTCAAAATGACGGCCGTAAAATATAAAATGGCGGTAAAGACGAAAAAAAAATTACGCACCCTATTGAGTGGTATATCACTCGATAGGTCTTTCGAAATGAAGACGATGTTTCATTGTCTATTTTACAGTCAGAAACTCCCTTTAAATATTACACAACTTGAAAGTTGTGTAGGTAGGATCTCTAGCTTTACTACAAATTTAACCTTCATAGGCATCTATAGGTATCATCAAAACAGAGTTTATAGATAGGAACTAACAATTAAACACAACTTAAAATTTATGAATACAAGTAAATAAAAAAATAGGTAAGTAATATAAAAAAAAAGTTTCACATTCATGAGAAATAATTAATTAGTTCGCCTATTGCAAAGGCGTATTTTTTGATTTTTTAAACTTAATTTTTACTTGTGTATTTTGTCCTTAATCTTTACACTGTTGACCTGTCGAGC
This sequence comes from Maratus speciosus, assembly GCA_963932465.1. Classification (NCBI taxonomy): domain Eukaryota; kingdom Metazoa; phylum Arthropoda; class Arachnida; order Araneae; family Salticidae; genus Maratus; species Maratus speciosus. Next base: position 45,930,068 of record OZ010786.1, read on the forward strand.
TCTTTCTGAAATTGAATGAGTTATATGACGATCAATTATTTTTAATTTCTTCTATCTTTACAAGAAGAAAGTATTGGATTCGTAAAAATTTTCAAAATACGGTTTTCGACGGTATTACACGTTTTAAGGGTCAGAGATCCCGAAAAACATGTTTTAACAAAATGTCTGTCTGTGAGTCTGTGTGACACAAATTTTGTGGGCGCTCTATCTCATGAACTAATGAACGTAATTTAATAAAACTTTAGATTCAGTTAGTCCGTGATATAAATTGGTGCTGATTACTTTTTGGCGTAAATCTCCAGGCAGGTGGCGCTGCTATGCTGCATTTTTCATGTTTTCTACAACAGCTATATTTCAAGAACTATAGCACAAATTTACATCAAACTTCAGATTCAGTTAGTCCCTGATATAAATTAGTATTTTTTATATTTTGGTTTAAATTACCCAAAAGGTGGCGCTATTATGCTGCGTTTTTTACGATTTCCGCAAAAGCCGTATCTCAAGAACTAATACATAAATTTTCATGAAACTATAGATTCAGTTAGTCTCCGATATAAATTGATCCTGTTAAGTTTTTTGTGTAAATTGCCCAGCAGGTGCCACTGCTATCAGAACTTTTCACGATCTCCCCAATAACTCAATCTGAAAAACTAATGTACGGATTTTTATCAAACTTGAATTTCAATTAGAAGTTGACAAAATTTGTTACTAATTAGATTTTGGTGTAAATCGTCTAAACTGTGGCGCTGTTATAACGCATTTTTAAGGAGGTATTGACATGTATGGGATAGAAGAAAGTTTTGGGATTGCCACATCCGACTAGTTAATTCCCGATCGAAGATATAAATCGTGATTGTTTTCCATCGTGTAACTTTAAAAGGCCTGTTATTACGCTGTACGTATATATCATATGGAGATGTCCACACATGCTTAGTAATTAGGCACTAGACCGACCCTTTGTACGCAGCGCTATTTATCTTTATTTCAACAAGGGAATAAATCCGGGGTTCCCGGCTTACAGAATATAGGTGCAAACCATCATATATAGTATTTCTGTTGTTAACATCCTTTTTAGATGCGTTCGTAGTTATATAAATACGCAAAACCTATATTCGTCGTTCGGTCCGCCTGTCCGTCTGGTTGCCTGCCAATCTGTCTATCTGTCTGTCCGTCCTCATATAACAGAGTAAAAACTACCCAACCGAATGCTCTGAAATTTTAAATATATAATTGTTTCAAAATCTGGTCGAATCATTTCAATCTTTATGAAAATCGGATGTATAGTTTAATTACAGAGACAGTCAAAAGTTTTAGGACAGATTACAGCCAATGAAAAAAAAACATTCAAGTGCATTTTAATGATGTTACAGCCTTTCGAATAGAATGAAATTAATATGCACTTATGATGTGCATTAAAATATACATTCAGTACAATATGCGGTGCAAAATATATTTATAAAACGAGTTATAGTACGATCGACCTCATTTGCCATGTTTGACGTGCAATTTTCAACTGGTTTCTCTTCATATACTAAAGAAACAGCGATGAGTGAGATATTTTTTTAAATGTTCTGTAAGCGACTCTTACCGTAGTATACTTACATATCGTTTAAACACGTTGTTTGTTAAATATATTTGCATTTAATCAAAAATAACTGAAAAAAAGTATCAGCAAACAATCTCAAAGATTGCATTGAGAACGCCTCGCATAGGTCTACTTCTTTTTTATTGATAACTCCAATAGATTTTTTACTTTTAATGTATTTTTTAGAATGCCCACTAACAATACAAAAAATTACATTTACATGGAAAATAGCATTAATACATTCAAATAAAGTTTTGAAATGTATTAAAAGCGATATTTTCATATTGGCCCACCGTCACGAGTTAACAGCCGAAAAAATCTAGAAATGTCGCTATTTACAATCAATCTTTTTGATTATCTTCATGTCAGTAGAATGAAAAACGAAATTCGATTAAATTTGTTTTATTCTGTTAAATTTGTTTATCTCTTAAATTTGTTTTATTTATATTTTATTGTTTTATTTATTGATTGATGAATGTTTTAATTTCGTTATGAAATATAAGCTGGAATAAAATGATGAGCTATTTACATAAATTTAACTGCAAACGGATTTATCTGCTATAATCGTCTGCACGCAATATAGATAGATTTGAAAAAGAAAATGAAAATTAATTTAAAAACAATAAAAGTTGAGCAAATTGGGATACAGTTTTCAAATAAACTGCCTTAAAGATTTTAAACAAATTCCATTTAAAAGTACATTTTCCCCCTATTGGGCGGAGTAAAAATTGAAAATGTACGGTATTTAAAAGTTTAAAAAACTGCAATAAAAGTTAAATTTAATCGTCTGCTGTTGCCACCGTCAAAATGAGGTCAGCATTACGCACGGACACGTTTTTATAAAGCGTGTGCGTGTGTGACGTAAATGTAGAAAGATATATATTCAAAAAAAAAAAAAAAAAACATTTTATAAAATATTTAAGGATTTTAAATTAAAGAGTCCTAAATTAACAGTCCCATTTAGCAAATTAAATAATTAAATACACAGTTTTCTCAATAATTCTTCTATTCTTCATAAGATATTTTGTTTTAATCCATCTGTGATGATACATAAAATGCATAGTTTGTGAACTTAAGGGGAAAAAATGAAGATGTAGATAAATCATGTAACAATATTTATGCTTAATGCATTGTCATTTGAGACTTTTAATAAAATAACTGCAACTAAAAGATCTTTTGTTTTAAATATCACTCAGTCTTTTAAACATCTCATATTAATGTTGCAGTTATATCATTAAAATAGGCGAAAGCATATAAAAAAAATTTCGATGAAAGAGTTCTAGAACTGTTCTTCAAATAAGGATATTGTATCCAATTCCTCTTTTGTGTATAAACAATAGCACAATGAAAATTCAAATGGAGAAATTTCGGAAATATATTTCAATGTCTTGGTTTATTGTTATTGAATGATTTGTATATTTATAGAATTATTTTTTTTATAAATATCTTTGCTTCGAAAATTTGAGAATTTTCAGTTTAATGATGCGTTTCTTTGTTTGCAATGTACTCTATTTAGGAATTAGTAGAACAAATAACTCAAAATAAACATACTTATTGTAAAATAATGAAGGGTTTTCGAATTTCTCGTAAAAGAAATACAGAAAAATATGTGCTGCAAATAGTAATTTGAATTATTCAATGCTTTTATAAAAATTCGAAATTATTTATAACGCATTTGTTATTATTTATACATAATGTTTTCGACAATACACTATATCGGAATAATTAGAAATGAAAAACAACTAGTATAATATTCTCTCATCAACATCAACTTTCATTTAAAGCGTTACTGCAATAATAGTAAAATTTTTAAAAAGGTAATTGTTTTAATTGTACTTCAATGTGTGAAGATAAAAATTTAAAAATGAAATTTAGAAAAAGAATTAATCGATATTTTGCGTGTTGCAAGTAGTTTGTCTCGCAAGTATTTTGCTATTGTATTTTCTAAAAAGAAATATAAATGCTGAAAATAATTTAAATTACATTTACTTACAAAAAATAAAATAATACTTTATGCTTTCTTAATACTCCTGTTTTAATATCATAATATATTGTTAACAGTAAATATCAGCATTTATTATTCATACATTGCTACTTATTGCCTCATAATATTATTGTAATTATATAACATGAATTTTCATTCCAGCTGAACCTAAAGTTTACAGAAAAAATGTGAATGGTAAACGCATGGAATTATTAATTAATTTTAACTGACATATCGTTAACATAGTGAAACTTCAACTGTAACCAATTTTGCTGGAGTTTATTACCGCCGGGGGAAACTTCCACCAGGTAATTTAAATAGAAAATTTCTCCTTATTTAAATGCCTAATGAATACAAAATTTCAGTCATAAATAATGGAAGAAACAAATATTCATTTTTATTAGTGGAAATTTACTTTGGCGGTTGTCAGGCCTGCGCTTCCGCCATATTGTGACAACCTGGACAACGCCCTGTCAGTGTCAGTGAAAAATATTATAATAGCTGGGCAAACAGACAACAGTGATCAAAACATAAATTTTTAGCATATTTAAGAGAAAATATTTCAATGAATAAAGCATTTAAGGGGTCTTGTACCTTTTAAACGCGTCGAAAATTAACTAAAAACTTCAAAGTTTGAATTAGTCTATCTTCAAAACCGTTTTATGTATGAACATGAAATTTTAATTATTGATTAAACAGATTGTGCTTTGCAATGTGCTACCATTAGAAATTTATTAACCTTTTACAGAACTTGCGTATTGTTGAAATCAAAATAGCTCTTTTTTTTTACCCCATAAGTCATTGCGCGCATGATATCTTGAGAAAGTATGCATGGATTGGCATGAAATTTGGTAAAGATACTAAACATATATGTGTGTTTAAAATGATTTACTCTTAGGCTAAAATTATTTCATTAACTATATAGAAAAAATATTTTCGTAAAAAAAATAAAAATTTTGTATTTTTAATGAACAAAAATAGTCATAACTAAAAATATTACCATTGTAAATACTTAAATGTAGATCATTTTAAACACACATATTTGTTTAGTATATTTACCAAATTTCATGACAATCCATACATACTTTCTCAAGATATCCTGCGCGCAATAACTTATGGGGTAAAAAAAAGGACTATTTTGATTTCAACAATACACAAATTCTGTAAAGGGTTAATAAATTTCTGTTGGTAGTAGCCAATTTTAAATGAAATTTATTTCTTAAACTTCTAAACATCCCACAATATTACTTTTTATATCGTCGTATAGAGAAAAAAATGTACTTTTAAATGCAATTTGTTTAAAAGCTGTATCTTAATTTGTTTCTGAGTTATTAATTTTTTTTGTACTTTTTATTACGTTTTTGGTCATAGTAGCAACACTCTGTTGTCCATCTCCGTTGAAAGTAAAGGGAAATACAGATTACTCTATAGACCAATCAGAAAACAAATAAAAGGATGATTAAACCTATAAAAACCTTCAGATATGCTTTTGATTTCCTACCCTGGCGAGGACAATAACCATATTTCCAAATGGTTAAAAAAAAGAAAAAAAAACCCGCAATTTTTTGCCAACCTCCTCAGTTACTTCACTCGCAACTGGTAAATAGTACACTATTTGTCTCCTCCCCTTTATTCGTAATTCCACTGAAAAACGAAGTTGACTATACTATTAAATTAATAACATTTTTTGTAGGATAATGTATCAAAAATTTTCAAAGATCATTTATTTTAACAGCAAAGTCCTTCTGAGTTCCAGAAAGAAAAATTAAACTTTCAGTAGAAGGTTTTCTTTTAACAGCATCTGCAAAATAGTTTTCTTAGACATTAATAATATTAAATTACATTTCGCAAAACTTCATAATAATACTACCCCTAATTCTGTTAACTCAAAAAAACTAATATAAGACCTAATTTAAAGTTGATATTCATTTTTAGTATTGTTCACACATAGGATATGATACAAAATATTACTACATATTTTTTTAATTATTAAAATGGAATCTTCCCTCATTTATAATTTTTATTTTTTGTTTTTCATTAAAAGAAAGTAAAGTTACATACAGATCTATAAATATTATTTTCTGTGATACGATTTCACACAGATACACAGGGATTACTTTCTATAATAAAAATGTATATTTTTTACAACATTTACTTAGCATGTGAAGGAAATATATAATTGAACAAAATCTTAAAATTTTAATTTGCAAATGACTTTGAAATTTGTCCAAATAGTGCAATAGATACTAAGAATATGTATATATAACCATTAAGTAAACATTGCCGACCACCAACAAACACAGTAAATTATGAATAAAATGAAATTAACTAATACAGTTCCACCAACACACTTAGATATAGGACAATATCATTCAATAACAACAAGAAAATGCGTATAACATATAGAACGAGATTGGTTAAATTAATTTATTGAATCTTCGCGATGATAACAATGTAAAATTTAATGGGATTTCCTATGACGGTGTATTATATAACTACAGAGTAGAAATCAAATTGATAATACACAAAGATTATGCGTAATTGCAGCAAAGATCTAAGCGTGTAATATTTAAAAGATTGCTAAAAACATTTAGCTACCGTGGTTATATATTTAAAAAATATATATGACAACATTAATAAGGAAATAGTTCAAAATGAATTGTTGACGTTCAAAATGAAAAGATATCATAATATAAAAACATCATAAATACATTACATTCATAATTACATGCCCAAACGCAGCATAATAATTTGAATGCTAATATATAACTATTAAATAAACATTATCGACAACCAACAAAAACTGTGAAATCTATACTCATCATACTTCATACTCCTATTATAAAGAGGTAAAAATTGTTTATTTGTCGGAGATAAGCTCAGGAACTACCGAACCGATTCCAAATGTAATGATATCAAAATGATGGTGTTCGCCCAACTTAGAACATAGGCTATATCTTATGTCGGTGCCACTACCCCAAAGGGGGTGCAGGAGTAAAAAACGTTCTAAATTTGCGATTTTTGCGTTACTGAAGGGCCTAGAAATATGGAATTTGGAATATTAGTTACTTATAAGATATAAATGGTGTATAAGAACAGTTCTTAAACAATTCGAAATTTAAAAGGGGTGAAAATGCACAAAAAGCGTTCTAAAAAACGTTCTAAATGGTAGTTTCTACATAATCTCAGGAAATACCAAACCGATTTAAAAAATATTGGTGTCAAAATGATAGTGACAACGTTTGCTCCAAGATAGGCTATGTTTTATGTCGGTGCCACTACCCCAAAGGGGGTGTAGGAGCAAAAAACGTTCTAAAATGCGATTTTAGCGTTACTGAAAGGCCTAGAAATATGAAATTTTGAATATTAGATACCTATAAGATATAAATTATGTCTAAGAACAGTTCTTAAACAATTCGAAATTTGAAAGGTGTGAAAATGCGCATAAAGCGTTCTAAAAAACGTTCTAAATGGTAGTTTCTACACAATCTCAGGAAATACCAAACCGATTTGAAAAATAATGGCGTCAAAATGATGGTGAAAATCCCTGCTCCAACATAGGCTATGTTTTATGTCGGTGCCACTACCCCAAAGGGGCTGCAGGAGAAAAACGTTCTAAATTGCTCTTTTTGCGTGACGGAAGGGCCTTGAATAGTGAAATTTAGAATGGTAGTTAGTTATAAGATATCAATGATCTCTAAGGACATTTCCTAAAAAAATCGAAATTTAAAAGGGGGGTCAAAATGCGCAAAAAGCGTTGTAAAAACCGTTCTAAATTGCAATTTCTATGCAATCTCAGGAAATAAGGAACCGATTTCAATTATAATGGCGTTAAAATGATGGTGACAGATCTTGATTTTATAGGCTATATTTTATATATGTTTCCACTAACCCAGAGGAGATGCAGGAGTAAAATGAGCGAAAAGCGTTCTAAAAACGTTCTAAATGCCGATTTGTCACCAATATCTCAGGAAGAATCAAACTGATTTCAAAAGTAATGTTAAGAAATTGATGCTGACAGCCTCTGTTCTAACATAGACGCTATTTTAAGTCGGTATCACTATCACCTAGACGTTGCAGGAGCAAAAAAGCGTTCTAAATTTCGATTTTTGTGATCGGTAGGGGCCAGCAACTTAAAATTAGGCAAGGTACATATGTATTACATATAAATGAACTTTAATATCAGTTTCGAAAAAATTGGAAATTCAAAAAGAGGTGAAAATACGCGAAAAACGTTCTAAAAACATTCTAAATTGCGATTTCTATTCAATCTCAGGAAATTCCAAAGATGTTTCAAAAGTAATGGTTGCAAATCAATGGTGACAGTCACTGCTATAACATAGGTTATATTTTATGTTGCTGTCACTACCATCTGAGGGTTGCAAAAGCAAAACATGTTCTAATTTCCGTTTTTTGCATAACTGAAGGGTCTAACACTTTGAAGTATGGCATGGTATTTACTTACAAGATGCAACTGCTTTCTAAGAACTGTCGAAAGAAATTTCAAATTTAAAAAAGATGAAGTGAGCGAAAAGCGTTGTAAATAACAATTTTTATGTAATCTTATCAAATACCAAACCGATTAAAAAATTAATGATGACAAATTGTTGGTGACAGAACCTGCTCAATCATAAGCTATATTTTATGTCTGTGCCACTACCACCAGAGGGTTTCAGTAGCTAAAAACTTTCTAAATTGCGATTTCTGTGATACTGAAAAGGCTAGAAATTTTAAATATTGCATGGTAGTTACTTATAAAATATAAATGCCCTCGAAGGACTGTCGAAAATAAATTCGAATTAAAAAGGGGTGAAGTGAAGGGGATGTGCGAAAAGCATTCTAAAAAAGTCCTAAATTACGATTTCTACGCAATTTCAGGGAATATAAACCAAATATAAAAATAATAGCTGCGAATCAATGGTAGCAGTCTCTGATCCTACACAGGCTATATTTTATGCCGATGATTCTACCATCTGGGGTTCACAGGAACAACAAACGCTGTAAAAAAGGCCTTTAAAAGGTTTCTAAATTACGTTTCTGTGGAATATTAGGAAATAACAAACCAATTTCAAAATTAATGTTGGCAATTAATGGTGACAGTTTCTATTTCAACACAGACCTTTATTTTGAGAGAGGTGGTAGAACTTGGAATTTGACATGATGGTTAATTTTAAGATGTAAGAAGATGGTTTCTAGAAAATTCAAAACTTCAAATGAATACTGAAATGAGCGTATTAACTGAGCATAAAAGTTTCAAAATATTTTCTAAATTATTATTTCTTTAGTTTTATTTCGTTTTATTAATTTAAGTCTCATTTCTACTTTATGCAGTGTAACAATGATGCTTAATCAAATTGTGCTTTAAATAGTAATTGTTTTAATTATTCCTAAAAGTAATAAGTACCTTTTAATAAACTAAAATATTACCTTTTAATAAAATCAAAATTTAGTTAGTACCTTTTACTAAAAATTAGACATATAAATATCACATGGCATATTTCAAATATTACGCGAGCAAAGCCGCGGGATTTGCTAGTCATATTATAAAGAGGAAAAAATTGTTTATTTGTCGGAGATAAGCTCAGGAACTACCGAACCGATTCCAAAAATAATGGTATCAAAATGATGGTGTTTGCTCAACTTAGAACATAGGCTATATCATATGTCGGTGCCACTACCCCAAAGAAGGTGCAGGAGCAAAAAACGTTCTAAAAATGCGATTTTTGTGTTACTGAAGGACCTAGAAATATGAAATTTGGAATATTAGTTACTTATAAGATATAAATGGTGTCTAAGAAAACAGTTCTTAAACAATTCGAAATTTAAAAGGGGTGAAAATGCTCAAAAAGCGTTCTAAATGGTAATTTCTACATAATCTCAGGAAATACCAAACCAACTTAAAAAATATTGGTGTCAAAATGATAGTGACAATGTTTGCTCCAAGATAGGCTATGTTTTATGTCGGTGCCACTACCCCAAAGGGGGTGTAGGAGCAAAAAACGTTCTAAAAATGCGATTTATGTGTTACTGATGCGCCTAGAAATATGAAATTTGAAGTATCAGCTACTTATTAGATATAAAGTATTTCTAAGAACAGTTCTTAAACAATTTGAAATTTAAAAGGGGTGAAAAGGCGCGAAAAGCGTTCTAAAAAACGTTGTACATGGTAGTTTCTACACAATCTCAGGAAATACCAAACCGCTTTAAAAAATAATGGCGTCAAAATGATGGTGAAAATCCTTGCTCCAACATAGGCTATGTTTTATGTCGGTGCCACTACCCCAAAGGGGCTGCAGGAGAAAAACGTTCTAAATTGCGGTTTTTGCGTGACGGATGGGCCTTGAATCGTGAAATTTAGAATGGTAGTTAGTTATAAGATATCAATGATCTCTAAGGACATTTCCTAAAAAAATCGAAATTTAAAAGGGGGGTCAAAATGCGCAAAAAGCGTTGTAAAAAACGTTCTAAATTGCAATTTCTATGCAATCTCAGGAAATACTGAACCGATTTCAAATATAATGGTGTTAAAATGATTGTGACAGATCTTGCTCCAAGATAGGCTATATTTTACATATGTTTCCACTAACCCAGAGGAAAAGCGTTCTAAAAACGTTCTAAATTGCGATTTCTACTCAATCTCAGGAAATTCCAAAGCTATTTCAAAAGTAATGGTTGCAAATCAATGGTGACAGTCCCTGCAATAACATAGGTTATATTTTATGTTGCTGTCACTACCATCTGAGGGTTGAAAAAGCAAAACTTGTTCTAATTTGCGTTTTTTGCATAAATGAAGGGTCTAACACTTTGAAGTATGGCATGTTATTTACTTACAAGATGCAACTGCTTTCTATGAACTGTCGAAAGAAAATTTCAAATTTAAAAAGATGAAGTGAGCAAAAAGCGTTATAAATTACAATTTTTATGTAATCTTTTCAAATACCAAACCGATTAAAAAAATGATGATAACAAATTGTTGGTGATAGAACCTGCTCAAACATAAGCTATATTTTATGTCTGTGCCACTACCACTAGAGGGTTGCAGTAGCTAAAAACTTTCTAAATTGCGATTTCTGTGATACTGAAAAGGCTAGAAACTTTAAATATGGCATGGTAGTTACTTATAAAATATAAATGCCCTCGAAGGACTGCCGAAAATAAATTCGAATTAAAAAGGGGTGAAGTGAAGGGGAGGTGCGAAAAGCATTCTAAAAAAGTCCTAAATTACGATTTCTACGGGAAATATAAACCAAATAAAAATGTAATATTTGCGAATCAATGGTAACAGTCTCTGATCCTACACAGGCTATATTTTATGCCGATGATTCTACCACCTGGAATTCACAGGAACAACAAACGCTCTAAAAAAGGCCTTTAAAAGCTTTCTAAATTACGTTTCTGTGGAATATTAGGAAATAATAAACCAATTTCAAAATTAATGTTGGCAAATTAATGGTGACAGTTCCTATTTCAACATAGCCTTTTATGTTTATAGATGGTGGTAGGACTTGGAATTTGACATGATGGTTAATTTTAAGATGTAAGAAGATGGTTTCTAAAAAATTCAAAACTTCAAATGAATACTGAAAGGAGCGTATTAATTGAGCAGAAAAGTTTCAAACTATTTTCTAAATTATTATTTATTTAGTTTTATTAATTTAAGTCTCATTTCTGCCTTATGCAGTGTAACAATGATATTTAATCAAACTGTGTTTTAAATAGTAATTTTTTTAAATTATTCCTAAAAGTAATAAGTACCTTTTAATAAAATAAGATATTACATTTTAATAAAATAAAAATTTAGTTAGTACCTTTTAATAAAAATTAGACATATAAATATCACTTGGCATATTCCAAATAATACGCGAGCAAAGCCGCGGGGTTTGCTAGTTATTAATAAAATGACATTAGCAAATACAGTTCCCCCCAACACACTTAGATATAGGACAATATCATGCAATAACAACAAGAAAATACATGTAACATATATAACGAGATTGGTTAAATTCATTTATTGAATCTTTGCGATGATAACAATGTAAAATTTAATAGAATTTCCTATGGAGAGGAATCATATAACTACAGAATAGAAATATATTTTTTAAAAAAACCTCTTTTTACTTTCTTCTATCTTTACAAGAAGAAAGTATTGGTTTCGTGAAAATTTTCGAATTCCAGTTTTCGACGGATTTACACGTTTTAGGGGTCAGAGATTCCGAAAAACATGTTTTTACAAAATGTCTGTCTGTGAGTCTGTCTGTCTGTCTGTCTGTCTGTCCGTCTGTCTGTCTGTCTGTCCGTCCGTCTGTCTGTATGTGACACAAATTTTGTGGGCGCTCTATCTCAAGAACTAATGCACGGAATTTAACAAAAAATGATAATCAGTTAGACCCTGATATAAATTGGTGCTGATTAGTTTTTGGGGTAAACCGCTCAACAGGTGGCGCTGCTATGCAGCATTTTGCAGGATTTCCGCAAAAGCTCTATCTCAAGAACTAATGCACGGAGTTTTATAAAACTTCAGATTCCGTTAGTCCTTGATATGAATAGATGCTGTTTAGGTTTTGGTGTAAATCGCCCAACAGGTGGCGCTGCTATGCTGCATTTTGAAGGATTTACACTATTTTCGCAGTAGCTCTATCTCAAGAACAAATGCATACATTTTCATCAAACTTCGGATTTAGTTAGTCCTTCATATGAAATGATGCTGACTACGTGTTAGTGTTAATCACACAATAGATGGCGCTGCTGTGCTGCATTTTGAACTATTTCCTCAATAGTTCTATCTCAAGAACTAATGCACGAATTTTCATCAAACTTCAGATTTAAGTATAACTTGATTAATACTGCTGCTGATTATGTGTTGTTGCAAATCACTCAACAGGTGGCGCTTCTATGCTGCATTTGTCATAATTTGCGCAATACCTCTATCTCAAGAACTAATGCACGAATTTTCCTCAAACTTCATATTCAGTTAGACGTTGACATAAGTTGGTGATAATTAGTTTCTGGTGTAAATAACCCAATAGGTGGCGTTGCTATGCTGCATTTTGCTGGATTTACACGATTTCAGTGACAGTCATTCCTAGGGAACTAATGCACGGAATTTCATATTTTTAGAATTATCATGATGAACACAGATTGCCATTTAATTTGGCACTGATATAGTGAATTTTGAAATATTGACATTTTAATAAAAAATTATATTCATTTAGCCCCTGATATAAATTGGTGCTGCTTAGTTTTTGGTATACATCGCTCAACAGGTGGCTCTGCTATGCAGCCTTTTTCACGATTTCTGCAATAGCTCAATCTCCGCAAATAATGCACGGATTTTCATCAAACTTCAGATTCAGTTAGTCCTTGACATGAGTTGAAGTTTTGCACATTTTGGTGTAAATCGCTCAACAGGTGGCGTTGCTATACTGCATTTTTTACGATTTCCGCAATAACTCTATCTCAACAACTAATGCTTGGATTTTCATGAAACTTCAGATTCAAGTATACTTTGATATGAATTAGTGCAGCTTGTGTTTTGGTGCAAATCGCTCAACAGGTGGTGCTGCTATGCTGCACTTTTCAGAATTTCCATTATAGCTGTATCTCAAGAACTAATGCAATAATTTTCACTAAACTTCAGAATCAGTTAATCCTTGACATAAATTGACATATTGTACATTTTGGTGTAAATCTCTCAACAGGTGGCGCTGCTATGCTATATTTTTTAGAATTTCCACTATAGGTGTATCTCAAGAACTAATGCACGAATTTTCATCAAATTTTAGAATCAGTTAGTCCTTGACATGAATTGGCATTTTATACAGTTTGGTGTAAATCGCTCAATAAGTGGCGCTGCTGTGCTTTTTTGTGATTTCCACAATAGCTCTATCTCAAGAACTAATGCTTAGATTTTCAACGAACTTCAGATCCATGTATATTTGGATATCAATTATTCCTGTTTATGTATTGGTGTAAATCACTCAACTGGTGGCGCTGCTAAGCTATATTTTTCAGAATTTCAACTATAGCTCTATCTCAAGAACTAAGTCACGAATTTTTATCAAAGTTCAAATTCAGATACACTTTGATATGAATTGGTTCTAAATTAATGTAATTTCCTGTACTATTTAAATGATTTAATTGACGTGATTTATATAGAAGAAAGTTTTGTGATGGCCACAACATACTAGTTTTAAGTGGTTTATGGAATGAGTTGTTTTAAATAACAAAATTACAATTGAATTTTTTAACAACTTTGTTAATATTAGTCTTAAGGAAAATATGACGATTCCTTTACTGGAAGAATGATGCTGGAAAGATGTAGATTATACGCCGCATTAAAATTGACAATTATAGACATTGACATTGCTCTCGAAGATAATGAGTCAAAAGTGTCTCAAAGCACCATGAAAATTAGTGAGATTTCTATTATAAGTAGTGATCGAACGAAACACGTTTTTAAGAGCGAAATGAAACCGAAAACGAATTTCGGTAATCTTTCTATTTTCGGCCAAAAACGATAGCGAAAATATACAATTTTTTGGGGGGTAATTAATACATACATAATTACACATAATTGTTAATTAATTATACGTGTGGCTCATGTTGACTCTCTGTGCCTCAGACCAAAACTTTTTATTTTCATATAAAATAAAATGTAATTAATTCAACAGCGATAGAGAATGATTTCCTAATTATACATATTTCATCTAATTAAAAAATGTTTCGGGTATACAGTATACATACCTCGGTTTATCTTTTTTAATATTTTTTGTAAATGATCACTTGTTATACTAGAATTTTTTTAAAGACTATTCAGAACACTTTTGCGGTTTCAGACAAAAAAAAAATTCTATTAATGTTAAGTCTGCAGCTTTTAATGAGCACGAGAAAAGCGTCTTCAAACTTTAGTCATATACACATTATATGCTTTATAATTTGCACTCATTTCTTTAACCAAATGCGTTGAAAAGAAAGGGATATAGAAAAATGACGTTAACGTTTGCTTCCTATTCGTATAGCAATTGCATTTATTGTATGACCTTGTGGATAATTTTGGATTTACCCTAATTGAAATCCTAGTAAATTTTTAGTAATAACTATAGTTCAGTATTAACTATAATATAGTCTGTCATGTCTGATAATTAGAAACAGTGAAGTTTGTAGCAATAAATAAAGAGCGTCTAATTTGAGCCGATACAGATCAAATTCATGAGTAATGTTGAAAATTTCCAGTGGAAGAAACGTGATTTTTGGAATAGAGATAGCTTCAGTCGAGTTTCTGTCCTGTCGAATTTCACTGAAAAGGAATTTTCGTTAAAACCAAGATTTTGGGCCGAAAATGAAAACGAAACTGAATTTTTGGTTGATCTCTAATTATAAGTGACCTTGAAAGCGGAATTTTTAAAAGATAGTACTAATTTAAATACCGGGATATAGTATGTTCAAAATGCGGATTTTTTTGGTTTTCGCGAAATAAATTCTTGGATTGTTTGAATAAAAAGGACTAATGAGAAAAGAAGTAGGGGAGTTGAGGAATATATTGTACGTTTACAACTCACATAATTTTCTGTATGTTTAACTGAATCTTTCACGACTGGCGAAAGCATATAAGCAAACTACTTGCAGAATGACTGTAATTTTGTATTCACATATTTGAAGCTTTTATAAATCGAATTCTGTTACAAAAATTCAACGGTTTCAATCTATTTTTTTTTTTTCAGACTATCACTTCGGAGTATATTTATTTGTAAATTTCGTTTCGAGAAAAATACGAATGGCTAACTATGTCTTTTTAACAAACAGCAAAAATAGAAGTTTAAAATTATAGCTCAACTCATCGAGTAATTTTTTTACTTATTACCAAAAATTTACTAGGATTGCAATTAGTGTAAGTTCAAATAACCATAAGGTAGTTATAAATGTAATTGCAATAAGAATAGGAAAGTAACGTTAAAATCATTTTTGTATATAGTCACTTTGCTTTTCAACACACTTGGTCCATCGTTGCACAAGCTTCCTGATGCCCCCCAAAAAGAAGGATTTCAGCTGAGCAGCGAGCCACGCATGCACCGCGTCCTTCAGTTCTTGGTCCGTTGTGAATCGATGGCCGCTCAGTGCCTCGTTGGATGGACCAAACAAGTGGTAGTTCGAAGGGCAAAATCATGACTATACGGGAAATAACTCATTTTTTAAAACTTGAGTTTCCGGGGTGTTTCAGTAGTGTGGGCAGCATTACGTGGACGTGCATTGTCGGTAAAAACCCAACACATTTCGGCAATAGTCCTCAGTGTTTGTTTCGAATTGCTGGCTTTAGCCTGTCAGTAAGCATCTCACTGTAACGTGCATTGTTTATTTTTGTGCGATAATGCTCTTGATAATGTTCCAGTACTGGCCATTTTGCGTCCCATAAAACGGTAAGTATCAGTTTTCTCGAAGATGGTTGGGTTTTGTAAACTTTGTGAGATTGTGAATGTTTCCATTTCAAACTCTGCCGTTCACTCTTCAGCTCATAATAATGGATTCATTTTTCGCCACCAGTGATGATTCTGTCTAACACGGCGTCACGTTCGTTACCAGAGCGATCCAAATATTTTTGGAAAATGTCTTAGCCCGTTTGTTTATGCAGCACTGTAAGTTGTTTTGGAATCCATCTTCCATAGACTTTATGAAACCAAAGTCTGGTGAGGATGATTTCGTAGGCAGAACCATGACTAATTTGTAAACGATGTGCCACTTCATCAATAGTCACTTGTTTGTCTTAGAGAATCATGTCACGTGCACGCTCAATACTGTCATCATTTGTGGCCTACACGGTCATCCGGTTTCTTCCTCATGCGTAACACTTATGCGACCATTTTTGAATTTTTCAATCTATTCGTAGACACTCCGTCGCGGCAAGACACTGTAACCATATTGTGCCGAAAGTTTTCGATGTATAGCGTCACTTGAAGCACATTCCGACCACAAAAACTGGATCACTGCTCGTTGCTCCTCTTTAGTGCAAACCTCTAATGGAGCGGCCCTGATCTATCTACAACAAAAGGAGACAAATGGAAGAATTACTATCACACTCTCATAGCTTTACCATAACAGCATAATAATAAAATAATCGAGGACAGAGGTCAATATGAACAATGTAAAAAGAGTTATATCAAAATCACCGATAATTTTTTTGACTTTCCCTGGTATTTTGCAACGATTATAAATGAATATACCTAAAGGAGTTCCATACATTTAAGCATTATAATTTTTACACTACATGCCCGAATGATTCCCATTTGTAATACGTTGAAATAATTATTGATGAATCCAAATATGTCAATTTTAGTTGTTAATATTAAACGTGTACAAATTCTATATGTAGGCAGTATATGTGTATAAACGCTAAGCATGTTTTAAGTAAAGCTGCACTTAGTAGAGTTATTCATGTTTTCTGTAACATGGTACATAACTAAGGACACACAGTATTTGACTCTGACAAAACTATCTTTTCGCAACACAACATACGTTCTTTGAGTGAAGCCTCTCTATTTAGACCAGCATCATCGATATTTACTAGTTCAGTTAACTCTGATCATCGGGTTTGAATTATACAACATGTCTAGCTCAAGCATTCTCCAGTCCAATGAGTTATGATATCTTTATAGTATACCATCTTTGAAATGAAAGGTATCTCCATTCAAGTTTTATGCATCACACAAATGCAGGTGCAGAAGGTATTAAACATTTGAGGCCTTCATCATCGGAGGTGGAGATTTAGTAAAGGAAAACATTTATTCAGATGAGGCATGAGCTGTGTCAGAGGTTTTAGGAACATTCAGAAGAACTGAACTGTGTGCCCTGAGAACCTAACTTCACCAAATTTCGTTCTGTTGAGCGCATCTGTGCTAGCATTTAACACCATGCTCCAAATTTAAACTACCAATTGTACTTCATTTGAAGTTCGTGTGTTCCATTTATACACCTGCTACAGTATTTCTCCTCACAGCTCTAATAGAATGAAGTCAATTAAGAATTTACAGTAATTTGGACCCAAAAAATCTGCAAGACCCAAAAAAACTGCAGAGCAAAAAATCTGCAACATTTATTCAGATGAGGCATGAGCTGTGTCAGTGGTTTTAGGAACATTCAGAAGAACTGAACTGTGTGCCCTGAGAACCTAACTTCACCAAATTTCGTTCTCTTGAGCGCATCTGTGCTAGCATTTAACACCATGCTCCAAATTTAAACTACCAATTGTTTTGTAGTTTTAACTAGCGTAGTTTTGTAGTTTGTAGTAAACTACCAATTATTTACCAATTAGGTTTGTAGTTTTTTTTTTTGTTGTTGTTAATTTATAATTTTATATTTTTGAGTTGAGAATTTTTTTTTTTTGAGTTAAATAATTTTTTTTAATAAAATAACATTAAAATGAATGGAATTTTTTTAAATTGAGGTATGAGTAGAGGAGTCAATAAAAAATGAATGACAGATTGTTAGTAAGAAAAACTAAAAAATAAGAGAGAAAAACAATCTTCAACGATTTTCAGTAGAGTCTGTCATCTAGTGAAGACTTTAATCTACCAGCATATATTTCATTTATTTAAGGGCAATTCAACTGGCAATAGCGTTTTAATTTAAGCAGTGTTTGTATTTCTTTTAACATAACAATCCTTAATTTAGATTTCAAATAAACTGTGATTTTATTTTAGTTCCAACCTTTTCATTTAATGATGCACAATGATCATTTTAATGGTCTAGGGGAAAATCCACAGCTTTAAAAGATAAATATTAAATCTAAATAACAAATCATGAATATTGTGAGGTTTTGTAAGCACATCAACGCATATTTACGATGAAAATATTTAAAATTTTTAATTCGTTCTAATTTATGTTTAAAGACAAAAATCTCTGAGATAGCGACTGTATTAAATTTCTAAATATATTGTTTTATAAACATTCTGAAAATTTACAACAAAGCTAAGATTTCTTTATCGTTAATCAATAAAAACAGGAAGCGTTAAGAAATAAAATACTATTTCATAAGACGTCTTCAGATTTTTCCTCTCCAGCAAATTATATTACTCGAGACATGAAACATAAAAGATGACATATAGGTTCATGACATAAATATATTTATTTTGTAAAATCTACTTTTTGCCTAGTTATTTCAAAGCTTCAAAACATTGAAAATCCATATAAAAACAGGAAGTAAAGTTATTTTTTTAGTACACGAAGTTATTGCTTTTTATATTATCCCATAGTGCAGTGTTAACGCTTTTTAAAGAACCACTACTTTATTAAATTATCTAGACAATTTTGTGTTTTTGCTGAAAGAAAGTATACTATACAGTATTGCGATTCCAAAATTAGCCTTCAAAAACACAAATAATTATGTGATTAACATTTGCGCCTACTTTATTACCTCTTCTCGATGATTCTGCAGTGTCCAATTAATGTTTAAAGTGGAAGTTCGAAATTTTGTCTGTTTTCTTTCATTATATTTAGGGATAAGTCACCATTAGCCAATCATGTATTTATGTAACTATATAATTTTCTTCCTTGAATTTTGTTTGTTTGTTTTAGAAATGTAATTCGTATTACTTTTATACTATCATTAAACATTGCATTGAAGAAGAATATTCCAAAAAGTTGATATTAAGGCTATTAAAGGAGTTGGAGTTCGGAATAAAAAGTTCGAAAATTTTTATATGTACTATTGTGTTTCCAAATTAACCTTTGAAAACGCGGACGGTGTGCCGCAAGAACCCGTAGAGCACTGTATGAAGAAACATATGGTAAATTCAGAAATAATTATGCGATTAACATTTGTGCCTACTTTATCTCTTCTCAATGACTCTTCAGTATTCAACTAATATTTAAAGTGAAAGATCGTAATGTTGTCCGTTCTCTTTCGCTACTTTTATTGGTAAGTTACCATTAACATACAGAATACACCAGCCGTGTATTTATGTAATTTATTTAACGTTTTTTTTTAGTTTTTTTTAATGTGATGTTTTTTACATTTATATTATCATTAGACATTGCAGTCAAGAGCAATATGGGCAAAAATTTTATATTTAAGCTTCCAAAGGTGTTCGAGTATGGAATATCAAGTCAGTGTTTTTTATTTCGGAAAACTGTCCCTTTTATATTAATTCTAATTGTATTGTTCTAATCTTAAAAATTTGAAGTTTGTTATTTTTGTACTACTGGACAAACATTAAACAAATTTATCATTAAAATAATTCAATTACAGTCGAACCCGGTTAAGACGATCACGGTTAATACGCGATCCCGCTTAATACGCGGATTTTTTCCAATCCCTTGATCATCGCCCATAAGGCTAATGCAAAAATATCATGTTTAAGACGCGAACGGTTGTTACGCAATCCCGCTTAGTACGCGATAAATTTTCAGTCCATTGAGGGAAAAAAAATCACGCTTAAGACGCGAATTCTTTCTTTCTTCTCGAGTGCTGCGAATTTATAGGATTTTTTTTATTCAGATAAAAAACACTTTTTCCAAGTAATATTATTTACTTTATTTAATAGCAGATTACTTAAGACGAAAATTACTAATCGGAAATAATGGTAGCAATTTGAATTAAACAAAAACCCGCTAAAGTATCAACATTACAATTGTTCTTTGATCCCGTCTCCTAACATTCTTAGGCTGTCGCTTCGTGTGTGTTTTTAATGTAGCAGAGAGATAGAGATGAATTCAGGTTACTCAGATCAGTGATAAAAATTATTATGATTTGAGATGATCATAATTGTTGTTAGAGAGTTTTAAGTTTACGTTATATCTCTACTATGTTTTACAATGCATATTATAGGCAACAAAAAATGAAACTAGTACAGATTAAACAAATACGACTACGGTTGGATAATTCTTTTGTGTTTTCTTTAATTTTGTTTCGCTAACAATCTGTTTTATTCAAAGATTAATAAGGATAATTTCTTCTTATATTAAAAAGGACAAATTATAATGGTATGGTACTCATTAATAAAAGTATTAAATATGATTTAAAAAATTGGAATACATATTTATTTTCCGTTATTATTCCAGTCGGTCGTACAAAATAAAGCAATGAATTAAAGTAGAATATTTTTTATTTTAATGTAAATATATGTAAAAGACACAATTTTCGAACGTAAACATATAAATGAAAGCTCTAAAGTTCATTTAGATAATTAAATGTGCATATAATCTAAGTTCCTGCAATATTTTACAAATCACGTTTAATACGCGATCCCGCTTAATACGCGACTTTTGTCCACTCCCTTGAAACGCGTCTTAACCGGGTTCGAGTGCATTTTCAAATCGTCCTTATTGCATACTGTATGACGCATCTGTTATTTGTTACAACAAATTTTCCTTTTTTTAAAGATTAATATGGACATTTATTTAAATAAATGTCATTTAAAATTACTTCCGATGAATTAGACAATAAAAGTACATAAAATTAAATTTGATGCATACAAATTATTGTCAAAAATCAGTAAATGTTTATTGATATCTTATATGAGACATTTACTGATGCTTTTGAACTTCCTTTTATTTCAAGATTGCTATGAAACCTTCCATTTGCTTTTAGAAAGTTGAGTAATAACGCAACTTAGAGATGGTTTAAAATGGTGAACAAAATTTTTAATGTAAAGTTTTTTTTTCTATAAAGATGGAAGCTGAATCAGTCTGACTTTGGAAAGGAAAAAATTATTCTAACTATATATCGAGAAAATATGAGTTATCATAATAACCAGAATATGCAAAAACACAACAATATCAACAAAAAATATTTCATGTCCAGACTCTTATATGTGTGACATCACAATACTAATATATAATGAAATTTAAAAAAAAAACAGGACTCAGAGGGACTATACATGTTCTTATTAACAATAAATAAACAATCAATAGAGTAAGTCAGGGAAAAATGCCGCGCATCCCACTAATTTTTCTTTTTTATAGTAATGATTTTGGTAGTGCATATTTAACCTCTCTACTCCAACTTTTATGTAAAATTTCATAAAATATTACTGTAATATAAATACCAGCTAGAATGCGTTTTTTAAATAAAGATTTAAGCTATGATGTTGGTCGTCTATCTCGGACCTCAGGGTTAGACGAACGCCCACTTGATAGGAATAGATGCTCCAGCTAGTACATATGGAAGTAAGACGAAATATGGCTGCAAGCAATAAAGTATCACATTATTCGATATCTGTTTCAACAACATTCACTAAATATTTGATTAAAAATCTCTAATAAATACCTTATATTTCATCTGCTACTATCTCTATCTCATGAGAACAAACAATAGAAGCGAAAAATGCATATAACTTTCATTTGAAGATAAAAATCGCTATAATAACGTATACTACACTTTTTAGGCGCGTTCCTAATTATATAAATTCATAGCACCTATAGTTGTCGTTCAGTCCGTCTGTCCGTCTGCATATAACAATGCAAAAACTACCCAACCGAATCGTTTGAAATTTAAAATGTATAATCATCATATATATTATAAAGCAGTAAGATTAAAAAGTTCCGTTCGAGTGTTTTCATAAACTACCCGGTGGATTTTTTTCCAAATTGTATCATTCGATAGGAAATATTCCCGGGGTGGTGTATGAGAAAACATACAGGGATAGCTATGATTTTTGATAATAAATTTCGTATTTTACTGTTATTTTGAATGAAAAGTTTGCCAGTGATTATCTTTTGGCAAAAATTATCTTTGATAATGAATTGAAATGGCTATACCCGTTAGAAAACAATACAAACGTGTTGCAAACAAAAGAAGAAAATAATTACTAATATTTAATTTTTAAACAGTGAAAGAAAAAACCGCTTTAATGAGGGAAAATATTATAAACGAAAATATTTAATTTAAACATGAAAGCAATATTCGTAATACTTAACATGAATTCAATATGAAATATTTCAATTCATGCAATATTTGGTGCGTTATCGCTTCCGACGCTTCCCAAATTATTCGCCAAATTAAACACATGGAAGAATGTTGCCACTCTAAACTTTCAAGAAAGAAAAAATAATTAATTTAATTTTAAAAAATCACTAAAGAACA
The DNA here is from genome assembly GCA_963932465.1 of Maratus speciosus. NCBI lineage: Eukaryota > Metazoa > Arthropoda > Arachnida > Araneae > Salticidae > Maratus > Maratus speciosus. The sequence continues at coordinate 45,952,709 of OZ010786.1, forward strand.
TTGTTATTTTAATGATGACGTTCACTTATCGCATAAAGCGATATACCAATTATAAAATTTGATTTATTTAGATAATTTCGGACAAAATAAAACTAATAGTTTACGTATTTACATGCAGAATTATTAAATTAAACCAGAAACAAAGGTATATTTTAAAGATATAGTATTTGTGAATAAGAAGTAAGTATTTTAAATGTAATAATCGCATTTATTAAAGAACACGCAATAAATATCAATGATAACGGAAAATTGCAAGGAACCTGATGATCTTTATTTAGCCAAAAAACGTAGACGGATATAACTATAAAATTATGTAAGCATTAGATATCAGCTTAAGGAATAAAAATTTCAAATTTTGCAGTAATGTTAAATAACGAAAGAACATGTAAATTAATAAAACAGTAATCAATTTACAAATAAAACGTCGAATTAAAAAGACTTGATGACGTAACAAACACGTTTAACATATTTGATGTCAAGTGAATGTGACATTTCCGATCATCCATTACTGGCATTTAACCTTACAGTTTGGCGACAGTTTTTTGTCGACGGGATAGTCAAGGACACAGATGTCATATACGCACCACGTTGGCGCGACTTTTTTCTCACGCCAATCTCATTTACGCATCGGAGTACGTAACTGGCGCCAAAGTGTCGTTATTTTGATTGCTATGGTAACCCGGAGGTTGTTATTTATTTATTAATAAATTGTTTATTTTCTTTTATTTTCTTTTTTATAATTATACAAATTGTTTTGTTCTATAGCTATTAATTAAACTTTTTTTATTTATTGCTATTCCCTTTTTAAAAATATATATGTAACTGATATTCGAAGACAAGGTTTTCGCCAAATTGGCGTTAGAAAAAAATCGTGCCTACGTGGTGCATATATGACATCTGTGCCTAATCAAGTACTACAGAAAAATTCAACTCAAAAATTTGATTATATAAAATCTTAGTACTATTTTTTTTTAATTATTTTGATTTTTATCTCACTCCCATTATGTGTCTTACCGGAGAAACTCGCAGGAATAACTCTAAAAATGGCTCTACATGTGAGTTGTAGGAAATGGTTTATTTAAAATGATATTTGTTTATTTAAAATGTTGTTTGACACAGATGTCATATTCGCCCCATATTGGCGAGATTTTTATTCGACGCCGATTTGGCGAAAACATCAACAGCATAAACAACAACATCCGGGTTACCATATCAAACAAAATGACGACACTTTGGCGCCGGTTAAGTATACATTGCGTATATGACATTGGCGTCAGAAAAAATCGCTCCAATATGGGCGAATATGACATCTGTGCCTGTTGTTTTTACTTTTTTCGCCAAAAAATGCGATTTTAAGCCAAAAAGGCATAAGCGTGACGTCAGACGGGGCAATAATGTTTTTTATTTTTTTTTTAAGTGTATAAGAGAGGGTAAATTTTTATTTTCCAATGTAAATTGTATAAATAGCAGTTAATATTATAAAAATGAATTCAAATATTTAAATTTCAACGTAAATGATTGTTACACATACACATATTGTAAAAAATGTTTAATTTCACACATTAAAAAAAACAAAATAACAACATAAAAAAAAAGACATATTGGCGCGATTTTTTTCTGCCGCCAATGTCATATACGCAACGGTACTTAACTGGCGCCAAAGTGTCGTTATTTTGTGTGATATGGTAACCCGGATGTTGTCGTTTATGCTGTTGATGTTTTCGCCGAATTGGCGTCGGAAAAAATCGCGCCAATATGGATATGTATATGACATCTGTGAAGAAAATTCATGGCTTCAAACATTAGGAAATCGAGTTATTCTTAAGGAGGTTTTTGCAATTATGCGTTATTACTATAAAATAAACTCGACATTTAAAAAAAAAAAAAAAAAAAAAAAAAAAAAAAAAGGCTGAAATAAATTTTTAATGTTCTTTTTCATTCGCCATTTCTTTTTAATTTTTTCTGCATATCTTCTATTCTTTTAGGAAGGTATTTAAAATATATTGGGCTTATTTTCCGTAATCTGGTCATCCGCCAATTGGAGCATTTTTCTATATTTTTGGAAAATTGATTTATGATTGAAGACTGTGGATGGTGAACCCGATTACAAAATATTAGAGGGATTTTGTAATTAGCTATTATTATGCTTATAATTTTTTATTACGGAGCATGCGAACAAAATTCAGTATTATATAAGTTGTGTTTATGACGGCCAATTATCAATACGGGGGATATAGGCCCTAAGGGGGGTGGGTGCCGTTCGTGGGGGGCCTTTCTAAGGGAACCTAATCCGTATTAACGCTTGGAAATGCAAGGTTCGAAGAAAACCACGAAAACTCCGAACGACTAGGGCGACAGGCGCAATTGGGTTCGAACCCAGCACTTCCCGTCTACCAGCTTCGAGAGCAGACCCTCTCGGTCGCTGGTGGGGCTTCAGTATTATATATTTTTATTCTGTTATTGTAATGTCACGAAAAAAATAATAATTGCAAGCTACTGAAAAACTTTTTATTACCAATGCATGGAAAAATGTTTGTCAATTTATCAGTTAGCCTAATAAGGAAAAAAATGCAATTCTGATTAAACAAAATTTAGATCATTATAAAGCAATTTCGTCTGACAGACTGTCCTATAAATTAATCTTAGTGACAAATAAACGATTATTTTCAATATCGGGATTACTTAGGCAACATATCGAAGAATAATTTAATCTTAAATATAAAGGAAACAGTAAGTCTCTTTATCTCTCTGTGTTTTCATGCTCATTAGAAAAATGCAAAGAAAATCTTCGGTTCAAGTATTCACGAAAAGGATTTTTACTAAACATTTTGCATAACTAACACTTTATCATTGTCAGTTGTCTTTAAGATACGGGCTTTTGTTGGCAAAAGATCTATAATTTTGTCAATAGCAATTTGACATAATGTAATGAAAAGTAGTTTGGTGCGTAATTAACTTTGTTTTTTAACTAAATGTGTTACATTTGTAACTCTATCGTTGCAAACACTTCTAATGTTTGCGTAACCTTGACTTAATACGATTACGGAAGATTTTATTAGATGCAAACTAAATGTTTATTTTTATATCAATATCAGTCATCAAGGATTTTTCCAGGTTAATGCTTACATGATTGCAACTGGTCTATAAAATGAAAAGGCAATGAAAATTACGTTCTTTTATTATTATTCGAACAATTCAGATTTAAAAATCTACGTCTTTTATTCTTCATTTTTCTTTTGAATATGATGGCTAATAATTTGTTACACTTTTGACTGTATTTCTGCCTTCTGGAATCTGAAGATGGAAAACTGTTATAGACCTGCCAGGAGAAGATGCATATTGCGAAATATAACATAATGCAGTGTGAAGTTTTATTCTAGCTACACACAACAGATTTCGACAAGCTGAGAAGTCCGGAGTCCAAGAACTAACAAACGAATATGAATCAGCCGAAAATTATTTTAGTTTAATGATCATTCTCTGCAATCATTGTGATGTTCAATAACTTAGTACTGTGGTGACTAAAGATATTTCAACTCCTATTGCCATAACTGCCTCATTCCCCTACCAGACTCCACTATAACTGATAAACTAAAAGAGTTCTTCTGAATAGCCGAAATTTTGTCCAACGCATAAGATAGTACAACAGGACATTCCAGGTGTAGGCCCATGTTGCTTTAAAATATAAGGTCAAATTAGATCAAATTCATTATTACGTGTGATTTAAGGTTCGTGTGCAAAAAAAGACCAGCGCAGCGGGTATAGTCTGCTAGTCATATCATCATATATATTATAAAGCAGTAAGATCTAAAACTTCCGCCCGAATGTTTTCAAAAACTACCCGGTGGATTTTTTTACAAATAGTGTCATTTGATAGAGAATATTCACGTGGTGGTTTATGAGTAAAATATACAGGGATAACTATGATTTTTGGTAATAAATTTCGCATTTTATTGTTATTTTGAACGAAAAGGTTGCCAGAGGTTATTTTTTGGCGACAAATGAATTGAAATGTCCGTGAATCCGTTAGAAAATAAATGAAAAAATAATTACTGATATTTAATTGTAAAAAAAGAAAGAAAAATCCATTTAAATGAGGGATTATGTTAAAAAACGAATATATTTAATTTAAAGCTAAAAGAAATATTTGTAATTTAATTTAAACCTGAAAGAAATATTTGTAATGCTTAAAAATTAATTAAATTAGAAAGATTACAATTGATATGCAATATTTGGCTCATTATCGCTTGCGTTAGATTATAGAAATGAATTTGAAAATTTGATTAGATGAATTTTTAATGACTTTTTTTTTCCTTTTGTTCTTTTATTTTTCTTTTTACCTAATTGCCCCATCACGTAACTTATAGAAGAAACAAGCAGATGTAATTGTGAGTCACATGTGTAATTATTATTTATTTCTTTACGATTTTTTATTTTACTTTTGTCGCCAAACAATGTGATTTTAAGTCAAAAATGTGCAAGTGTGACACTAGCTTGAGGATATTCTCATAAATGGTGTTTTTTCAAGTGAACGAGATCTTTTTTTGAGTACATGTTTATATTCAATTGTAACTTATATGGATATCAGTTAATGTTTTAAAAATGGAATCAAATACTTAAATTTTAGTGTGAATTTCTGCCACACATACATATTGTAAAATAATTTCATATTTTTTAAAATGTTTTTCACCGTAATTCCGAAAGCATGTGTATTTATAAACTCGAACTCAGATCAATGATTATTATCCATTTTTTTAAGCAAATATTATCTATTGTTTATTTTATTTTTTCTTAAATCATATCGCCAATATCATTTATAGGAAAATTCACACCTTCGAAATCTAGGAAATAAAGATAGTTTTTAAGGAAATTTATACAATCATGCGTTATTATTATCAAAAAATTCAACATTTTGAAAAAAAAAATGCAAGTCTTCTGTAATTCGTCATTTCTTCTTCGTCTTTCTTCGTAATTTCTCCTCTGTTATGTAATATTTCAAATGATATTGGACTAATTTTCGATCATCGAGTCACCGCCAAATGGCATATCTATATAGTATCGCTAAGAATGGATTTTCTAAAGTAGCACCCCTAACGGCGTTTTTCAAGGAGAGGGAAAAAATACCTTAAAAGTCGGATATTATAAAATGCGTCAGATGATAGCATAGTTTAATGTATTTTTGTATGCTGAATCGATTGGTGCCAAGTAAATTCTTATACGTCCGACAGCTCATGACTTTTTTCATATTTTTCTAATTTGGCGGTGTTTTTGGCGTCTAAACCTCAAAATATCTAACATTACATCCGTTACTCTAGCAAACGAAAAAAATTCAAATTAACTCTTTTGGATAAAGAATAAAAACGGTTCAATGAGTTTGAAAAAAAAAAAAAAAAAAACGAACATCTTAATGAAAAAAAATGGTACTACTTAGTCATCCCGTTTACCAATTTCGCCAAATTATATAAATCGCCAAACCACTCGCCAAATTACATTAATTGACATAAGTTGTATTTTAATAATGAAAGAACAAATAAATTAGTATAACATTAATAAAAATACAAATAAAACGTCTAAATAAAAATAACTTGATGACGTAAGAACGTGTAACTTCCTTAAAGTCCAGTGAATGTGACATTTACGATCAACCGTTATTGGCATTTAATCTTAGAATTTGGCGATAGATTTTTGGTCGACGGGACAACTAAGTTGTACCAAAAGAAAAAAAAATAGTGATTTTATGTAAAATAAAAGGAAGAATTTTACTAAGAAATTAGCGTTATAGAACGAAAAGGTACTGCTTAGATTTTCCGTCGACCAAAAATCTATCGCCAAACTATAAGATTAAATGCCAATATTGGTTGACCGTAAATGTCAACTTCACCTGACTTTAAGCAAGTTACACGTGTTTACGTCACAAAGTGATTTTTATTTCGACGTTTTATTTGTATTTTTATTAATGTTATAATAATTTATTTGTTCTTTCGTTATTTAAAATAAATATTATGTCAATTTGTATAATTTGGCGAAATTGGTCGACAAGATAACTAAGTAGTACCAACGAAAATATTTAAATATGAAAGCAATGTTTGTAACGACTTAAAAATTATTTTCAATGAAAGAAATTTGAATTGGAAAAATATTTGGCGATTTATAATTTGCTCCTGGATAAGAAGAAAAAATGGGTACATTTATAACAGCCGTGCGCAGATCTCGCCAATAGCATTTTTAAAATTGCCAGTAGCAGTAGTTACATTTTTCGTATGTAATTTAAAATTAAAAGTAATTCTTTGTTTTTAATTATGGAATTATTTCCTGTTATTGTTTGTCTTTTCAGTTTTTTAAATGAAATTAGTGTAAGGCATGCATTTTAAATGAAATGAGTGAAAGGTTTGTATCTTAAATGAAAATAATAAATATAAGAATATGGTATGAAAACAATCTTTGTTGATTTATGACCTGCGCCCGGTTAACATAAAAGTATCACAAAAGCCACATATTCACTTTTCTCTGGGCTCATAGGAATCCAAGTTAACCTTCCGTAATCGGATACTTCACATATTGGTGTATTAGCTATAATGTTGAAAGCATCGTTTATGTTTGAAGCGAAAATTTCACGATCAATTCTATTACACAAAATCGCATCATCGTCATCTACTACATATTTAAAACGGAAATTTGCATTTCATTCCGATTGTTTATAATACTTTGATAGGATATACCACAAATGATGGTACAGATGTCATATACGCCCCATATTGGCGAGACTTTTTACCGATGGTAATTTGGCGAAAACATAAACAGCATTAACAACAACTTCCAGGTTACCATATCAAGCAAAATAAAGACACTTTGGCGTCAGTTAAGTATTGTTGCGTATTGCAATGTTTCTGACATTGGCGTCAGAAAAAAATCGCGCCTATATGGGGCATGTATGACATCTGTGCACAAGTAGTTAGGTAATAATTTTGGAAAGGTTTTAGTGTATACATATTCTTCAACGCTACTTAGTCATAGAGAAAAAAAAATTAAAAAATTAAGTGAACCTGATTATGAAAGAGTTTAGCCTTTTTTTAAAAAAAATCTACAGAACGTATTTTGATACAAGTGACACTGTTACATGACTTTTCAGGAATAGTGTTAGTATATAACATTTCATTATATGTTGATTAGTTATAGAGCTATTAATTCCTGTTGTCATAACGGTCTCATTACCCTACCAAAAGTGCATTGTTAGTTAACAACTAAAAAAATTACTTCTTAATAGCTAAATTTTGTCCAACGCTTAAGGTAATATTATATCACAATGGCGTTCGCATCGTTTTCAGCAATGAGTAAGGTCCAGCTGAAGGTCCATATTGTTTAAAATGAAAGTTCAAATTCACCAATGTTCATTTGGAAAAATTGACCAGCGCAGCGGGCATAGCCTGTTAGTATATTATAAAGCAGTATGATCTGAAAGTTCCGCTCGAGTGTTTTCAAAAACTACCCGGTGGATTTTTTTCCAAATTGTATCATTCGATAGGAAATATTCCCGGGGTGGTTTATGAGAAAATATACAGGGATAACTATGATTTTGGATAATAAATTTTGTATTTTACTGCTATTTTGAACGAAAAGGTTGCCAGTGATTATCTTTTGGCGAAAGGTTTGTTGATTAAAGATTTAAGATGGCTATATCTGTTAAAAAATAATACAAACACCTCACGAATAAATGAAAAAAATACTGATATTTAATTTAACCCTTTAAGCGTCCGGCCTATTTTTTACTTTATGTTTAATGATTCATAAAATAATATTTATGAAAACTATTTGTATGGGGAAGTGTTTATGATTACCTTACATATTTAATTATCTTATGCACTGCAAAAAATTAACATTAATATCAGTTTTGTATTAAATCCGCCCTTCATATCAAAGATTATGTGAAGGAAAACCCCGGTTAGGACGCCTAAAGGGTTAAAAAACAACAACAAAAAAAGTTTTAATGAGACACAATATTATAAAACAAAAATATTTAATTTAAATATGAAATAAATATTTTTAATGCTTGAAATATAATTTATTGTGAAATGTTACAATTGATACAATATTTGGCGAATTATCGCCTGCATTACGCTAAAAAATGAATCTGAAAATTTGATTAGACTAATTTTGAATTACATTTTTTTTTAATTTTTAGTTCTTTTCTTTTTATTTTTATCTAACTCCACATCATGTGATGTACAGAAATCACAGAAATCACCCACTCGTGGACAGCCAACCTTGCGGTATAGGAGCTAAATGTCCACGAGGGGAAAAAACCCCATATCCCCCATCCCACGAAACCCCCAGACACCGGCGGGCCCAGAGGCCTCAGCAGGATGGAAGACCCCTCTTTTTTGAAATTTCACTTAGGATGTAGTACAATCTTCTCACAAGAGATACCCAATGTTGCATAAGCTGGGCGAGCCCAAATTAAACAATGTTTTGAAACTTTGGATCTTTTATGTATGGATATTACAGATCATCAATCAGTTATTGTGAAAACTACTTGTGAGTAGAAAGAATATGATTTATTTAAAGTTTAATAGAAATAGTTTAAAAGCTTGAAATCTTCAAGCCTGAAATTTAATTTAAAATTTGAAATTTAAAAACTAATTCATGAAGGAGATTAGCATTAAATCTTAAAAAGTTATAGAAGTTTTGATAAATCTTAATAAATTCTTAATACAACTAAATAAGTAATCCATTTAGGATAAAACAGATAATTAAATCAATGCAAGAATTTGAAAATTTGAATAATATTTAAATTAGATATTAAACTTGCTGAATTTAATTATGTTCCTGAGTGATGACCTGTTAAACAAATTTGAGATATAGATCATTGATTATTATTAATTTTAGAGTTCTAAATTCGAAAGTCTTTGTATTTCACAGTTCATAAAGTTTGTTTCACAATTTTGAATCATTATATTTTACAGATCTAAGGATTATATTTCATAGTTCGTAGGCATTATTTTACAATCCAGAGCACTATAAATTTGAAGATTTAATTCACAGTTTGAGGATTTAGATCACAGTTTGAAGATTAGGTCATATATTTCACTATTTTGGATCAAATATATCATATTTCTTTGCTCTTGGGCATTATTTTACTGAGCAAGGCACTACAGCTTTCTGTTTGAAGACATATTTTACGATTTGAAGACATATTTCACAGTTTGAAGATTTGAAAACATATTTCACAGTTTTTAGACATACTTCATTTTTCACAGTTGACGATTTAAAGATTTGACGATTTTGTCAAAGTTCAGAAATTTAGTCTTTTTGAAAATCAAGATATTACTTAATTATTTTCTGAATAATCTTGGTTGTTTAAGGCATTTTATTATTTTCTATAATATTCTATGACACTGTTCATAAAATCTTTTTTATGAAGGAATAATGTTTATTGAGAATATTGTAGTTTTCATTTAGCGCTGAAAAGTTTGCTGGATCCAGTAAAATTTTTTGGAAGTTTTTCCTTAAGGTTTTGCTTTTATTGAATTTGAAATGATTAGGTAAAAGAGAGCAATTCCCAAAAATATAATGTTGTACTGTTCCTCTAGCTTTGGTGCAGGAGCACATGTCCGAATTTAATTTGCCAATTTTATGTAAAAATGCAGGAAAACTGCCATGGTCACTAATATAATAGACTGATGATCTTGAAATGCAGATAAATTCTTTGTTTACTTTATCTAGAATTTTGTATGTATCACGTCCTTTTTCTGAGTGTTTCCAGATGTCTTGCCAGTCAAGGATAATTTTCTCCCGTATATAATTTTTTATTATTGAATCTGGGTATGGTATATATTGAATTTCATCGTAGTGGTCGTGTTTAATTGCGTTTTTAGAAAAGGTGTCTGCACGTTCGTTCCCAACAGTTTCTATATGAGCTTTTGTCCATGCTATATTTATTAATTTTTGCGGGATTTTTTGAATTTCTGTATAAATCTGTCATGATTATATTTCTTGGGAAAATAATTTCGAGGGCATCCAATGAAGATCTGCTGTCTGTCAATATAAGAACTGATGTGAATCTGGAGGTTGAAAACCATTCTATAGAATTTAATATTGCTTTAAGCTCTGCCTGATAGATTGGATTATGAGGATTTAGCCGTGCAGCCCTATCATGGATAAAAGCATCGTTTAACATTACTGTAAAGGCACATGATGTCCCCTGCTCCATTAAGGAGCCACTGGTATATATCTTTAATTTGTTGTTACGAATCTGTGACTCCGTTATTTCTTCTATTATATTCAGGTTATTGATTTTGTAGTAATCCGGAAAATCAAACGTACTTTCCTTCAACATTAAATTATCCTTATTAATTTTCATTGATTGAATTATTAAATTTCTTTTTCCCATTTTTGTCTGGTATGCCATGAATTCATTCTGGATTTTCGTAATGATTGGTGGTATGCCTGTTAAGACATTTAATGCTTCGTGTGAGATACTTTTGTAGGTTTTGATGACACTCATTAAACTCATTCTTTGTATTGTCTTTAATGTTCTAATACCACGACTGTTTAAATTAGGGAACCAAATTTCATGTGCATACAACATTTGTCTTTCCACTACCGTCGTATACCACATCTTTGTTTATTTTTGGATTAATTCCTTTCTGGTAATTTCCCAGAAATTTGAAGCTGGTCACTGAGATATTCTTGCCTTTAAGTCTTCTAAGTGAATTTGAAATTTTAATTTTTGGCTAAAGATAATTCCTAAGTATGGTAGTGATTTTTCAATTTTAATTGTTTTATTTTTTAATTTAAAAATTGGATGTCTGTTATTTAATAGATTTCTTCCAAAGAGTATGGCTTTTGTTTTTTCTTGTGAGATGTTCAGGTTTAGTCTGTTACAAATTTCTTCAAAACTTCGGATCTTATCGTTAGCATCTTTTTCCAAGCCAGTTCTTGTATTTCCCTTTACTAAGACCACGAAGTCATCTGCATAGACTACTAGTTCAGGAAATTTTTTAAGTAGTTCCTTAAGAATGAAATCTGCCACTATTAACCATAGAAGCGGGCCTAAACATGAACCCTGCGGGCATCCCTTGAAACTGCGAATCCACTGAATGAAATCGAAATTGTTTGCCCCAATAAATCTTTCACTTATATAGTTTATGAGTAAATTTTTTAAATATCTAGGTAGTTCTGAATCTTCAATTAGTTCCGAGATCATATTCCAATCTATTGAATCAAAAGCTCCTTGGATATCAAATGATATTAGTCCTACATATTTATTTTGCTGGAGAAGTTCCATTATTTGATCTTTTACTGATTGTAATGCCGTTAGTGTGCTTCTCTTCTCTCTGAAGCCATGTTGCTGGTTTGCTAAGAGATTTCTGTTTTCTAGATAAGTTTGTGTACGAATTTTTATGATTCTTTCTAACACCTTACCCATCATTGGGAGTAAGGTTATTGGTCTGTAGGACTTTGGAATTCTCGGGTCTTTATTTTTCTTTCGAAAGAATATAACTACACCTTTCTTCCACGTCGTTGGAAAATGGCCAATCTGAAGACATTTATTGTAAAGGAGTAGCATCAGTTTTGGATATCGTTTAGTTAGATTCTTTATTATTTTTATGTCAATTCTATCATACCCTGGTGCTTTTTTAGGATTTTGTTGGCTGATAACATATTTGAGTTCCCTCATATTGATTTTAATCTTGTCAAAATCTTCAGTTGTAATAGGGTCCCGATTTATTCTCGAGTGGATTTGCTCTGTATCTGGATTCCCAAAATGATGATAGATTAGATTTTGTTGTACATTAAGAAATGAGTCCTCTGTTTCTGATGTTTCTAGTGTTGTGTGGATTAAATCGGCATTTTTTAGGTATTTTCCCTTCATTATTTTGAAAGCTGTGCCATATACACTTCTGGTTTGTTGACAGAATGAATACCATGAGTCTTGTTTAGCTTTCTTGATAAGTAGTTTGTATTCAGCCAATGCTTTTTTATATTCTTTCCTGTACTGTTGATTTTCTAAGTCTCTTCGAAATCGTTTATGTAGTGCGTTAAGTCTACTACGCTCAATTTTGAGTTTTTCTGTGTACCAGTTGATATTTAGGTCTCTTTTTTGATTTTTCTTTTTAAGTGTCAAATTCATTAAATTTTCCATGTGTATTTGGAAGTTGTTTACCCATGTATCTAACTCCTCAGGAGTTGGTGTTTCTTGAAGTGTTGTCCATAATTCTTCTTCCTTTTTATCAAATTCTTTGTTGAATTTTTTAAAAGTTTCATATTTGGTTTTAAATCTGTACAGATTTCGTAAGAGAGGTTCTAATTTCAATGTGAAGTTTATGTATCTGTGATCACTTAATGATGGAAAGTCCACTTCTACTGCCCAAGAGTCGAGTAAGTCCTTCGTACTTAATCCACATAATGTAAGATCAGGGTTACCTTTCTTCTTTCCCAAGAAAAAAGTTTTTTCTGCTTGTGGGTCATTCACTATTGTTAGATCTCTATTTGCAAGATAATCTAGTAGGATTTCACCTTTTGCGTTATTTCTGCTGTAACCCCAGTCCCTCAGATTGGCATTAAAGTCGCCTCCTAATACTAGATTAGTACAATTGTGAATGATATTTGACCAGTCCTCAAAATCTTTAGCTAGATCTCCTTTCGGCTTTGAGTATTGCGAAGCAAATTTAAAATTTTCTAACTCCGTTGTTACATTATAAATACACTATTATCTGTTTGCAGAATCTTATTATGTACAAATAAGGGGTTGGCGATCAATATTCCCGCTGTTTTTAATGTTGATTGATATAAAGCCCAAGAAATCGGGAGACCAGTAAAAGAGTTTTTGCTTCTATGGTAGCCCTGGATTAGTGCTATGTCAATATTGTTCTGGTTCATGTATTTAATTAATTGAAAATTTGCTGCACGACAATTATTTAAGTTTATTTGGGTTACTTTTATATCTTGTTAATGTAATGGTGTACCACCAAAGAAGTACGTTGTCATGTGATTTACAGTATAAACAGACAAATGTAATTGTAAAAGTTACAATAATTGTGAATTATATATTATTCTTTACGATTTCTAATTTGCGTTTGTCGCCAAGCAATGTTTAGCCATATTTTTTAAAGTCAAGAATGCATAAGCGTGACATTAGCTTGAGGATTTTCGCAATAATAGTGTTTGTCTCAATTGACCGAGATCATTTTTGGAGTACATTTATGTATTCAATTATAAGTTATATGGATATCAGTTAATATTTTAAAAATGGAATCAGATATCTACATTTTAGTATGAATTTCTGCCACACATACATATTGTAAAATAATTTCATACTTTTGAAAACGCTTTTCGCCGTAATTACGAAAGCGTGTGATTTTTATACATTCCGACTCAGTTCAACGGGTATTATCCCTTTTTTTTTTCTTTATTTAGAAAATATTATTTTTTTGTTTTTTGTTTTTTTTTTTTGATAACGCCAGTTTCGTGTATAGGAAAATTTGGTACTGCTTGGTTATCCCGTCGACCAAAAATCTATCGCCAAACTATAAGATTAAATGCTAAACGCCAAACTATAAGATTAATGGTTGATCGTAAATGTCACAATCATTTGACTTTAAGCAAGTTACATGCATAGCTACATGCAAGCCAAAATTTAGTTCACTTAAGAGATACATATACTTTAGTTGAAAATTTACCTTCAGCAATTTCCTCTAATAAGGAGAACGGTACGTGAATACTTTTTTGCAGCCCTGTATTTGAGGTATAGAATTTATATATAACGAGTAAGATGCAAAAAATTTATTAAATTTAAAAGCGCATACCGAATTTTAAACAGTGCACTCCAGCAATTATTACTCAAAGACAGTACTGTACTGTAACCGATTTCTTTTGTGTGTTCCTGTAAATGAATAAAACATGCTATGAATATGTCCTGTTCTAACGTGATCTTAGGGAAATTCAGTGATTTATATCAGTTTCAATACATTTGAAATAGCATAATGTCATTAAAATACTCAGCAAAAGATTGTTCCCCATATACCATAATGTAATGGAATACTTTTGAGTGCCCCTGTAAATGAACTATTAATCCTACATACTTCATATACTATACCAAACATGCTTTGGAGACCCTAAATAACCTTTATCTCTTTCATAAAAGTCCGAGTATATTTACGGGAGTTATTCCCCATATACTATAATGTAATGGAATACTTTTGAGTGCCCCTGTAAATGAACGATTAATCCTACATACTTCATATACAATACCAAACATGCTCTGGTGACCCTAAATAACCTTTATCTATTTCATAAAAATCCGAGTATATTTACGGGAGTTAGAGCGTGGAGAGACGGCCAGACGGCCAGACGGACTGACAGCCAGACAAACCGAATGCATAAACACTTTTAAACTTTGTTGGAAAGTGTTAAAAAAGATAACATAGCATTTTGGTGTAAAGACCGTGTTACAAATAAAAAGAGAAAATTTTGGTTGATTCAAAAAGGACACCGATATCAAAAGAATACCCTCCCTTCCCCCTAGAGATATCTTACGATATAATATGCCATATCCCCCTTCCCCTAAAATGCTAACGTAATATTTGCACAGTCCCTTAGAAGCGGCAACTGTGTGCACATTTATATCTTGTTTATATTCAGAAAACAATTTTTCCAAAAAAAATACGAATTATAAGCAGTAGAATACCGAAAACACCCGTAATACCTGTTCTATATAGTCTAGATTTTGATTACCACTCGAAACGAGCAAATTGTCGTGATAAATTTAATATTCTGCGTAATTCCAAAACTATATACAATAACATTGCATTTTGCATAACAATTTGTGGTATATTTATATAGTAATATTTACATAAAGATTTAGCATGCGGAATTACGCACTACTTGTTTTTTAAATGAATTTGATGGTAAATGCGGAATATTTTGGAATCTGTAACATAAAGATGTAATATGAGAGACTGAAACTGTCAAATAAAAAAAAAAAAAAAAAAACATATTTAAATACTGGAAACGTATCATGGTTACAACATTCAACTAAACTATTCAAATAATGTCAAATACTTTAATCTTTACAAATATTTCTTTTATATTACTGTTAACTTCTACAGTTGAACTTTTATCAATAAATTTCTATAGTTCATGAATTATATCTATTATTTTAAGAAATATTTATCTGATACTTGTCTTATAAATATAGATATATATTAGAAGAGTTTTTGCTTTGTTTTTCTTCAAAATATTTAATTATTTACTGGAATTAATTATCTCTATATTTTATCATCACTAAATTTATAAGACGAAGAACATTGCTCAAATAATATTCCATTACTAACAAGCAACATTTTTTATGATATCAGGGAGATCAAATAGAATAAATGATTCAGTAGCGTCGAAGATCAAACATGTTATGCAATATAGCATAAAGTAATATATGAAAGCTGTTTTGTAACATTTTTTTCTATTTCATGTATGGAAAGAAAATCTTATAATATGCATGGTTTAGAATATGCAAATGTTTGAAAGAATACACACGTATAAATGTTTATCTTTATTATCTTGATTATTAGCCCAGTGGTAGGGGAGCAAAAAAAGGCCGAATTCGGAATTAATTAGGGGAAAGCTGGAAATTGTTTTAATCCCTTCAGTTTAGGTCTAGAATGAATATGCTACGTTTTCCCCCTCGTACTAGGTGAGTGTTAGGAAATATGTATAGATTTATAGTAAAAAAACACGTGTTTTTACATACCATAACAGTATCTCCCAAAGGCTAACTCTGTCAAAAATATTGTCAATACAAATGTTGTAGAGCTTAAAATTTTGAGTAAAATGAGTACCTACACTTAATATTTTTGTTGAACATTAAGGTCACAATTCCACTTTAAAATTTTAGACCCGTGATTCAGGGGGTTGAACTCAGAATTAATTAGGAGAAAACTGCAAATTGTTTTAATCCCTTCAGTTTAGGTCTAAAATGAACGTATTATGTTTTCTTCCTGATACTTGAGTAAATGTTAGAAAATATGTACATATTTATTTTCGAAAAACACATTTTATTTAATTACCTTACCAATATCTCAAAACAGCTAACTGTATAAAAAACATTGTCAATTAGCTGTTAGGAGATACTATTATGGTATGTAAAAAAACGTGTTTTTTGACTATAAATCTATACATATTTCCTAACGCTCACCTAATACGAGGGGGAAAACATAGCGTATTCGTTCTAGACCTAAACTGAAGGGATTAAAACAATTTCCAGCTTTCCCCTAATTAATTCCGAATTCAACACCATGACCACTGGGCTATATGGTATTTCATTATCATTCATATTCATTAATGGTATTTCTGTTACGAGTGGCATTCTTTAAGAAAGATTATTAAAAAACATATACATGAGTCAAATGGAGTTATGCAGGTTTAGCCTAAATGATTTTTCGGGTTTCAAAACACTGTGTGTTGAGAAGTATACGATCTAGATGGAGGGGTGATGCATGACAAAATGCATACACCCACCAAGGTTAAATATCCGCCTCGTGGCTCGCATGCAGGAACGCATCACTGCTGCTAAGACGGCTATTGAAAGTACTGACGGAACTGCATTACCACTGGGATGTGTGCCGGATGAAAAAGAGCGCACACATTTAACATTTGTAGTACGCACCAGAAACTTTGTGATTGCATGCATCTTTTCATGTATCATTCGTCTTTGTACAGTCTTTGGGGAAAAAACGTAAACACCCCCTACTAACTCCTGAACAAATTATCGTAGAAGAAAGTTACTGGTACCGAACGAGTGGAAATAAAGTGTACTTTTAAATTATGTATATACTTTTGTTTAGAGGGCCCCTCTACATATTAAAACAAGCCATAACTTTGTTTTCTTCAATAGCAGTACACAATTCTTACAGCATAAATGAACTTTACACCCTTCAATTAGCCTAAAAATAAATTTTTATGCAATCCGTACAATAAGTTTCTGAGAAATTAATTATTTTAAAACAAGCGTATTCCAGGGGCTGTATCTAAATAATATTTCGGTACTCGATTGTTGACCGAGAGAGCCGCCTTCTTGATCAAGGCATCTTAAGCGCTACTCAAGCAGTCATTGAAGACTTCTAGATTACAGAATAGCAGAAGAAATTTTAAAATATCTACACATTTCTGTCATAGATGGCCCCTTAAACCATCATTTTGGCGTTTTTTAAAAACAATTTGAAAACTACTTAGAAGAAAAATATGAAATTTTGGATTTCCATAAAAGAGGACTTAATAATTAAAAGGGGGAGAGGATTGTACTTTGTGTCAATATATTAAAAAGAGAGAAACGACGTTTAAAGAACACAAATGTAAGTATTTTTAAATAATTTAAAAAAGCATATAGCTATTTCGAAGCCTCTAAGGCCCCCATCATCAGTGCTTATAAATTAAAGATAAAAATAAAACTATGGAATAAAAGAGGGGGGAGGCAGAGCCAGAAGGCGCACCTCGCATCCCGATCGTCAACAGCGAAATGGAAATCACTGTTGACAAACAGCCACGGAGTCGGTCTCACACACACTCAGGGAGACCAATCAAAAACCCCCCAGATGCTCCGGGAGAGTTCAAATAAAGCAAAGGGGAGGGGGGGAGAGGGAAGAGGACGAGTAAAAAGAAAATTAAACCATAACTTTGAAAAATTAGGCGTGCTGGATAAATAGTAAAATCGAGGCTTCGGAAAATTTAAAATTATGATTGTTGGACCAGCAGTGATTAGCAATAGCGGAACGCTTGATGTCACAATTTTTGACACAAGTTTTATGCTCCCCTAAACGGACCTTAAAGGATCTTTTTGTTTGACCAATGTACATTTTATTGCATTTGCAAGATATCTTGTAAATACCTCAATGTGGAAGACTGTAAATTGGATGTTCCAGATTTATGAACTGAATTTTGTTAAAAGAAGTATAAACTATCTTAAAATCAAATCTTAACAAGATTTTAGAAATTTGATGTCTTATTTTCGGAAAATATAGAAGTATATATATATATATATTTTTTTTAATTTTCATTGCCGACAGTGTTAACTTTGGAGTGAGAAGGAATTAATAAATCTAAATCCATAAAAAAAATCGGAAGTTGCAATTCATAAATTTTTCGAATATTAATTTCAAAATCCATATCATAAAATTATAAAATTTGCAAATTCAACGTATTTTTGTTTGGACATATTAGTACTATTGCTGCACAAAAAATAGCACATTAGGAGTATAATTTCAGGAGATATAAATAAAAATATGAAAATGTAACTTAACATTAGAAGCACTAAATTTTGAATGTTTTTAATTAAAAAAACTTATCATTCAAATGACTTGAAAATTGGTGTCTAGGCATAGTTTGAGCCGAAGATTTGAAATACCTTGTTAAAAATGGCTATTGCCATAAAAAAATAAGTTTGGGTTCGTTTTAATATGTAGATGGCATTCTAAGCAAATTTTATATACACCATTTAAATGTACACATTATTTCCAATCGTTCGGTACCAGTAACTTTCTTCTACGATAATTTGTTGAGGAGTTAGAAGGGGTGTTTATTTTTTTCCCATGACTGTACGTTGTATACTTATAAATAAACAGTCTTTTGAAAACAGAAGAATCTTTTAGGCTAACATTGTATATAAAATCGAAATTGTTTTTTATTACATATTATGGTATTTAGAAAAGGTACAGTAATTGCAAACACATATTAACATGATGATTAAAAAAAAATCTTTTTTTTCATTTTTTTTAATTTATAAAATAAAAATACAGTTTAAAAAGATTCTTTATAATGTAGTCTAGTTTAATATTTAAAAACAATGCAGTAACAAAATTTATTATAATTCTAAATCAGTAATGGCATCGAACTTGTTTTCCAATTTAATTGATATTTTATACTGTCTTACTGACTAATATCTGTATATATATATATATATAATATATATAATTATTTATTTATATTTAAATATATATGTGTGTGTGCGTGCATTTCTAAAATATTTTATATACTTTGTCTACCATATTCTGCAGACATTCATCTAATTAACTAGATAAAAAATATGACATATGTTTCTGTTCGAAAGAATTCATATAACACAACTCACAATCATAATCTTTACAATTAATTCAAAAAGAGGAGACTGGGGGGGGGGGGGGTTGACCCATTTTTTTATTATTTTTTATTTCTTAAATATTGAACCTAGAATAAAGTTTCATATATCATTTTATTCCTTGCACGATTTGTTATCAAAACAAAATTGCGTCATAAGTGTAATGTATAAGAAGCTTGAAAAGTGATTGATTTTAATCATGCGAAAAAAATGGGTCTTGACCCATTATATGGGAGGCGTGACTCACTTTATTTTATATTGAAATATTTGTTAAAGAAAATAAAATCTGTTTTAAAAAGGCAGAATAATTTTAGGCCACATGATTTAACTATTATTAAAAATTATTTGGGAAAATGTGATGCGTAAACAAATCAGCTTAGACGGAATTCAAGGCACAGGAGAAAAATTCCATTTTAAACACCCACTTTTTGTGACATTCTACCGGGCAACACTAGTTACCATGTAATTTGACTTCATCTCAATCCTTAACTCCTCAATCCTCATCTCACTTCTTAAGGCTGCTGCTTTCATCCTTTCTAGTCTTTCTATATACCTACTATGGGTACTTTTAAATGAAACGAAAGTGCCTATCAAGTTTCCAATTTATATTTCCTTAAAAATGGTTTCTTGCTTCTATAGCAATTTTTACATTTTCCTTTAACCAATTTTAAACATTTATTTTTCTATCACCCATATTACAGGTGCATTAGCCCCCCCCCCCCCCTTCCGAATAGTTTACTTTCAAATACATCAAGAATTAGCTCTCAATTAGCTCTAATTTGCTCTCTAATATTAGTATTTGCTCCGGTTATGGTATCGAGATATTTCAATTAAAATAACGGGGGGGGGGGTAAGTCCCCCCTCCAATTTCGAATATTGAAATTTCAAAGGTGTCAAAATTTATCTCTCAATTAGCTCTAATTTGCTCTCTAATATAAGAATTTGACGGCCTTTGTTATCGAGATATTTGAATTTGAAATAGTGGGCAAACCCCTCCACATACGAATATCGAAATTTCAAAGGTATCAAAATTAAGTTCTGAATTAGCTCTAATAAACTCTCTTATATTAGAATTTGCTCCAGTTTTGTTATCGAGATATTTCAATTTCAAGGAAGTGGGCAAGCGTTAACTTAGCCCCCTCCCCCACTTTCCAGCATCGAAATTTCAAAAGTGCTAAAATTTAGCTCTCAATTATCTGAAATTTGCTTTCGAATATTAGTATTTGCACCGATTTTTAGGTGCGTTCGTAATTATATAAATACGTAGCACCTATAGTCGTCGTTCAGTCCGTCCGTCTGTCCGTCCGTCTGTCCGTCCGTCTGTCCGCATGTAACAGAGCAAAAACTACCCAACCGAATGGTCTGAAATTTCAAATATATGATTGTTGCAAAATTTTGTCGAGCCATTTCAAATTTTATGAAAATCGGATGTATAGTTTAATTACAGGGAAAGTCAAAATTTTTTCTTTACATTACGGCCAATGGGAAAAAATATTGCAAGTGCATTTTAATGATATTAGAGCCTTCCGAATGATCTGAAATTTTAAAGATATAACTGTTGCAAAATTTTGTCGAGCCATTTCAAATTTTAGGAAAATCGGATGTATAGTTTAATTACAGGGACAGTCAAAAGTTTTTCTTTACATTACGGCCAATGGGAAAAATTATTGCAAGTGCATTTTAATGATATTACAGCCTTCCGAATGGTCTGAAATTTTAAAGATATAATTGTTGCAAAGTTTTGTTGAGCTATTTCAAATTTTAGGAAAATCGGATGTATAGTTTAATTACAGGGACAGTCGAAAGTGTTCCGTTACATTACGGGGAATGGGAAAAATTATTGCAAGTGCATTTTAATGATATTACAGCCTTCCGAATGGTCTGAAATTTTAAAGATATAATTGTTGCAAAGTTTTGTTGAGCTATTTCAAATTTTAGGAAAATCGGATGTATAGTTTAATTACAGGGACAGTCAAAAGTGTTCCGTTACATTACGGGGAATGGGAAAAAATTATTGGAAGTGCATTTTAATGATGTATCAGACTATGCGCTTTATGAAGTGCAAAAAAGTATACATTCAGTACAATATGGGGTGCAAAAAATAATGATAAAACTAGTTATAGTACGAACCCACCTCATTTGCCACGTTTGACGAGCAATTTCCAACTTGTTTTATTATCGAGGTATTTCAATTCCAAGTAACGACGCAAGCATTAAGTTCCCCCCCCCCTCCCACTTTCGAATATCGAAATTTCAAAGATGTCAAAATTTAGCTCTTAATTCGTTCTAATTTTCTCTCTAATATTACAATTGCTCCAATTTATTCGGTTTCAGTTTCAAGTAAGGGGGCAAGCGTTAAGTTACCTCCTCCCCATATTTAAATATCGAAATTTCAAAAGTGCCAAATTTAGCTCTTTATTAGCTCGAATTTGATCTGCATTATTAAAATTTACCCTGTTTTGTTCATATCGAGATAGTTCAGTTTCAATTAAGGGGGCACGTGTTAAGTTATCCCCCCCCCCACATTTGTGAATATCGAAGTTTCAAAGGTGCCAAAATTTAGCGCTGAATTAGCTCTAATTTGCTCCGGTTTTTTAATGGAGGTATTTCAATTTCAAGTAAGAGGGCAAGCTTTAATCCCCTTCACTTTCGAATATCGAAATTTCAACGGTGCCTACATTTAGCTATTACTTAAATTAGCAGTAATTTGCTCTCCGTTATTAGAATTTGACCCGGTTTTTAGGTGCGTTCGTAATTATATAAATACGTAGCACCTATAGTCGTCGTTCAGTCCGTCCGTCTGTCCGTCTGTCCGTCCGTCTGTCCGTCCGTCTGTCCGTCCGTCTGTCTGTCCGCATATAACAGAGCGAAAACTACCCAACCGAATCGTCTGAAATTTTAAATATAAGATTGTTGCAAAATTTTGTCGAGCCATTTCAAATTTTATGAAAATCGGATGTATAGTTTAATTACAGGGACAGTCAAAAGTTTTTCTTTACATTACGGCCAATGGGAAAAATTATTCCAAGTGCATTTTAATGATGTTACCGCCTTCCGAATGGTCTGAAATTTTAAAGATATAATTGTTTCAAAATTTTGTCGAGCCATTTCAAATTTTAGGAAAATCAGATGTATAGTTTAATTACAGAGACAGTCAAAAGTTTTTCTTTACATTACGGCCAATGGGAAAAATTATTGCAAGTGCATTTTAATGATGTTACAGCCTTCCAAATGGTCTGAAATTTTAAATATATAATTGTTACAAAATTTTGTCGAGCCATTTCAAATTTTAGGAAAATCGGATGTATAGTTTAATTACAGGGACAGTCAAAAGTGTTCGGGGAATGGGAAAAAAATTATTGGGAGTGCATTTTAATGATGTTAAAGACTATGCACTTTATGAAGTGCAAAAAATTATACATTCAGTACAATATGGGGTGCAAAAAATAATTATAAAACTTGTTATAGTACGAATGCACCTCATTTGCCACGTTTGACGAGCAATTTCCAACTTGTTTTTTTCGAGATATTTCAATTTCTAGTCAGGGGGCAAGCGTTAAGTTAGCCCCCTCCCCCCCTCACACACACACTTTCGAATATGAAAAATTCATATATGGGTGAAGTTCGTCTTTAACGGAATACCATTTACATTTTGGTTTGTATGTCAACATAAAAAACTCGAAATGCATTTTAAGTTATTAAGGTACAAAATTGGACTATTTCTTAATATATTTTTAATGCATTTAAAGTGAAAGAGGAAAATACATGTAAATATTTAGCCTTTAAAAAATAATTATTTCTTTTTATGTAATGGTAACCTGTCGGGTAACATTGAACATAAGGACATTGATTATAAGGAATATTAAAATTTCAAGAAAAACCACGATTTAAAAGAATAACCAAAATTATTTAAGCAGTAAACTTTAGTACAGGCATGTCAAACACGCGGCCCGCGGGCCACAACTGGCCCGCCGACCATTTATCTATGGCCCGCGAAGCCTTTACCATTTTACATTTGTTTAATTATCCTTTGCCTAGTCCATGCCATCAGTCGATTTTTTCAGGGACGCATCGGCGTTTGCATTGTAACAAAAATCATCAGAGTGGAAATATTTTTAAAATGTATTAAAAAATGATTTCAAAAGAAGATTTTTGAATTTCAAGAAACTGTTTAATCTGTTTCCCTCACCTCTAATGATTTATGTTCAAATTATTGTTCAGAATTTATTACTGCAGCTAATCAAAATTCAGCACGATTCCATATTAGCGGATGGATACGGGGTTTCCAAATTTCTGTAATTATTCATCAATCGACTAATTTTATGAAATACAATATGCAACCTTTTGTTATTTTTCAAGTCAAATAAAATAATTTGAACCAGGAAATATATTTAATAAATGAAATAACAAAAGTAGCGATTATATACGACATGTTTTGTTAAATAGATTTTCAGATTTAAAATATATTTATTTTTATTTTTTACTTTGAGAACACACGGAAGATTGACAGCTAAGCCGATGCTAAATCTAGTTTAGCGTGTACAAGCAATTTTTAAAATAAACGCAATTTATAATATTCAATTAAATTTTTTTTGGTTGATAAAAATAATTGTGAGTGTTTTTTCGAAAAATTAATATTAACTTACTGTGTATTTAATGTTGGAACTTTGCGTTAAAATTTCTTTAACATGGCTGTGTCTTGTATAGACGAATTTTATTCTGTGCAATGGTAATATCTTTTTTTAAATATGGCCCGCGGCTTAGTATATAATGCTTAATTTGGCCCGCGGCGGTAAATGAGTTTGACATGCCTGCTTTAGTACATCATCTATAATTCATGAGATTAATTGAAAAACTGTTTTGATTTTTAGACTCTTAAGGGGACCTTCTCCATTAGGAGACCAAAAAAAAAGTCCTTGTTTATGATTTTTTTGTAAGAAAACTGCATGATGGATCTTTTTGAAATTTTAACAGTTTATTGGGCTTAGATGCCGTATGTTCCCTACGCCGTTGTTGTTTTGAAATGTTTGGCGATTTTTTGTCGGCGTGTTGGCGTGTTGACGGTGGTTATGGATATGGCAACCTCGATATGTTGAATGTCTTGTGACGTGTCGTTCTGGCAACCGAGAAGTTAATGTTGGAATATCGTGAATGTATTTTGATATCGTATTGTATAGTTCTGCCTTTTTATTTTTATGTGAAATTTATTGAATGTATTTGATTAACTATGTTTTCTGTAGTCCGTTTAAACGCTGTTGTTGAAATAATTAGGAAATATGAGGAAATTTTGACAAGAAAAGAAGGTTTGTTTATAGTTTGTGAATACGTATTGATAAGCCTATTTAGGAAAATGTCGGCGATAATATTTCGAGCTGGATCTTTCAAGAAAGCAGATGTTTGTTAAGGTATGTTGATAATTTTATGTATTTTACTGCTTTTGAGTTTTTTACATTTTGTGATTCCTAGAAAGCGAGAATTGCTGAATTTTGAGAATTCTATATAGCGAGAAATGCTGAATTCGGCGATGTTTTTTTTCGGAAAATGTGCGCGAAGCGCACATACAACGATTGCTGGTTGCCATTTTAGCGAATTTTGTTTTTTATGTGTATTTTTGCTTTAAAAGTTTTTATATTATGAGATTGCTAGAAAGCGAAAACTGCTGAATTTTGAGAATGCTACACCTCGAGAAGTGTTGAATGCAGTGATGTTTCTTTTTCGGAAAATGTGCGCGTAGCGCACATACAAGGATTACTGGTTGCCATTTTAGCGAATTTTGTTTATTATTTACATTTTATTTTCGTTAAGCCAAACATGCGTATAAACCGGTGCTTGGCGACATTTACTACTTGGCGGAAAAAGGGTTTTCACGACAAGAAAATTCCAAGATGGCGGCCGGAGGGAACTTATGACATCTGTTCCGTTTATTGTACATATTTTAAGGTATACACAAGAATTTCTTTATTAGATTTTGTTGCTTCTACTGTAACAAGGAGAGGGCTAACCTTGTTAATCACAGATTTTGATTATTTTAATATATGTTGTAGGGTAGACACCCCTTAGTGTCAGGTTCAACGGATTTTATCCAATGCCCCTTAGTTCTTGAAAATCCAGGGGGTCTAATATTAGTAGACAATTTAAATACTTACTTCGCAGCAAAAATGACAGGTTAGTCGTAGCTCAGTTGGCATGGCGTTTGCCGGCTGATCCGAGGACCCGGGTTCAATACCTGAATGCGCTACATTTGTTTTTCTCATTTTTTGTTTTATAAATATAGTTATAATTATAATTTAATAATTTCAATTAAAAGTTTTAACACCAAACATTAATTATAATGTTAACAAACTTAAATTTATCATTTCTTATTTGTAAACTATCATTTCTCATCCATTAAAGAGGTTTAAAAAGAAATTGGATCTATTATTGAATGATAAAAATTCCAAAATCGTGACAAATTCTGTTGTGGTGCCATCTAGTTATGATAAAAAAAACTAATATTCAAATAAACTAAAATCAGAAAAAAGATAAAGGGGAAAGCAAAATAATTGAAAGCGCAAGCATACTTATTACAAATACTCAATATCATTGCAACGATAAAGAATATATGAAATACATTTTAAAAGTGATAAAAAAAAATAACAGTTTTATGATGTTTTATTACAACTATTCAGTTAAAAGTAAAAAATTAAATAGGTTAAAATTATAATTGATATACAATATTAAAAATTTTAATTGACAGTGAGATTATTAAGTTATACTTACAAGTAAATTTATAAAACAAAAAATGAGAAAAACAAATGTAGCGCATTCAGGTATCGGACCCGGGCCCGCCAAACAGTCGGTTAACACCATACCAACTGAGCTACGACTGACCTATCATTGTTGTAGCAAAGTAAGTATTTAAGTTGTGCACTAATATTAGACCCCCCCGGTTTCTCAAGAACTAAGGAGCAATGGATAAAATCCGTTGAACCTGACACTAAGGGGCCTCTACCCTACAACATATATTAAAATAATCAAAATCTGTGATTAACAAGGTTGGCCCTCTCCTTGTAAGTTATAAACAAATATGTTCAACTGCTTTGGAAAATTTCGTCTGGACGGTGTTCATGATAAGGGTTTGTAGAATTATCTGAAAGACAAAAATAAATTCTTTTCGTAAACTTCGTAAGTTTCTAGTTAAGTTTCTAGTTAAATTAAAGGAACCCATAAATTTATTTTAAAAAGTTAGGTAATGGCTGATTAAAAAAATGTTTCGTTAAAAAAATTCGTTCTTATTTGTTAATAACTTTTTTAAAATAATTTTAGTAAAAATTTTAATTCATATCGAAGGCAATTAAACAAGTTTTAATTAAAGAAAAATCAAGATGATCCATTGAGTAGTTTTTTTTTATCTTGCCCACCGTGTCAAAAAATGTGGTTGAACATATGTGTTCATAACTCAGAGTAGAAGCAACAAAATCTAAAAAAAAATTATTGTGTATACCTTAAGATATGTACAATAATCTGTTAAAATTTCAAAAAGATCCATCATGCAGTTTTCTTACAAAAAAATCATTAAAAAGTGCTTTTTTTGTCTCCTAATGTAGTAGGTCCCCTTAATGAAACAGTTGTCCAGCTGATATTCCATATAGCCCGAAACACCATCTGGAAAAACATATCTTCTTCACTCGTCAGCAAATTAGCATAGAGGAAAACTGACTAGCACAGCAATAGATACAACTATTCAGCTTCAACTTTATGTTGAACTTGGTTGACGTCACTCACTATGTGATTTTGTAAAATTTACCTTCAAAAATAGTTAAAAAATAAGAATAAGAGTTAAGAGAGAGAGAATAAGATTTAACTGTGTTGTTTCAACAACAGGTATCCAAACAGAACTGAGTATGGTGTCTCGTGTGAGTACTAGGAAGGTGTACTTCGGATTTATACTTGAATGGATCTCCGCAGGCGCCAGATATGTAAGAATTTCATAATATCCGATCTTCCTCTTTGTCTATATCTATATATATTACTTGCAAAAGTACTCGGCGTTGCCCGTGATTTTGACAATGTTTGTTTTGAAAAATTAACTTCAAATTTAATCACACAGTATAAAATAAACAATAAAAGAAAGCAGTAAAGCCATCTTTATTTTACTTCTTCACTAAGAATGAACTGTAGATACAAAAACCTTTGTGTAAATTATAATACACACACGTATAGATATGGAATATATTTTAAAATGGTGAAAAGAAATTCAGAGAACTACAAAATATTAAAATATGCCACTATTTCCATAATTGGGTTTATTAAATAAAGCTAATATTAGTTTTTGTTGCATTGAAATATCTCAATTTGTTGATTTTCTGCAATCAAGTAAACACTATTGGATTTCGATGGCAGTCTATGGAAATTTGGCGAAATACTGCAAATAGAGCCAAATTGGCGTCACTTTTGGCGACTAATTTTGATAGCCAAATTTGGCTATATACCGCCAAGATTGCGACAAACTTGGTGACGTTTGGCGACATAGCCGCCCCCTTCCCACCCTTGGTAACGCCTTAGCGTCAGAAATTTCTGACCAATCAGATGCGTTTCGCATCTGATTTGCAATCTAATTGGCGCTACGCATATTTTTATTGGTCCATTCCAGAATCGTAACTTTTATATATAGAAGGATTCGTCAAACTATTCATTTCATTTTCATTTTTCAAGTGGAAATATTGCAATTGAAAAGTAACTGTTGTGGTAAGAATTTTATTGTGAATTTTTATTTGTTGGCAACTACTATAACGAAAAATTTTTAAATTTGATAAGAAATTGCTGTTGAATGGGTGATGTTTTATTAATTAAAAATTAACTATAAATTATTTCGCTAATTATTATTAATTATTAAATATTATTATTAAGTAAAAAATTATTAAGCATACACACACATGTATGAATAAGAGGCTGTTTTATTATTTCACAAAATGCTGAAAAATGTTATTAAAAAAATTTCCTTAGCATGTGTTAGGGATGAGACAGGCTTAGTCCAAAACTAGGCACGAAATGGTTTATGGTCTATAATTATATATCAGGCTTCGGACTCAGATGAATGGAGGATCAAAGTTTGAATTCATTTTTTCACAAATTAAAAAACTAAAAGGAAAAAAGAACCTTGCTATTTGCGAAACAAGAACGTAATCTAAGTCTCATAACGTGTGATTAATTCCTTAACAAATTTCTTTTAAATGGAATAGAATTATTACTGGTGGGATTAAAGAAGAAATATTCTATCCGAATTTAAAACCCATGCACGGTCAGTGTTGTAAAAAAAAGTGTGAGAAATTCCTTGTGTCTGTCATCTGTTTAAAGCCTTACATTCGCGTATTACATATTATGTTAAAACTTCAGAATTCGTGTATTTTTGCCATACTTACACAAAGATATTTTAAAGGAAATAAAATTGAGTTTTTTAGGGATTACTGCCAGTGCGTGTATAAATAACAAATTTGCTATTTAAAACATTTTTTCAGGAATATGAAAACACGAAACATTATCAGGTGTATTTAGGATTTATGCTTATTTCTATTTAAAAAGAGATTTTTAACCCCTTCGCGACGAGAGCCCTTTGTTTAATTTTTAATGTTTTACCACCGCTTTGTTAAAACAGAAAATTCTCTGCAATTCAATCGCGAAATAGATTTGATTAAATAAGGTGAACTATATAATTTAAAATAACGGGTGGGAATACTGAAAACTTCTGAGCACCTTAAGTGTCACGTATACCGTTCGCTCGTCCTCAATGGGTTAAATAACACAAGAAAATTATCTTTAAACAATTTTAAAATGTTCTTAATTATTTACTGATGCATGCTACTTTCGGGATCGTGCCGGGTTCGGACTCAAAAAAAAAGGGGGGGGGGCAGCGAGCACAGTGCTAGCATATATGTAATCGTTACGTAAGCTAAAAGTAGTTACGGAGTTAGGTACTTCTGACAGTTTCGAAAATCAATTTTTTAAATAATTTATGTTAAAATTTACATTTGTAGGAACTTTTTAAAAGAAACCTCCTTCCAAAATTCACTTTCGTAGGGAAGCTGTGCCCAAAAGAGTTTGAACTATTTTTATACTGCACTAAGTCTGTCATCTCATATTTTATTATTACTAGATGTCCTACTGTTGCTCTGAGGCGACGGATGATCAAGGCGTAGTTTGAATTTTTTCAATTCCTACTATTAGTTCACACTCTCCCTATATTTATTTATTTATTTATTTATTTATTTATATATCTTGTTCAAATTTTCAATCGTTAATAAAATACTTATTATTCATCCTATCAAGTTGAAATAAATTTTTTTAAACTTGTACTGGATGACAATTGAGGTTAACGCAGTTTTTTCAAATATTAATTCATTAATTAAATTTTAATTAATTAATTTTAGTTTTGCATGGGAGGCAAAATGGCGGTCATTGGTTATTCAAGCATTTAATGCATCTTCATATCTATATGGGGGTTTACCATATGGGGGACCCTATTCTGTCGCCAAATACCGCCAAGTTTGTAGCCAACTTGGCGATATTTCGCCAAATCTGTTGACCTAAATGAGTCGCCAACTTGGCGATATCTCTAATATTTCTCCAAATTCCCATAGAGTTCCATTGCAAACCTACTTGGATATAGAAAATCAACAGATTGAGATATTTTAATGCAACAAAAACTAATATTAGCTTAAGGGATTATATTAAATTTTTCTTTGATGATCTAACAAGGAAGGCCTCCATACGGGCATATTCAGAAAAATCTGAAAAAATTACAGAGTGTTCGTCTCATTTGGATATATATGTTTATAAAAAAATTTTGGGCGGAAGCCCGATAGAACGTTCGTAAAAAAAAATAATGAAATTTTCGTTTATTTGGCGATTTATCATTGGTTGGCGATGAAATGAAATTTCGAAAAATACTTTTTCATGTCAAATACTCTTTAAGATAAAAATATTTCATATTGAACTTGTTTAAATAAATTTAACTTAAATAACTGTAGTTTTGTCAGTTTTAGTTTGATTTAGCTATAGTTTTGTCATATATGTATTTATAATGAAAGTTAAATATCAAATTTTAGGAATTAAAAGAAAATTAAAATTGTTTCAATATCTCAAAATTAAGTCCAATTGAGCGCTGTCCGTTCAATTTTGTTGCTATGGAAACGACGAATTCCTTGGTTTGAAATGAATAACTCCTAAATGAATCTTGCTTTTATTTTGGAATGCGCTTAAATATATGAAAGCATTTTTTATAGATGAAATTGTTTTTAAAGTAATAAAATTAAGTAACGAGCAACATAAATATATAATACGAAAAAATTTATTTATTAAATTCTCTCATTGTTTATGTTTAAATTCATTAAATACTTTTTACTCGTATTCTAAAAATCAATTAACAAACAATTTTCAGATGTATTCAAATCGTTTGCTTTTGGCGAGGAAAAGTACTGCTCGCCAAATCGCGTGACGCTTTCGTCCTATTCGCGCCAAATACTCGGAACTATTTTATTTTTTTACAGACTACTTTTTTTTACTACTGTAATTCCGCCGGTAAATTTGACTGATCCTTTATTACATACATAAGTAGTTTAATTGGTATTTTTTCAAAATATTCTGAGTATGCCCAGTATGGAGACCTTCCTTGTAAATAGGAATTGACTTTAAAAACAAAATTTGTACATTACTTGTTTTAATTCAACTAACTCAAAATTGATATTTTAGTCATTGCGCGCATGATTTGTGAGAAATGGTTAGATATAATGTTATTAATTATGAAAATCTAACTAAATGTATAAGCCTCCTAGATCCACAAAAATACATATTATTATGTTCATCAAGTAAAAAATTTAAAAATTATAATTTTTTTTATTTAAAAACTTTTGAGGCTTTATTTTACAATTTTTTTCTGAAGGGCAAATGCCAGTGCCAAGGTCTAATGCCATTTATTACTATTGCAGGACATTTTAAACATATACAATAACTGTATTCACAACAACACAAAATGTATGTATGAAAATATATACCGTTGGAATGTCACATTCACCTTGAATTATATTAAAATTAAATTAAAGAAAACTTGCTAAAAAGATGCATTTAATATTTTAAAGATGTGACAAATATAAAAGATTGTATTGAATAATAATACAGTTTAAAAAACTGTACGTTCAATTTTTGGAAGTTTTAAGTTTTTAAAACTGTATTATTATTTAATAGCATCTTTTATATTTGTGGTATCTTTAACATATTAAATTGCGCCTTCTTAGCAAGTTTTCTTTAATTTTATTTTAATTCAACAACAATAGCGAACAACAAAAAAACTCACCCTGTTTTTAAATTATGAGAAATCCTTCGCACATAAGATAAATTCATTTTTTAAAAAGTGTTAAATTTTAAATTAAATTATAAAACTTAATATGAATTTCGACTCTTCTTCAGAACTTTAGCAGTTAGGATACATCTCTTTTAATATGTTTTTAATTAAATTTTTATGTTAAAGTTAATGCAACCAGAGTTATTGCAGTCCAGAAATGTCGAGGCAGACAAGTCATACCTTAATCGACTCCTAATAATCTTGTCCTACATCAAGATTTCATACTGTAGCTCGATGACGTAGTCATTTGTGTCGTCGCCAAACGGTTTAGTAGCTTTGGTTGCCACCTATGGAAAAGCTCTGAAATTCTTTTAAATGTGTGATAGGCTGAACAAGCCTCTCCTATGGTCAACCCTCCCAGTCTCCCGTATTTATAAAAAATAGATCAAAATTAGTATATAAATATAGTATATAACATACTGTTTTATCACATATTAAATTTACTTATTAAATAAAGCTTCTTTCTCGTATTCGTGTATCATAAGATTTACTTTTAAAGTTTTTTTTTATCCAATTTCGAATAGAAAGAACATATTTTACTCAATAATCTTCATAGGTACTTCCATACTTCTTATAAAGTATATTTTAAATCCAGAAAAGTGCAAAGACCATTAAAACTGTTTATATTCCAATAAAACTGTCTGGAGATTACAGTTTTTATTCGATAATCAATGAGGTCTTTCACGAACTTCAGCAAGTATTTTAGTTCTATTTTACGTTCAGCTGATAAAAATTTAGATTTTCTTTTTCAGTTTTAAAGGAAAACAAATAATTTCAAAACACTTAGTTTTTGTAATAATTTAAATACAGGGTATCCATAATTAAACGACCC
Organism: Maratus speciosus; assembly: GCA_963932465.1. Taxonomy (NCBI): domain Eukaryota; kingdom Metazoa; phylum Arthropoda; class Arachnida; order Araneae; family Salticidae; genus Maratus; species Maratus speciosus. The sequence continues at coordinate 45,985,040 of OZ010786.1, forward strand.
TAAAATTGTTCACAGGCGAAACTATTCTTCAGAAAGTTGTAAAATTTTGTGAAAGTCATAATAAAGGAATGGGAATTTGTTTCAGCTAAAACAAATTTTCGCTTCTAAGGACGTTTTTTGAATGAATTACAATATCGTATTCAACTTGTTTAAAAAAATGGTATTCTAATTTAATCATTTTAAAATCATTTTAACTCAAAACTTGAATTGACGATTGTCAACAACATATTTGCATGTAAACACTCGCACTATTAACTTCAGATACTATAATATCAGTACCGAAGAGTAAACCTTGCCGTAATTTATGTTTTTTAGACAAATGTGTTAAAATGTTTAGTATTATCTATGGAAATTATCGTTTTCTTTTAAATATGACGTCATTATCACTTGCTTAAGCATTTCGCCAAATGTCTCAAAATTAGTATCAGTACACATTGAGAAGGAAAAAAAAATATGCAAACTTTATAAGGAAAAGTTTATGTTTTCAAACGCAGTACGTCAATTTCAGTTCAAAATATTTTGGCACAGTATGTCCCTAATGAAATTTTGCGCCACTAAACCCTGTACAGCAAAATTTAAATCATAGAAACTTTAAAAAAAAAAGTTTTTGAATTTTTATCAGAAAATGGCATGGATAAAGATAAATAGACCTCAACATTCGCTCTTTTCTGTAATAATGAAAGCTATCTAAATACTACCATTTTGCAGACATTTCATAAAATATTTTTAAAATTAAAATACAAAAATGGGGATATTAAAAAACAAAAACAGCTAGTGCGGGCACATTTACAAATAAACATCTTCCAGATTAAAAAATATATATATATTAGTAAAATTGGTTGAGTAGAAAGTTCAAGGCACATGACTACAAAACAGTCTTGCGTTTTAAATGTACAGGTTATGTAAATTTATATTTTAAAAAAAATAAGGAAATTTTGTTATTTTGATAAAACTATAGTAGAATTTCTTAAAGAATAGAAATAAAATTTTATTAGTCACGATATAGCTACCTTACTTTCCATAAGTAGGCGCCACAAGATTTAACAATCGACTCATCACTTCAAAAGGAAACGCCATTCTATACTTTAATAGAAAGTATGTTTAATAAAACTCTATACTACACTGTTAAAAATTTGCAGCATTCTGGCAGGTCATTTGACCTTTTTTTCCGAAAACGGTTACACAACCGTAATTTTAAATCTATTCTGATCATATTATTGGCCTTTTTATGGTCAGAATATAGTTAAATTATGGTTATGAAACCGTTTTTTTCAAAAAACGGTCGAATGACCTGCCAGAGTGCTGCAAAATTTTTAACAGTGTACAAGACATATTTCTATTTACAGGATGGCTGTACATATTTACATAATTTGGACCTTCAGAAGAAATCTCTCGTGGAAATACATTTTCATCCTTTTTCTCGCCTCTTATAAAAACTCTACGAGGAATTAAGAAAACGCAATACGCGTATCACAACCTATTCGAATCTTGTCTCATGAGAGTCTCCGAGGGAAAGCTAACCGCAGGGAATGATGTGATAATGGCAGTCGATAATGACATGAAATTAGGGACTCTCAGCTAGTGCTGCCACTTAGTGTAGCAATCTTTAAATATTACCTGTTACATCCCCCCCCCTTTGGTTCCTTAGACGTCTAGACAAGGGGCCAGGAACGTTTTTCTTTGATCTACCACGTTTCCTGATTGGAGCAACTCGTTGCTCACTAACACTGTCACAAAGTTTTAGGGCAGATGTATGGTAAGTTCCTAAGGGAACTTCAGGGGCTTGTAAACTAGCAACTTCATAGGAAGTATGCGAGTGCTGTGTGAGCACTGCATAGTGTCCGTTGTGTCGAGGACTGAATTCGGCGGTTCTTTTCTGACCAGCCTTGCTAACGGAATGAGTCTAAGCTAAAAAAAAATAATCTTTCCAGGTACTTTCTGAAATTTTCTTGTGCTGAACGAACAGAATTCTAAATTTTTTAGCGGTAAATTTGAATCGTTTCAACAACATCAACTTGATGTGGTGGTAGTCCTGGACTTTTTCTTCCGGTTCCCTAGCAATGAGTCTAGCAATATCACTAGGTAAAGCGCTTATCAGGTACATAACCCAATTTTCTTCCGGAACCCCTAGGACCTTTAACTGTCGCTTACTACAGCACTAAGAAGATGTTCATATCATCTTCGTTCGGGCGAAAACAGAGAATCAATTTTTGTAGATCAATTCGCGGCTTTTCGTAAGTGCATCTATTGATTTCCACCTCTGAGGTAGATGCCGAAGTCGGATGGATAAGGCGTAATTTTTCGAGTTCGAAAGTCCGTTCGCACTCGAAATTTTCTTGTTCGATTTTAAGCTGTTCTTGTTCGAAAACACGTTGATTTTCTAAATCCAAGCGCTTTTGTTCCGTTTTTCTATTCTCGCCTATCTTGATAGAAATATCCGATTTGCTTTACATTTTTTTTCAAGGTTCATTCTGATAAGGCGCTTCCCTGATTAATTTTTGGGGTTCATTGGTTAAGGATAAAGGGGGAAAAGAGGGGCTAGTCCCATCCTTAATTTAGATAAATGGGCTTTCCATGCAGAAATATTCGATTTGCTCCAAATTTCGTATACCTGTTTATTATGTTAAGGAGCTGCCTTGATTAGATTTGGTGGTTCATTATTTACATATAAAGGGAGGAAAGGGGGCTACCCTCCCCCCCCTTAATTTAGATAAATGGGATTTTCATGCAGAAATATGCGATTTGCTATAAATTTGGTATACCGGTTAATTTTGTTAAGCAGCTTCCCTGGTTAGATTTAGAAGATCATTATTATGTATAAAGGGGGAAAGGGGGCTACCCAACTTAATTAAGATAAATGCTTTTTTCATGTAGAATTATTTGATTAGCTCTAAATTTGGTATACCGGTTTATTATGCTAAGGAGTTGGCTTGATTAGATTTGAAGATTCATTAGTTAAGTATAAAGGGAGGAAGGGGGCTGGCACCCCCCCTTAATTCAGATAAATGGGTTTGTTCATGCAGAATTATTCGATTTGCCCCAAATTTGGTTTACCAGTTTATTATGTTAAGGAGCTTCCCTGATTAGATTTGGAGGTTCATTAGTTAAGTATAAATGGAGGAAAAGGGGGCTAGACTCCCTCTCTCCTTAATTTAGATAAATGGGTTTTTCATGCAGAGTTATTCGATTTGCTCCAAATTCGTATACCGGTTTATTATGTTAAGGAGCTGCCTTGATTAGATTTGGAGATTTATTGGTTAAGTATAAAGGAGGGACGGGAGCTAGTCTCCCCTTAATTTTGATAAATGAGTTTTTCATACAGAATTATTCGATTTGCTTCAAGTTTGTTATACCAGTTTATTCAGATATGGCTTACTTCATTTGATTTGGAGGTTCATTGGTTAAGTATAAAAGGGATAAAGGGGGGGGGGGCAATTGCCTATCCTTTTAATTTAGATAAATGGGTTTTTCTGCAGAATTATCTAATTTAGTTTTTTTTTCTAGGTTCATTCTAATAAGGAGCTTTTTTGATTAGATTTGAAGGTTCATTGGTTCAGCATAAAGGGATAAATGGGGTAGCTAATACCGCCCTTAATTTAGCGAAATGTTTTTTCCATGCAGAATTATCTGAGTTGCTTCAAATTTGGTATACTAGTTTATTGTGTTAAGGAGCTTCCCTGATTAGATTTGGAGGTTCTTTGGTTAAGTATAAAGGGGGGCAACGGGGAATAATCCCTTCATTTATTTTTCGAGGGGCATTATTCTTTGAAATAAGAGTATAATATACAATTAGTGTGAATAGCCTGTGAGATCAATGCCATCAGTTTAACTGGGGAATTTTCTTTTTATTATAGTCCTCCTCGTAATAAGTGTGCGTTGTAATTAAATTACATAAATCGGCCATTTTCATTTCGTCAGTGGCATTTAAGCCTAACTCATCGCAGAGGACAAGTAGATCCTCTTTTTTTGCACTGCCCAAAAAACGCCATGTTTTTTTAATTCAACAAAACTAACAACCAAAATAAAATTTTTATATAAAAATTCCATTTCAAGAGCAAGAATTTGAATTTAAAATTTCTCTTAAAAATTTTCAATTTCAAGAATTTCAATTTAAAAATTTCGATTATTTTTTTTTCAATTTCAGGAACAAGAATTTAGATTTTTTTATGCAAACCTATCCTTACACATAGAGATTTTTTCTTTAAAAAAATAATAACACACACAAAAAAATATTCAAAATACAATATAAATATAAATGCAAATTACTGTAATATCATTAAAATATAATATTTATTTATTTCACATATAATTCCAATATAACTCTTTACTTAGGAAGGTAAACAAAAATTGAACTAGTTTGGATTTACCGTTATGTGATACGATAGCCCTATACTTATAATACAACGCAAAAAAATATTCTATAATTTCAATATTAACACTCAAAATAAAGCAAAACTAAATTATAACTACACAGTTCTTAACTTTAAATTTCTTTTTAAGCAAAAAAAAAAAAAAAAAAAAAAAAAACGTTAAGCAAGAATATTTAAAATTTGTGTTCTCAAAAGAACACTTTCTATTTTTTTCCAAGAACACAGTTATTCAAAATTAATTAAAATTACCTTACTAGCAAAGTAATTCAAAATTGTTCTCAACAGAACACAATTTACTTTTGTTCCATTAACCCGGGAGAACTCGCTGCAGGAGATTTTCTCTCACAGTCGTACTTTTTAAAGACCCTTATTTAAACCATTTTTCATTTTAATTAAAATTTCAAAATGTTATTTCAATTATTTTACCTCTTTTGTGAATAAAAGTACTAAGTCAACCAAAAAAAGTTGATATTATATTAATGTAAAGTAAAAGAAAAGCAATTGGGCACTCTCACTAGCGAGTTCTCCCGTGTTAAGCAAAATTCTTTTTCTATTTAAAACAAATTCAAATTTAAATGTTTAGTATAAATAAAACTTAATCTTAAAAAAGTTCTATTCCGAACTTAATTTCTTCATTTCATAAATGAATCGCTATTCAAAACGATACTCAACTTACTCACACACACACACACACACACACACACACAAAAAAAAAAAAACCAAGCATATTTATTCTACCGTAAATATCTGTCAAAAGATATCATTTTACTAAAATACAGTTTATTAAATTCAAAGCCAAATGTTTTCTCAAATTAGAAAACAACATATAATTTTCACACCAGTAAAAAATTTGCTTTAATCGAACAACTTTGTTCTTAAATTATTCTTTTAATCTAAATTAATCAAAGATTCTACTTTTAGAATTTATTCCTTACAGAAAACTTTTACGTTATCTTAAACAATTTTAACATCATAAGTTTAATAACATAAAATAAGCAATATGAGAATGCAATAAACAAAAGTCACTGAAATAAAATTACACACTTATCTTCGGCTAGCGGCTACACGCATCCAGTTTTTTATAAGCTTTCAAGCAATAAAACTTATTTGAGAATATAAAGCACTCTCTCTTCCGAAATCGACATTCGGTTGACAGAGCATTAGTAGAACACATTGGCACACATACATGAAGCTCACGTAAGCACCTTTCATGGAACATATTTCCCTTCAACACTATGGAGAACACACTGGATCTTTGTAATTTGCCTTAGCTGAAATCAGAAGCAACGTCCGAACAGCACATGCTAAAATATTTTTAAAAACACTACTTTTCCTTCCTCAATCCACCAGCATTTTTTTAAAAATACCATCTTTCTTCGATGAAGCACCAGCACCTCTGTATCTCGATTGGTCGTGATTCAGCCCCGAAGTTGGGGAAGCCATTTATAGCTACCTTACTTTCCATAAGTAGGCGTCACAATATTTAACAATCGTCTCATCACTTCAAAAAGAAACGCCACTCTATACTTTAGTAGAAAGTATGATTAATAAATCTCTGTATTACAAGAAATATTTCTATTTACAGGATGATTGTACATATTTACATAATTTATAACTTCAGAAGAAATCTCTCGGGGAAATACATTTTCATCCTTTTTCTGGCCTCTTATAAAAACTCTGCAAGGAATTAAGAAAACACAATACGCGTATCACAACCTATTAGAATCGTGTCTCATGAGAGACTCCGACGGAAAGCTAACCGCAGGGAATGATGTGATAATGACAGTCGTTAATGACATGGAATTAGGGTCACTCGGCTAGTGCTGCTACCCAGTGAAGCAATCTTTAAATATTTCCTATTACAAGGTGAATTTTGAATCAAAACCTGGGGAACCTGATGTTATTTTAAACCTCAAATTATTGTCAAGATCCTCATTGTTTGCTTATCTAACTCAAAGAAGCGAATTCATCCAAGCGAGAATCATCAAGTTGTGTAATATAAATCGCTATTTTTGGACAAAGACTTCCCATCTAAGCGTGCACACAGTATATCATTGTTCTTCCATAAAGACACTCTAAATCTTTGTAAAACTTTACGCTTTATCAGCCTGTGATTTCCATTATGTTATTTTTAAAAGTGAAGTATTTTCACCTGTGAAGAATTTCAAATCAGCTGGAGTGAAATGACGCACTTTTAGAAAACATATTCAGTTTTAAGAGCTAAAAATCACGCTTTTTAAATAAAATGACGTCATTTGCACCCGCTAAAGCATTCCACTATTACGATCCAGTCTTAAACACATCTATAGAAAAGTATGCATATGACGTCATTATCGCGGAATAATACGCAAACCCGGTAAAACGCAATATCTCTCGGCAAGACAAATCGGGTATCTAAAGATTCATAGGACTTGACTTGTTTGTTTATACTAGCTCCATGTTTTATCATAAATTATCCATTTGTATTTTTTCAAAATACGAAAAATATTATTACACGCGGATAAATAAAATTGCATCCTTTAACTTTCTAATACAAATTAAGTAAAAGTGGAAAAAAGTCACATAAATATTATTTTAAATACATTTTTGTAAAGAGAAAGTGTTATATCGTTTGTAAAGTATGTTTGCAAAAAACTAAAAAAAACATTTTAATTACAACGAAACAAAACCAAAATTTGCCTCGGATTTTATAACAGACGATATTCTTGACAAACACGTATTTTAATTTTTTTTTTCCATTTGTATGAGAAAATGGCAACAAAAAGATTCAGTAATCTACTGATTTTCCTTTACTTTTAACAGAAATAGAGTACTTCAGTTCCACGATTACTAAATTGGTACTAAAAACTATAAACAAGTGGGTAAGTGTGATCATACATCGCACAAAGGGTTTCGTTTAATATTCCTTTCAAAACACTTTCTTTCAAAACGTCCAGTACATTTATCGCCATGGAATACCTTCTAAATTTTGGCAAACACATCCTAAACTATGTTAAAGTTTCAAACATATTCGCCTTGTTATATTTCCTAATTTTGTTCGCCCCCCCCCCCCAAAAAAAAATGCTACGATATATCACATGACGGGTATCTGCAAAATTTAGAAAAGTGCCGCCCTTGGGGGAGAGTGGGCAGATGGTCACCATGATTTTTGACGCGGCCAGATTTTAAAAATTTATGTTATGTTTTATAAGCCATACTAAAGTTTCAAACAGATCGTCCAGTTATATTTCATAATTTTGTTCGCGCACCTCCCTCAACCCCCCCCCCCCTCCTCGAAATGCGACGCGCCCTTCTTCTTTATAATTTATTATCGTGTGTTATAAAGTATCTTAAAGTTTAAAACAGATTGAATTGTTAGATTTCCTACTTTAAATGAAATCGCGGTCTGTTAATTCCACATTCCATCACCAGGGAGCGCACTGTATTCTTAACAAAAGCGTATCTGAACGAAACTCCTTTACACAACCCATTAGTAGATATGTTACTCGAGGGAGTGGCGGTCTTCAGCAAGAATTTAAGATAATTGTTGAAATTACTATTCGGAAATAGTGGTAATTTAACTTTTGACATATTTATATTTAATAAGTATAAGTAGCATGTATCTGAGGACTCCCTCAAAAAACGCACCTGAAACGGTATGAAACAAAAAAGAAATATTTTACCCCTCCTCCTCTCCCCCCCTTCCCGAAATTTCACGCGCCATTTTTTATAAACTTTTTCTAATGTGTTATAAACTATCGTAAAATTTCAAACAGATCGCCTTGTTATATTTCCTAATTTTAACAAAAATGTTAGTTCCACATTCCACTACCAGGGAGCGCACTCTATTCTTAACAAAACTGTATCGGAAGGAAACTCCGTTAAACAAACTATAAGTAGATATGTCACTCGAGGTGGTGGCGGTCTTAATAAGAAATTAAGATATTTGCTGAAATTACTATTAGGAAATAGTGGTAACTAAACTTTAGACAATTTTATATTAAATAAGTAGCATATATCTCAGGACTCCCTCAAAAAGTCACCTAAAGCGGTCCGAAACGCTAATTTTTTAAATAGAAATCTAGCGCCCCCCCCCTCCCTGGAATTTTGCGTGTCCTTCTTTCTTGCACTTTATCTTATGTGTTATAAAATATCTTAAAGTTTCAAACAGATCGACTTGTTAGATTTCCTAATTTTAACAAAATCGCGTTATGTTAGTTCCACATTCCACCACCAGGGAATGCACTCTATTCTTAACAAAAGCATATCTGAACGAAACTCCTTTACGCAATGTTTCCGTAGATAGATGGGTCGGGATGGTGGCGGTCTTAAACAAGAATTTAAAATATTTGCTGCGGTAACAAACGCTAAGATTTTAAAAATAATTCTAGCTCCCCCCCACCCTCCTCGAAATATCACACTCCATTCTTTTTTACACTTTTTTCTATGTGTTATAAACTATATTAAAGTTTCAAACAGACTGAGTGGCGGTCTTAACCAATAATTCAAAATATTTCCTGCAATTACTATTAGAAAATAGTGGTATGAAGTAAACTTTCTGATGATGAATGAGTTATACTTATCTCATATCGCTGTTCAAAAAGCCCAGGCAAATTATTAGATTTCCTAATTTAAGTTAATTCGTGGTTAAATAAGCGCGTCTCTTCATTTTAATCGACGCATTTGATAGGAATAAACCGATTAATTAAATAATAATTAATATTTCAGCTTGTAATTAAGATAGGACTTAGATATGGGTATCAATGAAATCAGCGAGAAATTTGACATCGGGAAGCCAAAAAATTTAATCAAAAAATTTACTAATTAAAAAGTTAAAATTTCGTATTAAAATATGCTATTATGGAAAACCGCAGCGTCGTCATGTCTACCTGCTTTCCCGCCGAATTGAAATCTTTTTATTTCCTTGTCTTTCCAATTAAAGAAATTAAATTTTTATCGATCGATTTTTAGTGGATATTTTAACTTATACACGTCGCAGAAATGTGAACTTTATACCAAATGAAAGTAGATTTTTTTCTGCGTCTGTCTATTCCATTTACAAATTTCTCGGACACATATTTTCTGATATACGATTTCGCTTTAAAATCTCCACTTCATTTTTCGGCTTAATTTCCTCCGTGGTAACCGTGCATTCGGCTGATTTTACTGACAACCCTTAGGAGAAACACGGATGATTTCGAGAAAGTCTGTTTGAATTTGCGTTAAAAAGGTGGATTGGTTAATTTTAGAAGTTAATTAGCCCGTAATTCGGTTAATTACCAACTTTTTCAAAATTTTATGATTTGTTGTTTGATGTGAGGTGTTCAGCTATAAGTACCCAAAATGTCAAGTCTCTAACATGTATAGTTTCTGAGAACGGGCTCTGTGACGGACAGACAGGCAGAGGAGCGATACGAATAGGGTTTCGTGAGATGAACGAAACCCTAAAACAAGTGGGTAAGTGTGATCACAGATCGCACAGAGGGTTTCGTTTAATATTCCTTTCGAAACACTTTATCCTTTTGAAAAATCTGTTACTTCCCCATTTCGCAACAAGGTGCGCACTCTATTCTAAGCAAGCCTTTATCCGAACGAAACTCCGTTTTACATACTATCCATTGATATATTAGTCAACGGGATTGGATCCATAGCGCACGAGATAAGTAGGCGCCCCTGGCGGTAAAAACTGGAACTAAAATATGTAAGGCTACGGTGCATAATATGAAAGAATGGTCAAAGGGTTGTCGGCAAAAGTTGGAAAAGTGCTCCCCAGGTGAAAAGGGTGGAGGCTAGAAAAATTGCTTAAAATATACAAGTTAGCGCACGGAGGAGTAAATAATATAAGACTTTTTGAAAATTTTATGATTTGCCGTATGGTCTGAGGTATTCAGCTATACGTATGCAAAAATTCATGTCTCCAACTTAATTAGGGCTCTCTTAGAAAGAATTCCTTAAAAGACATATGTGGCAGCTCAAAGGGTAAGATTTTATGATTTGTCGCCTGGCCTCAGGTATTCAGCTATAAGTATGCAAAATTTAAATCTCCAATTTAATAAGGGGCTCAGTTAGAAAGAATTGCTTAAAATACGCATGTGGGAGCCCAAAGAGTTAAATGTATGACTTTTTCAATTTTTTATGATTTGTCGCATGATGGTGTTCAGCTATAAGTATGCAAAATTTCACGCCTCCAACCTAAATAGGGTGTCACTTAGAAAGAATTGTTTAAAATACACATGTGGGAGACCAAAGGGTTAAATATACGACTTTTTCAAAATTTTATGGTTTGTCATTTGGTGTGAGGTGTTCAACTATAAGTATGCAAAATTTCAGGCCTCCAACCCAATTAGAGTTCACTTAGAAAGAATTGTTTAAAATACACATGTGGGAGCCCAAAGGGTTAAATGTACTTTTTGCAAAATTTTATGATTTGTCGTTTGATAAGATTTATTCAGCTATAAGTATACAAAATTTCACTCCTCCAAACTAATTAGGGGCTCACTTTGAAAGAATTGTTCAAAATAAAAATGTGGGAGCCCAAAGGGTTAAATGTACGACTTTTTCAAAATTTTATAGTTTGTCGTTTGATGTGAGGTATTCAGCTATAAGCATGCAAAATTTCACGCCTCCAACCTAATTAGAGGCTCACATAGAAAGAATTGTTTAAAATACACATGTGGGAGCTCAAAGGGTTAAATGTACGACTTTATCAAAATTTTGTGATTTGTCATTTGATCTGAGGTGTTCAGCTATAAGTATGCAAAATTTCATACCTCCAACCTCAAAAGGGTGTCACTTAGAAAGAATTGTTTAAAATACACATGTGGGAGCCCAAAGGGTTAAATGTACGACTTTATCAAAATTTTGTGATTTGTCGTTTGATCTGAGGTGTTCAGCTATAAGTATGCAAAATTTCATACCTCCAACCTCAAAAGGGTGTCACTTAGAAAGAATTGTTTAAAATACACATGTGGGAGCCCAAAGGGTTAAATGTACGACTTTTTCAAAATTTTATGGTTTGTCATTTGATGTGAGGTGTTCATCTATACGTACGCAAAATTTCACGCCTGCAAACAAATTAGGGACTCACTTAGAAAGAATTGTTTAAAATACACATGTGGGAGCCCAAAGGGTTAAATGAACGACTTTTTGAAAATTTTATTATTTGTCGTTTGATCTGAGGTGTTCAGCTATAAGTATGGAAAATTTCATACCTCCAACCTAAATAGGGTGTCACTTAGAAAGAATTGTTTAAAATACACATGTGGGAGCCCAATGGGTTAAATGTACGACTTTTTCAAAATTTTATGATTTGTCGTGTGTTCTGGGGTATTCAGCTATACGTATGCAAAAATTCATGTCTCCAACTTAATTAGGGGCTCTGTTAGAAGGAATTGCTTAAAATACATATGTGGTAGCTCAAAGGGTTAAACGTGAGACTTTTTCAAAATTTATGATTTGTCGCCTGACCTCAGGTGTTCTGCTATAAGTATGCAAAATTTCAAATCTCCAATTTAATAAGGGGCTCAGTTAGAAGGAATTGCTTAAAAAAAGCATGTGGGAGCCCAAAGTGTTAAATGTACGACTTTTCCAATTTTTTATGATTTGTCGCATGATGGTGTTCAGCTATAGGTATGCAAAATTTCACGCCTCCAACCTAATTAGGCGCTCACTCAGAAAGAATTGTTTAAAATACGCATGTGGGATCCCGAAGGGTTAAATGTACGACATTTTTAAAATTTTATGGTTTGTCGTTTGATGTGAGGTTATCAGCTATAAGTATGCAAAATTTCACTCCTCCAACCTAATTAGGGTTCACTTAGAAAGAATTGTTTAAAATACACATGCGGGAGCTCAAAGGGTTAAATATACGACTTTTTCAAAATTTTATCATTTGTCGTATAATGTGAGGTGTTCAGCTATAAGTACCCAAAATTTCATGTCTCCAACATAATTAGGAGCTCACTTAGAAAGAATTGTTTAAAATACACATGCGGAAACCCAAAGGGTTAAATGTACGACTTTTTCAAAATTTTATGATTTGTCGTATGTTGTGAGGTGTTCAGCTATAAGTACCCAAAATTTCATGTCTCCAACATGTATAGTTTCTGAGAACGGGCTCTGTGACGGACAGACAGACAGAGGAGCGAGACGAATAGGGTTTCGTGAGATGAACGAAACCCTAAAAATGAATAACTCAAAAATAAATTGAGACGCAGATTTCAAACAAACTGTATTTAAAAGTATATTTTTCTTCTTTGTGCGACCTTGTAAAAATTAAAAATGTGCGATGTTTAGAAGTTTAAAAAATTTCTGTAACGAAAATTGCAAAACCGAAATTTCATTTCAAATTTCAAAGATTTGCCATTTGCAGAATGACGTATGCGTCATGTTTGTCCTTTATAGTATAGAAACTACTTAAATACTACATAATATTTTTTTTTTTTTTTTTTTTTTTTTTTACAGATTATGAAATACAACCAGAACGACTGACATGACAATTTCTTTTAAAACTGAATTTACAAAAATTATTTAAAAAAGAAAATTTTTAGGTTTGTCATTTTTAGGTGCGTTCGTAATTATATAAATACCTAGCACCTATAGTCGTCGTCAGGTCCGCATATAACAGCGCAACACCAAGCTGAAGGCGTTGTAATTTAATATATATAGTCGTTGCAGAATTTTTTCGAGTCATTTCAAAATGATTTTGACAAAAAGTTTTTTAGCAACGTTTCCCAGCACGAGAAGATCATTGGGATAGGTCACATGTTCGATAAATTTATATTAGTGAAGAAAAACATGACAAGAAAGAGCATTTTTAATTATATTTTCTGTTAAACCATTAAAAATAGTTTATAAAACACTCGTCAACTTATCGGTTGCGAAAATCGTGTAGATCAGAGTTTTATCGTTATGTAAACTAGGATATCTCACTTTGCCTTCCCAGGTTACAGGATATTAATGAAAACAATTCAGAGATTTTTTATGTTTACTCTTTCTGGCCAGTCTTAGATTGCCCAAAAAACAACAGCAAAACCCATTTTTATATGAGAAATTTAAATTATGTGGTCAAATAAACTTTTAAACTAATTAAAAGCAAAATTTTTGCATTATCCGCATTCAAGTATCCGAAAAGATTGCCAACGCTTTCTCTACTTACAACTGCCTTTTTTTTTCGGTGGTTTAAGCGCATAGTTCTTCTACATGTCCGTTAAATGTGTATTTTATGTATGTTATTTTTTATTTTATTTATTTATTGATGAAGTTTTAATTGCAACATTGAGTATTAGCCGTAAACAAGAGCTGAATTGTTTATATTGTTTTAAATGCAAACGAACTATTCTTTCATTGTCGGGCTGTCCATAGAGATAGATTTAAAAAAAAAATCGTATATAAAGTTTATTTTACAAACATAAAATATCAGGAAATATATATATAGTTATCAAACAAATTGCATTTCGAAAGCTTTTTCTCCCATTCGCGTGTATAAAAATTAAAATTTTGCGATGTTTAGAAGTTAAAAAAAAATGGTAGTAAAAGAAAAAAAAAACCACTGAGGTGTTGCCACAGTCACTGACGACAGCATTATTAACGCAAGTGTTCTCCTTTATATTATGGATTTAGACAGTATAAAGTAATAGTCAATAAATCCCTATTTACTGATTTAGACCACCATAAAATAGTATATCATTTATACTTAGTATGTTACGTATAGCGTCTATCCGTAGAAATTTATTGTTATGGTTGATATTTGTACAAATAAATTTCTGAAATCATGCGTTTCGTAAACAGAAAATAGTTGTCTTATGAGAAATTTAATATAATAAACTTTTTTACCAAATTACTCAAAGGTCATTCTTCAAAGTCTTGTAATACAATACTTTGTGAGGTTTCGGTATATAATCGAATATAATTTTTCATGAATGTTATTTAAAAACACTATTCCTATATCAAGCATATAAATGTAAGAAATTGTAAGAAAAAAATTGTGCTAAGTCATTACTACATAACTTACCTTATATATACACTGCTCAAAACAATTAAAGGATATTTGAAGTTCTATATAAAATAAAGATATAAACGAAATTTTTTTTTGCCGAAAATAGAAGAAGAGAATCACAAATGCAAATTTTTCTGGTTTTCAAACTGTGGAGTATGCAAATTTTGAGTTCGACGTCAAAAACGTCGCTTCAGCGGCAGCGAATGAAATTTGACTTTCAACTGGATAAAAGAGAATGAAGACAAGGATGATCGGCATTCAGTGATTGCTTTGTTTCGATGAGTACGATGTCTCAGCGAAGTCATTTGACAGATTCAGAAGCTTTGAGAATTGTTGGTAGGTTAGAAGGGGGCCAAACTCAAGCCGAAGTAGCGCAAGCCATTGGAGTGTCACAAACTGTCATTTCCAGGATATGGAACAGTTTTTTTGGAGAGTGGATGTGCAGGCCGAAGACCAGGGCAAGGTCGTAGACGGGCAACAACGCCCAATGAAGATCGGTATTTAGCGTTAACAGCTCGGAGACACCGAACCATGAACGCTACTCTTCTCCAACAACACCTTCGCTCGGCTACAGGCACCACGATTTCAACTCAGACTGTCCGAAACCGGCTCCATGCTGTAGGTCCGTATGCTCGCCGACCGATGGTATGTGTTAGATTAACATCAAGGCATCGTCGCGACCGCAGGGAGTGGGCAACCGAGCATGTCAACTGGAGGAGAAATGAATGGAGCAATATTCTGTTTTCTGACGAGTCCCGTTTTTCTGTGTATCCGGATAATAGGCGTATTTTCATCTGGCGGGACCGTGGCAGTAGGAATAATGCTGCGTTCGTGCATGAAAGTGTCAGATTTGGCGGTGGAGGAGTGTTGGTGTATGGTGGCATCTCCATTGATGGGCGCACTGACCTCTACATCATTCGAGATGGAGCTCTGACTGGTCGCCGATATAGGGATGAGATCCTCAGACCTATTGTAGTCCCTTACGCTGCAGCAATCGGAGATAACTTCATTTTAATGGACGATAACTGCAGGCCACATCGTGCAAACCTGGTGGAGGATTTCCTTTTCGAGGAAGGAATCGTTCGAATGGAATGGCCAGCGTGTTCTCCAGACATGAATCCAATCGAGCACGTTTGGGACGCTCTAGGAAGACGAGTTTCTGGCCGCCAACAACCCCCACAAACTCTCCAAGAACTGGAAAGAACTCTTCTGGAAGAGTGGGGCAGAATACCCCAACTCGTCATTAATAGCCTCATTGAGTCCATGCCTCAAAGGTGTTCAACGTTGCTGGCCGCCCGTGGAAACCATACCCCTACTGAAAATGATTTTCTTTGAAGAAAACACCTTTTCTTATTCTTTTTTTCTCATATGCACAAATTGTGTGTTTTTCCTTTAGTACACAAATGCGCAATGAAATGCATTTTTTTCTGCCAAACATGTGTAATTTATTCTCATATAACCTACTATGTCTGTCGACCATGTATCAATCAGCTAAACAGTTTACCAGATACAAAATCCACCTAAAACTGCAATATCCTTTAATTGTTTTGAGCAGTGTATTAACTTTTATTAGGTTACGTATGTTGCATTTGCTCAATTTATTTTATTACTTTAATAAATTTGAGTTAAAAAACTTTCACGAAATTTAACCGATGTAAAGTAAGATGTAGCGTAAGAAAATGTAATTAAAAATGCTCTTTATTGTCATCGTTTTTTTTTCACTAATCTAAATTTAATGTGATATATCCCAATGGTCTTCTCGTGCTGGGAAACGTAATCGCGATATTGTATTTGAAAGTATTGTGCGTATAGAATTAATGTATTAAAAAGTATTAGTAATGTATTAATGATTTTCGGCTGTAAAAATTGGTACCTGCTTAAACATTGAAAATGATCTTTTTTAAAATTTTAACTAAATATAGTTATAACTCTATATACAAGACTGAGAAACAATTTGACAAATTTGGCATGGGTATCTTTTGAAAATCTGCCCTATTTGCAAATTTTTGAAGTTTAATGGAATAAAAATTTTAATACAACTTATGTTATTGATTTAAATTTGTCGTCTCATTTATTTTTTTCTAATTTTCTTAATCTTATTAGATAAGTATACTATCTATACTATAACGAATGACATAAAAAATGATTATCCCATAGTAAATTCATTTGTGTTAACTTGTGAATTGGGATGATTACTTCCGACGTATCACTACACATATTATGATTTACAATTTGTCATTCACCACTAAAATATTATTGACATAATATGTCTTATATTTAAAAAAATGTCGAACAGATTCAATTGTAAATGGAATTTTAAAATGCTATTCCATAAAATAGAAATAAATAATGAAAACTATCCCGAAATTAACAATTCAAGTTTCTTGAAAGAAATAATTTAATTCTTGAAATAATACCTTTAATGAGCATGCATTTGCATTGTCGAGTTTTCTTTCAATGATACATCTGAAATGTTATTACACATTTTTTCGCCTCCAAACCTTCTCCAAATGTAAATAATTATGCAGTTTTTCAATTATAAATAATTTATAGTGCGATGGAGCTCTACAACGAGACAGTACATCTAACATTCAATTCCCATATGTTTATGTTTGAATTATCCTGGAATGGCACTTACACTCTGAAGCGAAAGCTGCGCGCCCGGGAATGTCATCCATTATCATCCCTTGTTTAATTATGAATTATGAAGACAACATTAAGCAGTAAGCATGCCAATTTAACGGATTATTAATCACAAATACGGGATGCAAATTATACTATGAAGGATGAGAAAAATATACAAAAGTATTTTTTTCCCTTCCACGTTAACAATTTAAAGAACACTTTACATGCTAATTTTTTATTACACTAGGGGGTCCGCCCTCTACGAGCTACACTCGTTAACCCTCTTTCAGACACCAAAGACGTTAAAAACAGACTAATTTGATCGGCTGTAAAAATATTACGGAAGATTGAATTATGATTAGAATACCAATCGCGATCTTCTTATAAGCGGGTTTCCATAAATTTACTTTTGAATAGGGAATTAAGGCTGAATCCGCTGCTGTTACGAGATCAAATGCTGTTTCTGTCTTTGATTAAATAAGGTCAGTTAAGCATTTGAAATTAAGCTAATATAAAATAAATTAAATAAACAGTGTCTATGTATCCCGGGATTTTTTAACAACGCTATAAGAAAGTTGTTTCACATAAGACATTTTAAATGTATTGTTTTGAATCTGATGTAATTTTCACCAAAGTTTTCTTTCTCTTTTCAATATTCACATAAAAATACTTTTGTTGTAAGAACGGAAATATTATTTGCGCTGTCTTAGAACTCACAACAATAGTTAAAAATATCATCTCAAAATATGAAATAAAAATCTGGTGTATTATTAAATTTAATTTGTATTGCATTATTATTATTTAGTCATTTAAAATATGACGTAATTTC
Organism: Maratus speciosus; assembly: GCA_963932465.1. Classification (NCBI taxonomy): domain Eukaryota; kingdom Metazoa; phylum Arthropoda; class Arachnida; order Araneae; family Salticidae; genus Maratus; species Maratus speciosus. Next base: position 46,002,840 of record OZ010786.1, read on the forward strand.
TCCTATTTACTGCTTTTAAAGCATATTAAATGTATTATTTTAAAGTTTTCTTTCTTTTTTTTATATTCGTGGTAAACTACCTTTGTTACTAAAAAGAAAATAATTTTATTTGCGCTGCTTTAGAATTAGCAACAATATTTTAAAATATAATCTAGAAAGCTGTTTTCAATAAGATATTTTAAATGTATTGTTTTGAAACTGTCATAATTTCCACCAATGTTTTCTTTATGTTTTTAATATTCACGTAAAAATACTTTTGATGTTAGAAAGGAAATATTATTTGTGCTGTTTTAGAACTCACAACAATAGTTAAAAATATCATCTCAAAATAAGAAATAAATGTCTGGTGTATCTTTAAATTTAATTTCTTTTGCATTATTATTATTTAGTCATTTGAAATATGACGTAATTTCTCCTCTTTACTGTTTTTAAAGCATATTAAATGTATTATTTTAAAGTTTTCTTTCTCTTTTTAATATTCACGGGAAATTACCTTTGTTACTAAAAAGAAAATAATTTTATTTGCGCTGCTTTAGAATTAGCAACAATATTTTAAAATATAATCTAGAAAGCTGTTTTCAATAAGATATTTTAAATGTATTGTTTTGAAACTGTTATAATTTCCACCAATGTTTTCTTTATGTTTTTAATATTCACGTAAAAATACTTTTGATGTTAGAAAGGAAATATTATTTGTGCTGTTTTAGAACTCACAACAATAGTTAAAAATATCATCTCAAAATAAGAAATAAATGTCTGGTGTATCTTTAAATTTAATTTCTTTTGCATTATTATTATTTAGTCATTTGAAATATGACGTAATTTCTCCTCTTTACTGCTTTTAAAGCATATTAAATGTATTATTTTAAAGTTTTCTTTCTCTTTTTAATATTCACGGGAAATTACCTTTGTTACTAAAAAGAAAATAATTTTATTTGCGCTGCTTTAGAATTAGCAACATTATTTAAAAATATAATCTAGAAAGTTGTTTTAAATAAGACATTTTAAATGTACCGTTTTGAGTCTGTCGTAATTTCCACCAAAGTATTCGTTCTCTTTTTAACATTCACTTAAAAATACTTTTGCTGTTATAAAGGAAATATTATATGAGCTGTCTTAGAACTCACAACGATAGGTAAAAATATAATCTCAAAATATGAAATAAATGTCTGGTGTATTTTTTAATTTAATTTGTTTTGCAATATTATTATTTAGTCGTTTAAAATATGACATAATTTCTCCTATTTACTGTTTTTAAAGAATATTAATTTATTATTTTAAAGTTTTTCATCCGTTTTTAATAGTCACGTGAAAATACTTTTGTTGCTAGAAAGAAAATATTTTTATATGCGCTGCCTTAGAATTAGCAACAATAGTCTAAAATATAATCTTGAAATAAGAAATGTGTGGTGTAAATATGTTTTTAAATTTAAACTTCCTGGCAATATTATTATTTGGTCATTTTAAATATGATGTAATTTCCTCCATTTATTGCTTTTAACGCATATTAATGTATTTATTATTTTAAAGTTTTATATATAAATATACGGAGGAGCGTGGCGTTGTCTGGATAATACGCAATGGTTAATTTTTTTTTTAAATGGGGCATCTGATTTATAACTGCGTTGCTAATACACATTTTATAATGGATGTTGATTCGATACTTTTATCTATATTATAAAGGACAAACATATCTGTGCGTAACGCATACGTCATTTTGCCAAAAGCAACACTTTGAAATTTGAAATAAAATTTTGGTTTTGCAATTCTCTCTTCTACAAATTTTTAAACTTCTAAACATCGCACATTTTAAATTTTTACACCGTTGTATGAGGAAATGCTCTTTTAAATGCAATTTGTTTGTAAGCTTTATTTCAATTTATTTTTGAGATATTAAATTTTGTAGTTTTTAATACCATTTTTCTAATCGTGGCAACAAAAGTACATCATTTCTATTGAAAGTAACCGGAAAATAATCGAAAATAGGAGATAATGTATCTTTTTGTTACCATTTTCTCATAAAACCTGAAAAAAAAGTTGAAATTAATATACGGGTTATGTCAAGAATATTGTCTGGTGAAAATGCTTCACGTTTGAAAATAATGTAATCGAAATCACACACTGATAAAACGCAATGTTTTACAAAAATTTAGAGTGTCCTTATAAAAGAGAGATGCAATGCAAATAATAGCGATTTATAATTATATTACAGAAATTGATGGTTCTCGCCTGGATGGATTTGCTTCGCCGGGTTAAACAAGCAAACAAATAATTCGAGGTTTAAAATAATATTATGTTCCCCAAGTTTTTGTCCAAAATTATCTATAATAACAAAATTTAATGCTATTCTTTAGGACATTCTACTATAATTTTATCAAAATAACATAATTTGCTAAATTTAATTTTTCATAACTTTATATAATCTATATATATGTTTAAAACACAGGTGTGTTTTTTAGTCATCTGCCCTGATCTTTCTGCGGAAACAATTTTACTAATTTTTTTTAACTGAAAGCATTTGCAGATGGGATGGCACTATCTGTTTTTAATTAAGTATCCCCACTTTTATATTTTAATTTTAAAGGTATTTTATGAAATTTCTTCAAAATGGTGAAAATTAGATGGCTTTCATTATTGCAGACATGAGAGAAATAATGAGGTGTTTTCATCTTGATTCATGCCATTTTCTGATAAAAATTCAAAATTGTTGATAAAATTGTTGTATTTTAGTGATAAAATACAACAATTGATAAAAATTCAAAATTGTTGATAAAAATTGTTGTATTTTGTATGTATTTATTGTGTCGCAAAATCCCATTAAGAGCATAATATTATATTAGGGGAATAATAACGGAAAAGGACTTACTGCTTTTGAAAACACGCATTTTGCCTCATAAATTATGTTTATTGTTTTTCCTTCTGCATGTGTACTATGTTTCAGACACTAGGATAAATGCTTATTTAAGTGAAAATGAAGTCATATTTAAAAGAAAACGATAATTTTCTTAGATAAAACTAAACATTTTAACACAAATGCGTCTAAAAAAGATAAATTACGGAAATTTCAACTCTCCGGAATTGAGATTAGAATCTCAAGTAAAGAGTGCGTCTGTTCACATAAAAGATGTTGCTGACAATCGTGACTTCAAGTTTTGAGTTAAAATGATTTAAAAATGATTAAACAAAATAAATTTTTTTTTAAATGATGGATATGGATATGAGAAGTGCGTATGCAAATTTTGAGAAGGTGAAAATTGCTGTTTTTCATTCCGGAATACCAAGCATAAGAGCCTCAATTGATAACCACATCCTAATAACTGATCTTTATTATATTTTATTGAATATGTATCTATATTATAAAGAACAAACGTATCTGTGCGTTACGCGGACGTCATTTTGCGAATGGCAACACTTCACGATCAAATTTCGGTTTTGAAATTTTCGGTACTGCAATTTCTTCTGACCATCGTACATTTTCAATTTTCGTCGCGTAGGGAAAAAATTTACTTTAAAATGCAATTTGTTTAAAAACTGTATCTTAATTGACTGATGAATTATGTTTTCTAAAATAATTTTTAAGCATGATTTTTTTTAAGCTTATCTTATCACGTGCCGGTTTCAATACATAATAATGATAAACATTTTGCACATATAGAAACAAACATTGTTCAGCATTTGTTTCTGACTATTTTTGCATAACGAAATTAATGCTTCCTTTTTAAACAAATAAAAGAATAATTTAAAAAAAAACATACCAATCTAACGTATTTGTGAAAGACAAATTAATGAAATTAATACTTCTTTTATAAACAAATAAAAGAATAATGTTGAAAAAACACAAATCTAACGTATTTGTAATCGTAAAATTTAATTTTTTAGATCACCAAATATGATTTGTTTTTTCAGATAGAATTTGTTTGCAAAGTTCATCTCAGTTTACTGATTGTCTATGGCTTTAAAAACAATTTTAAAGCATGAAATACTTTTTAATTTATCTATAGCACGCGGAGCTCGATCACGAAAGATTAATCCGTTTGCCCTTAAAACAAAATAAAAAGTTCATCATTTTCTTACGGCTATTATCCATTTAAAAAAAACTTTGCTATGAATAAATAAATAAAATAATAATAAATTGACTTATTAAATTAGCCCAATCTTGAACGCCAGATTCACGTTTGTTTATTATATAAAAACATGGAAACATTTAAAATGCTTCATTTAAACACATTACTACATAGGTATGATAAAATATATACAAATGTTTTTAAAAATTAAAAACACTAGTTGTTAAAATGATAAAAAGCTACTCCAAGCGCTTTCGGCTAACCTTAAGCCTTTGTCAAGGAGAAGAGAATTGACTGATAAACACACTCTGCGCTCGATATTCACTGCTACACATTGACCAGAAACTCTCTTCGGGAAGCCCGCAGTGGTCGTATCTATTAAACTGAAGGAGGGGGAAGGTAGAGAAAGCTCAATCCTCCGAGAGACCGAAATCCCCAGTAATATGAAGTAAATTAAACCAGATGCGCGGAATTTGGTATGATAATACGTCATTACAACAATTTTCTGCTTGCTTTTAAATTCCCAAAGACTCTAAAATAGCACAACTATTAAAATCGGAAGCTTGCATAATGACTCTCTCTCTGTTGAAAAGGATGTCAATATCTTTAGTTTGAAACAGTCTTGAGAGGGCGGTAGCCGGTCTATTTTTATTAAAATCCTGCATATGATCTTTAACCCTTGTTTGGGATTTTCTTGTGGTCATATTAATGTAATTTAATATTTTATTTGTTTCTTTACTTCTGAATGGGATGATATAAACTCCTGACATATTTTCCATACTAATAGGATCAACTCTTTTTTGCACAAGATTAATTAATTTGGTGTTATCTCTAGCTATTAACATTACTAGTTGAGTAGCAACCCGTTGTGTTGCTTTTAAATTGCATGAGATCATTCGATCCTTTTGCGAAAAATGAAATCTATCTTTATTGTAAATTTAGAAAGCAATTAAAGTATTAATTTTTATCAAATGCAATATTTTAAATAATAAGATATATTTACAATTTAAGTCAAAATTTTTCCGAATAAAAATGCACATATAAACTTTATTTGCCTAAAGATTTTCGCTCTTCCAAGATTTTGCTTCGAATTTCGGAGTTGGTAGAAATGTTGTCATTTGGGTCAACTTATACAAAAATGAATTTGTTTGACGAATTTATTCAGAAGCATTTTATATTTATGAATTAAAATAAATATTTAGAGAAAAAAAAATCTCACTAAAACATTTCGTTTTTAATGTCCGCTTCTGAAATGTTTTAATAGCCATCTTAAGGCAATAGTTGAAAATCGACTTTTCAACTTAAAATTAAATCAAAATAAAGATTTTTGATTACGAAGTTTTTTTCTTTTGACGTCAACAGAATTTATCTCAATGTTCCAGTCGATAGTCGATTTTTTTTTCTAACATAAACGGATTCCTGATGCTTGAATATGTGAACATAAAATAAAACACACACACACACTACAATATATAATAAAAGACAGATACATAACGCCTGCATTCAACTGTTAACGATATATATGAATATTAAACAGGCGTACAACAATAAATACAATAAACCCAACTGGAGTGAAAAATTAGCCAGAGCAAGGAGTCGAACCCGGGACCACAGCATTCCAAGCTATCGCTCTGACCACTGAGCTACTCCGGCCGATACCTGAGTCGTTGTCCGGTCGTATAGGATCGTACGTCCGGTCATCGCTTTTCGGTCATCCAAGGCTGTCGTACAGATGGCTGGTGACTTCCCCAACATGGCTTATTATTGAAAAATTGCAGACTCAGGTATCGGCCGGAGTAGCTCAGTGGTTAGAGTGACAGCCTGGAATGCTGTGGTTCCGGATTCGATTCCAAGCTCTGGCTTATTTTTCACCCCAGTCGGTTTTATTGTATTTATTGTTGTATGTCTGTTTAATATTTATATATGTGAACATAAGTTTGTATTTCGTGATGTTTTCTTGAAAATACTGTTCAATCACATTATTATTTTTCCTATTTATTCAAATAAACGTTAATTTCAATTAAAAAATAATGTCAAACAATGATATCTAATAACGCTTGTCATTTTCTGTTTTCTCTTTTTTTATTTTAATTAATTTAAAAGGAGGAATTTAATTTCCCTCATTACATAAATGTCATTAAAATATATATATACATATACATATGTATATTTACATATATATATATCGAAAACTAATCAAATTTTAAAATTATACGACAAATTTTGACATCCTTGGATCCATGTGATTAACCGGGGTCAATTTGATCACCTAACATTCCATATTCTAGGAGAGACAGCTGTGAAATACAGACGGACATTTTTCATTTTAATATAATAAATCGATGAAGTTTTAATTTCACTATGAAATATTAGTCAGGGACAAATGCTGAACTATTTATATTGTTTTACGTGCAAATGGTTTATTTCGTAATGGAGACTGCACGCAATGGAGATAGATTTAAAAACGTTATGCTTGAAAATTATTTAAAAAGCCATGATAAATAAATCAATTAAAATAAAGTTTTCAAGCAAATTGCATTTGAAAGTAGATTTTTCCCACATAACGGTGTAAAAATTAAAAATGTGTGATGTTTAGAAGTTGAAAAACTTGCAGTAGAAAAATTTGCAAAACCGAAATTTAAATGTCAAGCATCGCCGTTCTCAAAATGACGTCAGCGTTACGTACGGACATATTTTCGAATATTAATGATGTGAATTATCACATTGCTACAAAGCGTAAACCAACTTAGTGAAAAATGTCCAAGCCGGGAATCGAACCCGGGTCCCTGGAATAGATCTCCAGTGCTCTACCACTAAACCACAAGGACGATGTCCAGCTTGGCATTTCTCACTTATATAAGTCGGTAAGGCTGCTGCTGCAGCACAAGATAGAGAAGTCTTCATCAGCACACATTCTAGTGGCGTAACATGAGACGCAAATAAACCCAGCATCGGTGAATATACAATTTTAATTAATTTTTCAACTACATTTCAGCAGTGAAATTACGCTAGAAATTATTGAATATTAATGATGTGAATTATCACATTGCTACAAAGCGTAAACCAACTTAGTGAAAAATGTCCAAGCCGGGAATCGAACCCGGGTCCCTGGAATAGATCTCCAGTGCTCTACCACTAAACCACAAGGACGAAGTCCAGCTTGGCATTTCTCACTTATATAAGTCGGTAAGGCTGCTACTGCAGCAAAAGATAGAGAAGTCTTCATGAGCACACATTCTAGTGGCGTAACATGAGACGCAAATAAACCCAGCATCGGTGAATATACAATTTTAATTAATTTTTCAACTACATTTCAGCAGTGAAATTACGCTTGAAATTATTGAATATTAATGATGTGAATTATCACATTGCTACAAAGCGTAAACCAACTTAGTGAAAAATGTCCAAGCCGGGAATCGAACCCGGGTCCCTGGAATAGATCTCCAGTGCTCTACCACTAAACCACAAGGACGATGTCCAGCTTGGCATTTCTCACTTATATAAGTCGGTAAGGCTGCTACTGCAGCACAAGGTAGAGAAGTCTTCATGAGCACACATTCTAGTGGCGTAACATGAGACGCAAATAAACCCAGCATCGGTGAATATACAATTTTAATTAATTTTTCAACTACATTTCAGCAGTGAAATTACGCTTGAAATTATTGAATATTAATGATGTGAATTATCACATTGCTACAAAGCGTAAACCAACTTAGTGAAAAATGTCCAAGCCGGGAATCGAACCCGGGTCCCTGGAATAGATCTCCAGTGCTCTACCACTAAACCACAAGGACGATGTCCAGCTTGGCATTTCTCACTTATATAAGTCGGTAAGGCTGCTACTGCAGCACAATATAGAGAAGTCTTCATGAGCACACATTCTAGTGGCGTAACATGAGACACAAATAAACCCAGCATCGGTGAATATACAATTTTAATTAATTTTTCAACTACATTTCAGCAGTGAAATTACGCTTGAAATTATTGAATATTAATGATGTGAATTATCACATTGCTACAAAGCGTAAACCAACTTAGTGAAAAATGTCCAAGCCGGGAATCGAACCCGGGTTCTTTTTTTCTGCAACAGTGGAAATAATACAATTGCTACTATTTTGATGAAATTTCAAAAAACATTTCAAATTAAATTAAAAATATAAAAGTGGGAATATTTAGAAAAAAAGCTAGTGCCAGTTCATCTAAAAATGAACATATTTCATTAAAAAAAGAATAATCACCAAAATTGGTTCAGTAGAAAGTTCAGGGAAGATGTCTAAAAAAGGTGTCATTTGTTTTCAATGTATAGATTATTTTTTCCGTTTTACTTTAACAGTTGCCTAGCAACTATATTTCAAAACTTATCTATTTCATAAAAATTACATTTAAAAGCCCATATTTTTCCCAATTCGGCTTTAAAATTTTCAATTGTTCGATTACATATATGTTAAATTCGTGCTTTTTTATATATTTTTCTTTTACTTGTTTTTTGAAGAAGCTTTAATTTCAATGTAGAAAATTAGTCGTAGATAAATTCTGAACTCTTTTTTACGTGCAAATTGTTTATTAATATTTCGTAATGGAGCCCGCCGGTGCGCGATCGAGATAAATTTAAAAAATCACGCTTGAAAATTATTTTATAAACAAAATAAATCAGTCCATTAAGATACCGTTTTGATACAAATTGCATTTAAAAGTAAATTTTTTCCCTATACGACAGTGTTAAAAATTATAATGTGCGATGGTCAGAAGATAAAAAAATTGCAGAAGGTAAAATTGGAAAACCGAAATTTCATCGTGAAGCGTTACTATTTGCAAAATGATATCAGGGTTACGAACAGATTATTGTCCTTTGTAATATAAATGGAGTACTTCTGTTTCCACAATTGCAAAAGTGGCACAAAAAACTATAAAAAAATAATATCTCAAAAATAAATTAAGATACAGATTTCAAAGAAATTGCATGTAAAAGTACATTTTTTTTCCTCATACGATGGTATAAAAACTGAAAATCTGCGATGTGTAGAAGTTTAAAAATTTGCAGTAGCGAAAATTGCCAAACGAAAATTCATTTCAAATTTGAAAGTGTTGCCATTCGCAGAATGACGTAAGCGTTACGCACAGATATGTTTGTCCTTTATAATATAGATACTATATTTCCTTAGGATGTATTTTAATTTTTCATATAAACGAGGAATGTTATCAGCTGCTATAAATTTAACTTCTTTTTTACTAATACACTCTATTTTAGCTGGTCCTGCGTGCTCAAACTTATAAATTAATGTTTCAATAAATTTAGTGGAAAAACCATTACTATTAGCAATTGACTTAATTTTATTCAGTTCTTCTTGCAGGTGGGTATCAGAGCAAACTTCACATGCACGTCTAATATAAAACCGGTAAGCTGAAGCTTTATAATAAAATGGAGAGGCTATTATAAGGAATTGTATTGTTTGAACGACATGATTTTCTGTAAACTAACTCATTGTATTGATAGGACAGTTTACAGAAAATCATGTCGTTCAAACAATACCTTATAATACCTTATAATAGCCACTCTCCATTTGAGTTGCCCGAATAAAAATTTTGGGATATTCCACGCATGCGCAGTTGTGTAAAATCCCTTATAATAAAACTTTTTTAGGAAGCAACTAACTATATCAACTCTATCTTTGTGAATTTTCGCGATATTTGATTGGACTTTTTATATAAGTTGTCCTAAATAGCTGAGTACTAAATTATAAAATACAAATTTTAGGATCTTCCACTCATGCGCAGTTCAAAATTATTTCATACAAAAGCCCATATCTCATTAAATATTTAATATATTCATGTTTTAATTGCAGTATATTGTTTCTACTGGTCTTTGTCAGGTTTTTGACAAGTTGTGTTAAATTTGGTTGGAAACTCTGTATGCTATAAAAAATAAACTTTTGAATTTTTCACAAAAACGTTAGCATCTCCACAAATATTAGTGCTATGATTACACAAATGCATACAAACGTTGAACCCGACCCAAATAGTCATTTACCACAGTGACAAACCATTTCCAGCCTTTTCTGTTACATAGGTGATCGCAAAAATTAATTTATTATTAAATTTATTTTAAGACCCCTAATTGTACCCCCCGATAAATCTTCACCGAGAAATATAAAATCAAACATGTTCTTTACATCCTAGAAGTTCAAGAACAATTCGCCAATAATGTTCGTAGATATTTGACAAAACGTATGCAATCGAAAGCATCCAGTCCCTGTACCTTAACTTTTGGAGGCCAGTGTATTTAAAAAATATCTCTGGCAGAAATTTTGAATTTAAAATGGAAATAAACCATCGGAAAATTAGTCGAATTGAAAAAATAATTGCAGTCTGCACACCGGGAACTTCTAATGTATTATCCTTACAAAATTGATTAGATTCATGCATATATTTTTTGCTTATGTAAAACTTTTTTAATAGAACGATTTTGACCACCATTATCATTAACTATCTCTTAAAATAATTCTTCAATTTAAAAAAAAAATTATGCATCAACGTGTCTAAGAAACATTTTTCTACAATACCACTGATTTTTATATTTTTGTATGCAGTAGTTTTCTACATTAACGAATAGAAGGCCCCCAGTCACAAAAAAAATCAATCCCAGCGTTGGTGACAGCGTTAGTTACTTTTTCTTAGAATAGAGACCTCATTAAAGCTAACGATGCATATATCGAATGTATCTAATATTAATATGTATAGCTATAATTTCGAGTTTTTATGCCAAGTGTACGTCTCGATTTTGACACTTTCCTGGATATGTTACAAATTATTTTATACCTATAGATTACTCGGAAATCAAATTGTTAAAATCTTGTTTTTTTGCAGTGGGAGACAAAATAATTAAAAACTAGAGAACAAGAACTCTGCTTTTTCAGAATTTAGTGTCGCCCCCGGCATTTCCGATACTTCATTTTCCTCTGATGGACTGATGGCTTCTGTTATTATGAAACTGTAATTATAAATGAAGTGTTAGGTAAAGATGAAAGAGCAGTCGTAAAAAGTCAGAACTCTGATTTTCTGGTCAGAATAGGGAAACAATGAACATAATTTTTTTTTCAAGGAAAAAAAAAAAAATATGGCCTCCCCCCCCACCCCATTCTGACCAGAAAATCAGATTTCTAACTTTTTACGACTGCTCTTTTATCTCCACCTAACACTTCATTTATAATGGCTGTTTCATAGTAATAGACGCCACCAGTCCATCAGAAGAAAATAACTCGGTTAAGCGGGACTCTACTGCAGTACAAAACATATTTAAATTTTAAGACTTAAAGCACGCATTTTATTTTATGTAAAATGACGTCATTCGCATCAGCTTAAGAATTCCACATTTACGATCTACTCTTAAACATCTACAGTAAAGCATGCATAGCACATCACTATCGCGAAATAATGCACAAATGCAGCAAAAAGATGCCGTCATTCAAGAAAATCGACAAAAAAAGGCTATCGAATGATTCATAGATACTTAAAATTAAATATAGTTTATAATAGCTCCATTGTTTTAACATATAAATGCCATAAAATAGCATGTATTTTAATTACATTTTCTTTCGGTTGTTATGAGAAAATGCCAATAAAAATATATAATTACTACAGAGTTTCCCCCAGGTTTAAAAAAGGGCGGGATGCTGCTTGTGGGAAAAGGGCACTTTTGGATTCCGAAGGGCATGTTTTGGATTCTTAAGGGCATTTCTTGAAATTTTTAAAGGCATTCTTTTGATTTTTAAAACTACTTTTTAATATTTACTAGACAGAACACTATTTTAAAGACAGCAATGAGTCAATTTTTACTATGCAAGTAGTTTTTTAATAAACAAAGCAGTAAAGGTACTTTCTTCAGGTGGGGGCAACAAGGGAGCTAATTTTTTAAATGAGGGGCAAGAGAGGTGCTATTTTGTAAACCTAAGGGCAGGCAGGGTGCAGCAACCTCCTGAAACTGTCTGGGGGAAACTCTGATTACTATTTTAAAACTATTTTTCCTTTACTTTCTACGGAAACGGAGTACTTCCGTTGCCAATATTAAAAAAATGGCTCCAAAAATTACAAGAAAATTAATATTTCAAAAATAAATGGAGATACAGTTTTCAAAGAAAATGCATTTAAAAGAACTTTTTTTTTCCAATACGACGGTATAAAAATTGAAAATTTGCGATGCTTAGAAGTTTAAAAAATTCCTTAGAGTGTTTAATCGTACTGCTTTGTTTTACTGCTAGCTTCTGTAAATTAACGTTTTTTTTTTTTTTTTTTTTTTGGAGACTACACAAAATAAGTTGGGAGAAAGAAATAGCATACCGTACCGGTGGCTAATAATTCCCTTTGGCAATCCTTCCTCCAATATATCCAAAATGTCATCCATAAAAATGCAACGTATTACAATGATTGTTTAAACACAATTACTTTAATCTTTTATTTTCAGCCTAGACGGGATTCAGCGTTCCATTTTTGCAACCAATTTCCACATGGACTATTTTAAAAATATGATAAATCAGATGATACGGATTACAAAGCTGTCAGTTAGCTGACGCACCAACGGGGGGGGGGGGGGGGGTATGTTTATAATGCAACATCACAAAGCCCGCTGCAATGTTTAATCAATGTCAATTCCATTACTCATATTATTTTGACTTGAGTGCACTGTCAGTAATCATGTTCGCATTAATTTCACATTAAAATCGGTTTACAAGTGATGCTACAGAAACATCCTCCACTGGTGCGCCAGCTGATTGGCAGTTTTATCAACCAAACTGTCTAATAAATTATATATATTAAAATCACCGACGCTAAAATTAATCATAAAGGCATAATATTTTAATATTCGCAAATAAACCAAGCAAAGAAATTAATAAAATGTGCTAAATGACATAAAGCTGTCATGGAATCTGTGATTTTGTAAAGAACTAGGGGGCTCTGCCCCCTACGAGCTACGCTCGTCAACCCCCGTTTAGACACCGCAGACTCTAAAAGTACACTAATTTGATCGGCTTTAAAAAGATTTCGGATTATTGAATTATAATTTAAAAAACAGTGGCGATCTCCCTATAAACGGATTTCTATTCATTTCTCTTTGAATGGGGAATTTTAAGGCCAAATCCGCTGCGGTACTACTTGATGAACCCGTCGACCAATTTCGCCAAATTATATAAATCGCCAAAGCACTCACCAATTATACAAACTGACATAATTTTTATTTTAAATAACGAAAGAACAAATAAATTGGTGCAACATTAATAAAAATACAAATAAAACGTCGAAATAAAAATAACTTGATGACGTAGACACGTGTAACTTGCTTAAAGTCAAGTTAGTGTGACATTTACGATCAACTATTGGCATTTAATCTTATAATTTGGCGAATGATAGATTTTTGGTCGACGGGATAACTAAGTAGTACCAAAAATACATATGTCAATTGCTGTTTTCGTCTTTGACGTAGACACGTGTAACAACATTTCAAAATAAGCTAATGTAAAAGGAATTAAGTAAACAGAGTCTTTGTCTCCCGGTATTTTTTAACAAAGCGAAAAGAAAGTTCTTTTAAATAAGACTTTTTAAAATAATCGTTTTTAATCTGACGTAATTTTGACCAAACTATTCTTTCTCTTTTAAATATTCACGTGAAAATACTTGTATTAGAAATTAAATATTATTTGCGCTTTCCTAACAAATATAGTTGAAAAGTATCCGCTCAAAATATCAAATAAATGTCTAGCGCAATTTCTGAATTTAAACCTTTTTGCAATATTATTTTGTATTCATTTTATGTAATAACTGTATGTGACGTAAATATGACATAATTTCTCCTATTTAAGACTTCTAACGCATGTTAATAAATTTATTAATTTACAAACTCCTTTCTTTCTTAAAATTCACGTGTAATTATATTTTTTATGACGTAATTTTTAATAAGTTCCTGCTTTTTGTACATAATTATTTAATTCTATTTCCAAATGTTTTTTTCTATTTATAATAGTCACGTGTAAATAAATTTTTAATTTATTTACAAGTATAAATATTTTTTTTTTTTGAAGTAAACGTTATTGTTTCCACTGTTTATACAGTTGGCAACAGTTTAAATTAATATCACTTTCTAAAATCTGTAAAAAATATCTCTAGAAATGCTGAAAATTTGAATTTAAAATAGAAATAAAACCTGAAAAAATTAGTCAAATTAAAAAAAGAAAAACAGTCTGCACACCGGGAACTTCAAACGTATAAAATGATCTAAAAATAATTAAATTCCTATGAATAGTTTTTGCTCCTATAAAACTTTTTTAGTGGAACGATTTTGTCCAACTTTAGCATTAAATATCTCTTAAAATAATTCTTCGATTTGAAAACTGTCTGCATCAGCGTGTTTATCAAACATTTCTGTATCATACTACCGATTTTCATATTTTTGTATGCATTATTTTTCTTAATATTAACGAAGAAAGACCTCCTGTCACAAAAAATTCAAAACCGGCGGCGGTGACAGCGGTAGTTACTTTTTTTTAGAATAGATACATCCTTTTTTTCACACTTTCCAACATATTTGAAAGTATTTATGAATTGTGTTTGCCTGGTCGTCTGACTGTCCGTTCTCTAACTCGCGTAAATATACTCGGATCGCCGTGCAATTGATATCCATTATCGAGGTTCACCATGGCATGTTAGGTATTGAAAATAAAGAGTGTATCATTTATAGTTCACTTACAGGGGCACTCAAAAGTATTCCGTTACATTATGGTCTACGGGAAAAAACATTTGTGGTGTATTTTAATATTATTACTATATTTTAAACATAATGAAATTTATATGCGTTATTGAACGGCACTAGATGATTGTTATTATAGAACATGTTATGTGTAGCGCTTACATTTCGTGTACAGAGGAACTCAAAAGTATATCGTTTGTAGAAAGTGGGATGCAAAGCATTTATCATTTATTTAGAGGGTCAGATAAAAGAGTTTTATTTTATAATTGTCTTCGAGGAAAAACTGTTCGCAGAGTATTTCTATTATGTTGCACTATTTAAAACTACATCACTGAATTTTACTGCAAGATGCTTGCAGTAGAATATGATATGCATTTCATTTTTCGTTTATTTACAGGGACACATGAAATACTTCGGATACAAATCCGTTTCCAAAGTGTGTTTTCAGTTCTGGTATATGTTTTTAAAACGTAGCTAAATTTATGCATACTACGAGGATTACATAAATTCTATAGACCATGTACAGGACCACACATAAGAATTTGTAAGCTTTACGGTGAATGAGCGTAAATTCCTCAAAGGTGTTTTTTTAATTTGAGTTATGCATTTTCAATGTGTACTACATTTAGTATCCGAAGAGATGTTTGTAACATGCAAGTGAAATTATATACAGGGCTATGTAAAGAACTGGATACATGGCCGCCTATCGATAGCACTTCTTCGACGTGTGATTTCAGTAGTTTTAAGCATGTTTTTACCTAAATTAAACTTCAGGTAATATGTGGAATGTATAGGAACCTGTATGCAATATACAGGGCTGTTCAAAAGAATTCATACGTTTCCGTCTAGTGGTAGAAATTTCTGAAGGTGAATTTCAACTGCGTTATTCGTTTTCTTACTAAGAGGACAAGATCACCCACCGGGGTACCCACCAAAATTTGGCATAGGTGTTAACTCCCCGGTGGAAGTTCCCCACTACTAACCAATGAAACACAAACTAAGGCAACCGGCTCGGAAAAGAAACAGGTCCTAATTTAACTAAGATAAGAAATACAAAACAAATGTGCCCCAGCACCAAAAATAAATAAACATAAAAAGATCTTGAAAACATCTGTTAAAAGCAATTCACAATCTAACAAATGTCTGTCTGTCAGTTAAACTAAATTATAACAAACTTTTATAGACAATTACAGTATAACAATTGTCTGCTAATAAAAATAACTGAACACTGTCAGAATGAGCATAAAATATGCAATACTTGTGTCGTTACAATATGATATACGTGTCTTGATAATAACTCCATCAAACAGGAAAATAAACTTTGCCAGTATACGCAAAGCCATGCATTAGTCCTGTTAATAAAGGTCCACCTTAAAGTCAACAAAGTTCTGGTATAAAATCAGACTTAAGATAAAAATCACAAGTTCGTAAATAAAATCACAAGTTCGTGAGTAAAGTCCAGGAATCAAAATTAAAAGTCTTGACTATAAAAATCAGTCAAAGCATCAGAACTTGTATCTAATAAACGAGAAGTTTGCATTTAGATCATTATAAATGGTACATAGTTTTTTGTAGTTTTCATGGGACAGAAGAATATTTCTAACATTCCATTCCATAGTCCTATTTCTAGTCACTTCAAACCTATCCGCCGAAACACAGCAGCTATCAAAGAGATAGTGCTTAACATCGCCGCGTTTGCCACAAGTGCATTTATCATTTCCTCGTTTACCCAGTTTGTGGAGCAAAGTAGGGAACGCACCATGTGCAGAGACAAAATATGCAGCTACTTGCGAATAACAAATAAAATTCAAATTAACTTCGGGAATAACCATATAGGTATCCCTACCTTTATCGCTAAAAGACCAGCGGTTCTGCCAATCTTGTAAATTTTTATTACGAAAATGATGCTTTATAAAACTCACAGGAATTGGAAGATCAACAACTTTGTCATAAATATTGTCAAGAACCACTGATTTGGCAAGTTCATCCACTCGTTCGTTGCCCACGATGCCCACATGGGCCTTAACCCAACCTATATGAATAGTTTTATCTTTGAGTAAACGCAAGTTCGTGAAAATGTCAAAGACTAACTGATCACAAAGAAACAGCTGACGCAAAACGCTGGTCGATGATAAGCTATCTGTATATAAGTAAAAATGAGAAAACTCAGTTCGTCCGCACCAATGTATAGCCTCCAAAATTGCTACCAATTCTGCCTGAAACACAGAATTGTTAATATTAAGTTTTATTCTGTAGTTAAATATCTCTATGTTCTTCAAAAAGACCACAAATGCTGCACCAACACCACTCGGCATGAGTGATCCATCAGTAAAAATAATTGGATGACAGCGATCTGGAACAGATTTACGCACTGGATTCAGGAAATTAACATGATGTCTTAAATAATAATTTGGGTAAAAATATGTTGGCAAGCGTCTGACCAGATCATTAGAATATATAACAGAATCTTCCACCACTACTGATATGTCTCCATGGATCATATCATATTGACGAGCAGAGTTAGAAAGTTCTATGTCTATTGTTAAAATCCCCGCTAAAACACACAATGCCTCTGTCGACGTTGAACGGTAGGTACGGATTAATGTGAGCAAACAGACTCGCTGACATGAGGACAATCTTCGTATACCATGGTATTTTAAGTCACGATACCAAACTTCATGACCGTATGCAATCTGCTTTTTAAGCACAGTATTGTACCAAAATTTTAATAAATCAAGAGAAACCCCAATATCTCTTACTTTCACTTTTCTCATGTTACAAGTAAAGTAAATTAGTTTACTTCTTATCATCTCAAGATGATCTAGCCAATTGAAAACACTGTCTAAAAGAAAACCCAAGTAAAGAATATTATCTTTCACAGGTATTGATCTACCACTATGTTTAAAAATGGGTCGCCTCTTCTTCATGGTTTTACGTCCAAAAAGCATGGAAACTGTCTTAGTATTGTTAAGCTGTAAGTTGTAATCGGCACAGACTGTAGAATAACTATTCACAGCATTATTTATCTTACTCTCAAGTGACACCCTTGTGTCCGCACCTTCAACCACAACTGTGTCATCAGCATACGAAATTAACTGAAGTGCTATAGCTTTACTTTGTTTAATAATACGATCCGCCACTATAGTCCAAATTAGAGGGCCTAAGCATGATCCCTGGGGACAGCCAAGGAATAGACGAAACCATCGGACTCCATCTGTAAATCTAAAACCAATGAGCCGAATTGAGATATAATTCTTAAAGACCTCTTTCAGGTAATCATAGATAGGTAAAATATCTATTATGCTTGCAACAACGTTCCAATCAAGTACATCAAAGGCGCCGGCTATGTCAAAAGATACAACCGCACAATATTTAAAAACGCTTAGAGTAGACCTGATCTTTTCACGAAATGAAGACAACGCCGATAGCGTACTCCGCCCCTCGCGGAAGCCATGTTGGTCCCCGTCGAGGTACGAAGCAGCCTCTAGCATAGTTGTAATTCTAAATTTCAATAGCCTCTCATAAATCTTTGCTATAATCGGCAACAGGGTAATCGGTCTATAGGAGCGATACGAACCCTCTGGCCTGTTCCTTTTCTTGAAAAAAACAACAATTCCTTTCTTCCAGCTAGTCGGTAAATGTGCATATTTAAAGCAGGTATTGAATATTAATAACATTAAAACATTAAAATTAAAACAAAGATTCTTCACTATTATGGCATCCACATTATCAAAACCCGGTGCTTTGTTGTTATGCTGCAGTTTCAGAACATAGCTCAGTTCTCGTCTTGTAAAGGGGTGAAAATCCGGATCATCCGAATAGTCAGATGAACTCTCATAACTATGAGTATTTACAGGCTCATTGTCAACCTTAAAATGTTCAACCATGAGTTGATGCGCTATATCATCGTAAGCGTCAAATACAGTAGAGTTCTCCATTGTAGAAAAAGCCATATCTTGATGTTTGAAATTTTTCCTGATATATACTTAAAAACATTGCCATAAGCTTCATTAGTACGCTGACAATAGTTTAACCAGCTGGAACGTTTAGCATTTCGAATTTTCTTTTTATACTCATGACGTGCCATAAGATAAGAATCTTTATATACAGGATTATCCAGATTCTTTCTCTGACGTTTATAGTTAGCTGCAACTTTATTTCTTAATACCCTCAATTCTTTAGTATACCAAGAAATGGTAGGTTTGTGAGAAACACTGCCGCGACGGAAGGACTTCTGCAGAACGTATTGCAAATAATCATTGAAATTTTCTATCCAGTCATCCAAAGAAGCCGGACCATGTACTCTCATAAGTGAATCACAGAGTAAATCATGCTTTTCATTGAACAACTTGTTAAATTTACGCATTGATTTGTTTTTAGTTTTAAATCTATCATAGGTTCTAAGAATCGGTTTCATAAACAGTGAAAACATTATGTAACGATGATCTGAGAAAGAGAACACATTCTCATCAACACGCCACTCTTGCAGGTAAGGAAGAATATCAACCCCCAGAAGGGTGAGATCTGGTCTTCCAAGACGATTGTCCTGTACGTAAGTATGTGGAGCATCAACTGCATTGGCGAGACGTAGGTCTGTCATCATCAAATAGTCCGCAAAGATTTCTGTGCGGCCATTCTCGCGCGCATAGCCAAGCATGCGCATCGGGACATTGAAGTCACCTCCTATGACCATACGAGTACTATGCTGGTAATACGTGACCCAAGAGGACATATCCTCGTCAAAGTCTCCAGAGGGTGGAGCATATACAGACCCTATGATCAAAGGCCCCTGAGCAAGTGTAATTGTAATAAAAACTGAGTTTCTCGTACTTAGACCTTTCACAATAGTAAATGCAGAATCTGTACAGAGAATCATTGAGGTCAAAGAAGTAGACGAAAAACAAAGCCACCCCGGAGGGAGACCGGCAAAACTACCGTTAAGAACATATGGCTCCTGACATAAGAAAATATGAACACCACCACTCTCAGCGTACGACGCCAAGGCATCGTTCGCATCCGAGCAGTGGTGCAAATTAATTTGAACAAGGACCAGTCTATCTATGTCAGTACACCCCGCAGGAACTGCTGTTACAATCTTTTCGACAGAAGATCTCTCCTATACTCTTGATAACAAGGGCAATCAGCACTGTCAGCTCTATGTGCTGAATCACAATTCTCATCCTTTCTAATACAGTTAATGCACGATTCATCAGTGACCGTACAATCTTTCAAACCATGAGTTCCAGCACATTTCACACATTTTTGATCATCCGAACATTTCGAGGCCACATGCCCGAAGGCCTGGCAACAAAAACAACGCAATATCTGCACAAACTCGACCACCCGATATCTCTCTAAATTTACACAAATTCTACGCCTCATCAACAACAGTTCTGCACTAGCTTCATCAACATCTATGATCCAATTCTCTTTGCCCGAACGGGTTGGATAATGTCTAATAATATCAACGTCGCTAGTCCTATCAAGTCCCCCATCCACAAGAACACGTTCTACTGAATTCTTCACATCATTAGTAACAACCTCACTATCTACACTCAAAACCAATAATCTGTGGCGACGCCTCCTCGGGACCAAAACTGTAACCTTGTCCTTTACACCGTCAGCATTCTCTATAACATTCTTCACTTTATCCGTATCGTCTTTTGTCTTCATTCTCAAAATCAGTTGGCCCGACTTGGTCGACGCCACATCATGTGGTGTAGGCACATCAGCAGTGTCTCTCCACACCCGTCTCAAGTCCTTCTTCATGACAGAAACATCGTTGCCCTCTTTTGGAGTCACCAACACCGAAAAACCCTGGTCACGCCTAATAACCGTCTTCCTTAAAGGAGGAAACTCTTGTAGTTTAGATGTCTCAGGCAGGCCTCCCGAAACACACCGAACCAAAGCCTCATAGGCCTTACTGTCCGTAATCATTGTTCTAACTTTAGTTTCGTTTGCAACGCTTTCTCTGTGAGCCTTCACCAATCGTATATTTATATAATCGAAACACTTTTTCATTAGTTTCATAATTTCCACGGTGACCTTACCACCTCCGCTTTTCCCCTTTTGCGATTCAATAGTATCATAAATTAAAACATTCACCTTCTGTATCGCTATTGGGTAATCCTCCTCCTCTCTCTCCTCCAAAAACTTATCCAATCTAACCATTATTCAAAGTATATAGCTCACAATAACTATCAATGACCCTCTACCAAAACTATCGACGTCAATTTCCAAACGACCGGTAACAAACACAATGTTCCTGAGTAGCTGGTTACAATCAGAACTAACTTTCTTCATAAATGTAGGAGATCTTTCTTCAAAGAGGAAGGAAACCAACACCCAAAATGGACAAAAAGCACTTGCCTATAAACCATACAGAGCAACCCACTGACGTCAGTGTCCAAGATACGCGACAGCACTGAAAAACCAAAAAGAAAAACCTATCCCACTACACGTGACTAAAAACAATTATTTACTAAAAAAGAATAATAAACTATACACATAACACGTGACCGAAAATAAGCTAATAGATCAAAAAATAAATTGAAGAAACTAAATAATCCACTGGAACTCGATAAATAAACCAACCCACTACAAAATAACAAAAACACACAGCAGGAGAACTCCACTACTAAAAAAGGAGAAACTCCTTTTATAAAATAAAGCAAGAAGTAAGGAGAAGCAAGGAAACCACTCAACACTTAAAGCTAAACAAGTTGGCGAGGTAAATAAACATGTGAAAACCACCCACCGGAACGAAAAAATGGAATGTACAATAGAAATACTTTAGATAATATAACAATATTTACAACAATGGACAGCCCCAAGTCTGAGTAAGTAACACATCCAATAAATAAGTGAATAAATCAATAAATATCCACAAAAAGTACTTATAAAAAATGCCGCTGACTACTCGGCAGAAACTAAGCCTACGTGAGCTTCAAAAAATTTTTCGAAGTCCACAAAATGAAAATGAAAACTAATTTTTACAAGAAACTAATAGAAATTGAAAAGAAAGTACAGACTCATGCAGCACTAGGCTAATTGGCATAAAAATAAATATAATTACCGACTTTAAAACGCTTTGAAACTTGAGCGCATGAAAACACGTCCGACATCAATGGCAGCAATAGGGAAAGTTTCGTTTTCTTACTAAACTGAATTTTAGTATATCATGCAGACTCTGTACAAAATCTTAAGATCATATAAAGAGCTGCACAAAACAACTGGGGTAATTTTGCGCCTTTGGGTGGTAATTGTTGAAATATGGTTTTCAAATATTTTATACTATTTAAAACGTTTACATAGGTATCTTCTTTACTTTATTGAAAGACGATGTAGTCTGAAGGTGTTGGAAAGTACTTCATAATCTATGCTTGACGCATGATTTATCCTTCGTGTTATACATTAATTTGAAGCATTTTACATAAAACTGCACCAAATTTCTTTGATGTGAAGAATAAAAGGATTGTTTCCCGACCACACACCACTCCCCTCCTTAGGTTTTATTAATATCAGTGCGCTACATTTATATAAATGTAAAGCTATAAAAATAATATATCTACCCTATATATATAAAATCCTAATGAAACGAATTTATGAAACGGAAGTATGAATCGACTGATTAAACAACCGATTATGTTTCACGGCAATTTCTCCTAAAATATGGGAATACTTTGCGATGAAATTAACACGAAAAATCAATATTGATCCGCAGATTTCAAAACTGGTATTAGAATTTTTAAATTCGAATTAGTTTTCGAAATATTAATTCTTTTTCTAATTTTATATACATTTTTTAATGATGGCAACTCAAATTTTAAACAAACAGATATTTTTTTTTATATATTTCTGAAAAGGTTGACATAGTAACCCGGCTATTATTGTTCATTTGATAATAAATGTTTATTTACTTTTATTTCTTTTTACAAATTATAAAAATTATTTTGTTCTATGATTATTAATTATTTTTTTTATATTTCATTTAGAAAATAATAGAAAATAATTATGAAATACAGTACTACTTAGTTATTCCGTCGAATAATTTCGCCAAATTATATAAATCGCCGAAACACTCGCTATTTATACAAATTGACATAATTTTTATTTTAAATAACGAAAGAAAAAATTTATTAGTATAACATTAATAAATATATGAATAAAACGTCGAAATAAAAATCACTTGATGACGTAAACACGTGTAACTTGCTTAAAGTCAAGTGAATGTGATATTTACGATCAACCATCATTGGCAATTAATCTTATAGTTTGGCGATAGATTTTTGGTCGTCGGATTATCTAAGGAATACCAAAAATGCATATGTAACTGGTATTTGAAAACGAGGCTTTCGTCAAATTTTCGTAAAAAAAATAAAAATCACGCCAAACCTGCGGTGCGTATCTGGCCAAATATTAGCACTCGAAAAAAAAAAAAAATACTAACTGGCAAGTTGTAAAAAAAGTATTGGCGAGATTTGCATCCTACTAGCGTAACAGTCCCAGAATTCTTTGCGACCGTGGCAACTTTTATGTAGTTTTATTCTAAAAAAAATTTTTGATTTTTTAATCAAATGGAAAACTTACGGCCCAATATTGGCGCGATTTTCTTCTGACGCCAGTGTCATATATGGAACGGGCACATAACTGGCGCCAAAGTATCGTTATTTTGCTTGATATAGTAAGCCGGATGTTGCTGTTTATGCTATTGATGCGTTTCCCAAATTGGCGTCGTTCAAAAATCACGCCAATATCGGACGTATATGACATCTTTGCCAAACTTTCATATGAACGGCGAAGGAATCAGACCATATTTGTTTATGGCAGTTGATGACTTGAACTATTATAATATATATGAAATGATGGCTTTAAAATAATATATGGCGACTTATCACCTGTGCCTGGCTAACATTAATGTACCAAAATGGTACTTAGAGTATAAAAAGCGAAGTAGTCCGCCTGAAACTGTTGATGATAGTCACATGACTTAGGCTATTGTTATAGAGATTGTTTTAAAATACCGGGAGACAAAGACTCTTATACTTAATTTATTTTCTTTTAGCTTCTTTTCAAATGTTTAACTGATCCTCTTTAATCAAAAACGAAAACAATCATTGGATGTCTTAACAGCAAATGATTCGCCCTTAAATTTTTGCAATAAAAGAGAATTGAATTATCTCCGACCTTTATTTTCTCAACCGTTAGTCGTATACGTATAGTTCCAAATACAAAAACATTTAAAATGAGGTAAATACTCATGTTGTAGCATTATTTAAAGCAGAAAATCAGTTTTATAAAAATTACGAAATCTAACTTTTTATACGGTTCTCAAGTCCCTATAGTTATATTTAGTGAAAGTTTACACATATCATAACAGATAGGACACAAAAAGGTTTGACATCTGTACTACAAAAATTGGCACAGTTATTAAATTTCAAAGTTTGAGATTTTATCACATGATTTTGGCTTTCAATGAGAGATCAGTTAAAAGATGAATTAAAGTAATTCGAGATGAAAATCAGATGTGCAATGCCCTTTTTATGGAGAAACAACCTTTAGCGGGAATCGCCAAATTACGGAATCACCAAAAACTGATATTTCATTTTAAAATTTGAGCTGACTTTTAGTGGTCGTATACAAAGCGAAGAAAGAAATATTGAAATTAAACAGAAAAATAAATTCCAATTTACTATAATATCAGAAAACGATCTACTATAAAAAATACATTAAATACCAGAATCTAGTAGGGGTACTGCTCAAAGTATTCTCCATTGGTGGCAATCCACAATTGAATGCCAGACAATACTGAGTCCTGGGCACGTTGGAGCACAGCACGTATAACTGTGCAACAAGAAGGATGATGCGCTGCTTCAGATTAACAAGAGAAGTAGGCTCAGTCACATAGACCTGAGCCTTGGTGTGATCCTAGAGGTACAAACTACGGACCACTATATCCAATGATTTGTTGACTGAATTCGGAGGTCACATACGAACGGATGTTAGATGCTTTATGCGGAGGGGGCCCATCATGTTGAAACCTCACACGGCATGCATGTCGGAGAGGCATGTCGCTCTTCATACCACTTACGTGCCGTTTTTTGCAGCAGGTCAAGATAACGGCCGCCCATTAAGGTACCCTCGTAGAAAATGGGTCCAACAATCAGAGATCCCTATATACCGCACCACACGTTCGTTTACCAGCGTATCTTGTGTCGTACTATGAGGGGGATGTGTGGGTTTTCCAGCGACCAGTAATGCACATTTTGCACGTGCATAATGCCACTCCTTGTAAACGTTGACTCATCTGACCGCAGAATGTCACAGAGGTAGGACGGATTTTCTCGTAGAAAATGGGGCCAACAATCAGAGATCCCTATATACCGCACCACACGTTCGTTTACCAGCGTATCTTGTGTCGTACTGTGAGGGGGATGTGTGGGTTTTCCAGCGACCAGTAATGCACATTTTGCACGTGCATAATGCCACTCCTTGTAAACGTTGACTCATCTGACCGCTGAATGTCACAGAGGTAGGACGGATTTTCCTCTAAGGTGTTAAGCATAAAATTACAATAATCAAATCGCCGTGCGTGGTCACCCAGCATCAATTCTTTCACCAGTGTCGGATGGTACGGATGCACACCATGTGCATGTAACAAATGCCAGACATATTGACGCGTGTATTCACATGTCTCTCTTATTTCCGCCATGCTTAGATGTGGAGTTAAAAGTGAAAATGCCAGCACCTCCTCCGGTGTCACTCGAAGATTGCACCTTGCCCGTCTATTTGTTCTTGGTCGTGGTGCAACAGAGCCGGTGTCTCTAAGACAACAGTGGAATGCATCAGTTATAGTTTCATGCGTTGGATGTCGAACCCTAGGAAAATATTCTGAATAAACCCTAGCAGCTGCTCTGGCATTCCTTTGACATTCACCATAAATAAGTATCATTTCGGCATATTGGGTGTGTGTAGCCCGCCTTCTCGATTTTAGAGCTGACTAGGACATCCACTGCTAGTGGCTCGTGTTTTATCCCGAACGTTTGACTCTGCGGTACTATTGTAATTTACATAATCCCGATTTTCATGCTCGTTATAACTCGGTTGATCGTTTGCATTCCACTATGTCATTTATCTAGATTTAGTGAATATGTTTTATTTCACTAATGTCGATTCTACTATTTGTTTTCAAATGCCGCGCCTAGCACTTTGGGACGATACTACTATCAAAAGGGGTGTTACGTTGACATGTGTATTTCCCGAAGTTGTACTTTGTCGTTTTCTTGTACGCTGTTACTAAGATTGATACTCAGCTAAACGCAGCTAAAAAACTCTACTCGCCCTGTTTGTTAAAATCAAAAGAGACCTGACTCATGCACTAGGGCGGAGGGTTTTGCTTTCCGATAACAAACAGTACCTACTTTGACTTTTGAATGTTGTTTGACCCTTAAAATTGTGCTCAAACTTTTAGATGAAATAACCCTCTAAGGTGATATCCCGATTTGACGATAACGATTAAAGGTGGTTTCGCCGTAAAATGGATATTGCATCCTGATTTTGATCTCGAATTACTTTAATTCATCTTTTAACTGATCCCTCATTGAGAGACAAAATCATGTGAAAAAAATCTCAAACTTTGAAATTTAATAACGTTGTCAATTCTTGTTGTACAAATGTCGAACTTTTTGAGTTATATCTGTTCTGATATGTATAAACTTTTACTAAATATAACTATAGAGACTGGGGGACCGTATAAAAGTTAGATTTCGTAATTTTTATAAAACTGATTTTTTACTTTAACCCTCCGTCTACCAGACGGGTCCATTGGACCCGACAGGTACATACAAAATATTCATTCAAACCAGAAATTTCTTTAAAATAAACTAAGTATATAAACCAGACAAAAATAAGGTAAATAAATAAGTTAAATAGTTTTAAATAAAAATTCTGGTGTAGAACGTTTTATTAAAACTTGAATAAAATTCCCGGTAGATCTAGGGTTAAATAATGTCTATGAATATTTACCGCATTTAAAACGTTTTCGTAATTGGAACTATATTGTCTAAGATCAACGGTTGAGAAATTATAGGTCGCCGATAGATAGCATATTGCACCTGTATCATACAGCACGATCGTGCTGTATAATAGAGCTCAGCCGCATCTTTTACGTTTTGAAACATGATGAAAAGACAACAACTCGATTACAATCCAAACCAGAAAACATTCAGTGATGAATAATGGCTTGTTGGAAAGCTCTTAATTTAGGGATGTGCCTTTCGAAGGTCGGATAAAAAAATATCCAATATTAAGGGAATGGCAAACATTTAAATTTTACATAGCGTTCCATAATTTAACTATGTAAAAATATCTCCTTCAATCTTTCTTTCCTGTTGCCATATCCTAAAAAGTGGCAGAATAATTTAAAAAAGTGATAACACGCGTATTTTTTTTTAAGTAAAAATCAGATTTTCTTGCTATATTTTTGCATTTTTCAAATCGACGTCATTCTAATCAGAAAATGAAAATATTTCCTATATATATGTAAAAACTTTAACTAAACACGTGTTAAAATGACGCAGTATCTTCATTTAATCGTTTTTAATGTTTAAAAATCTATTTTAATAGAGGAGTTTTAATTTTAAAAAATACAATTTAGAAAAAGATAATAATTAAAAAAATCGTTTGCTGGGTATGACACCAATTTTTGTTTAACTAACATAACTTTGTAGTGATGTTTTATTCTGAAAAGAGACGCCTGATATTCTGAAATTAATTCTTATTACTATATCATCCATAAAACGAAAGATTTATTTTTAGGTCATACGAAAGAAATTTTCGGTAAATGCTAGTTCATTTGGTTGTATTTATTGCATTTTCCTGCGTATTGTCAAGGAATTCGTATACTCCTATTGCACGCGCCAAATAAAACATGCATTTTTATTTTAAAATCTGAAACACTTTAGTATAATTACGCAATTATAACTCCAAATGAAATTCAAATTCGCGAGTTTAAAAAAAATAATAATAATATTGTTGGACCGAAAGTAATAATCTAAGATAGGGACGACGAACCTATGGCAAGCGTGCCATAAGTGGCACGCTGCAGATTATTTTTGGCACGGCATAGATTTAAGTTTTACATCAAAATATAGTAGAATTTCACAAAATGCATTAATTAATATAGATGTTGTCTGTGTCACTTGAATCCGATTAGTTCGGTTGGTTGTGATTGTCACATAGATTGAAAAAATTAAAATATAACTTAATTTATCTAAATCTAGGTCAATAGTGGCTCAGAAAATTTTGAGAATTAGAAGATTATCGCTAAACAAAAATTAAAAGTGTAATAAGCAAAAATGCTGATTTTAAAATCATAACAACTTGGAATTCAATTCCAGAAGCTAAAAGCTATAGTTTCTGGAGCTTGCTATTTTGACAATTTTTTTTGCAAGACATTCTTTTCGTAAAATAAAATGAAAAATTCAACTAAAAACGTCTTGTCAAGCGAGTGCAATTAAAATTGCATTCTACCGAAAATAACTAAGTACAAAGCGAATATAAATTATTTAGCATTTCAGATGAGGCAACAGAAATGATATATTTTTAAATAAATTTCTACAGCATAACATCAAATATCACCTGTATTTTTTTAATGCTAAAAACAAAATTTTAAGAAGTTTTGATTCATTACTATTTGATCCATCAAATAATTTTTTTATTGTTGGCACGTCATGATCACGTAAAGTATATTTTCGGAAAAAAATGACACGTGGACGTGAAAAGGTTCGACATCCCTGGTCTAAGAGCTAGCAACGTTTTCGTCACTTGATTTTAGCAAGGCTCATTGTTCTATATGTTCTTCTGTTTAATGGTGTAGTATGTATGCGAACGGTCTGGCTAGCGGCAGACGTTACGTTTACCTGCGGAAGAAGGAGTTATGCAGATGAAAAAAAATCAAAATTACGTCATTTTAGCAAGGGTCGTGTTTGTATATGCTCTTTTGTTTTATGGTGTAGTACGTATGCGGACGGTCTGGCTTTCGGGAGACGTTGCGTTTACCTGCGGGGAAAGGGGTTATGCAGGTGAAAAAACTTCAAAAATTCGTCAATTTAGCAAAGCTCATTTTTCTATATGCTCTTCCGTTTTATGGTGTAGTATTTATGCGGACGGTCTGGCTGGCGGGAGGCGTTGCATTTACCAGCGGGAGAAGGGGTTATGCAGGTGAAAAAACTTCAAAATTACGTCATGAAGCACTTCTGACCTTTCTTGTATCTTTCAAGGCCACGGTTGAGAAAGGTTGTATGAAGGAATGTCTTTAATTTGTTGGCAAGAAAAGTAGAAATATAGCTTTTGGGATTAAATAATCCCGCGCGTATACAAACATTACATTTCGATATGTTCATTCGTTACGGGATAAAACACACTAAAATAATTTTACTGAAAGAGTGAAATAAAATCTACCTGCATATATTGATGAAAGTGTATTAAATGTAATTACTGTAAATTTTATAAAATAATTCATGTTTTAAGAGGTAAAACAAATCGTTGCATATTTTCTAAGGGGAAAAAACCCGCCATTTTTACAGCAACTGTTATAAAATCCGAAAATAAATATGAAACGCTTGATTTTTCCCTAAAAAGAAGTAGTACTGATGCATTTTACAATATAGAGTAGTAGACTTTTTTTTAAAACGCATTTAGCCAAAAATATAATGGGAGACAAAATGAGGTGAAATTTACCCCACGAGTGTGTTAATGTTACAAAAATAGATGCGTGCGCTTCCGGTTCAGTTAATCCTGCCCTAAACGACGACCGGTAACATGCGCCAGTTGTCTGTAAGGCTCAAATATATAATTTATCCGTACCAAATACGCTAATTATCAATGGACTCGTTTACGTATTTTATTTCTTTAATTAATGCATACTTTACAAAGGACACCTACTTTCCAATTTTTCTGATTTTTTGATCAATGGTTACAGTTAGATGTAAATATGTTAGTCATTATCGTGGTATTTTAGTTTGACCTCCGAAATATTATTATAAATATCCAATATTAGTAATATTTCTGATATCATTTACAGGTGTATTGTATAATATTTTCAATCACTTTTGATCATTTTTCTGCATTCAGTCGTTTTCAGGCTTTTTTTAATTTATAATTCCCATGAAGTTCCAAAGACGGAAATTTTCCCTTTTTATAGTTTGTTCGCAGTTTAATTCATTTCTTATGACTGTTACTTACTGCTTTTTGTGTGTTTGAGGGGTTGGCCTAGGATACTGCATAGTCTTTCAAACCAGAGGAGCGTAGGTACATAGCAGAAAAATTCAAGAGATCACACTATGTATAAAACATAGTCTAAGAATTAGTCTGGCGGTCAGTAGTCCTGAGTAAAGTATAGGTCAATATCCCAATATGGAGTTTAGCAATAAGTATGGGGTCATCAGAGCTCTTGAAATACACTGGTGAACCAATGTTTCTGTTAGTTTTTGATTGGGACAATTGATTGGGCCGGTTAATTGGGATCATTGGTTGGTTAATTGGGGCGGTTGTTTGGTTAGTTGAAGTTGGTTGATTAAGCTCCTGAAAGGACCTGAAAAAGATGTGAAATGATATAAAAAAACTGGTGGAACCAAGGTGAAAAGTAAAGCTCCATCTAAAAAAGTTACAGTAAAAAATTGTCAATTAGTTCCAGTTTAAAAAAGTAAGTAGTGTGTAGAAAAGTAATGGAATCAGATTATTTGTAAAGCTCATGAAATTACCCAAATTTTTGTTGATAGCTGAAAATGTGGACTGACCTTTACTGGTGCCTTATATTCAAAATCATATTATCCACTGAAAATGTGTACCAGGTATAGTAAACAGAATAACTAGTTATGTGCAAAAAAATTTCTGTCAGGCCCAGAATTGTGGACATGATTGCATCAAGTCAAGCTAAACTCCACAAAGCTGAAAGAATGTAAACCATGAAGTAATATTTTAAGTATAACATTAATATAGTCAAGTTGTTGATGAATTGTTGTTATTAACATGTCTGACATAACACATGTAGCGTAATAATTTTTATTTCATGTAATTACTGTTAAAAGGGAGCCTTATGTCAATGGACTTAAGCCAGACAAGTAGTTAGCATATGGTTGAATCGTACATGCTTAGGATTTTGGGTTTAATTTGGACTTTGATCTTCCAGGCTTATCAGTGACCCCTGGAATGGAATTTGGTCCATACTTTGTACTGAACTACCTCTGATGTTCTCGGTACCTCTCATGTTCTCGCTCATTTCCAAATCAACGTCTAACCTATTCTTTTTAACCCAAATTTTTTGAACTGGTTATGAGTGATTGGAATTCAGAATGAGTTAAAAATGCCTTTACTTCCCTGATTGATTTTAAGGCACCAGTAAAGCTCAGTCCACATTTTCAGCTATCAACAAAAATTTGGGTAATTTCATGAGCTTTACAGATAATCTGATTCCATTACTTTTCTACACACTACTTACTTTTTTAAACTGAAACTATTTGACAATTTTTTACTGTAACTTTTTTAGATCGAGCTTTACTTTTCTCTCTGGTTCCACCAGTTTTTTATATCATATATATTAAACATGTGATGCAACTGGGAAAATGTTTAATACATGTATGATTTTGTTATATACAATAGATTAGATGGTAGAGGTAACGGATATGTGAGTTATCTGGTGCAACAGCGGAGAGTTATTGCCATAGCGACATCGCATAGCACACTCCAATGTGAATAGTAATA
The DNA here is from genome assembly GCA_963932465.1 of Maratus speciosus. Lineage (NCBI taxonomy): Eukaryota > Metazoa > Arthropoda > Arachnida > Araneae > Salticidae > Maratus > Maratus speciosus. The sequence continues at coordinate 46,034,400 of OZ010786.1, forward strand.
CGTGTACCGGCGTTACCCTGGCTCACAGGATGCCATCAGCAATTCCGTTGCTGAGCATTTTGCATTTTAGCGAACTAAATGCTATCTGATGTTGCTATAACAACAACCTTCTCTAATTCACAAATTGACAAGCATGTCCATTATATATACTATCTAATGTAGCATATATACCAATATCACAGAAGGTAATATGATGCTGCCTCCCGGGTTATATATATATTCTATTTATTTGCATTTTGTAATATGTCCGAATGAACATGCATAGAAAGCACTCATAATTAAACGATTTTGTCTTTCTCATTCTCAACTGTTGAAATGAAGGTTTTTTTAATAAATGCCCAATCCTAAAATGCGTTTTTAGTAGGAATTCTATGAAACACCTCATATCGAGAACAATTTAAGACAGTTTTTTTTCCTTCAGTCAAATTGCATTAATGCTTAGTTATAGCGCCTAGAATATATAGTGTCGAAATTGGCTATCCCTGCAATACTTAAAAAAGTGCTAAAATATTGTATACCTTAAATGTGCAACGATGTTGATGAAATATACAGATCGCTGCGACATCTGCAGGATATTTTCTACAACTGCAAGATATTGCGAGTCTATAAAATGTAATACGAAAATCCCGCAGATGTCGCTGCGATCGACACTTGGGATTTTAGCAGTATCGTCGCATATTTAAGGGATACAACTTTTTAGCGTTGTTTGGATAGCATATTTCCACACTATATATTCTAGACACTGTAGTTTAGTCTTGATTTTTTTTTAAATGAAGTAATTTGCAATATTAATTTTTTTAAGAATCTGGCAAACATATCCTAAACTGATACAAAAAAAGAGAAGCAAAATGACGCTTTTAAGATTTGATATGTTTTATTATAAATTTTTAAAACCAAAACATATCCTATAGCCATCGGACAGTTAAGATGAATCGATAGAGACTTCATTCATTAAAATCAATCTAGCCATTGGGATGTTTCGAGGGTATAAAGAAATCATAAACCCAGATACGCGTGAAACACATAACCCTTCTTGGCAGTCGGAAAAAAATAGCACAGCAACGACCTCTTTTCAGCGAACAAAGTCAAACATGAATCAGCATAAATATTTGAACAATATCTTAGTTATGTAGCAGGTATAAATGTTTAAACACTATCTTAGTTATATCGCAGGTATAAATATTGAAAAATTATTTCGGTCGATAGGTAACAGCACCGATCAGCATATCCTCTTTAATGGCATACCCGTGCTCCATAGTTCTTCTTTGCAATAGAATATGCTTCACCGGAAGTTCGGATGTAGAAATTGTTGAAAAAATAAGCCGCGCTTTCGCGTGAAATAATGTTTTTCTTAGAAGGGATTTCTTCTGAAATTAATCCATTTGTAAATAGTCGGATATGTAAATTTTGTGAATAAATAACTGTCGTACATCATGTAGTCGAGAACCATATATTAAAGTTTTAAAAGTAAATCCCCGAGCGTCGTTTGATCTGAAGTAATATCTATATCTTTAAAATTGTGGAGCCTGCTAAAATATTTTAGAAGTGGTTTTACACGTAATAAATTTGTTGAAATTCCATTCGATAGATTCCGGTCTATAGCTATAATATAAATTGTGAAAAGCACAACTTCGCAATATTGCCTGTTGAATAAACAAACCAGAAACATTAACAACATAATTTATCATAAATGTATGCCTTAAAAAATTGGTATATTTCCATTTCATAGGTACCGAGATAAAGCTATCACATAAATCACTAAAAATACAGTATAGCATCTCAACCCGTTTAGCATGATGCACTCAAACCTAATAATTATCAGTTAATAAGAAGGTCTAATTTAATTCCAAGTTTGATAAAATTTCGTTCTATAGATGCTGAGTTATAGCTATGATTAAAGTCATGCAAAACACAGCCTAGGAGTATCATCTGTTGGGCGATGAACACCAAAACTTGACATAATTTATTCATGTCAGGGATATTTAGTTTTCTGTAATTCTGCGCATTAATTCTTGAGATATAGCCATCACGGAAAACGTGAAAGATCTAAAAAAGCAGCACAATTTGTTCATAGCTGTATACACTTAGAATTAATCAGAAAAAGATCATGCCAATGGATAGAAGAATATAGAGTTTTGAAATTTTGTACATTAGTTCTTGAAATAGAGCGCTCATTACATATCTGTGTCACAGATAGACTAACAGACAAGCAGTCATTTAAAACAACTTTATTTACAAGCATTCAATAGAGAAGACTTTATGGTGCTGAAAAGTCTATAATAGCAATGATTCCGGCGACTTCATTAACATCTGCGGAAAATATTTGTCATTACATTCGGGTTTCTGCTTTACTTGCCTATGTCACAAACGTTAAAAATGTACATTTTTAAAGGATTTTCAGTGCATGTTCGCAAAAATGCAGTTTTTTATATAAGAATGCATTTACTAGCATGTTACGAAAAGTAAACTGCTACTCTGTATTCATAAACTTGTGTAACCATTGTATTGTTATATCCGTTTCAGCAGAACATGATTTACAGGCATTAATAAGAAATATTGAATGCCACTGCAATGTCACATACATCTCGGTCACAAAATGTTGTGTTTGGCAAAGAACTTTTTTGCCAAATATTTAACTGAAAATTTCGAGAAATGAAGTCTTTTCTAGAATTTGATGTCTGTATTCTGCTTGTCTTTGATGTGGAATGTATGAACAAGAGTTTTTTTATATAATTTTCCCAGCAATCTGACAACGGAGGAATAGCAAAATCACAATTGAACTTCACTTTCTTGAAGCATTCCATATTTATAAAATCTTGAAAATATTGTTAATTATGATTTTGCTGTTCACCCGTTGTCAGATTCCTGGAAAAATTAAATAAAAACCTCTTGTTCATAAATTCCATTTGCATGTTTTTCACATTACATGTATTATATCTTATTGACTGTTCTCTTAATTTTCCTGAAATTCTATTGGGCAATAAATTTTATCTTTGAATACGCTTACATGGCCCGTTTCCTAAAATTTCCTATCGTATTTCTATTGGCTAATCAACTTTATCATTGAATCCGCTTCTCCTACTTATATTTCAGAAATTTTCTTTTCTAAGCAATCGTATTTTGCATTGATGACGATATGCTATGGTTACCGAAACTAGTTCGCAACAAAAAATAAAATGTTTTAGTGCTCTAATCGTTGTTTTTTATTTATATTTATATCAGAAAGTAAAGTGTCTAAGCATATTGTAACTGTACAAAAAAGTAAAGATAGGTAACAAAAACATAACTGTGAATATATATATATATGTAAGTGTGTGCTATGTTCAAATAAAATTCACCCAAGCGTACCTACTGAAGTATTATAGTATTGTTTAAAAAATATATATATACTGATAGCATATTAATAATAAATCTAGAACTTGGCAAGCTTTTGATAAATGTTATGCCTATCATTTTCATTTCTTAATAAAATTATGAAGGGACATTAATAACAATGTATTATAATAGTTTTTAATATTGTTATTATTATAAACAAATGATTCGTGTTAAGGATTTGATTAAAATTTTTAACACACAGATACACTTTCCCTCGTCTTTTGTTATCCCTTTAGCGGCCCCCCTACTCCCAGAAACCTCAATACAAACAGACTAAAAGGCCTGACAAAGAGACAGATACACTTATGCTTGTCTTTGGTCATCACTCTAGAAGCTCCAACTCTCTCAAGAGCCTCTGTACACTCAAATTAAGGCCTCCAAACAATAAAATAGCAGGTTTTGATGTAATAATGTTATTAATAAAATGAAATGGCTCGTAGGCAAAAACTTCCCAAGTTCTAGATTCATTATTAATATGCTTTCAATAATTTTTATTTTTTAACAATTTAAAGAATGCTATAATATTTCAGTGAATAAGTTTGCGTCAATTTTATTTGAATTTGGCACCCACTTACATATCACTGCTTTTCTTGGCCTTTTTTTTTTTTTTTTTTTTTTTTTTTTTTTTTTGTTTACAGAACTTGGCTCCCTTTTTTCACAGTTATGTTTTTGTTAGATAAAATAAACTAAATTAAGTTAGAAGGAAAGTAATCAAAACATTTAAATGTAAACCAACTCCAAGAATTTGTGTTTACAACATGAATCCTTATACTCCATGTAGACATGAACAATACTGTTTCTTGAAAGATCATTGTGCGTTATTAATTGTAAGAACAAACTAACAAAAGAATATGCCTATTGAAATAAGAAAATAATTGGGCACTTTTATGCGTTTAGTGCAATTAGTGCTAATAGGGGATTTAATATATATCAATATTTTTAGTATTCTAAATAAAAATTAAATATAAAATAGTCTGAAAAAATTATCTTTATCATTAGAGCAACAAAAAGGTGAATATTCTCTATAAAAGTTTGTTCTCGTTTAATACATATACTAATTAAAACAATAAAATATTCAATGCCATAAATGTCTCATTAGCGTAAATAAAAACACTTGAAGCAACGTGTTCAATTTACTAATTCTATTACAAGCATTAAATATTTGCAAAGTATTTACAAACCCGCAATACTGCATTTGTAAATAATTGCAGTGCCATAGTGAAAGCATTCTAATTGTTTTCTAATGACTGCTTACTATTATAAATGCAACTAATGAAAACAATTTTTTGCTATATCTTGTCACTTTGGATTGCTTAAAAATATCTAATCTGAATTCGTTTAAGAGCAATATATAACTATATGAATTAATAAACATCAATAAACATAAAGACTTTTTCAATAACATTTTATAGTTTATTTTTATAATAACTGGGGGATCCACACCAAGCTTCACGGGTTACAAAGCATAAGTCAATACCATTTGTTTATCAAAAAATCTAATACATTTTTTAAATTTAATGTATTTTTTTAGAATACCCACTAATAGCAACAAAAAGTACTTTCAAATGAAATATATCAATAAGGTTTTCAAATAAAGTTTTAAAATTTATTAAAAGCCATACTTTTGTTAGAAATACTAATCTCTTCAGAAATAGATAAAACGTATCATATATCAGGTTGATTGCTTATCAAAATACTTAATGTCTGCAATAAGTAAATTGTTTACATCATACATTCATCCTGTTACAAAAAAAGAATATTACTTCCTGTTTCATCTTTTGAACTGTCAATCAAATTTTATAAACACTTGCATAATAGAGCTGCAGTATTGACATTATTAAAAACTATATCAATAATTTAGTGACTTTAAATAAAATTGAGTGTTTTATTAATGTACATAACCTTGAATTTATTTATGTAATTAATGTTTTATATTATTATTTTTCAGTATCTGCAATTGTTTTAAGTGAGAAAGGAGCAAGAAATGAATGCTCCAATGTATCTTTAGATATATAAAAATTTAGTTTAAAACCATAAGTGCTGCAAAATTCCTGGGATACAAATAATAAGAAAATACACATGTTTTAATAAAAAAAATTTACAAGCTCTTTACAGGTGAAACCACTATGGATAATTCACATAATTAATGAATTAATCTAAGTTTACCTGAATAAGCAAACAATTTGTGGACGATCCTGAAATAGAAGATAAGCTGATTTCCATTACCTTTATTATATGATTTAAATGTGATTATTTCTATATCACATTAGTCTCCGTTCAAGTAATCACCTAAACACTGTCGTATTAGGTGAGTGTCAGGTGTTAATAACAGAAAAAATCGCTCAAGATTTCGCTATTTGCAACAACATTTTGATTCTGATAATTTTAGTAGTTTAGGTACGTAGTTAGATTACAGTATTGTCATATTTGTATTTTCATTAAATTTTATTTAAAATTTTATTTAATCTTTGATGCCGTTTTGATTTTGTTGTGCAGTATTAGCAGGAAAATGCGAATTAATTGACTGTAAATGGTTTAATCTTTCGTAAACGGGCTGTACCTGATAGAGAGACATATAAAAAAATCTTGTTTGAAAATTCTCTTAAAACACTATTCTATTTAAGAAACCATAAAAAGTGAGTAAATCTATTTATATAAAATCCAAGTCTTTGTGTATCCCTCACAATTCCGGAAGGTCCACTTCATTGTAATGAGTCATTGTTGAAAAACATTAATGTAGGTTTACCCCAGTAGTGCGAAATGTTGACCAACTTGGCGAAATACTGCAAAACTTGAAAAATTATTGCCAAATTTGGCGACAAAAATAAGTTGTGATATATAGAACAAACTTGGCGATAGCTGGCTAATTTGGCAAAATTCCTATTTAAAACCATTATCATCCTTTATTATACAATTATCTTACATAATCGAGCTTTGCGCAATTTAATTTAAACTCCGCACATTTAAGGGATTTCTTTTTATATCTATGGGTCAGAATTTAAAGTGCAGTATACGAAAACGTACGTATTTACATCTTCATCCTAATGCTACTAATAAGACAACCGTCATTAGACAGCGCTGTACTATCTGACCTCCTAACTGTCTGATTTTAATGTGCTTTATGTACTTATCCAGTATAGGGTTGTTTGTAATATCAAGAATGTGTCCTTGGCAAAAAAAAAAAAAAAAAAAAAAAAAAAAAAAAAAAAAAAGTAAATTTGGCAACATATTTTCCACCAACTTATTCCCTGTTTCATACGCGCAAGTAACTTTTCAATAACTAAAAAATTTATTAAATATATTGAAATCATTTAACTACTTTTGTATACAAACAGAAGTAAATTCTATATAAAAAAAAATAACAATAATATAGATATAGATATAAACAAAATGTTTATAGATTATATAAATAAACTAAAACATTCATTAATTTTATTTTCACAGCTGTTTATATCATTTGGCAACAAATCTCACTTCTGAAGCCCAAATTATGCCAAACTTTTAAAAAGGGCACAGATGTCATATACGCCATATTGGCGCAATTTGTTTCTAACGCCAATGTCATATACGCAACGGGTACTTAACTGGCGCCAAAGTGTCATTATTTTGCTTGATGTGGTAACCCGGATATTGTTGTTTAGGCTGTTGATGTTTTCTCCAAATTGGCGTCGGAAAAAAATTGTGCCACTATGTGACATCTGTGCCAAAAAAAGCAAGCTAAGGGGCCTATACTGCAAAAGTGCCGTGCTTTATATAGCCGGATACAAAAGTTAAATTGTCGGTTCTTTTCCAGTTTAGAGGCCTTGGAAAAGAAGGAAATTTGGAAAAATATTTTCTGGCAACCTATTCACTATTTCATTTCATATACACACGCATTTTTTTTCAAAATTTATGCAATTTATTTAACATAAAGAAGCTATTTAACTAATTTCATATAGAAACACAAGTAAATAGTACATAAAAAAACAAGAATAATATACATATAAATAACATATATTAACAAAGAAAAAAGCTCATCAGGTTTGTTTTCATAGCTGATTATATCATTTGGCAACAAATCTCACTTTCTGACGCCGGAATTGCGCCAAGCTTTAAAAAAAAAAAAAAAAAAAAAAAAAAAAAAAAAAAAAAAAAAAAAAAAAAAAAAAACGCCAAGGCCCGTATAATGGAAAACTACCAAATTCTCTATTTTTATTTTTATTTTTTCACTACTGTGCGGTAGTTTGTGCTATATGCAAGGGGGAGGACGAAAAGTTTAAATATTAAATATTAAATTTAAATGAACTTAAAAGCAGAAAATAATTTTTGAGCTTGAAAAGAAATTTTTCTATTTTCTCCAGTAAAAAAAATAAATAAATAATAATAATAATAATAAAAATAAAGCAATTTAACAAATTACAACGACCATTTGGGAAATGATTTTTTCAAAGACTAAAATTTAAGACATCAAAAATCGCACGGAGTTGATCATACATTACGTACGCCATGAATAAACTTTAATAGTGTTATTACACGTAAAAATTGCAAGCGACAAAAATCGTCTGCGACTCGTCAGATTTCCGTATTATCCACCTGAATCTTACGTATTTTCCAAGTATTACATTCGCTGTTCGGGAAAAGGCATTTCCATCGTCAGATTTCCAAGAAATCTAATGACCCATTTTAAATGAAATTTTATTCTTAAACTTCTAAACATCCGACAATATTACTTTTTACACCGTCGTATAGAGAAACTAGTCGGATGTGCCTATCCCAAAACTTTCTTTTATCTTATACATCTTAATATTTAAAAACCTAGTTACACATGTTAATACTTCAATAGTATTAGTTCAATACTATACTAACTTTGATTTTCATCTTAAATTTCTGCCCCAGTCAATTAAACGGACTAAAAACGAGTTAATCTATATCGTGATATTAGTTAAAATTATTAGCTTTTCCTTATTCTGTTGTTATTAGCTGTTTGCGAATAGCCGGCTTAGTAGGAAGCGAGTTCTCGCCGCTGCACGAGCTACCGATGCACAATAGAACTACGAAAAATCAAGAAAAGTATTCAAAAATCGCTATCACAGAGCCCCTTTACTGCGCGATATTTCCAAATTCAAGGAGGACCTGTTGGCCAAAGCCAAAAACACGCACAACATTTTTGGTTCAATTGTATGCATCATTTTATAAACTGATCGATGGTACAATAAAGAAAATGGCACAGAGATCGCAATTATAGAGCCCCCTTCTGGCGGAATTTTTTCAAGTTCTGGGAGTACTTGCTTGCCATAGCCAGAAACATACACAAAAAATTTGGTTCAATTCTATGCATAAATTCATACACTTTTCGATGGTACAATAATGAAAATGGCACAGACATCGAAATTATAGCGACCCCTTCAGGCGGAATTTTTCCAAATTCAGAAAGGACCTTCATGCCATGACCAAAAACAAACACAAAAAAGGCTCAATTCTATGCAAAACTTCATACACTTTCCGATGGTACAATATTCAAAATGGCACAAAAATCGCTATTACAGCGCCCCCTACCGGCGAATGTTTTCCAAATTCAGGGAGGACCTGCTTGCCATAGCTAAGAACATAAAATAAAAATGTAGTTCAATTCTATGCATAACATCATACACTTTTCGATGGTACAATTTTCAAAATCGCACAAAAATCACTATTATAGCGCCCTCTTGCGGCGAATTTTTTCCAGATTAAGGAAAGACCTGCTTTCTATAGCCAAAAACTTAAAATAAAAATTTGGTTCAATTCTATGCATAACTTCATACACTTTTGGATGGTACAATATTGAAAATCGCACAAAAATCGCTATTACAGCGCCCACTATCGGCAAATGTTTCCAAATTCAGGGACAATCTGCTTGCTATAGTCGAAAACTTAAAATAAAAATTTGGTTCAATTATATGCATAACTTCATACACTTTTGGATGTTACAATATTCAAAATCGCACAAAAATCGCTATTGCAGCGCCCCCTATCGGCGAATGTTTCCAAATTCAGGGACAATCTGCTTGCTATAGTCAAAAACTTAAAATAAAAATTTGGTTCAATTATATGCATAACTTCATACACTTTTGGATGGTACAATATTGAAAATCGCACAAAAATCGCTATTACAGCGCCCCCTATCGGCAAATGTTTCCAAATTCAGGGACAATCTGCTTGCTATAGTCAAAAACTTAAAATAAAAATTTGGTTCAATTATATGCATAACTTCATACACTTTTGGATGGTACAATACTGAAAATCGCACAAAAATCGCTATTACAGTGCCCCCTATCGGCGAATGTTTCGAAATTCAGGGGCAATCTGCTTGCTATAGTGAAAAACTTAAAATAAAAATTTGGTTCAATTATATGCATAACTTCATACACTTTTGGATGGTACAATATTCAAAATCGCTATTACAGCGCCCCCTATCGGCGAATGTTTCCAAATTCAGGGACAATCTGCTTGCTATAGTCAAAAACTTAAAATAAAAATTTGGTTTAATTATATGCATAACTTCATACACTTTTGGATGGTACAATATTCAGAATCGCACAAAAATCGCTATTACAGCGCCCCCTATCGGCGAATGTTTCCAAATTCAGGGACAATCTGCTTGCTATAGTCAAAAACTTAAAATAAAAATTTGGTTCAATTCTATGCATAACTTCATACACTTTTGGATGGTACAATATTGAAAATCGCACAAAAATCGCTATTACAGCGCCCCCTAATGGCGAATGTTTCCAAATTCAGGGACAATCTGCTTGCTATAGTCAAAAACTTAAAATAAAAATTTGATTCAATTCTATGCATAACTTCATACACTTTTCGATGGTACAATGGCGACAGACAGACGGACAGACGTACGGACGGACAGACGGACACACGGACAGACAGACATTTTCTATAAACAAAGAATTTCTATAGAATTTTCTACAGAAAAAAATGTACTTTTAAATGCAATTTGTTTGAAAGCTGTATCGCAATTTCTTTCTGAGTTATTATTATTATTTTTTTTTTTTGTAGTTTTTATTACTTTTTTTTTGTCATAGTAGCAACAGAAGTATCCATCTCTGTTGAAAGTAAAGGGAAATACAGATTACTGTATAGACCAATCAGAAAACGAATAAAGTACGGATTCAACCAATAAAACGCCTCAGATATGTTTCTGATTTCCTACCCTGACAGAGAACAATAACCATTTTTCCAAATGGTTGAAAAAAAAAAAAAATACAGAAGCAGAAAGAAGTGATATCCGTCGAGTTTCGATGAAAGAAAATGTTTAACCGCTTAACGGTCGCATTAAATTACGGTTTAAATATTCAAATTGCTTTTGGTACCGCTTTTTTGAAAAAGAAATATTTACCTTATTTAATGAGATGTAAAATGGTACCGTAATAAAACCAATTATACTTTTTTATAAAACCGGTGGGAGGTGGGAATCAAACAATCTGAATAACCGACAGCCCGTAAATATTATGGGAGCAAGAATTAAGGGGTTAAGCATTAAAGTAGCATGATGACTTTCTGTCACAAGACTTTGTCAAATGGTGACAGAGACCCTTCTATGAAGTCATTACTCAGAAAAGTAGTGAAAAGTCACCATGTGACTTTAATGTGACATTATTTGGTGATTTATTATAATGCAATGTTCACAATGACTTTGAAATTGAGTCTCCAGATGAGAGTCACACGACAGTCTCAATGAAACGACATTGTTAAGTCCCCTGGTGACTCGCCACAAAGCAACAGTCACAGTGACCTGTCAGTGGAGTCACATATAGTAGTCATTTGGGACTCATAAAATAGACATATGGAACTTCCTATCTTTTGTTTCGTCGTAGTGACTGTGAGTCTTGTGACCATGTGTGACCTGAATGAGATGTTATATGAACTATCTGTTCTGCAGGGATAATAATTATTCGAATTATTTCCTTTTGAGTATTCGCGTGAATGAAATATTGCATTTTGTGTCTCGTCCTTAAGTTTTGTCCACCAGTGTATATATATATATAGTATATATAGATATAGATATATAGATAGATAGATAGAGAAATTGAGATCTATATCTATATATATACTAAGTGGCATTGAAAAAGCAACACCAAGAAGGAGTGGCAAGAAAGTGATGAAACTCGACAAACAGAGAGATACAGACACGAACAATAAGTGATCTTTATTTCGAAATAATATTCATAATACAGACCGAGAACAGCGTCGGCTCAGTTCGCCGGCTCAGTAGGATATAGGAACACCGTAGACTGCGATAATCGAAGCAACAGTCTAGGCACGGAGTCAATGATTGTACCGGATGGCATCCTGAGGAATTACTCTCTATTCCCTGTTAATCATTTGCCGCAGTTCGTCTTCTGAAGGCAGCAGTAGCAGGGTCTGCAAATGGCGTCCAATCACATCTCAAATGTGTTCGATTGGCGAGAGATCAGAAGAGTACGCTGTCCAGGGAAACATCTGTACACCTTGCAACGCACGTTGTCTGATGCGAGCAGTTTGCGATCGAGCATTATCCTGCTGATAAAAGCATTAGCCACCCCTGAAGGTAGGGGAGTGCCATCGGCCGCAGCACATTCTCTACGTAGCGTTGTGCCGTCATAGTGTCCTGAATACGAACTAGAGGTGACCTAGAATCGTACATAATTGCTCCGCAAACCATGATGTCGCATTGTCGCGTGGTGAGGCGTTTCAAATTTGCTGCCGGATTGGACCTGTCTCCATGTCGAAGCCACACACGTACGCGGCGACTATCACTGGAGAAACACAAGCGTGACTCATTTGAGAACACGACCCTGTGCCATTCCGTCGTCCATATCGCTTTAACCGGGCACCATTGCTGACGTTGGCATCTATGCTGTGGACGTAATGACTTAACGTACGCCATGAGTGCAAGCCATCAGCAACCAATCAACGGGAAATTGTTGTGGTCAATATGAGGTCTATATATTGTGTCTTGAACATGCTGCCGAGGGCAGTAAGGCCCCCACCATTAGATTTGTTTAAAAATATTTATGTTATTAAAGGAATGAAATCAAAATACACGTACGTAGCACTCCCTGAGTACGAAATGTGTTCTCTAAAAAAGCCAGCTGAGTTCCCAAAATTAGATTAGTTTGGAAAGATTTTCATTCAAAAATATAGAATAAAAACAAACCGGAGAGTGCTAGCACGCCCGGTGTACGCTGCCGAAGCCAGTGGCATTCTGATCTATATGCTTGGTAGAACAGATTTCAAATTAAAAATATAAAGTCATTCAACAATGATTTTAGATATTCATGGAATCGCGCAACGCTGAGTGACTCAGTTAGTATATTTTGAAAACAAAGGCCCTTACAGGGTCTGTCTGAATATCCGGACTATTTTCAAAAACTACTGGCTGGATTTTTACTTTCCTATTTAAACCATAGGACATACCGTTTCTTCGGTCTCATTTTTATGTATAATATACCAATACAACTATGATTTTCATTAATAAATATTTGTATCTATCTATTTCTTTCAGAAGCAAACGTTTCTTTCTTTTCCGTTTTGGCGACGGCATACCTTATTAACCTTCGTTAGATAATTGTAACGTCCATATCACTTTGGGGAAATGAAAACACGCTTTTATACTGACTTTATTTAAAGTACTCTGTACAAACACTTCTTTTAGATACAAACAATATATTCAAAAAGAAAAAACATTTAAACATGAAATCAATCTCTCAAAAAGTTTTTAGAATATTTGAATTTTTTTTTCTGCAGCCCTGCATATTTTTTATATATTTGTATATATACTCATAGTTTAATAAAATTTACTCCATTTTTGGAAACGCATACCACAGTTGAAAATTTCAATTCAGCAAATAAATGTAAATGCACTCTAGGTCATTTGTGCAGTCCTGTATATGATAGATAGACTTTATACACAACCTGTAATATGTAAAACGATAGATAATTTTAAAACGCCTACGATATCTTAAAACTCACTTCCAGCAATTACCGGTCATAGACACAGACAGACAGTGCTGTAAGTGAATTTTTTTGTGTGTCACTGTGAGTAAACAATTATTGCTATGTACCCCATATTATATAGTAAGCACCTTGCAGTGTCCATCAATAAATGATATATATGAATTTCAATATATTTTAAATACTGTAACATCTTTAAAATGCGCCGCAAATGATTTTTCCCTTTGTAAGGCAATTTTTTTAGTGTCCGTGTAAACGAACAATGTATGCTAAACACTTCATTTTGAATACCGAACGTGCCATTGGAAACCCGAATAACATGTATTAATTTTATGGCAATCCAAGTATTATTTGTGCAAGTTAGAGAACAAACAGTAAGACAGGCAGATGGACAGACAAACAACCGAAACCACAAATTAAACTATATTGGAAAGTGTTCGAAAGGAAATGTGTGGAAGTTATAAATTGTGATTAGATTTAACATTGAAACATTAAAAAACAGTTAAAAGTCAATTGTCAATCATGAACTACAATCAAAATTGCAAAACAAATGTAATTATATCAGTATTATACTTATAACAGCATTAAAATGGAACGAAATAAATATCTTATCAAAGAAATTATCGAACATAGAATATTTTCTATTTTCGTTTTCTAAAACATGATGTTTTAATAAGACAAAACTAAAAAGATTAACATTTTTTATCAGATTTGCTTTGTAAATGTAGGTTTAAAAATAAAAGGAGAAATTCTCTTGTATATTAACCTTGAAGCATAAAAGGATAATTGAAAATAGACATAAAAATAACATTTATTCTTCTTAGAGAAAAGTCCTTAAAGAAGTCTAAAAACTGATTTCACAGCTTACAATTTTGTAAAAATACAATAAAGGTTCCAGAGCTGCAGTTAGTATTAGCTTATCACTGATTTTTTTACATCTCCTGGGAAATCTGTCTGCGTTTGATAACTAGCAAAGAATCTCCAGAATGTGGAAGAAAATAAGAAAATAACAATGAAAGAGGTATATTTTGTCAAAGTGTTATGGAAGTCAAGCGATAAGTAACGGTAAAAGCTTATTTTGGTGGTAAAATGGTTAAACTGAAATTTATTTATTTCGTTATTTTTTTATGGAGAGAAAACTTCTTCGTTTTAAAATCTTCTCTGGAAAAATATATACTTTGTTATTTTTATAACAAGATTGTATGAATCACACTCAAACATGTAATATAAAGAACTATAAGTTTGCAAAAGTATTATATTTTTTTAATTACATTACATGTAAAGATATATCTTTCATTTAATTATAATATTGAACAAGATATTTCTTAATTTGTAATAATAAATAAAATTGCCCTTTACACACTAAAATTGCAAAATTTAAATTTTAGGTTAATTTTTTATGTAATAAGTTATAAATAAATATATTTTGAAAAATATCCCTGCCGACCCTGCCGACAGGATGAGGTAGATTTCGAAGTTAAACATACTAATTTCACCAACAGAAAATAGTATCATGATTAGAGAAAAACCCACTTTAACAATTCTACCTGGTCGCTTTTGACGAGTTTTTATTTAATTTTTAAATAAGAGCTGGTTTTATCAGAATCATGTTAAGACGGTATTAAAAATGAAATACATTTCCATGCTCAACAACTCGAAAGTTTCTGGCCTATTTTCAGATTAATTTTTAATAGAAAAATATGAAACTTGCTGACGTGCTTTTTGAAGATATTTATAAGCGACCTGTGTTTTTATTTTTCGTTCAATTAATTGAAACATGATTTATAAACAATTATTTTCTCAGTAGAACAATATTTGTTGTTTCTAACACAATCGCTTCGGGAAATTCGTTCCAAAATGCCCACTTTGACATCATTTTTTGAAATATATTCCGCCTCTATCAAAAAATCGATCATAACGGTACATTATGTAGTTTCTGAATAAGAGAATCTACTAATTGAATGCGTTTGAGAACAAAAATGAATTTAAAAATGATTCAGAAAATAAGCAGATTGGATTTGAATACACGCGTAATACGATGATTTTTTTCTTCAACCGCTGTATATTTTAATTTGTTTTTGCTGTAATAATTGGCCCTATTAAAAACAACATTGATAATGTGAGTGTTGTAGATGCTATTAAGGAGATATATAAAAAATTCATGCGGATTTTATATCTTGAATTGACGAAGTTATGAATTTTTTTTTCTTCAACTCCCCCTTTTTACTTTCTTCTATCTTCAATAGAAGAAAGTATTGTAATCGAAATTTTTTCCGACTTCCGGTTTTCGAAGGATTTACATGCTTTAGGGGTTAGAGAACCCAAAAAACATGTTTATAGAAAATGTCTGACTATCTGTCCGTGTGTCCGTCTGTCTGTCGCCATTGTACCGCCAAAAAGTGTATGATGTTATGGATAGAATTGAACCAAATTTTTATTTTAAGTTTTTCGCTATGGCAAGCAGATCCTCCTTGAATTTGGGAAAGATTCGCCGGTAGGGGGCGCTGTAATATCGATATTTGTGCGATTTTGAATATTGTGCCATGCAAAAGTATATGAAGTTATGCATAAAATTGAACAAATTTTTATTTTAAGTTTTTGGATATGGCATGTAGGTCCTCCCTCAATTTGGAAAAAATTCGCCGATAGGGGGAGCTGTATTAGCGATTTGTGTGCGATTTTGAATATTGTACCATCCAAAAGTGTATGAAGTTATGCATAGCATTGAACCAAATTTTTATTTTAAGCTTTTGGCTATGGCAAGCATATCCTCCCTGAATTTGGAAAAAATTCGCCGGTAGGGGGCGCTGTAATAGTGATTTTTGTGCGATTTTGAATATTGTACCATCGAAAAGTATATGAAGTTATGCATAGAATTGAACCAAATTTTTATTTTAAGTATTTGGATATGACAGGTATGTCCTCCCTGAATTTGGAAAAAATTCGCCGTTAGGGGCGCTGTAACAGGGATTTTTGCGCGATTTTGAATATTGTACCATCCAAAAGTGTATGATGTTATGCATAGCATTGAACCAAATTTTTATTTTAAGTTTTGGGCTTTGGCAAGCAGATCCTCCCTGAATTTGGAAAACATTCGCCGGCAGGGGGCGCTGTAACAGCGATTTTTGTGCGATTTTGAATATTCTACCATCCAAAAGTGTATGAAGTTATGCATAAAATTGCACCAAATTTTTATTTTAAGTGTATGGCTATGACAAGCAGGTCCTCCCTGAATTTGGAAAAAATTCGCCTCTAGGGGGGCGCTGTAATAGAAATTTTGCATATTGTACCATCGAAAAGTGTATGAAGTTATGCATAGAATTGAACCAAATTTTTATTTTAATTTCTTGGCTATGGCAAGCAAGTCCTTCCTTAATTTGGAAAAAATTCGCCGGTAGGGGGCGCTGTAATAGCGATTTTTGTGCCATTTTGAATATTGTACCATCGAAAAGTGTATGAAGTTATACATAGAACTGAGCCAATTTTTTGGTCATGGCATGAAGGTCCTCCCTGAATTTGGAAAAATTCCGCTGGAAGGGGGCGCTATAATTACGATGTCTGTACCATTTTCTTTATTGTACAATTGAAAAGTGTGTAAAATTATGCATACAATTGAACCAAATTTTTTGTGCATGTTTTTGGCTTTGGCCAACAGGTCCTCCTGGAATTTGGAAATATCGCGCGGTAAAGGGGCTGTGTGATAGCGATTTTTGTATACTTTTCTTGATTTTTCGTTGTTCTATTGTCCATCGGCGGTTCGTGCAAAGGCGGGAACTCACTTCCTGCTAAGCCGGCTATTCGCAAACATCTGATAACAACAGAAAAAGGAAAAACTATTAATTTTAACAAATATCATGATATAGATTAACTAGTTTTCAGTTCATTTAATTCAATGAAGCAGAAATTTAAGATGAAAATCAAAGTTGGTATTGTAATGAACTAAAAATATTGAAGTATTAACATGTGCAACTAGTTTTTAAATATTAAGATGTATAAGATAGAAGAAAGTATTGGGATTGTCGCATCCAACTAGTTGTTTTAGTTTTTAATTTTTTTTCGGTACGAATTGATCCAATCAAAAATTCGTCAATATAAAAGTTATAGATTATATTAAGAAGATTTATGATAAATTTAATTGGATTTGATATCTCTAGATTTGACGAAGTTATAAATTTTGTTCTCCCAAAAACCCTATTTTTGAGCCCCTTGAACCCATTTTTAATTTTATCAACAATCTGTGATACATAAATTTTTGGCCCAATTTTTAGAAGCAATAAAAATTTTAAACTGATTTGATATGTCCAAAAATTAAGAAGTTATGGGAGTTTTTCGGTTTTCACAAAACCCCTCCTATTTTCCTTCCCATGGCCCGATTTTGCCCATTAACGAACTTTTCCGAGATTTTATGCCTCTTGATTTTATTTATCAGTTTGGAAGAGATTTGTGCAGAATTAGGGAAGTTATTGTGTCCAGAAGAAAGTGATATATATATATATATATATATATATATTAGGGTGGTCCTTAAAAAATAAACTTTTAAATTTTCTATGGCGCACCCTTCTATTTTGTTCTATGTATAAAATAAAGACTTCCACAAAAATTTCAAAATTTTAAAACATTTTTTAAGAGTCGCTACCAAGGTTTGAATATTTAACAAAAAATTGAAAAATGACGTATTTTGTAATCTAATAATATATTATTAATACAAATCCATATTCATTGCCAAATTGAATCATGGTATGATATTAGGCTGTAAAGACTGTCATTTGTTTCAAGTTTCAACATATTTACGCTGTCTATTGTCCAAACACAGATAGAAGTAATTCATGTCTACACTCTATTTCACCTCAACTTGGCAGCATTGTGAATGGTAGAGAATCTAACAGTCCGCCATGAAAAATAGTTCTCCGTTATTTTTTAATCTTAAATAGATAAAATGCGTAAAAATATATAAGATAATGTTTATAAATTATAGAATTTGATTTTTTGATATTCGTAAAATGTCGTACTAAATGGACATATTCGTATCAGAAGCCGAGCAATCAGAGCCCAAAACTTAAAAAAGGAGTTTACGGCAAGCGTTCTTTTGACTGTTCACTGGGATTGTAAAATTTTAGAAGACATTTCAGGATCTGAAACTGTAGACAGGTTACCCATTATCGTTTCAGGTAAAGGTCTTGACCAGTTACTTGTTGTTCCAAAACTTCAATCAGGAACAGGTGAGGCAATACCTTCTGCTGTTAACGAAATATTGGAGTCGTGGGGAATATTGTGCAAGTGTAAAAGTTTTGATATAAACTTTGTCAATACCGGATTATCGAGAGAAGCTTGTGCTCTTCTGGAACAGAATATGAACAATGCAGGGTTTGGATTGCCATCATCACATCCTTGAAATATTATTTTTGTTCTTTATCTTTTGTATGAAGTTTATTGTATTCCTCCATGAGTGCTACCCCACTTTCTGCTACATCATTAACAACTTTGATTGAAGTTACTAGTGCCTTACATATCTTGTAGGATTCATTTGCATTCCAATTTGTCACATCTGTTTCAAAAAAGTCTGAATTTAAATCCATAATTTTAAAAAAACCTCAGAGTGATGCTTGTTAGAAAATCTTGCAAGTCTTTTTGGAGAATGACATCAGTATCAGCACGTGTCTGTTTCAAGGGTTCATAATTTTCTTCATTTTTCAAAGCATGCACCATTTTTCTTTTACTTTCAAAAAAGAATTTATCATTGAAAAATGCAAAAGCAACTAGTTCTTCTGTGAAGTACAGAAATGTCCTAGGAACTTGTTCAAAGCACACAAAGAAATGATTTCATTTACATTTTTGTCTTTTTTCAAGTTTTTCAGGAGCAATAAATCATTGGGCCTGATACCAGATGTTAATGTAGATTTTCACCACAAACGAGCCAACTTGACGAACTCCAGATTATTCCTGCTTATAGAGTTTAATCTGATCTCTAAATAAATAAATCTTGAGCCAGTATATGGCCTTCACCATCCATGGAACACGATGCAATCCACCTAGGGCTCTATTGTAAACACCTCTTTCAGGTACTCCTCCTAAGAAAATGATGACAAGCTCTATCAGTTCCTTGTAATCGTCCCTTGGTTGAAAAATCATTAAGATGATTTTGAGCAAATTCGGTAATTTCTGACGCATTATGTGTCATTTTTTTCATTGATTAAATTGTCAGTCTTGGGAGTCTGAAATATGCCATAATCGATAGACATCCACGAAATTTTAAATCGTTTGAATAACAGTATGTCTGGTCCGCTTGAAACTACTGAGACTTAGTAACAACTTCCTCAAGCATAATTTCAAGGATGTGATGGTGGCAAGCCAAATCATTTCTTTGTTCATATTCTAATCGAGATGAGCACAAGCTTCTACTGATAATCGGGTATTAACAAAGGTTATATCAAAAGTCATATATTTGACTTGCTTGTAAATCCCACAAATCCCATGTTTCGTTAACAGCAGAAGCTATTGCCTCACCTGTTCCTGATTGAAGTTTTGAAACAGCTATTTAAATGGTCAGTACCTTTACCTGAAACAATAATGGGTAATCTGTCTACTGTTTCAGATCCTGAATTTTGCAATCCGAGTGAACAGTCAAAAGAACGCTTGCCAAAAACACTTCTTTTAAGTTTTGTGCTCTGCTTATGATACGAATATGGCCATTTAGTATGACATTTTACGAATATAAAAAAATCAAATTCTATAATTTATAAACATTATCTTATAAATCCCTAAGCATTTTAACTATTTAAGATTAAAAAATAATGGAGAACTATTTTTCAAGGCAGAATGTTAGATTCTCCACCTTTCACAATGCTGCCAAGTTGAGGTGAAAGAACATGACATAAAATACCCCTGCCTGTGTTTGGACAATAGTCTGTGTAAATATGTTGAAACTTGAAACAAATGACAGTCTTTACAGCCTAATATCATACCATGATTCAATTTCGCAATGACTATGGATTTGTATTAATAATATATTATTAGATTACAAAACATGTCAATTTTCAATTTTTTTTAAAATATTCAAACCTTGGTAGCGACCCTTAAAAAATGTTTTAAAATTTTGAAATTTTTGTGGAAGTTTTTATTTTATACATAGAACAAAATAGGAGGGTGCCCCGTAAAAAATTTAAAAGTTTATTTTTTAAGGACCACCCTAATATATATATATATATATATATATATATATATATATATATATATATATATATATATATATATATATATATATATATATATATATACATATATATATATATAATTTTATTGTTTCAGTATACATTACACGTACGTTTTGAATAAGTTGTATCTTCGACATGCACTGTTTATTGTGGCGTCAAGCCCGGTGGGGGAGTGTTCGCGATATGCTTTCAATTGTTTTTATGGATTTGATTTATGCTTTGGGACACCCTGGCAGAAACCCACTGCCACTACTGAATAATAGTTTGTTGTAAATTGTAATTAGTCTGAAACATTGCTGTGCTTTTTAAAATGCCCACCGCTGAAGAGGCTACAGCCTTTTGTTGTGTTTTCTTGGTTATTTCTTGTTCAGGTTATATCTCTTTAAATTTCTTGGATCTTTTGAGGTTATTCTTAGTTTATTTATGGTGCAGGATTCTGGGTCTGACAAATGCATTTAATACATAATGTGCTATATATAATCTGTGTGGTTGTTTACAGCTGTAGCGCTTATCACATGGATTTTATTTTTATTTTTATTTTTATATTTTATTTTTAGATTTACTTTTAACCTTTTTTGAGCTTATATATATACAGTTTTTTACTAAGGGTAGTTTTGTGCTCTAAGGGTCATGATCGGTGTAGATTTGCAAATTTTTTTTAGAAATTCCAACATAGGGGAGAATGTAATTGATAGTATTTCATACGAAATCTACCTAAAAACTAGTTGGATGTGCTAATCTCAAAACTCCCTTGTATCTTATATATTTTAATATTTCAAAATGTTATTACAAATGTAAATATTTCAATTTTATTAGTTAAATTCTATATGAACTTTTACTTTCATCTTAAATTTCTGCTTCAGTCAATTAATCGTAGTAAAAACGAGTTAATCTCAATCATGATGTTTTTTTTTTAAATCAATAGTTTTCCGTTATTTTATTGTATATCAGCTGTTCGCGAATAGCTGGCTTATCAGGATGGGAAGTTCCCGTCGCTTCATCAGCCGCTGGTGTACAATACAACTACGAAAAATCCAGAAAATTACATAAAAATGCTATTATAGTGCCAACATACGGCGGAATATTTCCAAATTCAGGGAAAACCTTCTTGCCATGACCCCCAAAAAAATTTGGTTAAATCCTGTGCGTAACTTCATACACATTTTAATGGTACAATATTGAAAATCGCACAAAAATCAAAATCACAGCGCCCTTCTACCAGCGCAATGTTTTGAAAGCCATCACCAAAAAACCTACATAAAAAAATTTGTTTAATTACACTTTCTAAAGGTACAATATACAAAATGGCACAAAAATCAATATTACAGCGCTCCCTTCCGGCGGATTTTTTTTTCAAAATTAATGAAAGCCCTGCTTGCCATAGCCAAAAACTTGAAAAAAAAATTTGGTTTAATTCTATGCATAACTTCATACAATTTTTGATGGTACAATTACGACAGACAGACGGACATTTTCTATAAACATGTTTTTTGGAACCTCTGACCCCTAAAACCTGTAAATCCGTCGAATACCGGAAGTCAAAAAAAATTTCGATTACAATACTTTCTTCTGTTAAAGATAGAAGAAAGTAGCAATAATAATACTGACTTAAAGGTTTATATCTACAAAAGATTTTAATCCTCATAAATGTAAATAACATTTTTAAAATAAATGATTTTATTTAGCAAAGCTCAAATCAAAAGAAATAGAAATCATTATTGGTAGCATCAAAGATACCACCATAGAACTACATTTAAATATACAAAATACTTTAAATCCTCAGTAATGTAATCCTCAGTAATAATCCTTAAAAATGTAAATAACATTTTTAATATAATTTATTTTTATTTAGCAAAGCTCAAACCAAAATAAATAGGAATCATTGGTAGCATCAATGATACCACCATAGAACTACTTATTTATTAATTTAAGGTATTTATTAATTTATTATTTTATGGGATAATTCTAAGAAATACAAAAAAAAAGTATGTATTTCTTTATTATATCGAAGAATTTTTTTGTCATATTATGGGAATTCAAATTTGTGCATAGAAAATTGTTCAATCAGTTTATAATCAACGATTGAGATATTTTTGGCAATTACTGCAATAGCTAAAAAAGGAAATTCTCTGTTAAATAATACAAGGTAATTTTAATAAGGATTTAATCTAAAATATTAATATTTACCTGGATGAATTTTAGAATACAAAATCTAAATTTTCTGCAATATTAAAAAAAACTATTATTATTTTAAAATTTATAAAACTGTAGTAGAATGCAAATGTACGCTCATGAATTATGTTCGACCTAATTAAGAAGAAAACATTTGGACACAAAATTTCATGCTATAATAATTTCCACCACTTAAAAGCGTTTGCAAGTATAATATGTAAAAGTAAAGTGCGAAATAAAGTAATGATGACAAAAAATCCATTGAGTAATAAACTTAGGTAATTTAAAAAATTAATAAATTCATTAAATATGTGAAGTCTTCATCTCTTTTTTTTTATTTCTAATGTATCTTCTTTAGAAATTACTATAAAATACGTCCAAAAGAATGTAACTACAGGTGGACATATGCTGTTTTATATATTATGAGGATGCTGACAATAAATAAATGGGAGCATCTACTATATTATGCAATTCTGTCTCTGTGAAGATTTTCTAGTGTTACTTGCATCATAGAATCATGGTGCAATTGAAAACTTATTTTAACTCACATTTTTTCCAGGAAACTGCAATAAAATGAAGCCTTACTATACATATAAGCCTTGATAAAAGGAAAGCGCTAGATAGCATAGGTGATCTCGTTGTCTCTTTTTATCATCAGCTTTTAATACCTTTTACGACTATTGTGTATAAGTGGTGCATAATATGCTCAGGATCCTTGATTGTTCATATCAGAATTTTCCGCCTTAATTATTCACAGAATTTCTACTATTTAATTACACATTTTTTTTTTGAAATATTGGTTATAAAAACTCTAGGATTTGTAGTTCGGGATATGCTTATTCTACAAAAATGCTCAATCCTTTAGAATTTTCTTTAATTGCGAAACTGTGTGATTTATTAACGTTATCTTTTCACAGTACAGACACATGAACTTTTATAAAATATGAAATATATGCAGGCTGATTATAATTAAAGCTCAACATTAAATAACTGTAAAAAAAGTAAAAATCGGTCAGAATGATCTGGAATTTTACCAGAATACATGCCAAAAAGTGGGAAATGGTATGGAATACGAAAACAAAAAAGTTGGGAATTTTAGAAATACGTGACGTCTTAACGTAAATGGGTTCTGCTATTAGCGAATCGCAATGTAACAGCTATTGTGTGAATTCCTTGTTAAACTAACTGTACTGTTCAATGTGCATGATTGTACTGGTTTTTTATTTCAAAAATATGTCTTCTATGTCATTCAGTGGCACTCTTAGTGGAAAGGCCGTCGAACACTACAAGTCGTTGCCAAATCGGATGGGGAAAAATCGGTTTTTATTTGTCTTGAGGCCAAAAACCGCAGAAACAACAATAATGAAAGCGGTTTCTAAATATTGTGAGGCTTGCTCAAGAAATGTTCAACATCTTGTTCATAGTTTTCTGCGACAAGTTGAAACCGAGAAACAACATGTTCCAAAACAGATCGGAGTGTATCAGTGAATATGCTGCGCAATGCTCGTCTTCTATTCAGCTATGTCAATCGGACAACGGAATAGAATATTTTTTGAATAACCCCACAACCAGAAATCACAAGGATTAAGATCTTGATGGTTGGCTGTTGGAAAGTGACGAGTGTTAATTCTATTTAGGATGAGCGAAGCAAATCTTCTACTAATCTACACAAATTACATTTTGTCGTACTACTGATCTACACAAATTACATTTTGTCGTACACTTTACAGAAAATCTACTCAGTATTTTGCTTGAAATTAAATATAAAAATGAATTATGATCTGTAGATTTGCATAAGATTACTTTTTTTTTACTGAACAACCTTAAAAAAGTTATTATTTTAATTAATTTATTTTACATGTTTTTCCATTACGAATGCATTTTTGCAAATAAAAAATGAAACACGTATATTTTCAGAAGAAAAAATAAATCATGCAATTAGTAATTATAGATATAATCATGATTAATTAAATAAATGAAATATGTTTTAATTATTCCGCCAAAATATCTCAAAAAACCTTTTTTAATTTAATTAATGAAAGAAATAATTTTGGACTTGATAGAAAAAAAATATGATTTTTAGACTCTACCAAAATTATTTTCTTATCGAATGATTTAACAAAAAAACAATTTTTATTATTTTGTTGAATATATTTTTCCATTATACAGATTTATTTTTGTAAACGATAATGAAACCTGCGTATTTCTTGCAGTAAATAAAAATCATTGAGTCAGAAAAAATAAATAAAGTCATGATGATTGAGTACGCAAAATATTATCGTTGCATCAAACTTTCTCTCTTTTTTTTTAAATTATTTAAATGAGGAAAGGAACCTATATATTTGCATTTTGCGAAGACAAAATATTTTGAATATTGAAAATAACTGCAGAATTTAGACTTCAAACCATAAAAGAACATTAAACTTTCTTATATTAAAAATGTATGTTATTTGAGAGGAAAATATACATTTTAATAGAATACTTTATTAAGATTGGTTGGAAATGGCGCATATTTTGGTGCTCATTCCTTTTAATCATATAGCTTCACGATTTCTTTTATAAAACTTTTAAAATACCCTTTTCTATGAAAATTATAGCATATTTTTAATCAATTAAAATTTGTGAAAGTTCAATTATTTACATTCAATTATAAAAGTATTTTTCAGTGTTAAGAATTCAAGTACACAATTTATTCTTATTATGGAAATCATTTACACAGACAATACTTATGCATTTTAAAAGAATTATATTATGATTTTTTTTTGTAAAGTGGCAACTGAAGAATAGTAAACAAATAAAATTATTTTTTGTAATTAACAAAATGTAAAAACGTCTTTAAAATAGCTTTTAGTTACTTACTTACGCATTTTAAATGAATTATATTATGAAGAACGATACTTACACATTTTAAAAGAATTATATTATGATTTTCATTGTAAAGGAACAATAGGAGGATTGTATACAAATAAAATTAATTGTTGTAATTAATAAAATGTAAAAACATCTTTAAAAGATCTTTTAGCGGAAAATTAAAAAAATATATTGTAAAATTTTGCTTGGAAAATATTTTTATTTATATTAGTCTTATACCATAAATAAAATATTCCGAGAAAATTCTTAGTTATTTGGCTGAATTTACATTTCAAAAATTAAATTCCGCCAAAACATAAAATAACGTTTTAGCTTAATAAAGACGCAAAAAAAAAAAAAAAAAAAAAAAAAAAAAAATTGTTACTTTCAAATATTTATTTTACTAAATAATCCTTCGCGAATCGAAACAAAGCATAGCTTTTGCTAATCCATACTTAAGTGCATATTGAAAAGCTACTTCACTGTGGATATTTAATGTGTGAAGGAGCGCTGCCTTGCATAAAATTTATGTCACACCACGCAGCTGAAGTGCTATAATGAAGTAGTTGCGCAAAACTGCAATTCTGAGAATTGACCTACCGTCGGAGATGGAAATGAACTTCGTCTGTTCACACAATGTAACAAGACCAAGCAAGAAATACTAGTCTCTCAAACTAGCAGGTCAGCAGGATGCAATACATCAACATGGACATTTTTTATGGATGAAAATGCAGGATGTTTCGTAAAATTTTATGCACAGTGCTCACAGACATATCTAACGATCGGACAATTCCAGTGAACTGCAGCTTTCGAAATTACTGCTCACCTTTTCCTGAAATTCTGTGGACACATGTTCTACCGCAGTCAAACCAATGTTCCGGAATTCCATTGCACTGTAAAAAAAAAAAAAAAAAAAAAAAAAAAAAAAAAAAAAAAAAAAAAACTACATTTTTACAGCACAAAATACTGTTCATCTCTCGCTCAACTCGATCACAGTCGAATATGCTGTATTTTTCTTTGGATTCTTGACTATATAAACATGAAAAATAACAGTTGTTGAGTAAAATTAACAGCACAAACTGCTGGCTTCCGAATTGCCAGCACATCGTGCTGGCAAATCTACAGTGTTTTTTTTTTTTTTTTTTTTTCAGTGTGCCAGTAATCGAAACTTTGCTTTTATAAATACTTCTTAAAATCTGGTCAATACATTGGTTTTTGGAGAACGCTTTTTGGCAATGGTTAGAGGAGATATTCAACAAACACATTTTACAGACAGACATAAATTAACAGTGGTATCATTAACATTAAAATTAATAATATTTTGCTGCTGTTGCTGGAATAAATTCAATTACGCAGCAGAAAATGTTTACTTGATACCATTTAATAAACCTATAATCTGCGCTCAGAATTTGATTAATACACTATAAAATCTACACGTAACGTTTATGAAAACTAGTGGCGGAAAAAGAAATTTCATTTTTATATAAGCTTCTTTAAATCCAGGAAATATATTAGTTTCAAAGGTATCCAATGATCCAAGACGCATTTTCATATCCTGGGTTGTGAAAGAATATAACCAGGATATTTTTGTAGTGTCGTAATCAGTTTTCTAAAAAATCAATATAGGTTTTTATAGGGTTATCAATTCTCAATAAAACAATTTCACCTGCATTACTCAATTTATACATGCACTGTAAAAAAAATCCGACCAGTTTTCCTGTAGGGTTCGGAAAAATAGTTGCCCTTATCGTACCGAAAAATTTTCCGACCCAGCTAGGAATAAAATCCGTAAAATAAAAGAAATAGTCAATAAAACGGTATTTTAAAGATTTTATTCCGATTTTATGGATTTTATTCCGAGCTGGGTCGGAAATTTTTCCGGTATGATAAGGGCAACTATTTTTCCGATTCGTACAGGAAAACTGGTCGTATTTTTTTACAGTGTGTGAGAGTAAGAAATTAATATTAATTTAACGTTAATGTCAGTGCTATTATTTTGTCATGTCTGTCCATATTCGCTCAGCATGAAAATATTTACTTGCGAATTGATAGCGTACGAAAAACTATTTTTCCGGTTTGAGAAATCTTATTTATACACTATTAAATCTACTCGGGAAAATATCCAAAAATCAGTGGCAGCAGAAAAAGAACTTTCTTTTGTATATATTTCTTGAGAATCTCAAAAATATATTAATTTCTGAGGTTTGTACAGAAAAAGACGGTTTTGTAAATCGTATTTAACTCGGGAGACGTTATTTTATATTTTTGCTCGTGATTATAATATATTTTCTTAGATTAAGAAGAATTTTTTTTTTTTTTTTTTTTTTTTTTTACACAGCACATTAATTTGCCTGAATGTGCAATGACGATACCACGTATGGTAATCAAATTGGATCTGTTCAGATCTGTGTATAAGAAAAGAACTGCAGAATATCGCTAAAAGATTATTTTACCTATTGCACTTCCTTAACCCATAATATCACGAGTACAAAACGTATCAAATATGCATTAACGGCTTTCTGCAACACAGGAAGACTAAACATGAAAAAAAATATTTCATTTAGGAAATTCATTCAGATTAAATTTATTATTTATAAGTTCATATTCTATACTACGAAAATTCGAGAATAATAAATTTTACATAAAAGCACATTTTACGTAAATTGTAGTAGATTTAAAAGTAATAGATTTAGTTTTTAGAAGACAAATTTATTTACTTAATATATCATTACTAGAAAGGTAGCCCGTCAAAAATGACGGAAATTTAGATGTAAAGATATATACAACTCATGTGCAAGAATATGAGTTTTCTCGCTTATTCCGCAGTGATAGATGAAAATAACACATTTAAAGAACGAAACACATTTATGAAAAACTGTGTACAGTAGAAGACCACTAATCTGCACAGTTTGGTTTCAAGTGTTATGCAGATTTGAGGCTTTTTGCCGTCATGTCTATTCAATCTTTGTTTACATTTTTTTTAATTCATATATTGGACAATTTAGATTGTTAAGCCTTAAAAATAAATAAATTTTACACTTGAATTAAGGTAAAAACTATTAAATTATCGTATACGATTTCATGAAATGGTATTATATGGTATTATGTGTGTGTGCTTCACGATCTTGGTTACGACGTTGGCGAAATTGGCTGCAACTTGTCATAATCCTAATAGTGTGGGCCGCTATAACAAAAAAGTAACCAGTTTTTAGTAAAATTTCTGATATAAAGTAGCTTTCAAAAACTTGTGTAAAATTGCAGGCCGTTCTCGTGTTATGTCAGTCCTAAGAATAATATTTCTAACACTGAAGAGTTTCCATGTATATATGAAATTTAGAAAAGCTTCTCCAAAAGAAAGGTCCTGAAATGACATTGTAATTTCTCTAACTTCAAAGTTTAATCGGGCCCTAATGTTGTTTACTGAAATCTAATAAATACAGTTATTTTGAATATTACAACAGAATTAAACAGTTAAACATATTTAACTTAAACACGCTGATACTTCCCGATGTTATTTTTTACTATTAACAAAGAAAATTATTTAAATTTTTCAAATCATGCATTTATAACTTTTTTCCGTCCTTAATAACTAAATAATGAAAAAATATGCTTTTGTTCTCAGCTCATAAATATGACAATAAAATAATGTAACTAAGAGACAATACAAAATTAAATCTTTGTGATTTCAAACCATAAACAAACTATACCTCCACCATTTTACCTACTATGATGTCATTAGAATATTATCTATTGATTGCTGGAGAACTTACTTTGTGAATGATTACCTCAATGATTTAAAAAATTTTTAAGTTTCACAATGAATGAATCACTTGTGTTTGTTTAGGTTTATGGAATGAGATATTAAGCTGTGAACCTAATTTCAACTAAAGTTATCCAAGGATATATGTATTTTTAATTGAAATTAAAAACAATGCTTTGACCTCGAAATAAAAAGTTTTAGTTTCTATAATTGGTTATTTCTGTTAATTATTTATTTAGGTATTTTTCCATTATAGCGCATTTTTCAAAAAAGCTTGGCGTAATTCAGGCATCAGAAAGTGAGATATGTTGCCAAAATATATAAACAGCTATGAAAACAAATCTAATGAACTTTTATTTTTGTTTATATATGCACTTATGGAACAGATGTCATATTCGCCCCATATTGGCGCGATTTTTTTCTGTCGCCAATATCATATAGGCAACAGGTACTTAACTTGCGCCAAAGGGTGGTTATTTTGCTTGATGTGGTAACCCGGATTATGTTGTTTACGCTGTTGATATTTTCGCCAAATTGGCAACCGAAAAAAATCGCGCCAATATGGGGCGAATATGACATCAGTACCGCACTTATATACATAAAAAAAAATGGTTTCTAAATATATATCATATTTTTTTATATACAAATTACGGCACAGATTTCAGATATGAAACAGGATACCTAACTGGCGCCAAAATGGTGTTATTTTGCCTGCTATGGTAACCCGGCTATTGTTTCTTATTTATTAATAAATTGTTTATTTACTTTTATTTTCTGTTTTTAATTATATAAACTGTTTTGTGCTATAGCTATTATTCAAACTTTTATTTAATTATAGTTATTTCCTTTTCAAAATGATAGCAAATAATTTAAAAATATATAAGTAACTGGTATTCGAAAGCGAGATTTCTGCTAAATTGGCGTCAGAGAAAAATCACACCAACCCCGATGCGTATATGACATCTGTGCAAAATTACGGCACAGATGTCATATTCGCCCCATATTGGCACGATTTCTTTTCTGACGCCAATGTTATATACACACCGTGTACTTAACTCTCGCCAAAGTGTCGTTATTTTGCTTGATATGGTAACCCGGATGTTGTTGTTTATGCTGTTGATGTTTTCGCCAAATTGGCGTCGGGAAAAAATCGCGCCAATATGGGGCGAATATGACATCTGTGCCAAAATTACTTCTGTTAAAAAATGGGTAAAAAAAAATGGGTAAATAGCTTTTTTTACATTAAATAAAGGTACTTGTTAGTTATCCCGTCGACCAAATTACTGTCGCCAAATTGTAAGATTAAATGCCAATAATGGTTGACATTAAACATGATCATGTGTTTCTTATGTCATCAAGTGATTTTTAATTCGACGTTACATTTGTATTTTTATTAATGTTTTGCTAATTTAATTGATCTTTCGTTGTTTAAAATAAAAATTATGTCAATTTGTATAATTTGGCTATTGGTTTTACGATTTATATAATTTAGCGAAACTGGTCGACGGGATAGCTAACAACTACCTAAATAAATTGCATACATGTGGAAAAAATTGCTTGTGAGTATGAAGCAGTAAATAGGTTGTCAGAAAATACGTTGGCAAACTTCTTTCTCGCCAAGCAACTTTTCTCCGAAGTTTTGTACATAAGCAATGATTGCTAGAAATGCATTTTTAATTATGATATGCGCTTTTATGTTTCACTACATTTATGCATACAATACTGTGTGTATAAATGCTACAGTTCATATGCAGGGCTACACAAAGGAATTCGTAAGGGTTACTGAGTATGATATTAAATTGTTTAAAGGTGGTTTTTAAAGGAGTTATGCGTTTTTACGCTGAACTACATTTAGTTTACTAAGAAATGTTTGTAGAATATAGATAAAATAATATACAGGGTCACTCAAAGTATTGGATACATAACCGTCTATGGATGATAATATCTGGAAATGTGATTTCAGTAGTTTTAAGAGTAGTTTTAATTAAATTTTGGCTAAATAGTGGCATGTAATAACGATACTATTGGCTATGGACGGTAACTGCTGAAATCAATTTTTAAAATTTTTTATGCGTCTTCTAAAATGTTTACTTAGTTATCTTATTTCCCCAAACAACGAAGTTTTGTTAAAGCATTCAGGATGTGTTGGAAAGTGTTTCAAATTCTATGCTTAACGCATGATTTTTCTTTCTTCTTTAGTCTTATTTTGCATTTATTTTATTCTTAATTTTTTAGTCTTATACTGCTTTATAGAAACTTTGGCACAGTTGTCATATACGCCAATTTGGCGAAAACATCAACAGCATAAACAACAACATCCGGGTTACCATATCAAGCAAAATAACGACACTTTGCCGCCAGTTAAGTACCCGTTGTGTATATGACATTGGCGTCAGAAAAAAATCGCGCCACAATGACATCTGTGCCGAAACTTTAATATTTAATTTTTAAACTCTTCGCTCCACACCCCTTACATATAGTACAAACTATAACACAGATAGCGCAAAATAATAGACAGTTTGGTACTTTTCCACTGTAGGAGCTTTGGCGTTTTTTTTTAAAAGCTTGGTGTAATTTGGGCATCAAAAAGTAAGATTTGGGTTCGTTTCCGTTATACGGATACCTTTCTCGCCAAGCGTAATAGATGGCGCAAAATGAAAATCATGTGAATTGAAGCATTTGAAAAATAAAAGAAAAAACATTGTCTATACTAAAGTGAGCATTTAAAAAATATAACATTTGAAAATTCCAGACTTTTACGAACTATTTCATTAAATCACAATTATATACCGGGTGTCCCAAAAAGGACTGACTGATTTTAAAATTCAATAACTTGCAAACGGTGACAGATATTAAAAAAATTCTTGCAGGAGGGTTATGCATAAGGTCAAAAGTTTTATTACAGTGATTTTCAATTTTAGTTCGATTTACAAACAATAGATGGCGCTGTAAGCAATAGTCGCTAAATACAGGCTCGATTTTTGGTCCTTTATCTTGTTCCATGCAGAAAAAGGAGATGGAAACGTATTATCCGGGCCACGAAGTACCAAAAATCGAGCCTGAATTTAGTGACTATTGCTTACAGCGCCATCTATTGTTTGTAAATCGAACTAAAATTGAAAATCACTGTAATAAAACTTTTGACCTTATGCATAACCCTCCTGCAAGAATTTTTTTAATATCTGTCACCGATTGCAAGTTATTGAATTTTAAAATCAGTCAGTCCTTTTTGGGACACCCGGTACTTAAAATAAGTGAACAAATAACTGTTATAAAATAAAGCAATAAAATAAAACTAATATTAAACTGCTGGCATAAAATTAAAAATATCTTTTAGCATTTTGAAATAATTGGCGCATTAGCATTCATTTTGGCATGGTGTCCGTATAACGGAAAAATATCAAGATTTGTTGTCAAATCATATAAACAGCTGTGAAAACAAACTTGATGAGCGTGTTTGTTTGTTTTATATGTTTATTTTATATGTATATTATTGATGTTTTTATGTACAAATCACATCTGTTTCTTTATAAAATTAGAGAAACGTCTTTTTTATATTAAATAAAAAATGAAACAGTGGATAGGTTCCCGGAAAATCTGTTGCCAAATTTTGTTTTTCGCCAAGGCACCTATACTGGAAAAGTACCTAAAGCACTTTAAAATCGCGCAGTTAGGAGCTCACACAGTACAGCGTCGTCTATTGGCCGTTATTTTATTAGTAACATCGGGAGGAAAATGTAAAGATGTACTTTAAATTCTCACTCATAGATTTTGAAAAATATCTTAAAAGAGCGGAGTTTAAATTAAATTTCGGTGACCTCCTTTATGAAAGATTAATGGTTTTAAATGGGAATTTCGCCAAATTAGCCAGCTATCACTAAGTTGGCTAACATTTGGCGCTACTGTGGTAACCCTGCATTAGATTTTTTCAACAATTACTCATTTCAATGAGGCGGTCCTACCGGAATCGTGAGGGACACACAGAGACTTGGATTTTATATAAGTAGATGTATAATAATAACATAAAAAATAAATAGGAGATAGCATTTTTTATAAAATTCAAAAAGTATTTATCGATTTATATTGATAATATTTTTATTCAAAATTGAATACCACCTTTTTGTTCCTTTATTAGGGTTCCGTATTTAAAAAGTAAACGCAGAACCATTATAAAATCACTCGAGCGTTTGTGTATCAGTCTGCCTCTCTGTCACAGCCGTTTTTCTCGTAAACTTATGGAACGAGGAAAGTTCAAATTTGGTAGAAGTAATAAATTCTATTGGCCCACATATCTATAGATTATTAATTATTCACAAATATATATAGGAAAAAAATATAGAAAGGTATAATTAAATTACTTGAAAATAATTTTTTTTCTTTGTATATCGTGCGGGGTTTCACGTGAAAGCTCTTGTAACACAGAACTCAAAAATACATTTCTATTAATTTTAAGTATTATATTTTCAGAGATATCGTTCAAAATGTTACGCAAAAATATGTTCCCTCCTTCTATTTCCGAATCTAGTGAAACTAAAATTACGTAGAAATTAGGGTTAGTAGAAGTTTACTTAAACCTTGCACGAAAACTATACTATTACCCTAGGTCACATAAATTTTGAGAAAGTCGCATTTTTCCTTTTCGCACAAATCTCATTTACTGGGTGTGCAGAGGAGTTGAGAGTCGCTAGAGGTACCTATCAATAGCTGAAGTATGAAAAGATTGTTGCTATTGATTTTCGAAAAAAAATTGTAAGTAGCCGATATATTAATTATTAAACACACGGATGGCTTGGACACACACTGAAAAAAAAAAAAAAAAAAAAAAAAAAAAAAAAAAAAAAACGACATTTTTACAGTACAAAGTACTGTTTCATATCGCTCTCAAACTCGATCACAGTCGAATGTGATGTAGCTTTCTTTGATTTCTTGCCTATGTAAACATGGAAAATACAGTAGTTGCGTAAAATTAACAGCACAATGTGCTGTCAATACGGTCGCCAGCAGTTTGTGCTGGCAAATCTACATTTTTTTTTTTTTTTTTTTTTTTTTTTTTTTTTACAGTGAACATAAATACATGGGTGGCGTAATCTATGCGCCATCGGCTTTTAAGGCCTAGATAATAATTGTTAATTATATATTTGCGTAATGCAATGCCCAGTAGTAGTATAAAAGTAATAAAAATCAAATCGTTAAAATCAAGCTAATTTAATAAGAATAAATCACGTAATTAATTTGGGATTCGAGACTAATTTGTATTATGTAGCGCTATCAATACACGTATCTTTAAAAGTTAATTAAAATTCTATCTGGAAAAACAAGACACCAAGTCGGCGTTGCAACTTTACGACCTCCAAACGAAACGGCTTACGCTGTATAGTTTCTTACAAGTTTTATTATTCTTTTAGCAACGATTTTTTGTAACATTACAGTTATTAATTAATATATTTATTGTATGGAACCCTTTGTGTGCGAGTAA
This sequence comes from Maratus speciosus, assembly GCA_963932465.1. Lineage (NCBI taxonomy): Eukaryota > Metazoa > Arthropoda > Arachnida > Araneae > Salticidae > Maratus > Maratus speciosus. Next base: position 46,069,210 of record OZ010786.1, read on the forward strand.
TACTCGCACTCGACCGATTATTAATTACATTAAAAGTAGTAATTATGTAATTCTTACAAACTTCTTCTATGTATCATGCATTAATATCCTTAAAGATTCAATAAGCATTATGGTAAGATTTTTTTTTCTAATTATGGACCGCAGTAGAACCAAAAGAAAACGAATCATCACTGAGAAACTATTGCATTTATTGCAGCCCTTTCTAGATATATTGACAATAAAATATGTAAAACTCATATTCGCGTCTTTTTGCTATACGTGAAAATTAAAGTAAAAAAAAAAATGGATAAATGCAGAAGAGAGATTTAAATTAAAGTTTATTCATTAACAATTCATATTGTGAAACATCTCATATTAACTATAGAAATAGCAAACAGGGAATTAATATAAAAATACTGTTAGCTACAATGAAGTATCACGATTTCTTGTTTAGAATTTTTCACAGAATTAACGTTTCTTAGTTATGTAAAATTTACAAGCAACAACATTTGAAAGTGCTTTTGCTTAATCTTTTTTTATTGTATGTTTTCGGAATGTAAAAATAAAAGGTTTTTTCCTAGAAAAAATAAACATCATAATCTGATATAGGGGGGACTGGGGAGAGTTGACGCATTTGTTAACAAAATGATTTTTTATTTTTTTAAATATTGAACCTAGAATAAAATTTCATATATCATTTTAATCCTTATACAATCAGTTATCAAAATAAAATTGCAACAAAAGGGGTCCACATAGGAAACTAGAAAAACCACTGATTTAAGAAGAGAAAATAATCGGCTTCCCACCTATGGGAGGCATGACCCCTTTATTTTATATTGAAATATTTGTTAAGGAAAATAAAATGAGATTATAAAAACGTAGAATAACTTTATGCTACTGGGTTTAATTAGTATTAAGACTCTTTCGGAAAATGTGATGAGCAAACAAACCAGCTTAGACGGAATTCAAGGCACAGATGAAAAATTCTGTTTTAAACACCCACGGCTTCTGACACTCGACCTGGCAACACTAGCTACCACATAATTTGGCTTCATCCCATTGTGTTCATCTTGGTGAAATTTGTCTAAATACCTCCTAAAGTCTTTTAATGAATGTTATGATCCTTTGCAGATGAATGAATACCTAACAGTACTTAAGGCTGCCGTTTTCATCCTTTTTAGTCTTTTACATTCTTTCTATTTACCTACTGAGAGTACTATTTAAACGAAATAAAAGTTTCTGTCAACTTTTCAATTATTTTTCATTAAATGTTTTGTTGCACTATAGCACTTTTTCACATCTTCACTTATTCAGCTTTGAACATGCTCCTTTCTATCACTTCGTTTAGTGTAGCTTTACAATATACATTTACATTCTTTTAGAAATATAATCCTTAACCCTTCATTATGTACACCGTGTATTTAAAATATTTCCAAAAACACTTAATTAAGGACCTGGTGGGTAAACCCTCCCCATATTGATTGGGTTAAGCCTTCCTACATATTCACTTTTAAATTATAGAACATGGCTCTGTTTAAATTAATTTACTGCTCAATCTTTATACCTGGAATGAAAGCTCAATATTTTTGCATTACTCAAACCTATTTACTTAAATTTCTATGATATGTTTTATCTGATAAAATCTTACAAAGAGATTCTAAAAAAATACAATTGTAAGCTGAAAACTCTTCACAATTGAATTTTCCACACCTGTTTAAGTTATCTTCAGGAAACAAAGACCATTGTTTGAACATTTCAGTAGATACAGTTGCCACTTATTGATGAAACTCTGAAACTCATTTAAATATGAAAACTGAAGTGTGGGTCAAGCATCCCATATATTTCTCCCTCCCTAGTCTCCCCTATATTAAAAAGCATAAATATATTTCTTTGCTCAAGATTTTCTCAAAAATATCTCAGAGCATTTGGACAACACTAAAATTTTACTAAGCTACTTAAAAAGATCATTAAAAATAAAAATAATTAAAGTTTAAATAAAATAAGTTTTAAAAGTACACTGTCAGAAAAATGCGTCTTTATACACTGAATTATTCATCATTTTTCAACAAATAATTTCATTACTCCAAAAATACAGACTTAGACAAAGAAGAGGAAAAAATTCGTTTAATTCCTACACGCATGCGTATTGGTTTATTAAAACAAAAGTTCGAATTTATTTTAAATATGAAAAACCAAAATTCTATAAATTAAAATTTCTATTTTTTTTTAAACAAACAAAAAAAATAATGCTTCAAATTAAGGAAAAGTAACAATTCCGTTTCTCATTCATTTAAAATCATTCGCAATTTATCTCTTAAAGCTATAAAAAATATACATTCTAAACGAACACATTTAAAAAATATATATTAGTTAAATTAAGAGAAAAAAAATTGATTTTACTCGCAAGAGCAAACGTTTCTTCCCGAAATTAATCGAAAATATAATATTCGTAATTCACATGTAACACTTAAATTAAAAGTATTTATAATTTCTATTGTGATTCTTTATTAATACTAACGTGTTAAAACCCCAACCATCAAAGCCTTCTTCATCAAACCCCAACCTCAAACTAAAACTTGTACACTAAATAATAACACAATTTTAGCCAGCTTGGATATTATATCATTGTACCCCTCTCTTGACATGCAGGAAATTGTTCAGAATATTATATCTATTATCAATAATCAGAAGCAGTTTATCATTAATATGAAAACTTCCCTTATAGCTGGGTTGAATCTTATTATACAGAGCAACATATTTGTCTTCAATAATGAATTTTATAGGCAATCTAAAGGGGCTCCGATGGGTTCTCCAGTTTCTGGTTTGTTTGCAGAATTTAAATTGAGACCTTTGGAGAAATTTATATTTGATACTTTTGACAAAAAAACCAGCATTTTGGGTACGCTACGTGGATGACATTTTGATCTTATGGAACCATAGTCGCCTGGATCTTGAAAACTTTCTCAGTAATGTTAATAGTCTGGATCACAACATAAAATTCACCTTAGAAATCGAGGGAAATTCTTCTTTGCCATTCCTGGACGTACATTTACAGCACAATGGAAAGTTGTTGAATTATGCATTTATCGAAAGCCTATGAAAGAAAATACTGTTATCCCTTTCAATGCTAATTTACCCTTCAATTATCGTATTGCAGCATTTAAATCATTTATACAAAGGGCCTTTTTAATATGTTCTGGCATGAAATTAAAGCAGGAGCTTAATTTTATTAAGCCAATTGCCATAGATCATGATTTTCCCATTAAATACATTTATAATATTATTCACACGCAACATTGTCTCCCCCCTCACAGCTTACCTAATAACCAGCAGAAACCTTCTTATTGTCGATTCAGGTATGTGCCAGTCATTTTTGAAAAGTTAAGGAAAATGGTTCGTGGATTTAACGTTCAACTTGTTGCTATTCCCCCTTCTTACCTTACTAATTTATTAAATTGCAATTTAGATCCTACACCTGGCCATGAGCGTGCTGGTGTTTATGAAATTCCTATTATTTTGGATAGCGGTGCTAAAAAATTTTACATTGGTACTACGAAAATACATTTACAAAGAAGATTTACAAAAAAGACATTTACGAAGAGACATTTTACAATATCGTCAGACCACAGCACTGGCTAAATTTTATTTTAACAACCCCCATAGTTATATAGATTTTGATAATGCTAAAATTATAATTCCATGTAATACTGCAATAGATGGCCTTCAAAAAGAATCAATAGAAATTATGTTTAGAAATGAAGAAGTTTGTAATTATAACATATCAGTTAATATCCCTAAAATTTGGTTACACATATTGAAATATTTTTTTGAAATTTAATCTATTCATCTTACATTTCCCAAAGTCAAGTATGCACTTCTATTTTTGATTTTAACAAAGTTTGCCTCTTGCATTTTAACTACATGCATTTACATTGCCTTACAATAGATGGGGCCACTGCAAGCCAAAATTGTTCATTTGATAGTCTTTTATTCCTTTTTCACCTCATAGACGGCGCCATATTAAAAATCATTCGAAATTGTAGTCTACTTTTTGTCTAATAGATGGTGCCATTGCATGCTTTCTGGATTATAATTGGATAAAGTGACTTTTGACTGAATATATAACGAACATTTTGAACTCAAGACGGTTTTGCTCTAATTTTAGAATATATACGACAACGTTCCTGAGGAAGGTCATAGAAGGATGACCGAAACGTAGATTTTTTAACTTTATTTTAATGTTTGTATAAGTTTATTTGACTTTACAACAGTTTTGTACACCGTGTAGTAAACTAATGATATTTTATCAAATGTATATCAAACCCTTCGTCTAACAAGCAAAGTGTAGCCTATTGGTTATGATATTTGACTCGAAACAGCCAGGTCCTAGTTTGAACTCTAAGGTCTACCAGAAATTATTCTTAAAATATATCAAATAATAATTAATTCCGCAAGAAACCATAGATGGCAAAACAAAAGAAAATAAACATGTATTTGTTTAAAACTGACGTTAACACAAATAATGGTAAGTTTTCCTCTTGTGACAAAGAATAAAACCCTGACCTTCTTCAATTAACGAGAATATGCCAACAGCACGGATGCCAATAAATTTTCCGCGATTTGAAGAAAGCATTTTCCAGAGTGCATACAAAATAGCGGAGGAAATAAAATATCAACTATAGATTCATCAGATTGCGATGCAGCAGTTTTTTTTTTTTTTTTTTTTTTTTGAGAGCCTGTTTCTTTTCAATTATCAGGTACCTTTTAAAGTCGTCAACATATTTTTTAACATATTATATTAATATTTGATTCTAGCTAAAGTACCCGGCATTCCCCGGAATTTTAAGAATGTTTGTTTTGAAAAATCGATTTCAAAATTAAGCATACAGTATAAAACAAACAATTAAAAAAAACCCAGTAAAACCATCTTTATTTCAGTTCTTCACTAAGAATGAACTCGAGGAAAGTACATTTTTGTGGAAATTCTAATGCAAACACACACACACACACACACACACATATATATATATGTATGTATATATGTATGGGATAGATTTAAAAATGACGAAAACAAATTCAGAGAGCCTCAAAATGTTAAAATATGCCAATTGTTCCATAGGTGGGTTGTTATGATGTTTCAATACGTTTTCTCAAACTCGTATAACGTTATATATTCACCTGCTGACGTCCATTATATTTCCAATCTGATGTAATGTTCCCTTTTTAAAAAAAGAATTCGTCAAACTACTTATTTCATTTTCATTTTTCACGTGAAATTCTTGCAATAGACAGATTGTGACGTAATATTAACTTTTTTCTTTTAATTCGTCAAACTATTTATTTCATTTTCATTTTTCTAGTGCAAATCTTGGAATAGAAAAGTAATTGGTATGTTAAGTATTTTATTGTGGATTTTTAATTGTTGGCAACTATTATAAAGAAAATTATTAAATTTGATTGGAAAATGCTGTTAAATTGATGCTTTTTATTAATTAAAAATTAACTATACATTATTTCGATTGCGGATTACTTTAGTTATCCTGGCCGTGTTTTAATACACATGTACGTAATATTTCACAATTCTGGTTTCCAAACTTTGTATTTGTATAGAATTACAGATAGACAGTCAAATTTTCCTTTTTATATATTTGATTTTAGGAACTTTTCACAAGAAAGCACATAATTAACTTTAGAAAGAAAGTTCTGTACAAAATGATTTGAATTTTTTTTTTAAATGATGAAGGTGTGAATTTATCTTTAACTGAAATTTTCTGTAAACAAAAGCCATTCAATAAACGGTGATTTTGGTCATTACGTGCATGATTTCTAATAAATGGCTGGGTAGAATTTCATGAAATTTTGACTGTACAGCTCATATTCAAAATATTAGAATAATTACTTTTTTTTCACAAACTGGAAATATCGTTTGGTAACTTAACATCTTTTAATGCAAATATGGAAACGATATTTTTATTATAACTTATTGATGATTAAACTTATTTATTATCTTAAAACTAATATCATTTTTGAAAAGATTAATTGAAAAAAAATTATTTTGAAAAGTCAAAATATTACAATATTTATTCAAGTGCTTCAAAATATTAGAATATTTCGCATTAATTCTCCTTTAATTATCACCAATTCATAAATGGTGGCATCATTGATTAAATTCAGACGATTTTATTTAAAATCTGTGTTCTTTTTATAGTTTGTTTGCTTTTTCGTCTTAAAATGGTTCGTGTGAGTGATATTCCTGAATCTATTAAACTTCGTATGGTTGGTTTGTATCGCACGGTAAAAATCAATGTTATATAGGGAATTATTTACATTGTTCGTAATCAACCGTCAGTAAAATACTAACATAATATTAAAAAATGGAAATTTTCAGAATAATAGCCGAGATGGCGGCCGAAAACCAAACGCATCTGCTAGAGCTGACAGGGAACTGAAGCGTATAGTTAAGAAAAACCGTTTTAAAAGTGTACAATTCTTGCACCGAAAATGGAAAGAAGAAGGAGTTGAAGTTTCCACATCGAGAATATTAAGAAGTCTCCATAAATTTAAGTTTGAATCTCGTCATACCGAAAACAAAATTTCTCATGACTGCAAAACAAAAACGTATAAGATTCAACTGGTGTAAATCAAGACGTTTATGGAGCGAAGAAGATTTGAAAAATATATTATTTTGTGATGAAAGTATGTTTTGAATTTATACAACATAATTTCATCACTAACTAATATGTTTTTCCAATCTTCTTCGCTTCATAAACGTCTTGATTTCCACCAATTCAATCTTATACGCTTTTGTTTTGTAGTCATGACAGGTTTTGTTTTCGGTACACAAGATTCAAACTTAAATTTATGGAGACGTCTTAATGCTCTCGATGTAGAAACTTCAACTCCTTCCTCTTTTCCCTTTCGTTGCAAGAATCGCACACTTTTAAAACGGGTTTTCTTAACTATACGCTTCAGTTTCCTGTCATCTATAGCAGATCTTTCTAGTTTTCGGCCGCCATTTCGGCGATTATTTTAAAATTTTCCCTTTTTACTTTCTTCTATCTTCAATAGAAGAAAGTATTGTAATCGAAATTTTTTTCGACTTCCGGTTTTCGACGGATTTACACGTTTTAGGGGTCAGAGATTCCAAAAAACATGTTTATAGAAAATGTCTGTCTGTCTGTGTGTCCGTCTGTCCGTCTGTCCGTCTGTCCGTCTGTCCGTCTGTCCGTCCGTCCGTCTGTCCGTCTGTCTGTCGCCATTCTACCATCAAAAAGTGTATGAAGTTATGCATAGAATTGAACCAAATTTTTATTTTAAGTTTTTGGCTATGGCAAGCAGATCCTCCCTGAATTTGGAAAAAATTCGCCGGTAGGGGGCGCTATAATATCAATTTTTGTGCGATTTTGAATATTGTACCATCCAAAAGTGTATGAAGTTATGCATCGAATTAAACCAAATTTTTATATTAAGTTTTCGGATATGGCAAGTAGGTCCTCCCTGCATTTGGGAAAAATTCGCCGATAGGGGGCGCTGTAACAGCGATTTTGTGCGATTTTGAATATTGTACCATCCAAAAGTGTATGAAGTTATGCATAGAATTGAACCAAATTTTTCTATTAAGTTTTCGGATATGGGAAGTAGGTCCTCCCTGAATTTGGAAAAAAATCGCCGGTAGGGGGCGCTGTAACAGCGATTTTTGTGCAATTTTGAATATTGTACCATCCAAAAGTGTATGAAGTTATGCATCGAATTGAAAAAAATTTTTATTTTAAGTTTTCGGATATGGCAAGTAGGTCCTTCCTGTATTTGGAAAAAATTCGCCGTTAGGGGGCGCTGTAACAGCGATTTTTGTGCGATTTTGAATACTGTACCACCCAAAAGTGCATGAAGTTATGCATAGAATTGAACCAAATTTTTATTTTAAGTTTTCGGATATGGCAAGCAGATCCTCCCTGAATTTGGAAAAAATTCGCCGGTAGGGGGCGCTGTAATAGTGATTTTTGTGCGATTTTGAATATTGTACCATCCAAAAGTGTATGAAGTTATGCATAGAATTGAACCAAATTTTTACTTTAAGGTCTTGGCTATGGCAAGCAGATCCTTCCTTAATTTGGAAAAAAATCGCCAATAGTGGGCGCTGTAATAGCGATTTTTGTGTCATTTTGAATATTGTACCATCGAAAAGTGTATGAAGTTATGCATAGAATTGAGCCAAATTTTTTGTGTTTGTTCTTGGTCACGGCACGAAGGTCTTCCCTGAATTTGGAAAAATTCCGACTGAAGGGGGCGCTATAATTGCGATGTCTGTACCATTTTCATTATTGTACCATCGAGAAGTGTATGGAGTTATGTATATAATTGAACCAAATTTTTTGTGTATGTTTCTGGCTATGGCAAGCAAGTCATCCCTGAACTTAAAAAAAATCCGCTAGAAGGGGGCGCTATAATTGCGATCTCTGTGCATTTTCATTATTGTACAATCGAAAAGTGTACGAAGTTATGCATACAATTGAACCTAATTTTTTGTGCATGTTTTTGGCTTTGGACAACAGGTTCTCCTTGAATTAGGAAATATTGCACAGTAAAGGGGTTCTGTGATAGCAATTTTTGTATACTTTTCTTGATTTTTTGTAGTTCTGTTGTCCATCGGCGGCTCGTGCAAAGGCGGGAACTCGCTTCCTGCTAAGCCGGCTATTCGCAAACATCTGATAACAACAGAATAAGCAAAAACTATTAATTTTAGCAAATATCATGATATAGATTAAGTCGTTTTTAGTTCGTTTAATTGACTGAAGCAGAAATTTAGGATGAAAATCAAAGTTGGTATAGTATTGAACTAATAATATTGAAATATCATGTGTAACTAGTTTTTGAAATATTAAGATGTATAAGATAGAAGAAAGTTTTGGGATTGGCACATCCAACTAGTTAAATATTGTGTTAGTATTTTATTAACGCTTGCTTGCGAACAGTGTAAAAAATTCACTCTATAACATTGATTTTTAACGTGCCAACACAAATCAGCCATCCTAAGTTTAATAGATTCAGGAATATAACTCACACGATCCATTTTAAGACGTAAAAGCAAACAAACGGCAAAGAGTATATTGATTTTAAATAAAATCGTCTTAATTTAATCCATGATGCCACCAGTTATGAACTGGTGACGATTAAAGGAGAATGAATGTGAAATATTCTAATATTTTGAACCACTTGAATAAATATTCTAATATTTTGACTTTTCAAAATATTTTTTTTTCAATTAATCTTTTCAAAAATGATATTAATTTTAAGGTAATAAATAAGCTTAATCAACAATAAGTTCTTAATAAAAATATCGTTTGCATATTTGCATAAAAAGAAATTAAATTTGCCAAACGATATTTTCAGTTCGAAAAAAAAAAGTAATTAATCTAATATTTTGAATATGAGCTGTAATTGTAACCTTTTTAGATGCATACAATGACTTACTATTATGTTCATTTAGTAAAAAATTGGGAAATTATGATCATGTTTATTAAAAATTTCTAAATTATTAGATTTTTAAATATTTATTATCAAAAACTAATTATTACAATTTTTCCACTGTTAGTTATTTCAAACACATATTCTATTTAAACATTAATCAAACACTGTGCGAATTCCAATACATAAGCCAAAACTTTGAAAAACTTTTTAACGTAAAAATTCATACAAACATGACGCAAAAAATCACATACAGCTGTTTCGAGGATTCCTTGATCCCCTTTCTCAGTGCGAAAAAAAAAATCTCAATCATGATACTTATTAAAATCAGTAGTAATTTGTTATTCTGCTGTATATCAGCTATTCGCGAATAGTCGGATTTTCAGGATAGGAAGTTCCCGTAGATTCATGAGCTACCCGTGTACAATAGAACTACGAAAAATTAAGAAAATTACACAAAACTTGCTATTATAGTGCCCCTTTTCGGCGGAATATTTCCAAATTCAGGAAGGACTTTCTTGCCATGGCCAAAAACATACGCATAAAATTGGTCCAATTATATGCATAACTTCATATACTTTCCGTTTGTAAAATATTCAAAATGCCACAAAAATCGCTATTACAGTGCCCTTTTTCTCAGGCGGATTTTTTCTAGATTAAAGACAGACCTGCTATAGACAAAAACTTATAAAAGAAAAATTGGTTTAATTCTGTGCATAACTTCATACACTTTCCATGGTACAATATACAAAATGGCACAAACATCGCACAAAAATCGCTATTACAACGCCCCCTACCGGCGGATTTTTTCAAATTAATGAAAACCTGCTTACCATAGCCAAAAAATTAAAAAAAAAATGGTTCAATTCGATGCATAGCTTCATACACCTTTCGATGGTACAATATACAAAATGCCACAAAAATTGCACAAAATACAAAAATTGCACTCTATACCGGCGGATTTTTCCCGAATTAAGGGAGGACCTGCTTGCCATATCCAAAAACTTAGAAGAAATTCGTTTAGTTCTATGCATAAATTCATACACTTTTTGATGGTTCAATGGCGACAGACACACGGGCAGCCAGACATCTATATCTATCTATATTATAAAGGACAAACATATCTGTGCGTAACGCATACATCATTCTGCGAATGGCAACACTTTGAAATCTGAAATGAAATTTTGGTTTTTCAATTTTCTCTACTACAAACGTTTATACTTCTAAACATCGCAAATTTTAAATTTTTACACAGTTGTATAAGGAAAAAAAATGCTCTTTTAAATGCAATTTGTTTGAAAGCTGTATCTCAATTTATTTTTGAGTTATTAATTTTTTTGTAGTTTTAATACCATTTTTCTTATCGTGGCAACAAAAGTACCCCATTTCTATTGAAAGTCATTGAAAGTAAACGGAAAATAGTCGAAAATAGGCGATACTGTATCTTTTTGTTGCCATTTTCTGATAAAACCTGAAAAAAAGTTGAAATTAAAATATGGGCTATGTCAAGAATATTGTCTGTTATTCCGTGATAATGACGTCGTAGGCATACTTCTCTATAGACGAAGTTTAAGACTGTATTTTAAAAGTGGATTGCTTTAGCGGATACAAATGACGTCATTTTATAAAAAAGCATGTATTTTAATTCTTTAACCTGAATTATGTTTTGTAGAAGTGCGTCATTTTCACAGACCAGCTGCTTTGAAATTCTTCATTGATGAAAATGCTTCACTTTTGAATGTAATGTAATGTAATCGAAATCACACACTGATAAAACGCATTTAAAATAACGCAGACAAAAAATACGCATAAAAATACGTGATAAAACGCAGACAAAAATTTAGAGTGTCTTTATAAACGATAGGTGAAATGAAGATAATAGCGATTTAGATTACAGAAATTGATGATTCTCCCCTGGATGGATTTGCTTCGCCGTGTTAGACAAGCAAATAAATAATTCGTGGTTTAAAATAATATAATGTTCCTGAACTTTTTCTCCAAAATTCTTTCGAATAATAAAATTTTAATGCTAGTATTCTACTATAATTTTATCAAAATAATATAATTTGCTTAATTTAAGTTTTACTAATTGTATATAATCTATATATTTAAAACGCAAGTATGTTTATTAGTCATCTGCCCTGATCTTTCTGCTGAACCAATTTTACTAATATTTTTTATAAACTGAAAGATCTTCATTTGTAGATGTGATCGCACTATATGTTTTTTTTTTTTTTTAATATTCCCACTTATATATTTTAATTAAAAAAGCATTTTATGAAATTTCTTCAAAATGGTGAAAATTAGATAGTTTTCTTTATTGCAGATAAGACAGAAATAATGAGGTATTTTTATCTTTATCCATGCTGTTTTCTGATAAAACTTCAAAATTGTTGGTAAAAATTGTTGTATAGGGTTTAGTGTCGCAAAATCACATTAGGAGCAGAATATTATATTGGGGGCATAATAACGGAAAATGACATACTGCTTTTGAAAACAAGCATTTTTCCTCATAAATTTTCTATATTGTTTTTCCTTCTGCCTGTGTACTGATACTAAGTTTCAGACACTAGGTGAAATGCTTATTTAAGTGAAAATGAAGTCATATTTAAAAGGTAACAGTAATTTTCTTAGATAGAACTAAGCATTTTAACGCGAAAGCGCTTAAAAAACATAAATCACGGAAATTTTTACTCTCCGGCACTGAGATTAGAATCTCAAGTAAAGGGTGCGTCTGTTCACATAAAAGATGTTGCTGACAATCGTGATTTTAAGTTTTGAGTTAAAATGATTTTTAAATGATCAGACAAAATACAAATTTAAAAAAAAATGATGAATATGGTTATGAGAAGTGCGTATGCAAATTTTGAGAAAGTGAAAATTGCTGTTTTTCATTCCGGAGTACCAAGCATAACAGCCTCAATTGATAACCACATCCTAATAACATATATTTATTATATTTTACTGACTAAGTATCTATATTATGGAGAACAAACGTATCTGTGGGTATCGCTGACGTCATTTTGCGAATGGCAACACTTTACGATCAAATTTCGGTTTTGAAATTTTCGCTACTGCAATTTTTTAATCTTCTGACCGTCGTATATTTTCAATTTTCGTCTAATAGGGAAAAAATTTACTTTCAAATGCAATTTGTTTAAAAACTGTATTTTAATTGACTGATGTATTATATTTTCTAAAATAATTTTTAAGCATGATTTTTTTTAAGTTTATCGTATCACGTGCCAGTTTCAATACATAATAATAATAAACATTTTGCACATAAAGCAACAAACATTGTTCCGCATTTGCTTCTGACTATTTTTGCATTACAGAAATAATACTTCCTTTATAAACAAATAAAAGAATAATATTAACCCATTTGTGCCTGAATTTTGGTTTTCTCAAATGTTTTGGTAAAATCACTTTGAAATATTGCAAAATGAACTAGAAAAATACTAAAAAAAACTACACTTAATTATTTTTGTATTTATTTAATAAAATGTAAAAAAAAATTACATATGAGTATTTCTAGTATATATAAAAGCCGTTCTCTGTGTGTGTGTCCTTTATACAAATCTTCAATTTTTGGCCAATTTGCACGAAACTTCATGTACATACGTTTTAGAACGTGGAAAAGATCACTGTCTACTTTAAAAAATTATCAGACCACTATTTATCCCTTTTTTCCACCACTTCCATAATTTAACATTATAGAAATATCTCTTTTTAAATCTTTTTTAATGCAAAAGTTTCTTTCCTGTTGCCGCACCCAAAAAAAATGACACAATAATGTGAAAAAAATAAGGATAACGCGTGTATTTTGTTTCTATTTGCCAATAAAAATTCAGATTTTCTTGCTATCTTTTTGCGTGTTTGATATTGACGTCATTCTAAACAGAAAATTCGCATTTATTTGTATATAAAATAAAGACTTTAACTATAAGAGCGGGAAAATAACGCAGCGCCTCAATTTTTTTTAAATTAAAACATCTATTTTAATACAAACAGTCAAATTTCATGAAAACAAGTTAAGAAAAAGAAAAAAAAGGCTAGATATGACGTCACATTCTATCAAATCTTTTCAACGCGTAATCAAACTCATTGTAAATACATTGCTGGCCACACAAAATGCAACACCCTGAAAGAAGCATACAACTCATGTGAAATTTACATCATGCGTTTGCGGCAACGAAATATGCAACTCATTACCTTTGCAGCGCAGACGCACATCACGGGCGACCGCAGCGCCACCGCAAGCGCTATATAAGGGGAGAACAAATTAACGATTTGAAGTACGGTAATTGTTTTTTCGTGCAATTTTTTTTGCGTAAGCTGTTTACCTATGCCTTTTGGAAGACATCGAGCGTCTTTTGACTAAGTATTTGAATTCGACCGAGGAGGAATAGTTGCCTATAGGGATTGCGGATTATCTTTCAGAGAAATCGGTCAACGTGTTGGCCGAAACCAAGCAACTGTGATGCGGATTTGTAATCGCTGGATGCAGGAGGGAACGACGGACTGACGGGGCCAATCGCACCCACCTTGTTGCACCACTGTCCGTCATGACAGGCGGGTTGTGCGCATGGCAGTGATGGATCGCGCAGCCACATCACGAACCATAGCACAACAGATTCAGCCTGCTACGCATCATTCGGTGTCCGCTCGTACCATTCGACGCCGTTTGCAGCAGAGTGGAATGTCCGCAAGGCGTCCATTGCTTCGTTTACCCATGACTGGAAACCACAGGTGTTTGCGCCGCGAATGGTGAGAGGAACGGCGGACATGGACAACGGAATGGAACGACATTGTGTTTACTGACGAATCCCGCTTCTGCCTGTAACATCACGATGGTCGGATTCGAGTTTGGAGGCACCGTGGTGAGAGGCTGCTGAACTGTTGCGGTATGCATCGCCACACTGGTCCTGCACCCGGTATAATGGTTTGGGGTGATATTGGATTTCAATGCCGCACCCCTCTAGTACGCATTGCCGATACACTGAAGAGCCAGCGCTACATCTCTGAGGTGTTGGAGCCCGTGGTCCTCCCATTCATTCAGCGCTTGCCATCAGCCATATTCCAACAAGATAACGCGCGACCATACGTGGCACGCAATGTTCAAGAGTTCTTCTTTACCCATCAGATTGAATTACTTCCTTGGCCTGCTTGTTCTCCCGATTTATCGCCAATCGAAAACGTGTGGTCCATGCTTGCACAACGACTGGCCCGGAATACACCCCCCGCTGTTACACCGGATCAACTTTGGCAATATGTGGAAGCCGCATGGACTGCTATACCCCAAGGAGACATCCAAAGCCTCTTTGATTCTATGCCGAGGCGTGAGGCCGCGGTTATAGCTAACAATGGCAGCTACTCTAACTACTAATTTCGTCATCATCCACGCGTCCCAAGAGGCTGTAATTTTAATCGTTTGATCTTTGTACAACATGTTATCTGCCAAATAAATTTCGTTGTGATATCTTTGTTCCTTCTTGGTGTTGCATTTTGTGTGGCCAGCAGTGTATATGGGCCCTATATTTTGCTTACTACTTCGATTGTATACTACAGCCATATCTTATAGCTATACGTTATCGCTGAGTGTTGTTTTGTTTTAGATTCAGTGCCAACATTTTCTGTGATTTATAGCAAAAACAGAGCGGTTATTTACATTTTCAAAAAAATTCTTGACAGATGTCTTGATTTAAAATTTATGGAAAATGACATCATTTCATCTAATCATTGTAGATTTAATTTCAATAAAATTTCAAATTTTCCAAATGAAATTTTAGTAACTACTACCTCATTTGGATGTATGTTTTTGCATTTCCCCCCATATTGTGGGATATATTGTATACTTGTGTTACGCGCGCCAAAGAAAACATGTATTTTAATTTTAAAAGTTAAAAAATTACCACAATGTGTCAAAAGAGCATCCTTTTTCTGAATTTAAATTTCGCGCGTTCCAAAATTAAAACTAAAAATGTGAGTTTTTTCATAAACGTCAAATTAAGGCTGTTCATAAAGTTAAGGATGTTCTCAAATACAGAGGAGCTATTTTCTGACATATTTTTTAATTAATTTTTGTTGGGAAACACGTGAAATTGTCAGGAGTTCTTATTTAGAAACTATGTAATCGAAAGATAGTTTCCATATGCTGGTAAAGGTATAAGATCTTTCAGTTGCTGTTTTGAACTCAATATCGGACGCAACAGTGCAATGAAGGATAAAAACCGGCCGTCACGCAAACACAATTGCTCATAACTCGATAAGAAATTTATTTATGAAAAAAAGGAAAAACTCTTTTCAATTCCAAATCACTTTAATTGTCAGGCCTACAAATTTAAAGCCCTTACGTTTAATGAGTCAGAAAATGTATCAGAAACTTTCGCGTTGTTGGGCAGGGAACTGGAGAAGCACTTTAAGCATTATTGCAGGTTAGCATTATGTAATCAAGTTGCATGCCAGATAGTCGCTTAAAACATAAGTCATTCTATATTGTTTTAAACAAAGGTTCATGCCATAATAGATGTCAGGCACACTCGTTAAAATAAGAATACCCTACTGCACAGCCCCATCACTGAAGATAACAATATACTTAGAGATAAATATAGTTCTGCATTTTTCATTCAGCTAATAATACTAATCGTTCATAATTGGGTTCACATGATTATATAACATTCCCTATAATTCTAGGACTAAGCAACGGAAAACAATACGTTACGCACTAAAATCTTCCCTAAAAAACTAATATTGCAAGTCGCATGGAAATCCGTTCTGAAGAATTCAGTTTATATGCACCCGGAACGAAATTCCATTTGAATTGTGTATACTTGAGTAGTTTGATTTGCTATCTGTTAAATTCGTATTTTATTTTATTTTTGGCGTTTTAATTTCGTTAGCCAATTTAGTTATTGAATATTACTTGAAAGCAAACAAATTCTGAATTATTTACAATGTTTTTGAACAATTGAGTTAATCTTTTATATTTGGGTTGCAAGCATATTTAAAAAATATGCATGCTTAAAAATTATTTTAAAATCCATAAAAAATTTGTAAATTGAGATAAACATTACAAACAAACATTACTGAAAGCACTTTTGCTTTCTATAATACGTTGGAACAATCGAATGTACAATGTTTAAGCTTTAAACTGCAGTAAAAGGGAAATTTATTGTTGTTTTAGGCTGTTGCCAGTGAAAATATGATACCAGCGTTACATAGACATGACTCTTCTTTATACTATTGCATTAAGTGTAAAGAGGTTCATCTTTCGTAATCGGGTTGCACTCAATTTTAAAAATATCCATGCTTAAAAATTACTTTAAAATCCATTAAAATCAGAAAACTGAGGTACAATTTTCAAACAAATTTCATTTGAAAGAACTTTTTTCTATTCGACATTGTAAAAAATGAAATTGTGTGATGTTTAAAAGTTAGAAAAATTGCAGTAAAGGCACATTTTATGGGTTACAATTTATGGGGCACAATTTATGGGCTCTGACATAGTGTTTTTACTTTATAATATAGATAATACCATACAAACGAGAATTTCACTATGTGCTACGCGATTTTGAGGATTTTTTTTTTCGTATTGACAGGACCCAGCTAAAAATGAACTGCAGAAATTCTACAAAAAAACCGCAGTTGGAAAACTGCGGTGATTTGGCCGATTCCACTACAGATTTTTTGCGTTCAATAGAACTACAAAATTACCGCAGTTTACTAACTGCAGTAATTTAGCAGTTGTATTGACCACAAAAATTCTACAGAAAATTTATAGTTATATCAATATTAAAAATTCTGCAGAAATTTCGCAGTTTTATTGACCGCAAAAATTCTGTAGTGGAATCGGCCAAATCACCGCAGTTCTCCAACTGCAGTTTTTTTGTAGTTATATCGACCTCAAAAATGTAGTTTTTTTTTACTGAGTATCCACTTTGCCTCCCTGAGGAAAGTGCCCTCAGGGGGGCAAAGTAGTGCACGGAGCAGCGGAAGTATATAAAATGATTAAGCGGTCACAGGTTTGGGTGTCGGCAAAATGTAGGAAAGTGCCCTCCAAAGGGGGGGGGGGTAGTGGATGGAGCACCAGAAATGCATAAAATGATTAAGCGGTCACAGGCCTTACCAACGATATGTCACATGACAGGTATCAGAAAAATTTAGTAAAGTGCCCCCCAAGGGGGGCAAAGCAGTGGGCAGAGTACCAAAAGTACATAAAATGATTAAGCAGCCAAAGGCCTTTCCAACGATATGTTACATGATAGGTGTCGGGAAAATTTAGTAAAGTGCCCCCCTGGGGGGCAAAGTGTTGGGTGTGGTACCGAAGTGCATAAAATGATTAAGCAGTCACAGGTCTTTCCAACTATATGTTACATGACGGGTATCTGCAAAATTTAGTAAAGTGCCCCCCCGGGGGCAAAGTGGTGGGCGGGGTACTGGAAGTGCATAAAATGATTAAGCGGACACAGGCCTTTCCAACGATATGTCACATGATGGGTGTCACAAAAATTTAGGAAAGTGCCCCCCAGGGGGGCAAAGTAGTGGGCGGAGTACCGGAAGAGCATAAAATGATTAAGCAGCCAAGGGCCTTTCGAACGATATGTCACATGACGGGTGTCAGGAAAATTTAATAAAGTACACCCCTGGGGGGGGCAAAGTGGGGGGTGGGGGAGGAGTACCGGAAGTGCATAAAATGATTAAGCGGTTACAGGCCATTCCAACGATATGTCACATGATTAGTGTCAGAAAATTTTAGGAAAGTGCCCCCCTGAGGGGGCAAAGCAGCGGGCAGAGAACCGAAAGTACATAAAATGATTAAGCAGCCAAAGGCCTTTCCAACGATATGTTACATGACAGGTGTCGGGAAAATTTAGTAAAGTGCCCCCCTCGGGGCAAAGTGGTGGGTGTGGTACCGAAGTGCATAAAATGATTAAGCAGTCACAGGTCTTTCCAACGATATGTTACATAACGGGTATCTGCAAAATTTAGTAAAGTGCCCCCCCCGGGAGGCAAAGTGGTGGGCGGGTACTGGAAGTGCATAAAATGATTAAGCGGTCACAGGCCTTTCCAACGATATGTCACATGACGGGTGTCGGAAAAATTTAGGAAAGTGCCCCCCACGGGGGCAAAGTAGTGGGCGGAGTACCGGAAGTGCATAAAATGATTAAGCAGCCAAGGGCCTTTCGAACGATATGTCACATGACGGGTGACGGGAAAATTTAGTAAAGTACACCCCTGGGGGGGCAAAGTGGGGGGTGGGGGAGGAGTACCGGAAGTGCATAAAATGATTCAGCAGTTACAGGCCATTCCAACGATATGTCACATGACAGGTGTTAGCAAAATTTAGGAAAGTACCCCCCAGGGGGGGCAAAGTGGTGGGCAGAGCACCAGAAGTGCATAAAATGATTAAGCAGTCACAGGCCTTTTCAATGATATGTCACATGAGGGGCTATAGCAAAATTTAGAAAAATGCCCTCCCACGGGGGAGGGGCAGGCGGGGAGAGGGACACGAAGGTGCTAATACAAATAAGCAGCCACACACCTTTCCAAAGATATGTCACATGATGCATGTCGGCAAAATTTAGAAAAGTACCCCCCCCCCCCCCTGGTGTGAATGTAAAGGGAGGGTCATCGTAGGTACATAACATGAATAAGTGGTAAGAAATTTGCATATTACACAATCTTTCGAGGAAATACACATATTTCGCACGACCTTTTGAAGAAATTCACTTATTTTACACGATCCTTTGGCAAAAATTGCAGTTTTCTACGACCTTTCAAAGAAATTTGCATATTACACGATCTTTCGAAGAAATTTGCATATTTTGCACGATCTTTCGAAGAAATTTGCATATTTCACACGATCATTTGACGAAATACACATTGTTTTCGCGATCATTTGACAAAAATCACATTTTTTCGCGATTCTTTGACAAAATTAGTGTTTTTTCCGTGACCTTTCAAAGAAATTTGCATATTACATGGTCTTTCGACAAAATTCGCATATTTTACACAATCCTTTGGCAAAAATCACATTTTTTCGCAAGATCCTTTGAAGAAATTCACATCTTTTCCATGATCTTTCAATGACATTTGCATTTTTTCTGCGATCATTTGACAAAAATCATATTTTTTTGAGATTCTCTGGCAAAATTCGCGTTTTTTCCACAACCTTTCAACGAAATTTGCATATTACACTATC
The DNA here is from genome assembly GCA_963932465.1 of Maratus speciosus. Taxonomy (NCBI): domain Eukaryota; kingdom Metazoa; phylum Arthropoda; class Arachnida; order Araneae; family Salticidae; genus Maratus; species Maratus speciosus. Next base: position 46,088,855 of record OZ010786.1, read on the forward strand.
TTTCGACAAAATTTGCATATTTCGCACGATCTTTCAACGAAACTTTCATATTTCGCACGATCTTTCGAAGAAATTCACATATTTTACACGATTATTTGATGAAATACGCATTTTTTCGCGATTCTTTGACAAAATTCTTGTTTTTTCTGTGACCTTTCAAAGAAATTCGCATATTACATGGTCTTTCGACAAAATTCGCATATTTTACACGATCCTTTGGCGAAAATCACATTTTTTTGCAAGATCCTTCGAAGAAATTCGCATGTTTTCCACGATCTTTTAACGACATTTGCATTTTTTCTACGATCATTTGACAAAAATCATATTTTTTTGTGATTCTTTGGCGAAATTCACGTTTTTTCCACGACCTCTCAAAGAAATTTGCATATTACCCGATCTTTCGACAAAATTTGCATATTTCGCACGATCTTTCGAAGAAATTCACATATTTTACACGATTATTTGACGAAATACGCATTTTTTTGCGATCATTTGACAAAAATCACATTTTTTCACGATTCTTTGACAAAATTAGTGTTTTTTCCATGACCTTTCAAAGAAATTCGCATATTACATGGTCTTTCGATGAAATTCGCATATTTTACACAATTCTTTGGCGAAAATCACATTTTTTCGCAAGATCTTTCAAAGAAATTCGCATATTTTCCACGATCTTTGAACGACATTTGCATTTTTTCTGCGATCATTTGACAAAAGTCATATTTTTTTGTGATTCTTTGGCGAAATTCGCGTTTTTTCCACGACCTTTCAAAGAAATTTGCATATTACACGATCTTTTGACAAAATTTGCATATTTCGCACGATCTTTCGAAGAAATTTGCATATTTCACACGATCTTACAAAGAAATTCACATTTTACATGATGATTTGACGAAATATGCATTTTTTTCGTGATCATTTGACAAAAATCGCATTTTTTTTGCGATTCTTTGACAAAATTCGTGTTTTTTTTCGTGACCTTTCAAAGAAATTCGCATATTACATGGTCTTTCGACGAACTTTGCATTTTTTCCATGATCTTTCAATGACATTTGCATTTTTTCTGCGATTATTTGACAAAAAACGTATTTTTTTGTGATTCTTTGGCGAAATTCACGTTTTTCCCACGACCCTTCGAAGAAATTCGTATATTACACGATCTTTCGATGAAATTCGAGCATTTTGCACGACCTTTTGAATAAACTTGCATATTTTACACGATCTATTGGCAAAAATCATGTTTTTTTGCAATTCTTTGATGGAAATCGTGTCTTTTTCGTGATCCTTTAATGAAAATCTCATTTTTCCGGCAATCCTTTGATGAAAATTGCGTTTCCCAGCGATCCTTTGACGAAAATTGCGTTTCCCAGCGATCCTTTGACGAAAATTGCGTTTCCCAGCGATCCTTTGACGGGAGTCGCATTTTTTCCTGTAATCCTTTGACGAAAATCGCATTTTTTCCATGATTCTTTGACATTAATTGCATTTTTTCCATGATCCTTTGACAATTGTGCTCAATTTGGTGCGGTTCGTAGTCACGTTTTTGTTATATTTCATACACTCCCACTACAACCCTTCCCTCATTAAAAATGTTAACAAATTTTAATGCATATTTGCATCGATCCCAGGAATAATAAAATTCAATGCTGAAAAAGCGGAATTCCGCGTTTCTGCAGTAAAGTAAAACGTCTGAAAACATCTTTCAATTACATAGTTTCTGAACACAAACACCTGCTAGTTTCATGCATTTCCAAACAAAAATAATTTAAAACGTATGTCATAAAGTTGCCTCTTTGGATTTGAGAACACCCATAATGAAAAGCATTCACCATAACAAATGCACAGGCATAAATTCAGTCAGGAGATGCAGCGTTCCCACATCATATATATATATATATATACATACATAGATATAATGCTAATAATGTATTATACTTAAATTGAAGGATGACATTTATAAAAATATTTTACTCAAATTTTTCCGATAGATTTCAGTACAATTTAAAAAAAAAAACAAAAAAAAAAACAGAGCAAACATAAATACGTCAATTTTTTTAAATTGAACAGAACTGAAATTATCAATGCAAGTTTGAAAATATGAATTTCATAAAGTACGATAAATGTCACATATAATTTTTCTTTAAAAAAAATCCCAAAACTTCCTTAAATAAAATTGCACATAACAAAACTTTTTCAAAGAAAATTACGTCATAAGAACAGTTATTACTTTGTTCATTCTGACACTATTTTCTAGGTGTGCCCACTTGAGGAGAAAAGTAATGTGAAGCTCCCTAATTTTTAGATAATTTCATATATAAACATCAAGCAAACACAATTAATTCTATATTATTAATTGAAAAAATTCTAAAATGCCTATAAATTAGTGATTTGGGGACAAATCTACAACTAATGTCACAAATAATGGCTGTTTGTTTACATCAGATGAATCAGAGATTAAGGGTAATGTTTACATTAATGTCAAGATTATAAGTAATTTAAGGGGGAACAAATGTCATATCTTTCCGTCGAAAGAAAATTTGCAAAATTTGTCAGTCAGTTGTATGAAAATATCTCAAAATTCATCAATCAGTCGCAGATCAAAAGTTAATTATTTTTTTCAGTCAGACATGGAAAAAAATGCAAGTTTTGTGACTCTGTCACAGAATGAAAATACTAAATTCACAAATCAGTCATAAAAAATATTGCAAAATTTTAACAATTGAAGCATTAATTAATCAAACAATCACTTTCCTGTAGTGTTTTTAGGTATTTTATGAATTGTTATTAATAATAATCTCAACTTTTTGTATTAAATAATAAAGAGCTAAAAATAACATGAAGCAAAGTAATGGCTTGATGAAAAAGAATATGCAAAACAGAAAAGAAAATCTGTGACGACCGCTGCCAGTCTTGAACTTTCTGCAAACTGGCGTCGGAAAAAAACCCCGCCCGTATATGACATCTGTGCCCATGCAAGTACATGCACTTTCTAATCTTAATCTTTTGGAGATTTTTTTTTAAATATCTCGTTTGCATTCCCATGCTTTTGTTTGCATTGGGTAACTAAAGACGATCTCTAAAATACACTTTTTTTTTATGAGGACGTTAATCTTTTTCAGACAAAAATAGCCTCAGAAAAAAAACCTGCAAACAAAATCAAAAAAGTAAAAAACGGCTGTTGTAAAGATCGACCTCAGCTGGCATACAGAATAATTTCAAAATATGGAAATGCAAATGAGGTACTTTAAAAAAAATTTCTTATAAGATTAATATTACAGGGCAGGCGTTTTCATGTGAGTGAAGTAACCTCTTAAGTAAGTAGTGGAGATTCTTTGCAAAAATCGACTTCATACTGTATAGTACTGTGTTTACTCTCATAATAGTCGCACTTTTTTTTGCCAAATTTTTATTGTGAAAGTCTAGGTGCAACTATTATGCGGAGAAATCTACTGCATAATATTGTACACTGAAATGCTGAAACATTACTGGTATAAAAAAACACATAATAAAATTAGTAACTTACCAAATGTTTCCAGATTATGTGATGTTTATTAAATACCATTTTCTTTTTATGGTAATATTTTTATAGATGTAAAATTTACAAATAATCTTTGTGAAAATTTAAACAAAAAATTATCATAATAAATTTCTTTTACTAAAGGTTTCAGTATCACTATTGTAATGAGAGTCGGTGTCTGAAGAATCTCCGTCATTCCATAAAATGTCATCTTCGCTTCCGTCCAAAGCATCAAAGATACCCATCTTCTGAAAATTTTTTGGAAATTATATCGCTTGTCATTAAAGTCAAGCTTTGTAATGTCCAACTACACATTAGTTCCAGGGATGGGCGCCTTACTTTTCCACTGGGAATTTTCTCGTTGTTCCCGTTGATTATCCAATATCCATATACTCGTCTTATATTGTCTTGCAGAATCTCTTTGACTCCTCCGGGAATTATCACAAGATCTGTTTTGCCTTCTGAAAGTTTTTCTTTACATCATCAACAAAATGTCTTCGGAAACTATCAAGTACCAGCATGGCTGTTTTTTTTAGCAATGCTCAAGACCTTTTCTTCCAAACGTTGCGAACCCAATCTTTCATAATTTTTTCATCCATTCAATTCATGAAAAGAAAATAGTTTGACGATTTTTTCTGCTTCAAATCAGGGGTGAGACTATTACACAAGTAAACACGGCAGTCTATTGAGTGCTGCTTTGCAGAATTGCTGAGCATCGAATACCAAGTACTAGTGTATACTAAGGCAGAAACATTCATGCACACACTCTAATCAATACTGACCACTCGACTGGAGGCAGAATTTTTTTAAAAAGAAGTTGCCAGACAAATTTAAAAGAAAAATTGCTTAAATAAAAAACATTGAAAAGTGGGAAGGGTTAGTTCCAGGCCATTGGACAACCGCTGTGGCTTCAAGTTTAATCTTCAGCAGCAGTTGAGGGTAGGCAGATTTAAAAAAAAAAAAAAAAAAAAAAAAAAAAAATAGATGTAAGATTTTTGCATTGTCTGAAAACATACTTTTTCTGTTTACTTTTAAAATTTAATTTTATTCCAAAATTTAATAAGTCATGCACATTGTTTTAAAATGTTTAAAACCAGCAGCACTACTTGAAAAGTTACATTAAATAACCCGAACAATACACACACACAAAAAAAAACTATTCAATAAAAAACTTAGATTATTGAACTCTTTTCCTCTGTAGTAACAATAAATTACTTAAATTTACACTAACTAGCTTTTAATCAGCTACACCTCTATTATTCTTTAAAGAAAAACCAAAAAATATACATATAAATAGTATTTTGGACCTACAAATCCTCCTCCGAAATATTTTATTGGTGCGACTTTTATTTTCTACTGTTGAATAGTATATCCGAATTTTTTAAAAAGGGCCCACTTTTTTGGAAGTATAATAGTCCTTTCAAAAAGAGAGATCAAGCTCGGTACATAATTTAGAAATCTTAAATACACATTCTAAAAGAATAATCAAAGTATTATACGGACAAGTCAGATTTAAAAAATAGTATACGAACACGAACGCAAAAACAAAACGGGCATGGTGTCAGTTCTTTAAAAAATTAGCTCGGTACATAATATTCGCAATGTTATGGTTATTGACATTCATTTAAAAAAAATAATAATAACAACGGACAAAACGGGCTATGAAAAAAAGACGAAGGTCGAATCGCGAGTCACATGTATTGTAAATAAAACATTCCATTCCGCCTAGATCGAAAGTTGAGTTGTACGAGCACTACTGCTTCATCCGCCGGAATCCAGATAGATTTTTCGCTGTTAGCGAAACGAGATCGACCAATCAGAAAGCTTGCTTCCTTAAAACAGGGAAAAGTTCGCGAAATGTGAGCTTCTGATTGGTCAATCTCGTTTCGCTAACAGCGCAAAATGTATCTGCATCCCGGACAGAATTTAGAATAAAAAATATTATTTAAATAATATTAATTTATTATATATTATTAATAATTATTAATTATAAATATTAATTATTTAAATTATATTATTCATATTATGTAATATATAATTAATATTATATTAAATATCAATAATTATTAATTATAAATATTATTAATAATTATTAAATCAATTATAATTAAAAATTAATTTAAATAATAAATATTTATTTACAGTCAGAAATGCAGCCTCAGCTGCGTGAACAATAATCAAATATTCCAATGTAAATTTAAAATAAAATATTTAATAAGAATTATTTTTTTTTCATTCGTTTTTATAAAGTAGAAGTAATTTTCATACGAACTGGGAGTCATGTATTTTCGGGGAGAAGGGCAAATTGTGCATTTAGTAAATTCGGGTCCGGGTGTGCTATGAAAAAGAAAAAAAGGGGGGGGGATGCCTCCTCATTGGATTTTGAAATTAAAGTAAAAAAAAAAATTCTGCTTTTGAAAAACACAGTAGAATTTATTTCTTTCGAGTATGTTTAAAAAAAGGGAAGCTGGAATTTTCCGTTTAGGGGAGGAGGGGGGCATAGGAGAGCAACTACCCCTCCCTAGATTTTGAAGTAACTAACTAATTTTATTTTCTTATTTTGAAAAACATAATAAAATTTATTCTTTGCGAGTGACTAAAAAAAAGAAACCAAGAATTTTCCGTCAGGAGGCGGGGGGGGGGGGGGGGTTATAGAACAGTCATTTGTTCCTCCCAGATTTTAAAATATAAGTAACTAATTTTTTTTCTACCGGTTTTGAAATAGTGAAATTTATTTAATTCGACTAACTTAAATTAAAAGAGGAACTAAAAAGTTTCAGTTGAGGGAACGGTATAGGAGGCCTATTGCCCTTCCCTGTATTTTGAAATTGTATAAACTAAATTTTCTTTTTTTCCTATTTTGAAAACATAGAAGAATTTATTTTTTTTTCGAGTAACTTAAAAAAAAGGAAATAAGAATTTCCGTTTAGGGAAGGTGGCATAGGAGACCAATTACCTCTCCCTAGATATTTCAATTTAAGTAACCCAATTTTTTCTCTCCTGTTTTGAAAAACATAGTAAAATTTATTCTTTGCGAGTAACTTAAAAATTAAGGTAACCAAAATTTTCCGTTAAAAGAGGGGAGCCTAGGGGAGTCATTGTTGCTCCCTGGATTTTGAAACATATATGTAACTGAATTTTCTTTTTCTCCGATTTTGTACATAGTAAAATTTATTTATATTCAGAAACTTAAAATAAAAGAGAAGCAGTATATCAGAAATATCAGTTGAGCGGTGGAAGGGGGGGGGAAGGGGGGATAGGAGAAAAAAGCCATTTCCCTTCCCTGGATTTTGAAATTTAAGTAATTAAATTTTCTTTTTTTATGAAATGCATAGTAAAATTCATTCTTTTTCAGTATTTTAAAATAAAATGCCTGGGGGTGGGGAGGGGGATAAGAGAAAAGCCATTTCCCTTCCCTGGATTTTGAAATTTAAGTAATTAAATTTTCTTTTTTTCTTTCTTTTTTTTTATGAAATGCATAGTAAAATTCATTCTTTTTCAACATTTTAAAATAAAAGAAATAAAAAAATTCCGTTAAGGAGGGTGGGGGGGATGGAAGGACCATGCCAATCCCTGAAGTCTGAAATTTAATTAATGGAATTATATTATTTTCTCCGATTTTGAAAATTATAGTAAAATTTATTTATTCCGTATAGCTTAAAATTAAACAGAAACTAAGAATTTTTCTGTTGGGGGAGAGATTCACCTCCCCCACCCCTATATCTCACTCTTAGTAGTTAATTTCGGTCGAGTTTTTTTTATGTTTATGTATTTAAACTTTATCATAAAGTCAGGTTAAAAACAGTGTAATTTTTTGTGTGGGGGGGGGGGGGTGAGGGAGATGTAGCCCGAGGTTATCGGCATTCCCTCGTGGGTTTTGACATTTGGTTTTAACTAAATAATTTCTTTTTCTCTGATTAACACATAATAAAATTTATACTTTTCGGCCAAGTAAAATAATTAAACACTAAGAGAAAGACGGGAAACTGGTAAAATTAAAGAGATGAAATTACTTCAATACTGCTGTATTACTACAGACGCAAAATCTCATTATTTTAAAAGTTTATGATGACTTCACTTAAACTATAGTATTTTTGAGGTTAATAGCACAGAGAATTTTTGAAATAAAGGACCACAAAATTACGCCACATTAGCCGCAGAATTTCTAAAGTATTTTTATAGTCGAGATTGCACTACAGAAAATCTATAGTTGACTATAGAAAAACATCAAAAATACTCCACTTCTGTAGAAAAACTGCAGTTCATTTTTAGCTGGGGATAATCACATATTTTTCTCTTACACCCGCCAAAGAAAACGCGCATTCTGTTATTAAAGCTCAGGGATTTTACTATGGTTGCAAGACAGTAACGCCACGTTTTTTGATTGTCTTTATAACGATTTGTGGATGGGAATGCACAAATTTCAGTTATTGTGATTGCCGTATTATTTCGTTTTAATTTATTTTACCTCTAAGTCTCCTTATAATGGACACGGGCGAAGCCGTGTAGTTCTGCTAGTTGTCTGTAAACTTGTGTTTTGGATCTCTGACCCCTAAAACGTGTAAATCCGTCGAAAACATGAAGTCGAAAGAAATTCGATTGTAATACTTTCTTCTTGAAGATAGAAGAAAATAAATATATACCTATCAAAATGGGTTTATATATTTACTTTATTACAAGAACCCCTCGGTTATAGACCTGAGCAAATGAATTGATTGAAAAAGGCGAAAGCAAGAATTTATATATAAAAACGATGTTACGTAATTGACCAGAAAACGTTGAAAACAAGAAGCCACTGCTCAGGATCTAGCGAGAGAAAAGGGGTGCTGGTCATATCATTCAAAAAGGAAGAAGTGTGTTTATGAATATAATATGCTTTGTAAATGTCTAAATCCAAAATTGAATTACATTTTGAATAATTTTAGCCTCAGGATAATTAAACTAGTGGCTGGAATTTGACTTTCCTTCCGGGTGAGCGATATTTGAATACACAAGCGTCATGAAACCAATCTTAATTTGTATTTTATTACATCTAATTCTAATAAAATATTCTTTTACAAGCGAATTTCTGGTTTTTGAAGGTACGCATCAAATTTAATTTCATTTTCTTTTGATGACATGAATGATATTTAGTATTTTACTCAATTCATAATATTTTATTCAGGTCATATTTTCTTCCAATAACTCAAAATCTTATTTTATCTATCCGCTTTCTTTTTACATTACAGTTGTTTTCACAAAATGGATGGAAAAGCATGTGAAGTATTTCGTTCTTTATTATTTGTTTCTGAAATAATTGTTATCATTGCAAGATCTTTCCAAATAGTGGTTGAAATTTCGTGTAATGTTCTATTTGAATCTTTTTTTTTATTATCCGATACTCTATGATTAGATGATTGAATTAATAAATAATTTATCTTATATTCGTCAAGTGAAATAATAAACAACGACAAATCTCTGTTTAATATCTAAAGAAGGTTTTGAAGACATTTCCAGGCAAAAATTAAGGAATCCTCAAAAGTGTATGCGAGCTTTATGCAAACGTTCATATATACATGTGAACATTCGTAAAGATAGAAATAAACATGCAAAAGAAATCGAAATATCTTTATTTTTTAAATAAAAAAAAAAGAACCGTAAAGGGCAAAAATGTTTTATTTATGTCGGCTTACTTTAAGAAGATTAAAACAGATTTTGTTTGTTTTGGAGATTTAGCATACAAATATAATGATTTTTTTTTAATGCATACTCTTTTCATATGTTAAAGAAAGATGAATTTATAAAAAGTTTTAAAATTTTTTTAGAAAGAATGTTATTACGGTTTTAAAGAAAATAAAATAAATACAAAACGTTGACAATTGTATGGGAATAAATGTAAAAAGTAACGAACATATTTTTATCGAGAGTTAAATATATAGAATATATGCCTAAAATAAAAACTATTAAAAACATTTGAATAAAGTAGAAAGAAAGTTTCTAAGTTGTTGCATTGTAATATAAATTTAAAATTTTATAATTGCACGCATAATACATTTTATGTTTAAATGTTTTGAACTGAAATGTTTATGTTTACATACAGAAAACTTTAAATAAAGAAAAATATATAAATGTCTTATATTTGAATGAATAAACCTAATCACTATACATATTTTTTTATTTAATAATTTTCTATGGTGAATGAAAATATAAAAAACAAGACAGAAAAATCATGCATCAATTACAGATTATCAAAGACATTCCTCCGTATTCAGAAAAACATAAATAAACTTCACTGTGTAATAACATGAAAGATAATATCTAAATAAACGATATTAAAAGCACATACTGCATTTGAAAACAAAATACGAGCAATTACCTTCTATAGACTAAAAACTATCCGAGTTCTTTGTGCAGCCCTGTTTGTGATATAAATCTTTGTCCCCATAATTTGTGGGATTTCGTCTTATAATTGTTTACAAATTGGCTTGACACATAACGAGAAATGAATACATCTGCTCTCTTCTAATTTTATTAATATAGGTTGATCAGAAAGTGAGTATACATTTGAAAAATTAATAATTCGCGGAATAATGTAGGTAGAGAGGTAAAAATTTAAACACATGCTTGGAATGACATGGGGTTTTATTGTAACTTCGCAAAAAGGTTTTAAAAAATGACCGACAGATGGCGCTGTGCAGCAAAGCGTCAGTGACGCTGCCTGAGAATCGTATATAAAAGGATCTGTAATGATAGAAAAAGTCACGGTCTGGTGTGGATTTACCACATCTACCACTATCGGGTGTTTTTCTTCCAGGAAATGCGTTATTCTGGTTTTGTAACTGCTAGCGTGACGGGTGAGAGGTACGCCGATATGTTACAGAATCACATCATCCCCAGTCTTGCTGATAAACACGTGCTGGAAAGTACGATTTTTATGCAGGATAGAGCTCCATCCCATATTTCTAGACGTGTGAAAAGATCTCTTGCTCACGTCGTTTGGCGATGATCGCGTGCTGAACCACCATTTTCCTTACGCTTAACCTCCCAGGTCCCCAGATCTCAGTCCGTGTGATTTTTTGGCTCTGGGGTTACATAAAGTCGCAAGTCTACCGCGAACGACCTACATTAATAGGGATGCTATAAGACAACATCTAACGTCAATTTCTGACCATAACTACAGATACGCTGTACAGTGCTGTGCACAACATTGTTCCTCGACTATAGCTATTCTTGAGGGTTGACGGTGGACATGTTGAGAATTTGTTCTGAAGAACATCGTCTTTGCTTTGTCATAATTTATTACGCTAATTACTGCTTTTCTTATCACATAAAGCGCCATCTTTCGGCCATTTTTGAACTTTTTTTCTGGTTACAATAAAACCCCATATCATTCCAAGCATCTGTGTCAATTTTTACCTCTCTACTAACATTATTCCATGGATTATTAATTTTTCAAATGTATACTCACTTTCTGATCGCTCTGTATTTATTACCTAAACAATATGATGAGCTGATCACGGTAATTCATAGAATCAATTACATAACACATCACAACATATAAAAAATTAAATTTACTTAGAATTAAAGTCTGGTGCAGCGTGAAATCTGATAACATCTCGCTGCTCTTCAATCGTCGAATTTAGCAATGGGAAAGCCATGATGGCCTCACACGCACTGCCTCATCAATTGGACGGAACATATAACTGCCTATTTTACACGATTATTTGACGAAATACGCATTTTTTTGCGATCATTTGACAAAAATCACATTTTTTCACGATTCTTTGACAAAATTAGTGTTTTTTCCATGACCTTTCAAAGAAATTCGCATATTACATGGTCTTTCGATGAAATTCGCATATTTTACACAATTCTTTGGCGAAAATCACATTTTTTCGCAAGATCTTTCAAAGAAATTCGCATATTTTCCACGATCTTTGAACGACATTTGCATTTTTTCTGCGATCATTTGACAAAAGTCATATTTTTTTGTGATTCTTTGGCGAAATTCGCGTTTTTTCCACGACCTTTCAAAGAAATTTGCATATTACACGATCTTTTGACAAAATTTGCATATTTCGCACGATCTTTCGAAGAAATTTGCATATTTCACACGATCTTACAAAGAAATTCACATTTTACATGATGATTTGACGAAATATGCATTTTTTTCGTGATCATTTGACAAAAATCGCATTTTTTTTGCGATTCTTTGACAAAATTCGTGTTTTTTTTCGTGACCTTTCAAAGAAATTCGCATATTACATGGTCTTTCGACGAACTTTGCATTTTTTCCATGATCTTTCAATGACATTTGCATTTTTTCTGCGATTATTTGACAAAAAACGTATTTTTTTGTGATTCTTTGGCGAAATTCACGTTTTTCCCACGACCCTTCGAAGAAATTCGTATATTACACGATCTTTCGATGAAATTCGAGCATTTTGCACGACCTTTTGAATAAACTTGCATATTTTACACGATCTATTGGCAAAAATCATGTTTTTTTGCAATTCTTTGATGGAAATCGTGTCTTTTTCGTGATCCTTTAATGAAAATCTCATTTTTCCGGCAATCCTTTGATGAAAATTGCGTTTCCCAGCGATCCTTTGACGAAAATTGCGTTTCCCAGCGATCCTTTGACGAAAATTGCGTTTCCCAGCGATCCTTTGACGGGAGTCGCATTTTTTCCTGTAATCCTTTGACGAAAATCGCATTTTTTCCATGATTCTTTGACATTAATTGCATTTTTTCCATGATCCTTTGACAATTGTGCTCAATTTGGTGCGGTTCGTAGTCACGTTTTTGTTATATTTCATACACTCCCACTACAACCCTTCCCTCATTAAAAATGTTAACAAATTTTAATGCATATTTGCATCGATCCCAGGAATAATAAAATTCAATGCTGAAAAAGCGGAATTCCGCGTTTCTGCAGTAAAGTAAAACGTCTGAAAACATCTTTCAGTTACATAGTTTCTGAACACAAACACCTGCTTGTTTCATGCATTTCCAAACAAAAATAATTTAAAACGTATGTCATAAAGTTGCCTCTTTGGATTTGAGAACACCCATAATGAAAAGCATTCACCATAACAAATGCACAGGCATAAATTCAGTCAGGAGATGCAGCGTTCCCACATCATATATATATATATATATACATACATAGATATAATGCTAATAATGTATTATACTTAAATTGAAGGATGACATTTATAAAAATATTTTACTCAAATTTTTCCGATAGATTTCAGTACAATTTAAAAAAAAAAACAAAAAAAAAAACAGAGCAAACATAAATACGTCAATTTTTTTAAATTGAACAGAACTGAAATTATCAATGCAAGTTTGAAAATATGAATTTCATAAAGTACGATAAATGTCACATATAATTTTTCTTTAAAAAAAATCCCAAAACTTCCTTAAATAAAATTGCACATAACAAAACTTTTTCAAAGAAAATTACGTCATAAGAACAGTTATTACTTTGTTCATTCTGACACTATTTTCTAGGTGTGCCCACTTGAGGAGAAAAGTAATGTGAAGCTCCCTAATTTTTAGATAATTTCATATATAAACATCAAGCAAACACAATTAATTCTATATTATTAATTGAAAAAATTCTAAAATGCCTATAAATTAGTGATTTGGGGACAAATCTACAACTAATGTCACAAATAATGGCTGTTTGTTTACATCAGATGAATCAGAGATTAAGGGTAATGTTTACATTAATGTCAAGATTATAAGTAATTTAAGGGGGAACAAATGTCATATCTTTCCGTCGAAAGAAAATTTGCAAAATTTGTCAGTCAGTTGTATGAAAATATCTCAAAATTCATCAATCAGTCGCAGATCAAAAGTTAATTATTTTTTTCAGTCAGACATGGAAAAAAATGCAAGTTTTGTGACTCTGTCACAGAATGAAAATACTAAATTCACAAATCAGTCATAAAAAATATTGCAAAATTTTAACAATTGAAGCATTAATTAATCAAACAATCACTTTCCTGTAGTGTTTTTAGGTATTTTATGAATTGTTATTAATAATAATCTCAACTTTTTGTATTAAATAATAAAGAGCTAAAAATAACATGAAGCAAAGTAATGGCTTGATGAAAAAGAATATGCAAAACAGAAAAGAAAATCTGTGACGACCGCTGCCAGTCTTGAACTTTCTGCAAACTGGCGTCGGAAAAAAACCCCGCCCGTATATGACATCTGTGCCCATGCAAGTACATGCACTTTCTAATCTTAATCTTTTGGAGATTTTTTTTTAAATATCTCGTTTGCATTCCCATGCTTTTGTTTGCATTGGGTAACTAAAGACGATCTCTAAAATACACTTTTTTTTTATGAGGACGTTAATCTTTTTCAGACAAAAATAGCCTCAGAAAAAAAACCTGCAAACAAAATCAAAAAAGTAAAAAACGGCTGTTGTAAAGATCGACCTCAGCTGGCATACAGAATAATTTCAAAATATGGAAATGCAAATGAGGTACTTTAAAAAAAATTTCTTATAAGATTAATATTACAGGGCAGGCGTTTTCATGTGAGTGAAGTAACCTCTTAAGTAAGTAGTGGAGATTCTTTGCAAAAATCGACTTCATACTGTATAGTACTGTGTTTACTCTCATAATAGTCGCACTTTTTTTTGCCAAATTTTTATTGTGAAAGTCTAGGTGCAACTATTATGCGGAGAAATCTACTGCATAATATTGTACACTGAAATGCTGAAACATTACTGGTATAAAAAAACACATAATAAAATTAGTAACTTACCAAATGTTTCCAGATTATGTGATGTTTATTAAATACCATTTTCTTTTTATGGTAATATTTTTATAGATGTAAAATTTACATATAATCTTTGTGAAAATTTAAACAAAAAATTATCATAATAAATTTCTTTTACTAAAGGTTTCAGTATCACTATTGTAATGAGAGTCGGTGTCTGAAGAATCTCCGTCATTCCATAAAATGTCATCTTCGCTTCCGTCCAAAGCATCAAAGATACCCATCTTCTGAAAATTTTTTGGAAATTATATCGCTTGTCATTAAAGTCAAGCTTTGTAATGTCCAACTACACATTAGTTCCAGGGATGGGCGCCTTACTTTTCCACTGGGAATTTTCTCGTTGTTCCCATTGATTATCCAATATCCATATACTCGTCTTATATTGTCTTGCAGAATCTCTTTGACTCCTCCGGGAATTATCACAAGATCTGTTTTGCCTTCTGAAAGTTTTTCTTTACATCATCAACAAAATGTCTTCGGAAACTATCAAGTACCAGCATGGCTGTTTTTTTTAGCAATGCTCAAGACCTTTTCTTCCAAACGTTGCGAACCCAATCTTTCATAATTTTTTCATCCATTCAATTCATGAAAAGAAAATAGTTTGACGATTTTTTCTGCTTCAAATCAGGGGTGAGACTATTACACAAGTAAACACGGCAGTCTATTGAGTGCTGCTTTGCAGAATTGCTGAGCATCGAATACCAAGTACTAGTGTATATTAAGGCAGAAACATTCATGCACACACTCTAATCAATACTGACCACTCGACTGGAGGCAGATTTTTTTTTAAAAGAAGTTGCCAGACAAATTTAAAAGAAAAATTGCTTAAATAAAAAACATTGAAAAGTGGGAAGGGTTAGTTCCAGGCCATTGGACAACCGCTGTGGCTTCAAGTTTAATCTTCAGCAGCAGTTGAGGGTAGGCAGATTTAAAAAAAAAAAAAAAAAAAAAAAAAAAAATAGATGTAAGATTTTTGCATTGTCTGAAAACATACTTTTTCTGTTTACTTTTAAAATTTAATTTTATTCCAAAATTTAATAAGTCATGCACATTGTTTTAAAATGTTTAAAACCAGCAGCACTACTTGAAAAGTTACATTAAATAACCCGAACAATACACACACACAAAAAAAAACTATTCAATAAAAAACTTAGATTATTGAACTCTTTTCCTCTGTAGTAACAATAAATTACTTAAATTTACACTAACTAGCTTTTAATCAGCTACACCTCTATTATTCTTTAAAGAAAAACCAAAAAATATACATATAAATAGTATTTTGGACCTACAAATCCTCCTCCGAAATATTTTATTGGTGCGACTTTTATTTTCTACTGTTGAATAGTATATCCGAATTTTTTAAAAAGGGCCCACTTTTTTGGAAGTATAATAGTCCTTTCAAAAAGAGAGATCAAGCTCGGTACATAATTTAGAAATCTTAAATACACATTCTAAAAGAATAATCAAAGTATTATACGGACAAGTCAGATTTAAAAAATAGTATACGAACACGAACGCAAAAACAAAACGGGCATGGTGTCAGTTCTTTAAAAAATTAGCTCGGTACATAATATTCGCAATGTTATGGTTATTGACATTCATTTAAAAATAATAATAATAACAACGGACAAAACGGGCTATGAAAAAAAGACGAAGGTCGAATCGCGAGTCACATGTATTGTAAATAAAACATTCCATTCCGCCTAGATCGAAAGTTGAGTTGTACGAGCACTACTGCTTCATCCGCCGGAATCCAGATAGATTTTTCGCTGTTAGCGAAACGAGATCGACCAATCAGAAAGCTTGCTTCCTTAAAACAGAGAAAAGTTCGCGAAATGTGAGCTTCTGATTGGTCAATCTCGTTTCGCTAACAGCGCAAAATGTATCTGCATCCCGGACAGAATTTAGAATAAAAAATATTATTTAAATAATATTAATTTATTATATATTATTAATAATTATTAATTATAAATATTAATTATTTAAATTATATTATTCATATTATGTAATATATAATTAATATTATATTAAATATCAATAATTATTAATTATAAATATTATTAATAATTATTAAATCAATTATAATTAAAAATTAATTTAAATAATAAATATTTATTTACAGTCAGAAATGCAGCCTCAGCTGCGTGAACAATAATCAAATATTCCAATGTAAATTTAAAATAAAATATTTAATAAGAATTATTTTTTTTTTCATTCGTTTTTATAAAGTAGAAGTAATTTTCATACGAACTGGGAGTCATGTATTTTCGGGGAGAAGGGCAAATTGTGCATTTAGTAAATTCGGGTCCGGGTGTGCTATGAAAAAGAAAAAAAAGGGGGGGGGATGCCTCCTCATTGGATTTTGAAATTAAAGTAAAAAAAAAAATTCTGCTTTTGAAAAACACAGTAGAATTTATTTCTTTCGAGTATGTTTAAAAAAAGGGAAGCTGGAATTTTCCGTTTAGGGGAGGAGGGGGGCATAGGAGAGCAACTACCCCTCCCTAGATTTTGAAGTAACTAACTAATTTTATTTTCTTATTTTGAAAAACATAATAAAATTTATTCTTTGCGAGTGACTAAAAAAAAGAAACCAAGAATTTTCCGTCAGGAGGCGGGGGGGGGGGGGGTTATAGAACAGTCATTTGTTCCTCCCAGATTTTAAAATATAAGTAACTAATTTTTTTTCTACCGGTTTTGAAATAGTGAAATTTATTTAATTCGACTAACTTAAATTAAAAGAGGAACTAAAAAGTTTCAGTTGAGGGAACGGTATAGGAGGCCTATTGCCCTTCCCTGTATTTTGAAATTGTATAAACTAAATTTTCTTTTTTTCCTATTTTGAAAACATAGAAGAATTTATTTTTTTTTCGAGTAACTTAAAAAAAAGGAAATAAGAATTTCCGTTTAGGGAAGGTGGCATAGGAGACCAATTACCTCTCCCTAGATATTTCAAATTAAGTAACCCAATTTTTTCTCTCCTGTTTTGAAAAACATAGTAAAATTTATTCTTTGCGAGTAACTTAAAAATTAAGGTAACCAAAATTTTCCGTTAAAAGAGGGGAGCCTAGGGGAGTCATTGTTGCTCCCTGGATTTTGAAACATATATGTAACTGAATTTTCTTTTTCTCCGATTTTGTACATAGTAAAATTTATTTATATTCAGAAACTTAAAATAAAAGAGAAGCAGTATATCAGAAATATCAGTTGAGCGGTGGAAGGGGGGAGGGAAGGGGGGATAGGAGAAAAAAGCCATTTCCCTTCCCTGGATTTTGAAATTTAAGTAATTAAATTTTCTTTTTTTATGAAATGCATAGTAAAATTCATTCTTTTTCAGTATTTTAAAATAAAATGCCTGGGGGTGGGGAGGGGGATAAGAGAAAAGCCATTTCCCTTCCCTGGATTTTGAAATTTAAGTAATTAAATTTTCTTTTTTTCTTTCTTTTTTTTTATGAAATGCATAGTAAAATTCATTCTTTTTCAACATTTTAAAATAAAAGAAATAAAAAAATTCCGTTAAGGAGGGTGGGGGGGATGGAAGGACCATGCCAATCCCTGAAGTCTGAAATTTAATTAATGGAATTATATTATTTTCTCCGATTTTGAAAATTATAGTAAAATTTATTTATTCCGTATAGCTTAAAATTAAACAGAAACTAAGAATTTTTCTGTTGGGGGAGAGATTCACCTCCCCCACCCCTATATCTCACTCTTAGTAGTTAATTTCGGTCGAGTTTTTTTTATGTTTATGTATTTAAACTTTATCATAAAGTCAGGTTAAAAACAGTGTAATTTTTTGTGGGGGGGGGGGTGAGGGAGATGTAGCCCGAGGTTATCGGCATTCCCTCGTGGATTTTGACATTTGGTTTTAACTAAATAATTTCTTTTTCTCTGATTAACACATAATAAAATTTATACTTTTCGGCCAAGTAAAATAATTAAACACTAAGAGAAAGACGGGAAACTGGTAAAATTAAAGAGATGAAATTACTTCAATACTGCTGTATTACTACAGACGCAAAATCTCATTATTTTAAAAGTTTATGATGACTTCACTTAAACTATAGTATTTTTGAGGTTAATAGCACAGAGAATTTTTGAAATAAAGGACCACAAAATTACGCCACATTAGCCGCAGAATTTCTAAAGTATTTTTATAGTCGAGATTGCACTACAGAAAATCTATAGTTGACTATAGAAAAACATCAAAAATACTCCACTTCTGTAGAAAAACTGCAGTTCATTTTTAGCTGGGGATAATCACATATTTTTCTCTTACACCCGCCAAAGAAAACGCGCATTCTGTTATTAAAGCTCAGGGATTTTACTATGGTTGCAAGACAGTAACGCCACGTTTTTTGATTGTCTTTATAACGATTTGTGGATGGGAATGCACAAATTTCAGTTATTGTGATTGCCGTATTATTTCGTTTTAATTTATTTTACCTCTAAGTCTCCTTATAATTGACACGGGCGAAGCCGTGTAGTTCTGCTAGTTGTCTGTAAACTTGTGTTTTGGATCTCTGACCCCTAAAACGTGTAAATCCGTCGAAAACATGAAGTCGAAAGAAATTCGATTGTAATACTTTCTTCTTGAAGATAGAAGAAAATAAATATATACCTATCAAAATGGGTTTATATATTTACTTTATTACAAGAACCCCTCGGTTATAGACCTGAGCAAATGAATTGATTGAAAAAGGCGAAAGCAAGAATTTATATATAAAAACGATGTTACGTAATTGACCAGAAAACGTTGAAAACAAGAAGCCACTGCTCAGGATCTAGCGAGAGAAAAGGGGTGCTGGTCATATCATTCAAAAAGGAAGAAGTGTGTTTATGAATATAATATGCTTTGTAAATGTCTAAATCCAAAATTGAATTACATTTTGAATAATTTTAGCCTCAGGATAATTAAACTAGTGGCTGGAATTTGACTTTCCTTCCGGGTGAGCGATATTTGAATACACAAGCGTCATGAAACCAATCTTAATTTGTATTTTATTACATCTAATTCTAATAAAATATTCTTTTACAAGCGAATTTCTGGTTTTTGAAGGTACGCATCAAATTTAATTTCATTTTCTTTTGATGACATGAATGATATTTAGTATTTTACTCAATTCATAATATTTTATTCAGGTCATATTTTCTTCCAATAACTCAAAATCTTATTTTATCTATCCGCTTTCTTTTTACATTACAGTTGTTTTCACAAAATGGATGGAAAAGCATGTGAAGTATTTCGTTCTTTATTATTTGTTTCTGAAATAATTGTTATCATTGCAAGATCTTTCCAAATAGTGGTTGAAATTTCGTGTAATGTTCTATTTGAATCTTTTTTTTTATTATCCGATACTCTATGATTAGATGATTGAATTAATAAATAATTTATCTTATATTCGTCAAGTGAAATAATAAACAACGACAAATCTCTGTTTAATATCTAAAGAAGGTTTTGAAGACATTTCCAGGCAAAAATTAAGGAATCCTCAAAAGTGTATGCGAGCTTTATGCAAACGTTCATATATACATGTGAACATTCGTAAAGATAGAAATAAACATGCAAAAGAAATCGAAATATCTTTATTTTTTAAATAAAAAAAAAAGAACCGTAAAGGGCAAAAATGTTTTATTTATGTCGGCTTACTTTAAGAAGATTAAAACAGATTTTGTTTGTTTTGGAGATTTAGCATACAAATATAATGATTTTTTTTTTAATGCATACTCTTTTCATATGTTAAAGAAAGATGAATTTATAAAAAGTTTTAAAATTTTTTTAGAAAGAATGTTATTACGGTTTTAAAGAAAATAAAATAAATACAAAACGTTGACAATTGTATGGGAATAAATGTAAAAAGTAACGAACATATTTTTATCGAGAGTTAAATATATAGAATATATGCCTAAAATAAAAACTATTAAAAACATTTGAATAAAGTAGAAAGAAAGTTTCTAAGTTGTTGCATTGTAATATAAATTTAAAATTTTATAATTGCACGCATAATACATTTTATGTTTAAATGTTTTGAACTGAAATGTTTATGTTTACATACAGAAAACTTTAAATAAAGAAAAATATATAAATGTCTTATATTTGAATGAATAAACCTAATCACTATACATATTTTTTTATTTAATAATTTTCTATGGTGAATGAAAATATAAAAAACAAGACAGAAAAATCATGCATCAATTACAGATTATCAAAGACATTCCTCCGTATTCAGAAAAACATAAATAAACTTCACTGTGTAATAACATGAAAGATAATATCTAAATAAACGATATTAAAAGCACATACTGCATTTGAAAACAAAATACGAGCAATTACCTTCTATAGACTAAAAACTATCCGAGTTCTTTGTGCAGCCCTGTTTGTGATATAAATCTTTGTCCCCATAATTTGTGGGATTTCGTCTTATAATTGTTTACAAATTGGCTTGACACATAACGAGAAATGAATACATCTGCTCTCTTCTAATTTTATTAATATAGGTTGATCAGAAAGTGAGTATACATTTGAAAAATTAATAATTCGCGGAATAATGTAGGTAGAGAGGTAAAAATTTAAACACATGCTTGGAATGACATGGGGTTTTATTGTAACTTCGCAAAAAGGTTTTAAAAAATGACCGACAGATGGCGCTGTGCAGCAAAGCGTCAGTGACGCTGCCTGAGAATCGTATATAAAAGGATCTGTAATGATAGAAAAAGTCACGGTCTGGTGTGGATTTACCACATCTACCACTATCGGGTGTTTTTCTTCCAGGAAATGCGTTATTCTGGTTTTGTAACTGCTAGCGTGACGGGTGAGAGGTACGCCGATATGTTACAGAATCACATCATCCCCAGTCTTGCTGATAAACACGTGCTGGAAAGTACGATTTTTATGCAGGATAGAGCTCCATCCCATATTTCTAGACGTGTGAAAAGATCTCTTGCTCACGTCGTTTGGCGATGATCGCGTGCTGAACCACCATTTTCC
Organism: Maratus speciosus; assembly: GCA_963932465.1. Classification (NCBI taxonomy): domain Eukaryota; kingdom Metazoa; phylum Arthropoda; class Arachnida; order Araneae; family Salticidae; genus Maratus; species Maratus speciosus. The sequence continues at coordinate 46,110,136 of OZ010786.1, forward strand.
TTACGCTTAACCTCCCAGGTCCCCAGATCTCAGTCCGTGTGATTTTTTGGCTCTGGGGTTACATAAAGTCGCAAGTCTACCGCGAACGACCTACATTAATAGGGATGCTATAAGACAACATCTAACGTCAATTTCTGACCATAACTACAGATACGCTGTACAGTGCTGTGCACAACATTGTTCCTCGACTATAGCTATTCTTGAGGGTTGACGGTGGACATGTTGAGAATTTGTTCTGAAGAACATCGTCTTTGCTTTGTCATAATTTATTACGCTAATTACTGCTTTTCTTATCACATAAAGCGCCATCTTTCGGCCATTTTTGAACTTTTTTTCTGGTTACAATAAAACCCCATATCATTCCAAGCATCTGTGTCAATTTTTACCTCTCTACTAACATTATTCCATGGATTATTAATTTTTCAAATGTATACTCACTTTCTGATCGCTCTGTATTTATTACCTAAACAATATGATGAGCTGATCACGGTAATTCATAGAATCAATTACATAACACATCACAACATATAAAAAATTAAATTTACTTAGAATTAAAGTCTGGTGCAGCGTGAAATCTGATAATATCTCGCTGCTCTTCAATCGTCGAATTTAGCAATGGGAAAGCCATGATGGCCTCACACGCACTGCCTCATCAATTGGACGGAACATATAACTGCCTATTTTACACGATTATTTGACGAAATACGCATTTTTTGTGCGATCATTTGACAAAAATCACATTTTTTCACGATTCTTTGACAAAATTAGTGTTTTTTCCATGACCTTTCAAAGAAATTCGCATATTACATGGTCTTTCGATGAAATTCGCATATTTTACACAATTCTTTGGCGAAAATCACATTTTTTCGCAAGATCTTTCAAAGAAATTCGCATATTTTCCACGATCTTTGAACGACATTTGCATTTTTTCTGCGATCATTTGACAAAAGTCATATTTTTTTGTGATTCTTTGGCGAAATTCGCGTTTTTTCCACGACCTTTCAAAGAAATTTGCATATTACACGATCTTTTGACAAAATTTGCATATTTCGCACGATCTTTCGAAGAAATTTGCATATTTCACACGATCTTACAAAGAAATTCACATTTTACATGATGATTTGACGAAATATGCATTTTTTTCGTGATCATTTGACAAAAATCGCATTTTTTTTGCGATTCTTTGACAAAATTCGTGTTTTTTTTCGTGACCTTTCAAAGAAATTCGCATATTACATGGTCTTTCGACGAACTTTGCATTTTTTCCATGATCTTTCAATGACATTTGCATTTTTTCTGCGATTATTTGACAAAAAACGTATTTTTTTGTGATTCTTTGGCGAAATTCACGTTTTTCCCACGACCCTTCGAAGAAATTCGTATATTACACGATCTTTCGATGAAATTCGAGCATTTTGCACGACCTTTTGAATAAACTTGCATATTTTACACGATCTATTGGCAAAAATCATGTTTTTTTGCAATTCTTTGATGGAAATCGTGTCTTTTTCGTGATCCTTTAATGAAAATCTCATTTTTCCGGCAATCCTTTGATGAAAATTGCGTTTCCCAGCGATCCTTTGACGAAAATTGCGTTTCCCAGCGATCCTTTGACGAAAATTGCGTTTCCCAGCGATCCTTTGACGGGAGTCGCATTTTTTCCTGTAATCCTTTGACGAAAATCGCATTTTTTCCATGATTCTTTGACATTAATTGCATTTTTTCCATGATCCTTTGACAATTGTGCTCAATTTGGTGCGGTTCGTAGTCACGTTTTTGTTATATTTCATACACTCCCACTACAACCCTTCCCTCATTAAAAATGTTAACAAATTTTAATGCATATTTGCATCGATCCCAGGAATAATAAAATTCAATGCTGAAAAAGCGGAATTCCGCGTTTCTGCAGTAAAGTAAAACGTCTGAAAACATCTTTCAATTACATAGTTTCTGAACACAAACACCTGCTAGTTTCATGCATTTCCAAACAAAAATAATTTAAAACGTATGTCATAAAGTTGCCTCTTTGGATTTGAGAACACCCATAATGAAAAGCATTCACCATAACAAATGCACAGGCATAAATTCAGTCAGGAGATGCAGCGTTCCCACATCATATATATATATATATATATACATACATAGATATAATGCTAATAATGTATTATACTTAAATTGAAGGATGACATTTATAAAAATATTTTACTCAAATTTTTCCGATAGATTTCAGTACAATTTAAAAAAAAAAAACAAAAAAAAAACAGAGCAAACATAAATACGTCAATTTTTTTAAATTGAACAGAACTGAAATTATCAATGCAAGTTTGAAAATATGAATTTCATAAAGTACGATAAATGTCACATATAATTTTTCTTTAAAAAAAATCCCAAAACTTCCTTAAATAAAATTGCACATAACAAAACTTTTTCAAAGAAAATTACGTCATAAGAACAGTTATTACTTTGTTCATTCTGACACTATTTTCTAGGTGTGCCCACTTGAGGAGAAAAGTAATGTGAAGCTCCCTAATTTTTAGATAATTTCATATATAAACATCAAGCAAACACAATTAATTCTATATTATTAATTGAAAAAATTCTAAAATGCCTATAAATTAGTGATTTGGGGACAAATCTACAACTAATGTCACAAATAATGGCTGTTTGTTTACATCAGATGAATCAGAGATTAAGGGTAATGTTTACATTAATGTCAAGATTATAAGTAATTTAAGGGGGAACAAATGTCATATCTTTCCGTCGAAAGAAAATTTGCAAAATTTGTCAGTCAGTTGTATGAAAATATCTCAAAATTCATCAATCAGTCGCAGATCAAAAGTTAATTATTTTTTTCAGTCAGACATGGAAAAAAATGCAAGTTTTGTGACTCTGTCACAGAATGAAAATACTAAATTCACAAATCAGTCATAAAAAATATTGCAAAATTTTAACAATTGAAGCATTAATTAATCAAACAATCACTTTCCTGTAGTGTTTTTAGGTATTTTATGAATTGTTATTAATAATAATCTCAACTTTTTGTATTAAATAATAAAGAGCTAAAAATAACATGAAGCAAAGTAATGGCTTGATGAAAAAGAATATGCAAAACAGAAAAGAAAATCTGTGACGACCGCTGCCAGTCTTGAACTTTCTGCAAACTGGCGTCGGAAAAAAACCCCGCCCGTATATGACATCTGTGCCCATGCAAGTACATGCACTTTCTAATCTTAATCTTTTGGAGATTTTTTTTTAAATATCTCGTTTGCATTCCCATGCTTTTGTTTGAATTGGGTAACTAAAGACGATCTCTAAAATACACTTTTTTTTTTATGAGGACGTTAATCTTTTTCAGACAAAAATAGCCTCAGAAAAAAAACCTGCAAACAAAATCAAAAAAGTAAAAAACGGCTGTTGTAAAGATCGACCTCAGCTGGCATACAGAATAATTTCAAAATATGGAAATGCAAATGAGGTACTTTAAAAAAAATTTCTTATAAGATTAATATTACAGGGCAGGCGTTTTCATGTGAGTGAAGTAACCTCTTAAGTAAGTAGTGGAGATTCTTTGCAAAAATCGACTTCATACTGTATAGTACTGTGTTTACTCTCATAATAGTCGCACTTTTTTTTGCCAAATTTTTATTGTGAAAGTCTAGGTGCAACTATTATGCGGAGAAATCTACTGCATAATATTGTACACTGAAATGCTGAAACATTACTGGTATAAAAAAACACATAATAAAATTAGTAACTTACCAAATGTTTCCAGATTATGTGATGTTTATTAAATACCATTTTCTTTTTATGGTAATATTTTTATAGATGTAAAATTTACAAATAATCTTTGTGAAAATTTAAACAAAAAATTATCATAATAAATTTCTTTTACTAAAGGTTTCAGTATCACTATTGTAATGAGAGTCGGTGTCTGAAGAATCTCCGTCATTCCATAAAATGTCATCTTCGCTTCCGTCCAAAGCATCAAAGATACCCATCTTCTGAAAATTTTTTGGAAATTATATCGCTTGTCATTAAAGTCAAGCTTTGTAATGTCCAACTACACATTAGTTCCAGGGATGGGCGCCTTACTTTTCCACTGGGAATTTTCTCGTTGTTCCCGTTGATTATCCAATATCCATATACTCGTCTTATATTGTCTTGCAGAATCTCTTTGACTCCTCCGGGAATTATCACAAGATCTGTTTTGCCTTCTGAAAGTTTTTCTTTACATCATCAACAAAATGTCTTCGGAAACTATCAAGTACCAGCATGGCTGTTTTTTTTAGCAATGCTCAAGACCTTTTCTTCCAAACGTTGCGAACCCAATCTTTCATAATTTTTTCATCCATTCAATTCATGAAAAGAAAATAGTTTGACGATTTTTTCTGCTTCAAATCAGGGGTGAGACTATTACACAAGTAAACACGGCAGTCTATTGAGTGCTGCTTTGCAGAATTGCTGAGCATCGAATACCAAGTACTAGTGTATACTAAGGCAGAAACATTCATGCACACACTCTAATCAATACTGACCACTCGACTGGAGGCAGAATTTTTTTTAAAAGAAGTTGCCAGACAAATTTAAAAGAAAAATTGCTTAAATAAAAAACATTGAAAAGTGGGAAGGGTTAGTTCCAGGCCATTGGACAACCGCTGTGGCTTCAAGTTTAATCTTCAGCAGCAGTTGAGGGTAGGCAGATTTAAAAAAAAAAAAAACAAACAAAAAAAAAAAATAGATGTAAGATTTTTGCATTGTCTGAAAACATACTTTTTCTGTTTACTTTTAAAATTTAATTTTATTCCAAAATTTAATAAGTCATGCACATTGTTTTAAAATGTTTAAAACCAGCAGCACTACTTGAAAAGTTACATTAATTAACCCGAACAATATACACACACAAAAAAAAACTATTCAATAAAAAACTTAGATTATTGAACTCTTTTCCTCTGTAGTAACAATAAATTACTTAAATTTACACTAACTAGCTTTTAATCAGCTACACCTCTATTATTCTTTAAAGAAAAACCAAAAAATATACATATAAATAGTATTTTGGACCTACAAATCCTCCTCCGAAATATTTTATTGGTGCGACTTTTATTTTCTACTGTTGAATAGTATATCCGAATTTTTTAAAAAGGGCCCACTTTTTTGGAAGTATAATAGTCCTTTCAAAAAGAGAGATCAAGCTCGGTACATAATTTAGAAATCTTAAATACACATTCTAAAAGAATAATCAAAGTATTATACGGACAAGTCAGATTTAAAAAATAGTATACGAACACGAACGCAAAAACAAAACGGGCATGGTGTCAGTTCTTTAAAAAATTAGCTCGGTACATAATATTCGCAATGTTATGGTTATTGACATTCATTTAAAAATAATAATAATAACAACGGACAAAACGGGCTATGAAAAAAAGACGAAGGTCGAATCGCGAGTCACATGTATTGTAAATAAAACATTCCATTCCGCCTAGATCGAAAGTTGAGTTGTACGAGCACTACTGCTTCATCCGCCGGAATCCAGATAGATTTTTCGCTGTTAGCGAAACGAGATCGACCAATCAGAAAGCTTGCTTCCTTAAAACAGGGAAAAGTTCGCGAAATGTGAGCTTCTGATTGGTCAATCTCGTTTCGCTAACAGCGCAAAATGTATCTGCATCCCGGACAGAATTTAGAATAAAAAATATTATTTAAATAATATTAATTTATTATATATTATTAATAATTATTAATTATAAATATTAATTATTTAAATTATATTATTCATATTATGTAATATATAATTAATATTATATTAAATATCAATAATTATTAATTATAAATATTATTAATAATTATTAAATCAATTATAATTAAAAATTAATTTAAATAATAAATATTTATTTACAGTCAGAAATGCAGCCTCAGCTGCGTGAACAATAATCAAATATTCCAATGTAAATTTAAAATAAAATATTTAATAAGAATTATTTTTTTTTTCATTCGTTTTTATAAAGTAGAAGTAATTTTCATACGAACTGGGAGTCATGTATTTTCGGGGAGAAGGGCAAATTGTGCATTTAGTAAATTCGGGTCCGGGTGTGCTATGAAAAAGAAAAAAAAGGGGGGGGGATGCCTCCTCATTGGATTTTGAAATTAAAGTAAAAAAAAAAATTCTGCTTTTGAAAAACACAGTAGAATTTATTTCTTTCGAGTATGTTTAAAAAAAGGGAAGCTGGAATTTTCCGTTTAGGGGAGGAGGGGGGCATAGGAGAGCAACTACCCCTCCCTAGATTTTGAAGTAACTAACTAATTTTATTTTCTTATTTTGAAAAACATAATAAAATTTATTCTTTGCGAGTGACTAAAAAAAAGAAACCAAGAATTTTCCGTCAGGAGGCGGGGGGGGGGGGGTTATAGAACAGTCATTTGTTCCTCCCAGATTTTAAAATATAAGTAACTAATTTTTTTTCTACCGGTTTTGAAATAGTGAAATTTATTTAATTCGACTAACTTAAATTAAAAGAGGAACTAAAAAGTTTCAGTTGAGGGAACGGTATAGGAGGCCTATTGCCCTTCCCTGTATTTTGAAATTGTATAAACTAAATTTTCTTTTTTTCCTATTTTGAAAACATAGAAGAATTTATTTTTTTTTCGAGTAACTTAAAAAAAAGGAAATAAGAATTTCCGTTTAGGGAAGGTGGCATAGGAGACCAATTACCTCTCCCTAGATATTTCAATTTAAGTAACCCAATTTTTTCTCTCCTGTTTTGAAAAACATAGTAAAATTTATTCTTTGCGAGTAACTTAAAAATTAAGGTAACCAAAATTTTCCGTTAAAAGAGGGGAGCCTAGGGGAGTCATTGTTGCTCCCTGGATTTTGAAACATATATGTAACTGAATTTTCTTTTTCTCCGATTTTGTACATAGTAAAATTTATTTATATTCAGAAACTTAAAATAAAAGAGAAGCAGTATATCAGAAATATCAGTTGAGCGGTGGAAGGGGGGGGGGGGAAGGGGGGATAGGAGAAAAAAGCCATTTCCCTTCCCTGGATTTTGAAATTTAAGTAATTAAATTTTCTTTTTTTATGAAATGCATAGTAAAATTCATTCTTTTTCAGTATTTTAAAATAAAATGCCTGGGGGTGGGGAGGGGGATAAGAGAAAAGCCATTTCCCTTCCCTGGATTTTGAAATTTAAGTAATTAAATTTTCTTTTTTTCTTTCTTTTTTTTTATGAAATGCATAGTAAAATTCATTCTTTTTCAACATTTTAAAATAAAAGAAATAAAAAAATTCCGTTAAGGAGGGTGGGGGGGATGGAAGGACCATGCCAATCCCTGAAGTCTGAAATTTAATTAATGGAATTATATTATTTTCTCCGATTTTGAAAATTATAGTAAAATTTATTTATTCCGTATAGCTTAAAATTAAACAGAAACTAAGAATTTTTCTGTTGGGGGAGAGATTCACCTCCCCCACCCCTATATCTCACTCTTAGTAGTTAATTTCGGTCGAGTTTTTTTTATGTTTATGTATTTAAACTTTATCATAAAGTCAGGTTAAAAACAGTGTAATTTTTTGTGGGGGGGGGGGGGTGAGGGAGATGTAGCCCGAGGTTATCGGCATTCCCTCGTGGATTTTGACATTTGGTTTTAACTAAATAATTTCTTTTTCTCTGATTAACACATAATAAAATTTATACTTTTCGGCCAAGTAAAATAATTAAACACTAAGAGAAAGACGGGAAACTGGTAAAATTAAAGAGATGAAATTACTTCAATACTGCTGTATTACTATAGACGCAAAATCTCATTATTTTAAAAGTTTATGATGACTTCACTTAAACTATAGTATTTTTGAGGTTAATAGCACAGAGAATTTTTGAAATAAAGGACCACAAAATTACGCCACATTAGCCGCAGAATTTCTAAAGTATTTTTATAGTCGAGATTGCACTACAGAAAATCTATAGTTGACTATAGAAAAACATCAAAAATACTCCACTTCTGTAGAAAAACTGCAGTTCATTTTTAGCTGGGGATAATCACATATTTTTCTCTTACACCCGCCAAAGAAAACGCGCATTCTGTTATTAAAGCTCAGGGATTTTACTATGGTTGCAAGACAGTAACGCCACGTTTTTTGATTGTCTTTATAACGATTTGTGGATGGGAATGCACAAATTTCAGTTATTGTGATTGCCGTATTATTTCGTTTTAATTTATTTTACCTCTAAGTCTCCTTATAATTGACACGGGCGAAGCCGTGTAGTTCTGCTAGTTGTCTGTAAACTTGTGTTTTGGATCTCTGACCCCTAAAACGTGTAAATCCGTCGAAAACATGAAGTCGAAAGAAATTCGATTGTAATACTTTCTTCTTGAAGATAGAAGAAAATAAATATATACCTATCAAAATGGGTTTATATATTTACTTTATTACAAGAACCCCTCGGTTATAGACCTGAGCAAATGAATTGATTGAAAAAGGCGAAAGCAAGAATTTATATATAAAAACGATGTTACGTAATTGACCAGAAAACGTTGAAAACAAGAAGCCACTGCTCAGGATCTAGCGAGAGAAAAGGGGTGCTGGTCATATCATTCAAAAAGGAAGAAGTGTGTTTATGAATATAATATGCTTTGTAAATGTCTAAATCCAAAATTGAATTACATTTTGAATAATTTTAGCCTCAGGATAATTAAACTAGTGGCTGGAATTTGACTTTCCTTCCGGGTGAGCGATATTTGAATACACAAGCGTCATGAAACCAATCTTAATTTGTATTTTATTACATCTAATTCTAATAAAATATTCTTTTACAAGCGAATTTCTGGTTTTTGAAGGTACGCATCAAATTTAATTTCATTTTCTTTTGATGACATGAATGATATTTAGTATTTTACTCAATTCATAATATTTTATTCAGGTCATATTTTCTTCCAATAACTCAAAATCTTATTTTATCTATCCGCTTTCTTTTTACATTACAGTTGTTTTCACAAAATGGATGGAAAAGCATGTGAAGTATTTCGTTCTTTATTATTTGTTTCTGAAATAATTGTTATCATTGCAAGATCTTTCCAAATAGTGGTTGAAATTTCGTGTAATGTTCTATTTGAATCTTTTTTTTTATTATCCGATACTCTATGATTAGATGATTGAATTAATAAATAATTTATCTTATATTCGTCAAGTGAAATAATAAACAACGACAAATCTCTGTTTAATATCTAAAGAAGGTTTTGAAGACATTTCCAGGCAAAAATTAAGGAATCCTCAAAAGTGTATGCGAGCTTTATGCAAACGTTCATATATACATGTGAACATTCGTAAAGATAGAAATAAACATGCAAAAGAAATCGAAATATCTTTATTTTTTAAATAAAAAAAAAAGAACCGTAAAGGGCAAAAATGTTTTATTTATGTCGGCTTACTTTAAGAAGATTAAAACAGATTTTGTTTGTTTTGGAGATTTAGCATACAAATATAATGATTTTTTTTTTAATGCATACTCTTTTCATATGTTAAAGAAAGATGAATTTATAAAAAGTTTTAAAATTTTTTTAGAAAGAATGTTATTACGGTTTTAAAGAAAATAAAATAAATACAAAACGTTGACAATTGTATGGGAATAAATGTAAAAAGTAACGAACATATTTTTATCGAGAGTTAAATATATAGAATATATGCCTAAAATAAAAACTATTAAAAACATTTGAATAAAGTAGAAAGAAAGTTTCTAAGTTGTTGCATTGTAATATAAATTTAAAATTTTATAATTGCACGCATAATACATTTTATGTTTAAATGTTTTGAACTGAAATGTTTATGTTTACATACAGAAAACTTTAAATAAAGAGAAATATATAAATGTCTTATATTTGAATGAATAAACCTAATCACTATACATATTTTTTTATTTAATAATTTTCTATGGTGAATGAAAATATAAAAAACAAGACAGAAAAATCATGCATCAATTACAGATTATCAAAGACATTCCTCCGTATTCAGAAAAACATAAATAAACTTCACTGTGTAATAACATGAAAGATAATATCTAAATAAACGATATTAAAAGCACATACTGCATTTGAAAACAAAATACGAGCAATTACCTTCTATAGACTAAAAACTATCCGAGTTCTTTGTGCAGCCCTGTTTGTGATATAAATCTTTGTCCCCATAATTTGTGGGATTTCGTCTTATAATTGTTTACAAATTGGCTTGACACATAACGAGAAATGAATACATCTGCTCTCTTCTAATTTTATTAATATAGGTTGATCAGAAAGTGAGTATACATTTGAAAAATTAATAATTCGCGGAATAATGTAGGTAGAGAGGTAAAAATTTAAACACATGCTTGGAATGACATGGGGTTTTATTGTAACTTCGCAAAAAGGTTTTAAAAAATGACCGACAGATGGCGCTGTGCAGCAAAGCGTCAGTGACGCTGCCTGAGAATCGTATATAAAAGGATCTGTAATGATAGAAAAAGTCACGGTCTGGTGTGGATTTACCACATCTACCACTATCGGGTGTTTTTCTTCCAGGAAATGCGTTATTCTGGTTTTGTAACTGCTAGCGTGACGGGTGAGAGGTACGCCGATATGTTACAGAATCACATCATCCCCAGTCTTGCTGATAAACACGTGCTGGAAAGTACGATTTTTATGCAGGATAGAGCTCCATCCCATATTTCTAGACGTGTGAAAAGATCTCTTGCTCACGTCGTTTGGCGATGATGGCGTGCTGAACCACCATTTTCCTTACGCTTAACCTCCCAGGTCCCCAGATCTCAGTCCGTGTGATTTTTTGGCTCTGGGGTTACATAAAGTCGCAAGTCTACCGCGAACGACCTACATTAATAGGGATGCTATAAGACAACATCTAACGTCAATTTCTGACCATAACTACAGATACGCTGTACAGTGCTGTGCACAACATTGTTCCTCGACTATAGCTATTCTTGAGGGTTGACGGTGGACATGTTGAGAATTTGTTCTGAAGAACATCGTCTTTGCTTTGTCATAATTTATTACGCTAATTACTGCTTTTCTTATCACATAAAGCGCCATCTTTCGGCCATTTTTGAACTTTTTTTCTGGTTACAATAAAACCCCATATCATTCCAAGCATCTGTGTCAATTTTTACCTCTCTACTAACATTATTCCATGGATTATTAATTTTTCAAATGTATACTCACTTTCTGATCGCTCTGTATTTATTACCTAAACAATATGATGAGCTGATCACGGTAATTCATAGAATCAATTACATAACACATCACAACATATAAAAAATTAAATTTACTTAGAATTAAAGTCTGGTGCAGCGTGAAATCTGATAACATCTCGCTGCTCTTCAATCGTCGAATTTAGCAATGGGAAAGCCATGATGGCCTCACACGCACTGCCTCATCAATTGGACGGAACATATAACTGCCTGATTCTTCTCCTTCTTCATGCGCGGACACCCTCGCATGTGTACAACCACGCCGCATAGTCCAATCGCGTCCCTCGATGTCTCACTAAGTTATCTCAAAGCGGCATATTCAAATTTCAACCGGTTTGGCTGTTACGACGTTTCGTACCTTTTCATTTGAACACCCCTAGTATAAGTGAGAACCTTTATTTTTTTTCTTTAAATTAATACTTTAATATATTTTTTACATTTAATATATTTTTCAGATTTCGCACTAGTGATAGCGATAGCAAAAATATTTATTTATTTATATGAAAAATACCATTTACATGTTCCAATATTTTTTTTTTATTTTATTAAAAGCTATATTTTCGTAATGCCCTCGTGCCTGGAGTTACCAGCCAAAGAAATCGCCAAAGATCTCAATTTACAGCGCCCTTTTTGATTCTGATAATTTCTCTGGTTTAAGAAGGTTGTTCGGATTACTTGTCTTACATCTGTGTTTTATTTATATTTTATTTATTTACTGGTGATTTTTAAACTTTGTTATGTAATATGAGAAGGAAAGAAATGCTAAACTATTTATGTTAAATTAAGTCCAAATGGAGTTAACTTTGGTAATCGTCTGAACGCAATAAAGATAGATTTTTAAAACATCATGCTCGAAAATTACTTTAAAAAACCATAGAAAACGAGTAGCTTGAATAATAATAATAAAAAAAAAACAAGTTTTGAAAGTATAATTTTTCCCCTCTTCGATGGTTTAAAATTTTAAAAATGTCCGAATTTTAAAGAATGGTAGTAAACCGAAATTTAATCGCCAGGTGTCGCCAATGTCAAAATAACATCAGCGTTACGGACGCACACATTTGAACTTTATAATACAACTTAAGGCCCTACTTCAGTAACGCTGCGAGATAGAGCGGCTAATGTTATTTCAATGGGAGAAATTTATAACTACTATTTTTTCGCATTTTGCTTGAATTTGATATTTTTAGTAGCTTTCAAAAGCTGTACTCTTAAACTATGCAGGCCACTTTAAAATTTTATTTATTTTTTAAATTTTAAGGCGTTCTAGATGTTTTATTTATTTTAGGTTGATAAAGATTCGCCTTTAGTACCTTATCGCGAAAAATCTGTTGGACATTTTAAGATTTGGTAAAGCGGCATGCATAGTTTAATAATTAAGCTTTCTGAAAATGCTTTTTATTTTTATTTTTTTAAAAATTAAATCTATGCTACATTTATAAAAAGTTGAAACACTTTCATTTTAAACAGACGAAAATGCTCTAAATCCCACCTCTACAAGGTTACCGCCTTAATACAGGGGAATTGCAGGCGACATATGTTTAATCAGCGGGAGTCTATAAACGGGAAAGTCTTCCTATGGTGGGAAGTTTCGCCTGTGGCTATTTTCTGGACTGGATCATTACCGGCTCAACGCTTATTGAGACGGTAATGATCTAATCCAATAATAAAGATAAAGATTGTCAAAAAGCATTAAGGTTAGTTGGGGCAACTGAAACATGATTTTACAATGTGACACTGGAGCTTCTGACAATTCAGCTTCAAAAAGCTAATGTTCATTTCAATTAAAGTCTGAACTTCTGTAAATGTGTTCATTTAGGTTCCCTCTAACATACAGAGATGCTCAAAATTGCATTTTAATATTTAAAAATATAAAAAAATACATATTTCATCTTTCTTTCTTCATGGGTCCAGTTGCCCCCAAAAATGGGGTAACTGGACCAGAGGGGGTCTATGTTCCACACGCGTTTATATTTTTTCATATCGGATATCAGGTCCTGTTTGAAAAAGTGTAAACAACTTAAAAAAATTAAACCAGGCAGATCATGTAAATTATTTGTCAATAAACAGCGTTGTAAGGGAAACCTTTGCTGTCAATGAGCCTAAAAAATGCACTAAAAGTGAAAATATTAGATTTATTTATACCAAAAATATAAAAATTAAGTAAGTTCTTATGTACTTTAGTATAGATAATAAGTATAAAATTCACATGGGTATTTTAAGAAAAAAATAGCAAGGTAAATCTCTGAACAAAAGGCTACGTAAGTAATTAAGTACTTTATCTTTATTCAGGGGTCGCATTATATAGGGAAAATTTTATTGTTCCTTAAAGAAAGGTGCGATGAAGATATTTTCAAAATAGTGGTAGGGACGATAAAAGATTCCCTATGGCATAGATGCCAACTTTTACGCTTTCCTCTTACCACTAAAATATTATAGTAAATGTTGCCTTATTTAATCATCGAAATCTTATGATTAAACAAAACGCAAATCTCTGTTAAATTTTAGTGGTAGCAAGAAAGCGTAAAAATTGGTAGCTATGCCTATAGAATGCGACTCCTGTGAGTAGTACAATTTCAAGGTCTGGCTATCTGGCTTTCAGGGGCAAGGTACTTGCATTCGTAAAATGTTGAAATAATTTAATGACACCAATATAAGAGAATCTATCTGAAAACGTGTAAAAGTATATTTTCACGTACTTAATAAAGGTTAAATTTTAATTATAAAATTCAGGTGCCAATGTGGCAATTAGGAATTAAAATTAAGTGATACCATAACGGCATCACCGCCTCTCAAGGGGTCAGGAAATTTGGTTTGATACCACTCAATATGTTTTTTTTTAATTTCTTTACGTTATTTTAATAAGTTATTCTATCATTTTTCTTTATTGTGAGCAAAAACCAATGGAGAAATTTACTTCCCGTAGTAAGATAAACACGAAAAAATTATTTATAACTATTGGGGTAACTGGATCCAGCATGGCACACTTACCCCGGATACATGTCCCAGTTATCCCATTCTTGAAACATCTATGGGGTAACTGGGACACCAGGCTTACATTTTAAACATGAAGTAAATATGTATAAATACCTAATAATATTAATGTAGTTATATGTCTAATCTTTAAAGAAAAGGATTGTTTAATAAAAGTGCTTACAGTATTTTTATAAAAATCCGAGAAAGTTCAACCATATTGACGTTGTTTTTAAAAAAAGAAACATAAATTTTTGACAACCTATCACAGCAAAGTGAGAGTTATGATTGAGTTGATACACATTGTTTTAGAAAGTAGAGATAAAGAGGCATTGCTCACAAAAGCTAAAACTTAAAAAACAACAACAGTTTTTTTTATAAAATAGCCTATGGCCCAGTTACCTCGTTGTTCCAGTTACCCCAGCAAACCTTATTGATTTGGAATTAAAACAGATTTATCATTGTTATTATTTTTCTTTCTTACTTTTGAAGTTTAATTTCCAAAATATTTTTTAATTGCGTACAACATCAAAATGAAGAAGTCGCTTTTCTCAAAAGATACTAGAAATATCTTTTTGTCATCCGCATCCGAAAGGAGGGGGGGGGGGGGGGGGGAGAGAAAGAAAATAACAATGGTTACTAGTGTCATTAAAAATTAATAGATATATGTGGCGAATAAATACATTTGTATTTAAATTTTCTATAATACCTTTTATTTTCTATCATTTATCAGGCAATTCTTACTGAATTATTTTAAATGTTTCTTTCATAAAAATTAAACATTTGTGCTATACAGCAAGCTAAAAGATAACTATTGTACAATTCATTATTAAATTGGATTACACTAGCTTAAAACTTAGAAATGTGTTTCTCAAACTTTAAAGAAAAATTTCTTTTCACTGTTTTACCGAAAATTTTGGATAATTTTCAATCATTTAGCAAATGCATTCCATTGCGGTGAAATCCGCATACACAGATGATATATTTCTGCTTAGTGTATATGTTATTTTTCTTTTCTTTGCTTTTTTCCCTTCTGAAAAGCAATCGAATAATTTTTAAGGTTATTCTAAACATATTGATTAAATAATAAGCATATTTTGTTGCAATTCATATCAGCAGTGAGTGATGCTAAAAGGCTACTTCAGTCGCGCGAATAAACCCGCTCGCTAAAGCTAATCATATGGAAGATATTTATAAAGATATCTCGGTTGCATTTCAATACTTTTAAATGACTTTTATTGCATTGGATAGCTGAGATCGATCTGTACAAAAGGCCGTTTTTTACATTTTCGATCTGGATTGCAGAATTTTTTATGGGGAGGCTACTTTAGTCAAGCGAAAAGACCCGTTCGCTTGATAATTAATTCGAGATAATCGCCGTTAAAAATCATGCCAACCCGAAAATTTCAGCTAATTTACAAATGCTTAGCAAATTCTGTTGCGTTTGAAATCAGCATACACAGATGATATATTTCTGCTTAGTGTATATGTTGTTTTGCTTTTATTTTAGTTTTTCCCTTCTGAAAGGATATCGAATAATTTTTTAATTTATTATAAACATTTTGATTAAATAATAAACATATTTTGTTGCAATTCAAATCAGCAGTGCTAAGGGGCTACTTCATTCACGAGAATAGACCCGCTTGCTAAAGCTTATCCCATGGAGGAAATTTATAAAGATTGCAAAATTTTTTACGGGAGGCTACTTTAGTCAAGCGAAAAAACCCGTTCGCTTATGCTAAACCTATGGAAGAAATTTATAAAGATATCTCGGTTGCATTTCAATATTTTCAAATGATTTTTGCATTGGATAGCTGAGATCTATCTGTACAAAGGCCGTTTTCACTTTTTCGATTTGGAATGCAGAATTGTTTTATGAGGATGCTTTCACTTTCGAAAATGAAAGTGTCTTCACTAAAAACTTTTGTAAACAAAATCGAAAAAGCCAAAAATGTCCTTTTTACAGATCGATCTCAGCTATCCAATGCAAAAAAAAAAAAAAATCATTTAAAAATATTGAAATGCAACCGAGATGAGGCTACTTTAGTCTACCGGAAAAAACCCGTTCGCTAATGATAATCCTATAGAAGAAATTTATAAAGATATCTCGGTTGCATTTCAATATTTTTAAATGATTTTTTTTGCATTGGATAGCTGAGACTAATCTGTACAAAGGCCACTTTTTACTTTTTCGATCTTGATTGCAGAATTTATTATGGGGATGCTTTTACTTTCAAAACCAGTTCCGAAAATTAAATTGTCCTCACTAAAAATATCTGTAAACAAAATCGAAAAAGCAAAAAACGGACTTTCTACAGATGAATCTCAGCTATCCAATGCAAAAAAAAAAAAAAAAAAAAAAAAAAAAAAAAAAAAAAAAAAAAAAAGCATTTAAAAATATTGAAATTCACCGAGAACAGGCTACGTCAGTCACGCGAAAAGACACGCTCGCCAGTATTTCCAGATTGGGGACTTTTTTGTACCCAGATTGTTGATTGTTACCGCTTTTTTGAAATAAAAATATTCGGCCTATTTAGAAATAGATTAAACATTCTGAAAAATAAGGCAAATTATACTATTTTAAAAAAGTGGTGACAGTCAAATAATCTGAATTAAAAAAGTCCCCAATCTGGCAACACTGCCACTCACTAAAGCTAGTCCCATGGAAGAAATTTATAAAGATCTCTCGGTTGCATTTTAATATTTTTAAATGATTTTTTCCATTGGATACCTGAGATCGATGTGTACAAAGGCCGTTTTTCACTTTTACGATCTTGATTGCAGAATTTATTATGGGGGTGTTTTCACTTTCGGACCTGTTCCGTAAATGAAAGTATCCTCACTAAAAATATCTGTAAGCAAAATCGAAAAAGCAACAAATGTCTTTTGTACAGATCGATCTCAGCTATCAAAGTAAAAAAAAAAAAAAATCGTTTTAAAATATTGAAATGCAACGGAGAAGAGGCTACTTTAGTCTACCGGAAAGACCCGTTCGCTAATGCTAATCCTATAGAAGAAATTTATAAAGATATCTCGGTTGTATTTCAATATTTTTATTTTATTTATTTATTTATTTATTTATTTATTTTGGCATTGGATAGCTGAGACCAATCTGTATAAAGGCCGTTTCTTACTTTTTCAATTTTGAATGCAGAATTTTTTTATGAGTTATTACTTTAGAAAGAGATTCGAAAATGAAAGTTTCCTCACTGAAAATATTATTAACGATATGAAATAATAAGTGAAACATTTACATACAAATAGAGATTCATTAAAATATATAAATATCATAGTCTTTGGCGCTTCTAAAAAAATGAAGATTATAACATGAAAAAAGAAAAGCTATAATATGTATTTTTGCTCCGAACTCTTCCATTTCTGCTCTCGAAGCTGGTAGACGGGAGGTGCTAGTATCGATCCCAATCGCGCCCGTCGGCCTAATCGTTAGGAGTTTTCGCGGTTTTCTTCGCACCTTGTTTTTCCAAGTGTAAATACGGGTTGGGTTCCTTTAGAAAGACCCCTCCGGAGGACACTCCCCCCCCCTTAGGGTCTATATTCCTGGTGCTGATGGCCGTCATAAACACAACCCACCAACCAGCCGCCATAGGAAAGAATTTTAAACCATATCGACGTAAAAAACTATGATTTTTTTTTTTTTTTTTTTTTTTTTTTTTTTTTTTTTTTTTGCAAAGTTTTATAATTTTTATTGTGAGTAATCGCCCATTTTTGGTGTTCTTTCGGCTGCAAAAAATATGTTTTGTAGAACTTCAGTTAGGCCGGGCAGAATATTTTTTATCTATGTGTCGGCTCGGTACCAGGCTGGATATTTCGACACGTGCAGAACTCTGTCGCATACCTGGCAAACTTTTTTCAGAAGATGGAATTGGAAGCCTATCTCCACTTCCTGTCTATCTGCTAATTGCTTTTTTTCCCGACGGCGCAGTGCTACTTATCTAATCCTTCCCTCACCCCCAAATATTTGCCTGGAGGGGGGGGGAGGGTGTATAGCTTTATATTGTGCGATGACCCTCTTTTTTTTTGTAAATTACAAGTTTAGGAAATATCATCAGTTTTTAAGATGTCAATCTTTGGGATTGGGATACGCCTCGCGGTGGCAACGTTTTTCAGCGTGTTAGGTGATATCAGTGTTTCAAATGACTGAAGTAGGCTCTTAATATGTGAAACTTCGTTTGATGTCTGTCGCATAAAGTTCAAAACTACTCAAGGCACCAGACAATGACTTATAATACGGATTCAAAATATTTTTATATTTTTTAAATATAAATATGATTTTGTGTTTTTTATAGCATTATTAAATGTAGTTTTCATATATTGAAAAACATTGAAATTACGTTAAACTTGGTATAGTACATGATTATGTATGTAAGGAAACATACAAACATAAGAAAACCTAAATTTTCTCATATTTTTTTTATTCCCAGTTTTGTTCTCAGAAAATACTGAGATATATATCAATGAAAATACATAAAATTAAGCAACAAATTAATAAACTAATTTATTTCTTCGTTATCTAATTTCGATTGAGTTTGATAATAGGTCTTCTTTACAAGCATAATAAACTTTAAATTTATCATTTACGATTAAAGTTACTAAAGTTATAATTGTGTACGCGTGTGTGTTCGGGTTAAGGTTCTTTTGTCCGTTAAAATAGCAGCAGGTGCTGAACACTTTCTGTTTTATCTTCCCTACTTACAGAGGAAAAATTTCAGATTACTGGAATTAATCTGTTAGTTATAATTGTCTGCACGTGTGCGTATGGGTTAATATTCTTTTGTCCGTTAAAATAGCAGTAGGTGTTGAACACTTTCTGTTCTATTCTTCTGCATTTACAAAGTAAATGTATCTGATTACTGAAATCAAACTATTAGTTATAATTGTGTGTGAGCGTGTGTGTTTGCGTTTATGTTATTTTGTCCGTTAAAATAGCAGCGGGTATTGAGCACTTTCAGTTCTTTTCTTCTGCATTTACATACTAAAATTATCAGATTACTGAAACCAATAAATTAGTTATAATTATGCCTATTAGTTTTAATTGCGTGCGCGTGTGTGTTCGGATTAACGTTTTTGTTCGCTAAAATACCAACAATTGTTTCATACTTTGCATCACACATCTGCTCTGTTTGCAGAGCAATAGTTTCAGATTAGTGAAATCAATCCATTATTTATAGTCGTATCTATTAGTTATAATTCTGTGCGCGTGTGGGTATTGGTTAATGTTCTTTGTCAGTTAAAATAGCAGTAGGTGTTGAAAACTTTCTGTTTTTTCCCCTTTTACAGAATAAAAATATCAAATTACTGAAATCAACCTATTAGTCATAATTGCGTATAGGGAGATTCTCAAAAGGTGGGATCATTAAACGTTAACTATATGTAATTTTTAAAATTTTCAAATTTAAGGTCATTTTTTTTAATAGTATAGTATTTTGTCTATAAATATAATAGATAAATATTTTTAATAATATGTCTACAAAATTATACACAAACATTAAAAGACAGCAACTATTCTGGAAAATTAATGATTAAAGCATTTAATTAGTAGTTGTGTACGTTACAAATTTTGGACATTTTTTCGCACGTACGTTACAGCTTTTGACGTTGCTCTTAGTATTTAAAAAATTCTTAAGACTAAGAATGCAGTAAATGTGTCTATATACATATATATATATATGTATAATTAACTTTTTGTTATCCAGTAATAATAATAATAAAATCAAATGCTTTGTTACGTACGTTACTTTCGGACATAACAAAATGCAAAAAAATTCTTTATAGAAAAATCCTTCTATCTTCAAAAAAAGCAATAAATCAGCCTGCCATCTCTTAACGAAATTATCAAAAAATCATCCGTTTCCTTTATGCATTCGTTGTTTACCATTAGAACCACCTGGAAAAAAGTTAAAACTCTTTTTCTTGGTGGTACATTGGAGCAGTTAACGTTATGAATGTCTGAAATTGGACTTTTTAGCATAAAATAATAAAATTTTAAGATATTTATACAAAGCTTTTACAATAAATTATGTCAATTTCTGTCTCTGAATAGAATTAAAAACTCATTGTAAAAAAAAAAAAATAATAATAAAATCAATGATAATTAAAGTTATGTCTGAAAGGCTTAAATTTATGACGTGTGTGCAGTGCCCACCTTTCGAGAATCGCCCTATATTAGTTACTAGCAAACTCCGCGGCTTTGCTCGAGTAATAGTTGAAATATGCTAAGTGATATTTGCATGACTATTTTTTATTAGAAGAACACTTTTTGGAATAAGTCCAAAATTACAAATTAAGCCAGAATTTGACTAAACTTCATTATAAAAGTGCAATAGACAGAAATGAGATTTTAATTAATAAGAAGAACTAAAACTAATTCCAAATAAATGCTCATTTCATACGCTCATTTCAGTATTCATTTGAAGTTTAGAATTTTTTAGAAACCATCCTAACACATTTACATCTTAAATTTAACCATCACATTAAATTCCAAGCTTCTTGTCTAACACCTCTCTGGTGTTAGTGGCACCAACATAAAATGCCGAAACAGAGTTGAAATAGAATGTCTCGAAAAATGTTGAAACAGAGACTGTCACTATTAATTTGCCAATATTAGACTTGCAATCGGTTGGTATTTCCTAATATTCTATAGAAAACGGAATTTAGATGTTTCTAAAGACTTTATTGTTGTTCCTGCCTACAAGGTGGTAGTGACACCGGCATAAAATATAACCCATATAGGATCAGAGAATACCACTCTTTATTTGCAAACAATAACTTCTGTAATCGATTTATTATTTCCTAAGATTCTATAGAAATCGTAATTTATGGCTCTTTTAGAATGCTTTTCGCTCCTTCCCTTCGATTCACCCCTTTTTAATTTCGAATTTATTTTCGATTGTTCTTAGAAGACATTTATATTTTATATATAACTACCGTGCTATATTTAAAGTTTCTAGCCTCTTCTGTACCGCAGAAATCGCAATTCAGAAAGTGTTTTACTTCTGCAACCCTCTAGGGGTTGTGGCACCGACATAAAATATGACTTATGTTTGAGTAGGTTCTATCCCCATTAATTTGCAACCATTATGTTTGAAATCGGTTTTGAATTTCATACGTTTGCATAAAAATCGTAATTTAGAATGCTCATAGAACGCTTTTCGCTCACTTCATCCTTTTAAATTTGGAATTTTCTTTCGACAATTCTTAGAAAGCATTTGCATCTTTGAAGTAATTACCATTTCAAATTTAAAATATTAGACCCCCCCCCCCCTCTTTAACATAAAAACGTAATTTTGAACATTTTTTGCTCCTGTAACCCCCAGGTAGTAGTGAAAACAACGTAAAATACAGGCTATGTTGGGGCGGAGACTGCCACCATCAATTTGAAACCATTACTTCTGAAATCGGTTTATATTTCCTGAGATTGCGTAGAAATCGCTATTTAGAACGTTTTTAAAACGCTTTTCGTTCATTTTCACCCCATTTAAATTTCAAATTTTTAAGGAACTCTTCTCAGAGAGCATTTACATCTCATAAGTAATTATCATGCCAAATTTCAAGTTGCTAGCCCCTTCAGTATCACAAAAATCACAATTTAGAACGTCTTTAAAAATGCAATCGCAAGGTGGTAGTGACGCCGACATGAAATAGATTCTATATTGGAGGAAGGGCTAACATCATCAATTTCCAACCATTGCTTTTGAAATCGGTTGGGTACTTTCTGAGATTGCATAGAAATCGCCATTTAGAATGTTTTTTAGAACGCTTTTCGCTCATCCCCCCCCCCCCTTTTAAATTTCGATTTTTTAGGAAATGTTCTTAGAGATCATTTGTATTTTATAAATACCGTATATACTCGGGTATAAGTCGAGGAATTTCTGACAATTTTTGGCAAGCAAATTTGGGGGGTCGACTTATAAGCGAGTCAATTAAAAAATAAAAAATAAAGCTTCGAATATTGCAAAGTTCTGACTTTTTATGTGTATGAATAATAAAATATTACAGAACATATACAAATAATAATAATTTATCATTAAAAAAAATATCAATGATTTATTTTTATTTACTTACTACTTTTTCGCATAGGTAAGTGAAATATTTGGTTTGATTTTGCGCAAAATTGAAGTAAAAAGTTGCGGGGTCGACTTATACGCGGGTTTTTGATATTTTGCAGATTTTGCATTCGAAAGTTAGGGGGTCGACTTATACGCGAGTCGACCTATATGCGAGTATATATTGTCCTGCCTAATTTCAGGATTCTAGGCCCTTCAGTAACACAAAAATCGCAATTTAGAACGTTTTTTTGCTTCTGCAACCCCTATGTGGTAGTGATACCGACATGAAATAGAGCCTATATTGGAGCAAGGGATATCATCATCAATTTCCAACCATTACTTTTGAAATATGTTGGGTACTTTCTGAGATTGCGTAGAAATAGCCATTTAGAACGTTTTTTAGAACTCATTTCGCTCATTTTCACCCCTTTTAAATTTCGATATTTTTAAGAAATGTTCTAAGAGATCATTTATATCTTATAACTACCATTCCAAATTTCATGTTTCTAGGCCCTTTAGTAACACAAAAATCGCATTTTCGAACGTAATTTTTGCTCCTGCTCCCCGTTTAGGGGTAGTGACATCGACATAAAATGTTGCCTATGTTGGAGCAAGGGTTGTCACCATCATTTAGACACCACTATTTTGAAATGGGTTTGATACTTCCTGAAATTGCGCAAAATCGCCATTTAGAACGTTTTTTAGAACGCTTTTCGGTCATTTTCACCCCTTTTTAATTTCGATTTTTTTAAGAAATGCCCTTAGAGATCATTAGTGTCTTATAAGTAACTACCATTCAAAATTTTATGTTTCTAGACCCTTCAGGAACACAAAAATCGCATTTTTAGAACGTTTTTTGCTCCTGCACCCCTTTTGGCCAGTGGCACGGACATAAGATATAGCCTATGTTCTACGTTGGATTAACACCATCATTTTAATACCATAACTTTTGGAATCGGTTTGGTAGTTCCAGAGCTTACCTCCTACAAATAAACAATTTTTACCTCTTTATAATATTAAGTATAGATAACCTTGTGTGCATGTGCGTACAGGTTAATATACTTTCGTCCGTTCAAATGGCAGCAGATGTTGAACACTTTCCATGTCGTTTTCTTCATTGACAGACTAAAAATATCAGATTACTGAAATCAATCTTTTACTTGTCTATTAGTAATCTATTACTTTATACTATTATTATAGGTCTATAAATTAGTATTAATCTTTTAGTAGTCTGTTAGTTATAATTGTAGGCTTAAGGGTCAATGTTCTTTTGTCCATTAAAATAACAGCTTGTGTTGAACACATAATGTTTTTTTCTCCTCCATTTACAGAGTAAAAATATTAGATTACTGATATCAATCTGTTAGTTGCTATTGTGTATGTAAGGAACCTAAAACTAAAACAAGAATCCTACCATGTAAATAAAATTGGAAAAGTTTTCTTTAATAATAAACTAAACTAAAGGTGATAATATGTATTTACTCAGTTATTGTTATTAGATATCACCTGATTATTCATACTGCAATAGATATAATGGAAAAATAAAAAGATTATTCTATGTAGTACGACATATTTTTGTTAACTAGACAAAGATCTTAATACTTTTGTAAAGAAAGAAAATGAAATTATATGTATTTTTTAATGTTTTTAAATATTTTGTACAGTATAAATTAGTAAACACTAATTTCATTCTATCGGAAAATTTAAGTCAAATTGAAAGAATATCGTAGAAATTAATTAAGAAATAAAAGAAATATTTTAATATGCAATGCAGCTGAAATTTCTGTTGCAATGAATTATTTAATTAATTCCCTTTGTTTTTCCATAAAAAAAAGTAATGTGTGATATCCGTAAAGAAAATATCGAAAGAAACAAAGTAATAGTTATTTTTAAACTTTATAAGAGAATCACATAGGAATTATGATTTTTGCATTATTTAAAATCGGAAAAAATGATCCCAAATACCTTCACGCGTTCTAGCATTGTTGGAATTTAAAAACATGGAAATATTTTAATTAATTATGGAGTTAATAAAATCGCCATAAGAGATTGCTTTTTTGTAATTATAATAAATTATTAATATTATTTTCCTAGGACATGAATATGATGATTAGTACAAAATGTCTCTCATCGGTTTAAAAATGTACAAACACTTACGAAAAAAAAAATGATGCCAAGAATAAATCTGATTTATGTAATACATGATCAAAATTTCTTTTTGTAAACTTTTTGAATAATCGTATATTAAATACTATTTAAATGGAAACAGCTGTTTAAGAAACTCAGTTTTATGACTAACTAATTAAAATTGTAATTTAATGATGTTTCCCTCCAACTGAATTTGAGAAAATATTATAATAAAAAAATTGGAAATAAAACATTAATATAAGTTTCAATGCAATTTATTGAAATATATGTAATGGTTGATTATTTGAATTGAGTTAATTTCAGTATATATATTGTCATTATTCGTATTATCACTTTTCGAAAATTATTAATAACGTCAGTCCGTTATCGCTATATAAACTGAAATATAATTTCAGCCGTAATATATATATTACAATAATGATTTTAACGTTTTTGTTATCTTTTGTTATTTTTAAGTTTAAAGTAGCAAATTAAAATTTCTCAAGAAGATAATTCTCTGTTTCTTTTTTATTTCCCTTTTTTACGGAATGAAAGCTTTTATATAAATTTCCAACATTATTCCATTTTATTTTTTTCAATATCTCATAAAACCTTAATAAAATCTTAATTTTATTAAAATATTTTAGGAGATTTTCAAATGTAAAATTTCTATTTCGGTAAACATTTTTGACAGTTTTAGAATTTTGACAGTTTGACAATTCTAAATGCATTGCAAAATTAATGAGTATGTGACAAATAACAAATTTTGCGTTCTCTGAAAATCTTTGAAATCATTAATAAATTAGCAGCACATACATGTAGTAACAATACTATTATACGTTATATTTAGAAAAAGATGAAAAAGATGAAAAATATTAAAATCCCTTATTATTACGCGAAGACATATCTTCATGAATTCTCACATTCGAACGTCCATTACATGTTTAATATTACTTTGCATGGATATAATTCAGCGAAACTATTTATTAAAATAACTAAACTTTATTGACGTCTCGATATGCTTCTTTTAAGCGGTAAAGCCCGCGATTTTATATTTTGAAAAAAATATTTTATAAAAAGTTTTCCTTGCTTGCATTAAAAAGATTACAACAGAATTAAAAATAAATAATAAAAATTTGTATTTTACATAATTCATAATACATAATAAATTCGACATTTTTGAAAAGGTTGTTATTAACAAATCACATATTTGTAGTTGGATTAAAGTAAAAGAAAAAACTATTTCTAAAATCTGGTTTACCGCAATGAACAAATACATTAAATTGAAATTTTTTTCAAAATGTATCCCTTTGAGAAGTATTAACGAAAAAATCCCTTTGTTTCCAAAACAAATATACTTTCCACTTTTTTTCCCTAAATCTTCTACAAGATCTGTTTTACAACAGAAATTGAAAAGAAATTAAAACATATATATACCAATTACACCTAATAGACTAGTATTCTCCTATATCTCATTTTTAAACTGTTGGAACTAATGTATATATTTTATTTATTTAGACTACTCTCCTTATGAAATGAGCTTCTGTAAGATTGGGTAAGTATATAATAAAGGAAAGGCAACGAATAATTTGTTCTGACATAGTTTTTAATTTGAAAGGAACTTTATGGTTTATCAGATAAAGTATTTCGATACGTAGGGTGAAATAAATATTCTGTTCCAATCAATGATGAATGGTGGTAATTTATTTTCCTCTTAAAGTAATATTAAAATTGAAAAGACTTTCCTACAGCATATATATTTAAATTATATTCGGAAACTAATTTTAGATAGTGAATGTATACTTGAATGAATAAATTACGACTTCATCAACTATCTTATATACGAATAGATTTGTACCAGTACATGGAAACAGAAAAAAAAACAGTTTTTAAATTAAATGTATATTATTTGTTTATACAAATGTGTTTGTTATTTTAGCTACAATAAATATATGCTTCAATAGCAGACAAATTAAACCAAAAATTGAATAATAGAGGACATCTCATGTGCATTCCCGAAAATTTCTGACGAATTTCGTTTTGGCACTATAAATGATAGGTCTCCCCCCTCCCCCCAATAAAAAAGTCCTTCCGGCCAGTGAGGAGAGGAAGAGGTACCTTTCATATTCCTTATTTTAAAAATGCAAGCTTATATTATTCAAACACACGAAGCTCATTTTGGTGGAAACCGATTATAGGAGATTCAATACCAATTTTTATCAATACTAAATAACTAAATCATTATGAATGAGAATTTCACAAAATTAGTCAGCTTTATCCAAGCTGCTTTTATTTAAAGTAACTTATATTTGGTTGTCAAATTCGACGATATCTTGAAGTTCCTGCCATTTTAAGACAACATGGTGGATGAAGCTAACGAGTGAACGTGGTCGAGACCTTAGTAATTTTTGTGCACATGCTCACTCACATCGGAATCGGTTGATATATGCAAGTGCTGTCGCAGGAAAAAAAATCAGATTTTTCAAAATCTCACCCACATTAGAAATTGAAACTGCTATATCTGAGCCATTTGTTAAGGTAAAGACAAAACAAAAAATGCTCCGGAATCCTTATATCATGATCAAATACTTAAGAAAGAAACCTTTTTCAATTTCTAATTTTTTTGCACCTCACTTTAAATATAATTTTTTTATTTAATTTAACGGCCTTCGTTTTGAAACAAGATGGCTGATGAAGCTGGATAGCGAACTTGGTCGAGACATTACGATATACTATCCACAGGCCTTCTTCCATTGAAATAAGTTAATAAATACGCGTGTTATCACGTGACAAATATCTGATGGTTTTAAAATGTCAGCCATGCTAGAAATTCAAAGTGCTATATTTCAACCATTTTTTAAGATATATACGAAACAAAAACTGCTCGGGAATTTTTGTATCAACGTCAAACACACAAAAAAAATCTTTTCCATTTTTCAATTTTTTGATAACTTATTTTAAATTTAAAATTTATTTTTTTTAAATGGCAGCCCTTTTGAAACAAGATGGCGAATGAAGCTGGCCAACGAACTCGGTCGAGACATTGGTATGTACTATGTACAGACCAAGTTACATCCAAATCGGTTCATAAATACGCCTGTTATCGCGTGACAAATATACGGTCGTTTTAAAATGTCAGCCACAATAGAAATTCAAAATGCTATTACTCAGCCATTTTTTTTAGATATAGGCGAAAAAAAAAACTGTTCCGGAATCTGTGTATTAAGGTCAAACACATAAATAATAAAAATCTTTTTTATTTTCCTATTTTTTGGTACCTCATTTTAAATTTAAAATTAAAAAAAAATTTAAATGGCCGCCATTTTGAAACAAGATGGCGTATGAAGCTGACGAACGAACTCGGTCGAGACATTGGTCGCCAAGGTACATCCAAATCGGTTCATAAATACACCTGTTAAAGCGTGACAAAAATCAGGTCGGTTCAAAATGTCAGCCTCGCTAGAAATTCAAAGTGCTATAACTCAGCCATTTTTTAAGATATAGACAAAACAAAAACTCCTTTGGCATCTTTGTATCAAGGTCAAACACATAAGAAAAAAATATTTTGCAATTTTCATTTTTTTTTTTTTTTTTTGCTACAACATTTCAAATTAAAATTTTTTTTAAATTAAATGGCCGCCATATTGAAGCAATTTGGAGGATGAAGCTGACCAACGAACTCGGTCGAGACATTGGTAAGTATTATGGATACACCAAGGTATATCCAAACCGATTCATAAATACGCCTATTATCGCGTGACAAAAATCAGGTCGTTTCCAAATGTCAGCCAAGTTAGAAAAAGTGAAGTTGACTTCACCCATACTTCACTTCAGCTAAACTCAGCCATTTTGTAAGGTATAGACAAAACAAAAAATGCTCCGGTATCTTTGTATCAAGATCAAACACATAAGAAAAAAAAAATATTTTTCAATTTTCAATTTTTTGGTACCATATTCCAAATTTTAATTTTTTTATAAATTTAAATGGCCGCCATTTGGAAACAAAATGGCGGATGAAGCTGGCCAACAAACTCGGTTGAGGCATTGGTATGCACTATGTATACACGAAGTTACATCCAAATCGGCTCATAAATACGAGAGTTACAGTGTGACAAAGATCATATATGTATATATATATATAAACTTTTGAACGGAGGGTGGTTTCGGGGTCCTGGGGGTCATGATCGATGAAAATATGACAAAATCTTTTGAAATCGCTTTCCTCCGAACGTCTGCAATAGGTAGCTTTTTGTGATGAAAGCTACCTAAAAGTTGTTTTATCATTGTTATTGGTGGGTTGAGGAAGTGACAAAAATGGGTAATTATGAAGAACACAATTTTTTCTTAAGTAGATCGAGTTGTGGTATTGTTTTCCTTGTATTTTGTAATGTCGCATCGATTAAAACTATTTGTAAGTCGTTAGGATTTCTTCTTATCCTCTTCAGACCCCAGCATTTATTTTTATAATTTTTTCTACTTCAGTTATGAATTTATATTAACAGACTGCTAACTAAAAAAAAAATTAACAGTGAAAAAAATTAAAATTTATTTTTTGTACCTTAAATTTGATGTATCCTATAGGATACATGGGGACTGAATGAGTACATTCTCTGACAGTTTGCTATGAATTCTTTGCATGACAAAAAGCAATGAAAAATAAGAAATAATTATGCATTTAATAACTTTTTATTACTAATGGACTATACAAATCGTATATTAATATATAGAAAAATTATTTACATTTTCGATTTATTTTTTATTACATTTTTCTACATTTTTGTTTTATAATTAATGTAAGAATTTGTTATAAAAATGTCTTATCTTTTCAACTGATGATATTTCATGAAGCAGTTCCTTTCCTTAGTGAAGCAAAGAAACATATTGCAAACAGTACATCGTGTTCTAGCTTTTGTAGAGTAACAGCCAGGACATCTACAACGTGATGTACTTGTTTGCTGTGGAATTTCAGGAAGGTGGGATGCAGACATTTTTCTTAATTCAGAAGATGGTTCAGGGCAGGGATTCCTTCTTTTCTTTTTTCAGTGGAGACATAAACTCAATATCAGAATCTGTTTCTGAAACTTCATTATTCCTTACTGAATCAATCAAGTCATCCTTACTGTGAATTAAAGTTTCAGCCACTCTTTCTCGAAATTCCAAATAATCTAAAGTATTTTTGTTATCAGTATGTAAATACCGTGCTGCTCGTCGATACTCTATCCACCCAGCAGTCAATGAAAAATCTACAAAATGAAATATCGTTCTTACAGCCCACTTTCTTCTCTTTGCAGATATTTTATAGAAACTAATTATCCTATCAAGAAGGTCAACTCCTCCCATGTTTGTATTGTATTCTTTTACAATATTTGGTCTACACACATCTATGAAGTATATATCCTTTTTACACCAACGTTTACAAATATCTGTTGGGTCCTTACCTATCGCTCACAAAGCAATAATTATTGGTTTATTATCAAACCACTTTACCAACGCAATTTGACCATCATTTCGTATTAGTTGGTCCACAGAACCCCTTCCAGTTTTTCGTAACGAAGCATCAGAAGAAAATTCTGCAACTTTAGGAATATTTGATTTCTTTATCGTACCTGTACCTTGTAACCCCTATATGAAATATGTCAAGTAAAGGAACTGACATGAAATAACGGTCTGCAAATATATGCGATCCTCAAGGAAGATTTTCTGACAAGCGTACTATCACTTTCCCTCCAATATTTAGATTATCATCGCTTCCATTAGCTGTGATTGTATAGTCTTTTCCTTCGTATAGAAAAAAATCTAGAGGTAAACCATCAGGGGAAGTTGCAACAAAATTTTTTAATCCACATGGATTTGGCTTTCCGCGAACGCTTTGCCTCATAGTGGTATGCCCCCAAAAAGGTATCATTTGTTCATCACATGTAACCATTCTTGAACATGGGTTTGTTAAACACCCTCTTCGAACGGAATTAATTACAGGACGTATTTTACAAAATTTATCCTTCTCTCGATCTGTATCTGTGACTAAATCGTCTTTAACAACTTTCAGATTCTGGCGAATTCAAGAATAACGATCACGATTCCTTTTGGATGCAATTAAATCAACTCTAGTATGCCTTGCCCAGTACATATGAATTCGTGGAAACTTTAGATATGACATTACAATTGATATACCGAAAAAAAATCTTAATTTCATGCAAGGAAGTGTTTAGTTGCTTACCTTTCTTCAAAATATTTATCCGAATAGTCAGATCAGCTATTTCTGAAAATATACTATCGTCTGAATATTTTTTAACATACTCTTTAGGATGTTTGCATGAGTAATTTACAGCTTCAGGTTCAAATTCTGGAGCTGGAGGCAGAAGCTCAAAATCTTCTTTGTGTTTCCAAAACACTCTTCTTCATGAGTCATTACAATTATATCTGCCTGTTTCTTCATCTTCATTTTCTGACTGACTAGTCAGTTCATCACTTACAAACTCAGATGTCTCTTCATCCACTTCACACTCTGATGACAATCCGAAATCTGAATCTTCTAACAATTCAAGAATTTCTGCTTCAGAAAGCCCTACATTTTTAAAAATAATAATGTTTCATCGTATTATTAGACATGTAAAAATATCATTAAAAATTAGTGTTGAATTCAGGTGCTGGTCGGGGGGGGGGGGGGGGATCTTCCCTGGAACATTGAAATGTTCCCCCATGAAGGTTTGAGATTTTGAGCTTCTTAATAGACAAAACTGCAATTTCTAAACCGGATCTGTAAAACATCGCCCTGGAGCTGAAAAGATCCATCCGGAAAAAGAAAAAAGAACGTAAAGACCTGAAAAATTCATCCATCAGACGAGAAATTTGGTCAGTGCCCCCCCCCCCCCCCCCCGGAAGGTTTGAGATTTTATGCTTTTTAATGGATATAAAATCCATTGGTGCAGTGCAATTACTTCCCGGAATTTTACAATGTCTCCCCCCCCCGGAGCAGCAAAAATCCCCCCCCCGGAGAAAAATATCTAAATTCAACACGGATTAAAAACATTCCTGTGAATTAATAACCTTAATTTATGTTCATTATAGTAAATATGCATGCCAATTTTACTGTTATTTAGCCCCAAAGTCTCTTTTAGACAACATAAAAAATTAACATTACGTGTTAGAGTCAATCCCCATGTATCCTATAGGATACATCAAATATAAAGCTAGTTCATACTATTAAAATTACACATTATTTAAAAATATTTTGTACTAGAATAAACTTCATTCATATATTTCTATTTTATTTCATAAATAAAGGTTACAAGATTAATTATTTTTTAAATAATAATGCTTACCTTTTTCCCGACGTAAACTGCTAACATTTTTGCTGCAAGCCATTTTGAAATAAGACATATCCCGCCAAATAAAAGCTCTAAGAATCAAATTGCTATGTTACTTTAGTGCTGCCATATGATAGTTTCCATGCATACCAATTTCTCTTTTTTAAACATTATTTTTATACGTGAAAAAAAAATGTAAAGATGTGTATCCTATAGGATACACGGGGTCTGAGGAGGTTATAAAGTCACGACAGGTTTTATGCAAAATAAAAGAAAATTACACTTTATAGGAAAGCACAACTATTTATTCTACACAACAAACACACCTAAAAAGTAATCTCTGCCTTTTACATATGGATTTGAACCACAATTAAATTATTATCACCAACAGTGTCATTTTAAAGTTGTGAAGATCTCCAAAATCACGTCGATGTGTTAAATAACTCAGAAAAGTGAACAGGGGCCCCATTTCATTAACTTCATTCAACATTTATACAAGGGTTTACGGTTTACGTTATCTCTTTAGAATATCAATCCCCCGATCTAATAATCAACGAAAACGATTACTTGAAGTAGGAATGAAGAAATTAAATAAACTGAGATTGTACCGCCAAGTTGCCGGTTTCAGTTTACCTTATAGTTATGAATATTCTGGTCATAAAGTAGTAGCGAAGTTACTGACACTTTTTGTCGTTACTTAGGCGAGTAGTTTTCTTATTGCAATGATTAAATATATAAATATATAGCCTCTGCTGAAAGTTTTACAACTTTTAATTTTTTTTATCATTCAAAATGTCAAATAAAAACTTTCTCAATTTTTAGAACTAATTCCTTATCGTAAACTCTGTCCCTCTTTACATATTCTACAATCCGCAATAAAAGGAAGTCAAGATTGTATGATGAATTTAGTACTGTTGATAAATAAGAATTTAGCCGTACTGAAACTTTCGATATTGGTGGTTGTGACCCATATAGTGCGAAAAATAGAGACCAGTTACGAAAGTAATTGTATTTTTCTGCACAGTTTCAAATTTCAAAAAGTAGTTCAGTTTATGGCACTTAAGAGAAGTGTTCCGGGTAGGGCTCAAAACAAGAAGCTGTTGATCATCCGCAACTGTCTATTATACTTCAAAACAATAACATGCAGATGAGACAGTTTTCTAAAGATGCATATGTGATAATTCTTCAAACAGTAGAGGCTGTCGAGTAATCTCATGAATTGCTACCAAACATTGCTACTACAGACATAGACATCCTGGATATCATAATTGCCAATGCACCTGAAAACGTTTGCTATTTTTTAAATTCAACATTATGTTTGTGAATATTAAAGTTTATCATTTCATCTCAATTCAAGGTCAACACAGATGAATGAAAATCTACAAACCCTTCGCATGTGCGTTTAGCAGGTGTGGCACAGCTAGTGTCATACACGCAATAGAATATTCTACTTATGAAGCCCGTCCCTCTGGACAGCTTTGAAGGAATGAGTTGCAATATTCAATAAAACAAACACTATGCCTCACAAAGTGAAGAAAGCTGGTGAAAAACTGTTCCTTCACCTCTACAGTACTAAAGATACTAAAGAAGAAAACATAATTCTCGTTGCATTTCATTACACTCAAATCCATAATCCATTATAAATAATCTTTACGGACTTGGCGAATCATTATTTCTTGTCGCAAAACGAAGATAGGCTAACTTGAAGTGAGATGCCGTGTTGTAAAAGATGCCGTATCACGTAGTTTTCATATGCGTAGGCGATGTAAGAAAACGCTGCTCAGTTGTAATGAAGAGGGTTCACTAGTGATACTTTAATTTCCATTTGCGTTCTTTTTAAAAAATTTTAAGTGGTACTTTTTTATTGCTATTTTGTCTAAACACTTCTGGTAAGTGTCCAAAATCTTTTACGTGACTTCTTTATTTGCCTATAAAAGTCTAAGTTTAAACACCAGATAAATAAATCTGATGTTTTTAGGGAGTACTCGCACCTGTCTTTTCTACAAAGTATAAATAGTGGCCTTTTCCCACTTCTTCACGTCAGTGGGGGACACAGGCGTCTTTCCCAATACTTTGGAGTAAGTCGATGATTTTTTTTTTTTTTTTTTTTTTTGGGGGGGGGGGGGTAAGATGCCGGTTATTTTCCTTTGCGGTCAAATGCCTAGTTGTTTCTACATTGTTTAAATTAATCTTGGCTATTAAGTAACTAGTCAACAATTTTAATAAGATAATATCAGTGATTAAATCGTGATTTTAATTCAACTGATTAAAAAAAATCATTGATTAAAATTATACATTTTCTAAGTGCTTAAAATGACATAAAGAAATATTAAAATCTAAGGTGAACATAATTTGTAAGGTTTATATATGTATTCTGCCTTATAAATAAACTTTATTGGTTGTAAATGTTTAATAATTATTAATTTTAATCATTCTGAAAAAAATTATGTTAAATGCAGTTATAAATAATTTTAATAAATATGAATATCGGTTGTCTATAATATAGTTTTAGATGATAACTAGGGGATTCTGCCTCCTACAAGCTATGCTGGCCAAACTCCATCTAGACACCGCAAACTCTAAAAATAGGTTAATTTTATCGGCATTCAAAAGATTACGGGAGATTAAATCGTAATTAAACTACTGATGGCGATCTCCTGTAATCAGGTTTCCATTCATTTCCCTTTGGTTAAGACATTTTAAGCCAGAATCAATTGCAGTCGAGGCAGCTAACTGCTACTTTCGTGATTGATTATATAAGATCAACCCAACAATTTAAAGTTAGCTTGTTTAAAATGGCTAAGTAAACAATTTTATAAAGGCGCTATAAGAAATTTATTTTAAATTAAACATTTTAAATGTATCGTTTTAAATAGTACGTAATTTTTTCTTCTCATTTTAATATTCAAATAAAAATAATTTTAAAGGCCTATAAAACCCAAACTAAATCGGTGTGACAATAGCAACTGCAAATTTCCTGGTATCTCAAGCCTTTGTAAAAAGGAATTAGATAAGCAGTGAAAGAGTAGAAAGAAAGAATCCTCAACTGGCGATGATATTGATGAGGATTAAATTCTCTCCGAAGATTCAGAATACGAGGATTTTTTTTTTTTTTTTTTAAGCGAATGAGAACGATTGTTCAGATTGTCTAGCAGAGCGAAATAAAACCTCTGGAAATTGTGATGGGATCAAGTGCATTCAGTGTAATTGTCGGTTATATAAAAGCTGCTCAAAGTTCCTAAACAAAGGTACAGTTTGTGGCAGACCTGAGGTATTGCTAAAAAGAACAAAGGCACATATGAAAAATATTAACAAAAAAGCTTGACCTCTAAAGAACTTTATCACAGTGGCTTTACCGTAGTTAAACTTGTTATAATGTTTTAAAATAGGCATACTTAAGAGCCATAATTATTTTAAATGTTAAGTAGAACATAATATATTAAATAAATATTACACAGCCAAATATATTAACATAACATAAATAATTATATTACAAATAATTATTAGTTTTTTTTTATTATTATTATATTGCCAACGTTTGTTACATTCATATTTTTGTAATTTCCTAATATTAAGTAAATTAACAACTTTAATATATCTAAAATATTAAAGTTACTTTTATTCGCTCATTTATGTTTTATACTATTTCACAAAAAATATTGTTTACATTGAAACTCTATAAAGCATCTTACCCCTAGATAGCTGGCCATCTTACCCACACCTATGGGTAAAATGCCGAAATGCAAGTGTTTATAAAAACATAATTTTCGATGCTTTCTATAACATCTGTAAAATGAAATAGTTTTTTAAATCATACATAAGAGTCGAATGAACATTATTTGTTATTGTCCTATCCCTTTTTACCTTTACTGTAAATATTTGAGTAGCAAAATTCAATTATAAAATCATTAATACACTCAAGTTTAAAAAAAAAAAAGCAAAAAATAAAAAAAGTTATCTCATTCATCCTATTATTTGGAGTTAATGTTTTTATGTTAGACTGAATTTCCATACCTAATTTAAGTATACAAATAAAATTGAAATTGAAATTAAGTTAAAACAAGGTCAAGCTTAAGGAGCACATTTAAAGGAGAGAGAAAATAGTCAGCATGTGTTATAAAGCATAGAGCGCTCTGCAATGTTTTGAAATTACTTCTCTATTCTAAAAAAATGTTTCTGATGCTACAGCCATTGATATTGAATCGATAGTTATTATTTTAATTTTCTATGTTTTACTGAAAAAAAACTATATCTTATAAAAACATGAAAATTAGTAGGTTTATATATGAGAATCATGCTGAATCAAATATGTTATGAATCGAAGAATTGTTTTAATCGCTCTTTAATGTTAAAATGGGTCAAAACAGTTCAGTGACGTAAGTTTTATAATATATACACTAGGAAATAACCATATTTTGCGAATATACACATACTAGATTATAGTGTGCAATGTGCAATCAGTTGTTTCATTTTATTTTTTCCTAGTTCTTTTATCCAATTTTTTATTCAAATTTTTTTTTATCTGCATAGGGATTTAATTTATATTTTGAAATAACCCTGTTTATTGTTGCCAGGATAACCCAGAATAATAATATTTCGGTGCAATTTATCTGTATTTTCACTGTATATTATCGCATAAATATTAAAAATAAAAGAAAATTTCAATTACATTCTACATGGGAAGCGTATTTCATACTGAAGGTTACGCTACATTAAGTAATATATGTGCATTTTGATGCGTTCAATTGCTTTTAAGGATAGATGAAACACGGACAATAATGCATAAAGGAATGTTTTAAGTAAAAAATTATGTACGCAACATAACTCTGTAAGAAGTTTGCAAACACTGTAATAAGTTACGTTTTTTATATTTTACTGAACTCTCCATCAGAAACATGTTACGGTAATGTTCAAATATAAAACCTCTTTCAAACATCAAATATATATGCTACATTTGACATTTCTGTGAAAACGATACTATAAACAGATCACAAAGGTGGTAGGTGACATAGGTGGTAGGTGACACGATGTTAAACTAGTGGTTGGGGGTCACCGTAATACTTACCCATCATGAATATACATAATATAAAATATGAAAATAAAACATGTGATATTTGCTAAGCAGTGTACCAAGTTACTTTCATTGATAATTTAATTTTTTTGGACTCCCTTAAGTATAATTAATATAACCTCTTAAGCTAATATTACTTTTTATTGCATTAAAATATCTCAATTTGTTGATTTTCTGTAAGCAAGTAATCCCGATAGATTTACAATGGAAGTCTATGGGAATTTGGTGAAATATTAGAGATATCGCTAAGTTGGCGTCACTTTTGGCGACTAATTTTGGCAGCCAAATTTGGCGATATATCGCCAAGTAGGCGATAAACTTGGCGGTATTTGGCGACAGAACTGTTTCCAAAAAAATAGTTCTGGTTAATCGATGTTACTGATATTCAATAGGTTTCTTTCCATTATTACCCCCTAAGTACAAACCGAATTTCAAGTCTCTGTCTCAATTTGTTCGGGAGATAGAGCGTTTACAGACACACACACATACAGACGGACGGACAATTTTTTTTTCTAAAAATATGTTTTTCGGAATCTCCAATGTCTGAACCCCCCCCCTCCCCCACCCCCACTCCCAATTTTTTTTTTTTTTTCGATTTTTAAAACGATTACAAGACTTACCCTATAATACGTATGATGGGTAAGTAAAAATGAAATGTAAAATTAGGTTTAACGTTTGGTTAAATTCAATTTGAAAAAGAAATCCCATTGTTTCCAGAACATTTTTTATTTAAATCTATTAATATAAAATGTTCATAATATAAAATACTTTTATTTTATGGAGTGAAATAGAAAATGTAGAAATAAAAATTACTAACAAAAACAAAATATAAATTGCATATTTCGGCTAATCTGTAAAATGAACATTTAAATACACAATTATTTTATTCAACATTAAACAATTTAAATTATTCTTTTATAAATGGCTTTTGTCCAAAACAATCACTCAACTTTCTTAAGCAAGCTTAAAATATTAAACGTATAAGTTTTTTTCTTTATTGATAAAAGTAAATAATATTAACTAGAGAACAGGAATTCTGCTTTTTCAGAATTTAGTGTCGCCCCCGGCATTTCCATTACCTCATTTTCTTCTGATGGACTGATGGCTTCTATTATTATGAAACAGCCATTATAAATGATGTGTTGGGTGAAGATGAAAGAGCAGCCGTAAAAAGTTAGAACTCTGATTTTCGGGTCAGAATGGGGAAAAAATGGCCATTTTTTTTTTTTTTTACGGCTGCTCTTTCATCATCAACTAACACTTCATTTATAATGGCTGTTTCATAATAATAGAAGCCACCAGTCTATCAGAAGAAAATAACTCGGTTAAGCGGGACTCTACTGAGGTACAAAACATATTTCAATTTTAAGACTTAAAGCACACGTTTTATTTTATGTAAAATCACGTCATTCGCATCCGCTTAAGCATTCCACACGATCTACTCTTAAACATCTACAGTAAAGCATGCATAGCACATCACTATCGCGAAATAATGCGCAAATGCAGCAACAAGATTCCGTCATTCAAGAAAATCGAAAAAAAAAAACCCAGCTATCTAATGATTCATAGATACTTACAATTAAATATGGTATATAATAGCTCCATTGTTTTAACAGAAATCATCGTTTATATATTTTTTTTCAAAATAGCACGTATTTTAATTACATTTTCTTTCGGTTGTTTCGAGGAAATGGCAAAAAAATATATAATTACTATTTTAAAACTATTTTTCATTACTGTCTAGAGAAATGGAGTACTTCCGTTGCCAATATTAAGCAAATGGCTCCAAAAACTACAGAAAAATTATATTTCAAAAGTAAATGGAGATACAGCTTTTAAACAAAATGCATTTAAAAGAACTTTTTTTTCTCCAATACGACGGCATTAAAACTGAAAATGTGCTACGCTTAGAGGTTTAAAAAATTGCTAAAGATATTTAATCGTAATGCATTGTTTTACGGCTAGCTTCGGTAAGGTAACGTTATTTTTTGGACACAAAATAAGCTAGGAGAAAGAAATAGCATACCGTACCGGAGACAAATAACGACTGTTGCGTTTTACCGCTGCTCCCGTGGTCTTAATTTAATCGCTTTTATTTTGCGCCTCGCGCAGACGATATTTTTTTGTTGACAAACAAAATGTTTTTAGAACTTTATGAACTGAACTGTAGCTACAAAATTCTATGATGTAAGATTTATTGAAACGATAGTATGTTCGCGAAAAGTTATGTGTTTTTTGTATTTGTGATGTTAAAATATATGGTGTTATGTCTACAATTTGTCTCTGCAATTGCTCCATACGCAGAATGAACTTTTATTCCGAAGAAATGTAAATTAGTCTTTTATCTCGCGATAAGTTGAACTTAGGTAAGCCTAATCCATTTGCACGATTAAATAGTTATAGTTTTAACTGTGAAATGAATATTGATAACTTAATATCAATATAATAATACTGAACATAAAATTTTATAAACAGGGACAAGAATCAATATTATTTGGCATCCAACTGCTGGGATATGATATTATTTAAGAAAGTAAAATAAGATAATGGAACAAATTAAAAAATTACGCACTCCATTAAGAAGCGATTTTACACGAATTGCTAATTTACTTGAGAAAAAATTAAATGATGAAGATAAAGATACCGAAGAAATTGAGATTTTATATGCTCAATTTTATGAAAAATGGGCAGATCTAAAACCAAAAGAAAGAGAAATTTTAGATCTTCTTTTAAACGATCAATCATGTTCTCAAGAAAATTATGATAAAGAATACGAAAGTTTTAGCGTGTATGAAGAAAAATTTATTAAGTTAAAAAATAAAGTTAAAAAAATTTTAAAGGTTTCCGAGACACAAAATATTACGAAACGGAAATTTAAACTTCCTAAGATAGAATTTAAATTATTCGGGGAGATACTAAAGATTGGTTGGCTTTTTGGGCTCAGTTTGAAAACATACATAACGATTCTGAAATCGCGAAAGAAGATAAATATCAATATTTGTTGCAAGCAACATTAAAGGGTTCAAGGGCTAGAAAAATAGTCGAATCGTACCCCGCTACTGGTGATAGTTATGAAAATGTCATTGAGTGTTTAAAGGCTCGTTTTGGTCTACTGATATGTTAAAGGAAGTTTATATAAGAGAAATGCTTTCTTTAATGATGAATAATACAACGGGAAAAGGTCCAAGAATTCCTCTTTTTAAATTGTACGAGAAAATTGAAACATATTTAAGATCGTTAAAAATTTTAACGATCTTAAATATGTTTCAATTTTCAAAAGGTGTTTCAAGTGAACATTATTCTGCAATTCTTTATCCATTGATAGAATCGTGCTTGCCTGTTAAAATATTGAGAATTTGGGAAAGAAATTTAAATTCCATTACTTTAAATTCAAAATATGAAAATAATAATAAGTTAGATTGCTTGATGAAATTTTTACGTCACGAAATCGAAAGCGAAGAAAAAGTCCGTTTGGCGAGAAGTGGGTTTAATCTAGAAAATGTAAGCAACAATATTTATCCTGCGTCCACTAGGCGAGAAACAGACATTCCAACGGCTACGGAATTATATAATTCATAGAAAATGAAAAGGAAAACGTGTGTTTTTTGTAACAAGTTACATTTAAGTACCGAATGTAGACATGCTAATGGCTTATCTCATGAAGAGAAAAAACAAATATTAATGAAAAAGGGGGCTTGTTTTAAATGTTTAGAGATAAGAAAACACATATCTCGGTTTTGTAAAACGAAAATACCATCCTGTGATTGCGGTAGATTGCATTTCAAAATAATGCGTACAGCAAAATATAATAATGAGGACCCGTTTGTGGAAAAGTCAGCTATTGAGATTAAAAAAGACACTGTTTTATCCAATAAAAAAAGTACTCGCCACGCACTTTTACAAACGCTTATTGTACGTCTTAGCTGTTATAATAAGATGAAATATATAAGAATATTAATTGACTCAGGCAGCAGTAAATCATATTTATCAGTTTTTGCACTGGCCGAGATGGGATATGAATGCATAGGGAAAGATAAATTGACACATAGTTGATTCGGTGGCACAGAGACTGTATCCTCGCATAAGAAGTATTTGATCAGTCTGACCGACTTCTTTGATAATTATCGCTGTCCTGTCGAAGTGTTAGATCAAGAAAAAATTGTTCGGACATTCCTAAAATTCCTCGTGGCACATTTATAAATGAAATTAAGAAACAAAAAATCTTTCTCTCTGATTTGAATAACCAGGTTGAATTGCTATATCAATTTTCACCTAACGAAATTCATGGGCTTATAAGGGCTGGTGTAGCAGGAAATTTGTACACCCGAAAAATGAAACAACTGATTTCTAGTTTAGTATTATTGGAAACACGTCTTGGTTGGACTATGATGGGAAAAATTGGCATGTTTAACGTATCCGATAGCACGAACAGCGTTATGTCACTACATGTAAATGATGCAAAAATTTCAGATTTATGGCGGCTAGACACACTTGGAATTCTCGATCCTGGTGAAAGTGCAAACAAACAACAAATCGAAAAAGCAACCGAAGAACAGTTTAATAGAAATATAAAAATAGAGGCAGAAGGAAGGTATGAAATGAGCCTCCCATGGATTGAAAACCATCCTCCATTGCCAACTGGGCGAAAAATCGCTGAGCAACGATTAAGAAGTTGTGTTGAATCATTAAAAAAAACGGGAACGTTACAAGAGTATGGATATGTATTAAAAGAACGGATACAAGAAGGCGTTATTGAAGAAGTTAAGGACTCCTGTAATGACGAAAGTGAGCATTACTTGCCACACAGAGCTGTGATTAACGAAGATTCTACTACAATAGTTAGACCAGTCTTTGATGGTTCAGCAAGACGAAAAGATTTACCTTCAATCAATGATTGTTTAGAGAAAGGTCCTAACATTGTAGAACTCATCCTGACTATTTTAAATAAATTTCGATTGAAGAAAATTGGACTTACTTTCCTGTAATATAGGAGCTAGACTAGCACAGAGTGTGATATACGATCTTCAGTTGAAACAATATCCCGACATTTTTCTGGTCTGATTCAGCAAATGCTCTATATTGGATCAAGGGAACTGAAAATTGGGCTCCTTTTTTTTCAATAGAGTTACAGAAATTCGATCATTGACAGAACCTGAAAATTAGTATCACATCCCTGGATCATTAAATGCAGCAGACCTCCCTTCTCGTGTTTGTAATTGCAGAAACTTTAGCAAAATTTAAATGGTGGGAGGGTCCGGAATGGCTGCGAAGACCGGAAGAAGAATGGCCGAAATCCAACGTTGTTCCTGATTTCAACATAGTATATTCCGAAATGAGAAAAACTGCTATTAGCACAACAAGTCATGAAGAATCAACTGAAAAAAATTATAACAGATTTTCGTCGTACGACAAACTGATCAGAATTATTGCTTGGATTTCTAGATTTTTTACTAACTGTAAAGTGGAACGTGCTAACCGGATTTCTGGACTCTTAACTCTAGAAGAAATAAATAGAGGTGAAATAGCTTTATTAAAAATAGTACAAAAAGAATCATTTTTAGGAACTGAAGATAAACGCTTAAAATCACTTCAGTGTTATGTACAATCGAATGGACTACTGAAAGTGAAGAGTTGTATTCTGATGAGAGAAGATAAAAGAAATTTCCGATTTCCGATACTGTTACCCAGTAGCCATCCAGTTGTGGAAATACTTATTCAGACAAGACATCGTAGTTTAAATCATGCTGGTACCCAGATATTGATGAGTAATTTAAGAGAAGACTTTTGGATTTTGAAATGCAGGAAAACTGTTAG
Source organism: Maratus speciosus (assembly GCA_963932465.1). Classification (NCBI taxonomy): domain Eukaryota; kingdom Metazoa; phylum Arthropoda; class Arachnida; order Araneae; family Salticidae; genus Maratus; species Maratus speciosus. Next base: position 46,152,722 of record OZ010786.1, read on the forward strand.
AAATGTAACTAAAAACTGTGTACGTTGTAAAAGATTTAATTCAAGACCTAAACCGATTATAGAAGCACCACTTCCGGAAGATCGTATAAAAGAAGCTGCAGTGTTCGAAGTTGTAGGAACTGACTACGCCGGTCCTTTATTACTTCGAGAAGGTCAGAAAGCTTGGATAGTTATTTTCACATGCGCTGTCTACAGAGCCATACATTTAGAGATAGCCACATCTTTATCGCCTGACAACTTTTTGCAAGCTTTTAGAAGATTTATAGCCCGAAGAGGTAGACCTGCAATAGTATATAGTGACAATGGGAAAAATTTTATGGGTGCTGAAAATTTGCTTAAAAAAATCGATTGGGATGTCGTTTCTCAGTATAGCGAAGCTAAGAAGATGACTTGAGAATTTTATACTCCATCTGCACCGTGGTGGGCCGGATGATGGGAACGTTTGATAGGCATAATCAAAGGGATCCTTCGAAAAGTTTTAGGACGAAGCTCTTTCAACCTAGAAGAAATGCAAACTGTTATTTGCTATACTGAAAGTATTGTTAATCAGCGGCCTTTGACCTATGTTTCAGAGGAAATTGATGATTTAATACAACTTACTCCTTCTATGGTTTTACAAGATATTAGAGAATCAGGTGTTCCTGATCTTGACATTTTGGATTCATCGTCTATTAGTAAGAGACATGCCTATAGACAGCGATTAAAACAAGAATTGAGGAAAAGATTCCGCACTGAATATTTGGGATATTTAAGACAATTCTCGAAATTTGACAAAAATCAGAGACCTGCTCAGATTGGTGATGTTGTTCTAGTGTCTAGTGAGAATGCAAAGAAACTTGAATGGCCACTTGCCAAAGTTATTGAACTTTATCCTTCTAGAGATGGAAATGTACGATTAGTAAAGGTAAAAATGAAAGGTGGCGAATTTTTACGTCCTGTCCTCAGATTGATACCTCTAGAAGTAACTCATGAAAGTGGGACTGAACTACATTCTATAGCTCAAAACTCAATATCTTCCGAAGAGACTGTTCAACCGAATGGTAAAGAGTGTCCTTTAGATCCTACTTCTGCTAAACAGATGATAACGCTGACTGGTAAAAACTGTTCTTCAGACCCTGCGACGAGTAAGCCGATGATCCAACATTCTGTTAAAGACTGCTTTTTAGATACTGAATCTACTGAAACTATTTTCCAAAAAGGTGTTGGTGACTCTCCTGTGGGGACTGTACCTGAAAAACGATCCAGATATGGTCGTGTATATAAACCCAAAGTAAAGTTTGAGTTTCATTGAATTCGAAACTTAAAGGTGGGAGTGTGTTACGTTTTGTCGCTGCTCCCATGGTCTTAATTTAATCGTTTTTATTTTGCGCCTCGCGCAGACGATATTTTTTTGTTGACAAACAAAATGTTTTTAGAACTTTATGAACTGAACTGTAGCTACGAAATTCTATGATGTAAGATTTATTGAAACGAAAGTATGTTCGCGAAAAGTTATGTATTTTTTGTATTTGTGATGTTAAAATATATGGTGTTATGTCTACAATTTGTCTCTGCAATTACTCCATACGCAGAATGAACTTTTATTCCGAAGAAATTTAAATTAGACTTTTATCTCCCGATAAGATGAACGTAGGTAAGCCTAATCCATTTTCATGATTAAATAGTTATATTTTTAACTGTGAAATGAATATTGATAACTTAATATCAATATAATAATATTGAACATACAATTTTATAAACAGGTACTAGAATCAATAACGACATAGATTTTCCACATGTTTATTTTAAGAAAACTAAAGCAATGTAGCTATTTTCCCTCTTTAGGCTATTCTTTAAAAATATCTTCAAAAAGGTCGGTTTAGTGCATAATACATGAGAAGAAAAGAAATGTAAACAAATAATTTGTTCTGAGATGTTGTTGAAATTCAAACCACTTGAAAATAGATCTGATTAAGCATTTCGAATTGTAGAAAAGATTTTATACTCTGTTTCAATCGAACTTCTATATTTATTACAGAAATCTAATTTTCTTTGAAAACAGTCTCGAATAGAAAATAATTTTGAATCGAGTATTTAATGTGAAACTGAATTTAGATGGTGGGCGCACGCTTACGAATTTTATTTACAAATTCATGAAATGTCTTCTCTCAAAATATATAAATTTAGGATATAGGAAAAGCAATCACTTTCTTTTTTCAATTGATATTGAAAGAATTGTGTTGAATATTTTTGCTCTTAAAATACCTGCTTCAAAAATTTTGATGACAAAAGTACTGAATTCCTTAGTATATTGAAGATATAAAATCACCTATAGATGTAACAATGATCTTGTTAAATGTATTATTTGGTATTAAAACTTAAAATTTGCATATCAGAATTTCAGTTGATTACTTAAAATACGTAAACAAAGTTTCATAAAAAAATCACAAGTTAAAACACATCTATTTAAAAAAGAGCGTTTATTGTACGTTTAAACTTATAAAATTTTATACATTGTTTTGAATTTCTTTATTATTTTGAGTTCTAAGTTTACACATTAGGTCTACAAAATAGTAGTTTCATGGTTACTTTTTATGTAAAACTAAAATTTGATTAAAATTGAATTCTGAAATTTAAAAAATGATTATTTAATTTAAGGGTTTTTGGATGGAGGTCGGATTTGTTGTTCAAATTGAAATCTGCCAGTATTCTCAATAATGTGAAATAGTGACGTTGAATTAATTGTGTAGAAAAAAATTATTTTTCAGATGCAATGCATTGAGTGACTGATAAAATGTTGCATAGAGATCCAAGAAAATAAAACATTTTTTAATCTGAAACTCTAAAGTTTTATCGTAAATTTATAAATATACATTAATTTTTTTACAAAATAGATTAATACCGCTTCAGTAGATGTTGATTTGAACTATATCACCAACGGAACGACTAATAGCTTTTAAACATTCTTCAACACAGAAATGAACATATCCCGACAAACTATTTCGCCGAGACAAAATCAAAATAGATTATAACGAAAACTTTTTGTTATTTTTTTTAACATGATTCCATATTCGATTCCATACACGATTCCAAAGAGGAGATTTTGATGCTCATAAAATCGAAGACTTGGTACCAGGATGAAAATATTTTTTTAAATGTCGTTCAAAAAATCTAGTATTAGCAACATATGTAATATCAAGAAATATACGGTTTCACATATATTTTTCTTTAGTGTAACAATACTACTTTTTTTATCACTGCAAATATGGTATTTATGGATGACAATACGTGACAAAATGTGATACACTGCTTCAGAGATATTAGGATGGTAAAACAGTTCTGCTTGTTCAACAACCTAAGAGATTTTTAGAACATGTGCCCCACATAAATTGTAGATGATTGCATTGTTCCACCTACTACGAAACAAATGCTAGTCTATGCTATACTAAAAAATCGATATTATTATAAACCTTCATATTGGGTTGTACAGAAAGTTCTATGGGTTTTTTTTACGATAAATGCCAATAAAGAACTACAAAAACACAAGAAGTTTTATTGAATCACATAAGCGCCATTTTATTCCATGACTTTTTGCCATCATTCTCGCAGCTGGGAAATTCCCTTTTTAAAAAAGTGATTAGATTTAGTGATTAGAATTTAGATTTAGAAGAAGTGATCAAGGTGTTGTTTGACAGACAACGCCAGATTCAAAGAATTTTGAAGTGACCTGAAAAGGTAAAAATCGGAGGGTGCCATGTCTATTGGATATCTTGGGTGACACAAAACATCCCAGCCATAATCAATAAGGCATTTCCTGACATTCATTGCAATGTGGCGCCGAGCATTGTCATGTTGGAACACAATACCTCGGCTATTGCTCAGTTCAGGACACTTTACTGCAATATTTGCTTTCAAAAATGCCATTTAGGAACAATATATTCGCAAATTTTGAACAATATTTATATAATTTATTGTCTGATTTGATAGAAACGATTCATAATATATAGTGTCTTTGTATTCTCATTTGACTTACCCCCTGATATTTTCCTTGTAACATTATTGTATAGTATCCGTTTCTCATCTCCAGTAATGAGCCGTTTTAAAAAAGTAGTTTCTTCATTTCGTTTCAGCAAAGAATCACATGCCGAAACACGATCAAGGATATTCTGCGGTGTTAAAGTATGGGGTACACCAATATCATAGCGGCTTACATACCCAATAGTCTTCAAATGATCATGCTAATTACTTTTTGAAAATATTCAGTCTGTGTGATAGCTCCTGAACTGTGTACCCTGAATGTTTTCAGCGATAGCTTCTTGTAAAAGGTTCTTCTTTACAGATGATGGTCGTCCAGAGCGAGTGTCATCTTCGAGGCTAAAATTTCCTCACATAAACTTCTTAAACCAACTTTGAACTTTCCTATCTAAAACAGAACTTTGTCCATATACAGCAAAGGTTTTAAAAGCAATCTGATTAGCATTTTTACCTTTTTAAAATAAAAGAGTATAATATAAAGAAAATGCATTTTTTGTTTCTCCATTCTTAGCACTGCACTGAAACAAAAATTATATGACAATAGAAGCCAGAACTATGCAGTGCAAGCAGAAAAGACTGAATGAATATGTCTTTGTCACTCATAATCCCGCATTTTCAGTCGTAGCAAAATAACTAGACGAAACCAAGCTTCGCTTTGAAAAACCGCAGAACTTTCCGGATGACCCAATATAATGGATAATTAGTTTAATTAATCACTGAAACAAAGTGTATATTATTTTTTTACTAACTGGGGCTTCTATATTATAAAGGACAAACATATCTGTGCGTAAATCATACGTCATTCTGCGAATGGCAACACTTTGAAATTTGAAATAAAATTTTGGTTTTGCAATTTTCTCAACTGCAAATTTTTAAACTTCTAAACATCGCACATTTTAAATTTTTACACCGTCGTATAACGGAAAAAATGCTCTTTTAAACGCAATTTGTTTGAAAGCTGTATCTCAATTTAATTTTGAGATTTAATTTTTTTGTAGTTTTTAATACATTTTTTGTACTTCTGGCAACTGAGGAACTCCATTTCTGTTGAAAATTGTGGAGGGTTGAAAGTAAGGGGAAAATAATCACGGAGGAAAGAAAATAATATATTACTGTACCTTAAAAACTGGAAAAAAATTGAAATAAAAATTACGTGCTATTCAGCGATTTTTTATATTTCTAAATATCGGACATTTTCACTTTTTAAACTGTCAAATAGAGGAAAAAATTTACTTTCAAATGCAATTTGTTTGAAAATTGTATCTTTATTAGCTGAGTTATTATGGTTTTTAAAATAACTAGTCGCCCGTGGCGACCAGTTTGGTCTCCCTTAGATGTATGCTAGGCATTGTATCATGTTACTTTTATTCATAATTTAATTTATTTGCTCAATCTTTCGCCAAATTGGAAGAATTTGATAGAGAAATTGAGAACTCCCTACTTTTATGTTAGTCGGGCACAGGTGATAAATCGACAAATATTGTACCCGTCGCATTTTTTTTCATATTTCGTTAATTTAGATTAAAACATAATCCTTTCATTCATTTTATTTAGAATGGATAACTTTAATTTAAAAATGAAACCTTTAAAATTCATGACTTTCACTTAAAAAAAAAAATCTTTAAAAAAAGAAAAAGAAACGAAAATAAATAAATAATACCATAAACCACTTAATTTCAACATCAAAGCATTGTTTTAATTTAACCCTAGAAAAATTATTTATTAATTATTATTTTTTATTATTTATTAATAAATTATTTATTTACTTTTATTTTTTTTTAATTATATAAATTGTTTTAGTCTATAGTTATTAATTAAACTTTTTTATTTATTTATTGTTATTCCCTTTTTAAAAATATTACACAATAACCAATGAAATGCGTTTCATTCGGGCGTTGCCATTAAACAATTAACAAATAATCGCGATTTCTGTGCCACGTATGATAGCGTAATATATATATAGATTTTCAAGCATAAATTATTCTTTAATTTATCCCTATCACATGTAGCTCGATTACGAAAGGTTAATCCGCTTGCCCTTAAAACAATGTAAAAAGTTCAGCATTTGTTTCCGTCTAATGTTCCATAACAAAATTAAAACTTCCTCTATAGAAAAATAAATAAATAAATGTAAATAAGAAACAAATTTAACAGACATGTGGTTGAACCCCGCGCTTATGCGCCGAAATGATCGGAAAGACTGACGTAAGTCGGGAAATCTTGGGTTAATAACTCCTGGCATGCGGTGACATGTGAAAGTATCGCTTTTAATAAATTTCAAAAACATATTTGATTGCATAATTGATATTTTTCATATAAAAATTCTTTTTGATGTTAGTGAGCAATCTAAAATATATATTACATGTAAAAAAATACTTAGAGTTAAAAAAAAAAGGTTTTCACCTATATCCTGTAACCCGTGGAGCTCGGGTTCGATCCCCTGGTTATTCTTAAAAGGGTTGTAAAAAAAGTAAGGCTTACAAAAATGTATAAACAGAAATAATTTTGTCATCAAATAGTAACCAATATTGTGTTCATTAATAAAAATTAATATCTGCTAGATTTATTAGAAGGATCAGTAAAAGTGTTTTTAATGTAATGAAATAAAATACAAACTTACTATGAATTCTACTGACTTTTCACGCATTTAAGCGATAATTTCCGTTCAATGTTATCATAATAAATATGAAATATTTCTTCCGTAAGAATATAAAATATGTCTTTCAAATATAGATAATTTCCAAATAAGCAAATTATTATATTCCGTGACGACTTTTTGAAAGTTCTTACATTGGCAATCATAATTCATAAGGCTCTCCAAAAACAAATGCTTGGATGAAACAGAATACCGAAAAAGTATTTTTCATTTTTAATCGTTATGATTTTTATATTATACAGAAAATAACACATGACTCATTTTATTATTTGGTAATTTTTTTATTCATTTTTAAGTAGTGAAATTATTTACGTATTTCGCTCGTATTTGTTGTCAATTTTTAATCTACCCTATATATATAAAATCCTAATAAAACGAATTTATGAAACGATTTTATGAATCGACATTATGAAACAATTTTATGAAACGACTGATTAAACAGCTGATTATGTTTCACGGCGATTTTTCCTAAAATATGGAATATTATGCGATGAAATTAAGACCGAAAATCCGTATTGATCCACAGATCTCTAAACTGGTATTACAATTTTATTTATTTACCAGCAAACCCCGCGGCTTTGCTCGCGTAATATTTGAAATATGCCAAGTGATATTTATGTCTAATTTTTATTAAAATGTACTAACTAAATTTTTATTTTATTAAAAAATAATATTTTATTTTATTAAATGGTTATTAAAATTATTACTTTTAGGAATAATTCAAAAATTACTATTTAAAACACAGTTTGATTAAACATCATTATTACACTGTATTAGTCGGAAATGAGACTTAAATTAATAAAACGAAATAAAACTAAATAAATGATAATTTAGAAAATATTTTGAAACTTTTATGCTCAATTAATACGCTCATTTCAGTATTTATTTGAAGTTTTGAATTTTTTAGAAACCATCTTCTTACATCTTAAAATTAACTATCTTGTCAAATTCCAAGTACTACCATCTCTCTCCACATAAAGGGCAATGTTGAAATAGGAACTGTCAACATTAATTTTGAAATCGGTTTGTTATTTCCTAATATTCCACAGAAACGTAATTTAGAAAGCTTTAAAGAGAATTTTTTAGAACGTTTGTTGTTCCTGTGAACCCCAGGTGGTAGAATCATCGGCATAAAATATAGCCTGTGTAGGATCAGAGACTGTTACCATTGATTCGCAACTATTACTTTTATAATCGGTTTATATTCCCTGAAATTGCATAGAAATCGTAATTTAGGACTTTTTTAGAATACTTTTCGCACCTCCCCTTTGCTTCACCCCTTTTTAATTCGAATTTATTTTCGACAGTCCTTCGAGGGCATTTATATTTGATAAGTAACTATCATGCCATATTTAAAGTTTCTAGCCTTTTCAGTATCACAGAAATCGCAATTTAGAAAGTTTTTAGCTCATGCAACCCTCTGGTGGTAGTGGCACAGACATAAAAATAGATTATATTTGAGCATGTTCTATCACCAAAAATTTGTCATCATTATTTTTTTTGATCGGTTTGGTATTTGATAAGATTGTATAAAAATTGTAACTTATAACGCTTTCCGCTCACTTCATCTTTTTAAATTTGGAATTTTCTTTCGACTGTTCTTAGAAAGCAGTTGCATCTTGCAAGTAAATACCATGCCATACTTCAATGTGTTAGACCCCTCGGTTGTGCAAAAAACGCAAATTAGAAAATGTTTTGCTTTTGCAACCCTCAGATGGTAGTGACAGCAACATGAAATATAACCTACGTTATAGCAGGGACTATCACCATTGATTTGCAACCATTACTTTTGAAATAGCTTTCGTATTTCCTGAGATCGTGTAGAAATCGCAATTTAGAACGTTTTTAGAACGCTTTACGCGCCTTTTCATCCCTTTTTAAATTTCCAATTTTTTCGAAACTGTTCTTAAAAATCAGTTATATCTAATAAATATGTACCTTGCCTAATTTTAAGTTGCTAGCCCCTACCGATCACAGAAATCGAAATTCAGAACGCTTCTTTGCTCCTGCAGCGTCTAGGTGATAGTGATACCGACATAAAATAGCGTCTATGTTAGAGCAGAGGCTGCCAGCATCAATTTCCTGCCGTTACTTTTGAAATCAGTTTGATTTTTCCTGAGATATTGCTGACAAATCGGCATTTAGAAAGTTTTTAGAACGATTTTCGCGCATTTTGCTTCTGCATCTCCTCTGGGGTAGTGGAAACAGATATAAAATATAGCCTATCTTGGAGTAAGATCTGTCTCCATTATTTTTACACGATTATATTTGAAATCGGTTCAGTACTTACTGAGATTGCATAGAAATCGCAATTTAGAACGTTTTTTACAACGCTTTTTGCGCATTTTGACATCCTTTAAAATTTCGATTTTTTAACTTTTATTCATAATTCAATTTGTATTTCATTACCATTTTATTTAATACAAAACTTTCATTTTAAACTGAAACTTTTAAAATAAATGGCTTTCATTTCTTTCTTTTTTTTTTTTAACGAAACGAATCGAAAAATATTAGGCTCAGATGTCACATACGCACCGTGGTAGCTAATTGGCACCAAAATGGCGTTATTTTGCCTGATATGGTACCCCAACTATTGTTGCTTATTTATTAATAAATGTTTATTTACATTTATTTTCTTTTTATTTAAAAAAATATTATAAATTGTTTTGTCCTATAATTATTAATTATTTTTTTTATTATTTATTGTTTTTTTCATTTTAAAAATAGTAGAAAATAATCTAAAAACACTTATGTAACTGATATTCGAAAACGGGTTTTCGCCAAATTGTCGTAAAAAAATCACGCCAAACCACATAAATCGTGATATTTAATTTCAACTTCAAAGCAATGTTTTAATGGTACTAGTCAGTCCCGTCGACCAATTTTGCCAAATTATATAAATCGCCAAACCACTTACCAAATTATAAAAATTCACATAATTTTTATTTTAAATAATGTAAGAACAAATAAATTAGAATAACATTAATAAAAATGCAAATAAAACTTCGAAATAAAAATCACATGATGGCGTAAACACGTGCAACTTCCTTAAAGTCAAGTGAATGTGTCTTTTACGATGAACCATTATTGGCATTTAATCTTTGAGTTTGGCGATAGATTTTTGATCGACGGAATAGCCCAGTAGTACCGTTTTAATTTACCACTTGAAAAATAAAAAAAATGCTAACTGGTGAGTTAAAAAAAGCTAATGGCGAGATTTCACCCTGCTAACATAAAGGTATCAAGAATTCTTTGCAATCAATGGCAACATTTATGCAGTTTTATTCGAAAAAATAATTTTGATTCTTTAATCAAAATGGAAAACTTTGATATGAAAAGCGAAGGGTTAATTGTTTATGGCAGTTGCATGACTTGGACCATTACAATTAAGTAAAATGATGACGATAGAATAATATATGGTGCCTTATCACCTGTGTCTGACTAGCATTGAAGTACCAAAATGGCCGCATGGATTATAAAAGGCGAAGGGATCCGCTCGTAACCGTTGATGATAGTAACATGACTTTCGCTATTATTATAGATATTGTTTTCATTTCTAAAAACAGCGTAAAGATTAATATTTCCTTACGATTAAAAATTTATTTACACGTGACTATTAAAAACAGAAAAAAAAATAAAATTACTATTAAATGCGTACGTAAAAGCAGGAAAATCTAGAAAATTATGTCTTCAAAATTGTATTTATACGTGAATATTAAAAGAGAAAGGAAATTTAAAAATAATAAATTCATTAATATGCGTTTAACCCTCTACGGGGCAAGGTACTTCTATTCGTAAAATGTTGAATTCAGTGAATGGCACCAGAATTTACAAACAAATTTATTTCGAAATACGAAAATGCTTTTGTTAACTGACTTAATAAAAAGAAAATTTTCATTCCAATATTCTGTCTCCAATGTGGCATTTAAGAATTAAAATTAAGTGGTCCAAAAATGAACCACCGCTCTTGAAGGGGTTAAAGCACTAAATTGTAATAAATTCTATTACGCCAATCATTTTATAACGCTGTTAAAAAGTACCGGGAGGCAAAGACTCTGCTTGCTTAATTCATTTCATTTTAGCTTCTGTTCAAATGTTTAACCGATCCTCTTTAATGAAACACGAAATCAACAATCGGATGTCTTAACAGCAACTGATTCAATCTTAAATTTTCGCAATCAAAGGGAATTGAATGGGAACCCGTTTACAGAGAGATCACTAGAGCTTTTTGTATAATAATTCAATATTCTCTAATCTTTTTAAAACCGATCAGATTAGCGTGCTTTTAGGTTTTGCAGAGTCTGAACGGGGGTTGGCGAGTGTAGCTTGCAGGAGGCAGAGCCCCCTAGTCTACACTATATATGTAAAATCCAAATGAAACGAATTTATGAAAGAACTGATTACACGACTGATTCAGTTTCAAGGCTATTTTTCCAAAAATATGTAATATTATGTAGTGAAATCAACACCAAAAATCCGTATTGATCAAGTGGTTTTAAAAATGGTATCAGAATTCTAAAATTTCAATTATTTTTTGATATATTATTTTTTTCTAATTTTAATTACGTTTCTGTAGTGAATATCTTTAATGGTAACAAAATTACATTTTTTTTTTTTTTATAGGGATTATTTTTAATAAGGACTATTAGGGGTTTTTTTCGTCAATTTGAGATTGGTAATTGAAATTATATTTTTCGTTTCAATTGATAGTGAAACAATATTCAGATTAAATTATGTTTTTGAGGAAAATAAAAAAGTTAAAAAAAAAAAAATTCACACTTCGATCAACCGAAATTAATTGATTACAGAAAACAAAAATCGTCTGTCAACTTCAAATTCCATAGACGTAAAAAAAAAAGGGTTTCCTTTTTAATTTGAAAGAGAAAATGACATCAATAATTATAAAAACAAAAAGAAAATTTTAAAATAAGAATTTAATCATCACATGTTAAAAGCATAAAATTAGGATAATTACGTCAAAGCCTTTTCATTTAAAAGTGATAATTGCGTCATTTGTAAGAGCCCCAATTATTAAATATTGTAAGATTAAAGTGCCTAAAATAATTAAATTGTTACACCAGAAAAACTTTTAATGGTTAATATTAGGTCATATTTAAAAACTCAACTAATATTTCCAATTGCTTTTAAGTTAAATAATATATGTACCCGTGAATCTTAAAACAAAAGAAAATTCGGATATTCTTATTAATTAATGCAAACGGTACTACTCGATTATCCCGCGACCAATTTTGCCAAATTGTACAACCTTACATATTTTTTTTTTTTTTAAATAAGTATAAATACGAAAAAAGATATTTTTTTAAACATGCTGTCATTAAAACTATTAAAAATGTAGATTTTCTTTTTTTTTTGTATGCCCTAAAATGTAGAATTTGGAATTTCGATAAATTAGATAGCTTAGTCAATTACCAAGAAAATCACCAAGTCTTCATCATATATGGCAATTCTTTTTGTCCCCAAATTTGGCGAAATACCTCCAAATTTGACGATATTGCGCCAAATGGGTTAAAATTTGGCGCTAATGTGTCAACCCTGCCATTAGCAATTTTCAAAAATTGCTCATTTTTGAAGGTGATACTGATTCCTCCATTGGAAACCAACCGTTGTCCCCTTTCTGTTGACCCCCATAGGGATCGAATTTAAAAAAATCAATGTCCAATTCATGTATTGTCCTCAAGAATACACATATATTCCAAATTTCAATGCTCTGTGTTAACAAGAAGTGGATGAAAAATGAGTCACAAGATTTGACTGCCACACACAAACATAATTGTAAGTTAAAAGAAAGCATGTAATAATGACGAATGAACAAATAAATTAGCAAAACATTAATGAAAATACAGATAAAGGGTCAAATTAAAAATCATTTGATGATGATCGTGTTTAACATCAAGAGAATGCGACATTTATGATCATACATTATTGGCATATAATCATATAGTTTGGCGATTTTTTTCTTTTGGTCGATGGGATAATCAAGTAGTACCATACAAACGATATAAATTGTTAAATTAACTTGAAAATATTCATAATGCATATTAAAATAGAGAAAAGATTTCATGAATAAGCTATACCTGTTCTTAAATTATCTAAAACTCGATCAAGACATAAAATATAAGCGTAAAATTTCAAAACACAATATTTTTCAATACGTGGATCTGAAAGCTATCCCAACCAGTCGGAGTTTATTAACCTCAAACGTAAAGGAAAAATACTGTCCAATGTCCATTGCGGCATTATAAAACTCAGAAAGAATGCGTCATTTTTAACCTAAACATTGTATACAAGATAATTTTCAAATGTCGAAAAATGCCCATTCAAAAAAAAAAGGCATGGCAACGCGATTGCAGAAGATAGTCGCTGTTATACTGATAATTTTATTCAATCTTTCGTAACCTGGTAATATCTTTTTAAACAGGGCACATTAGTATATTTTCAGAGACTGTGAAGCCTGAACGGGGGTTGGCGGTTACTATAAAATGTCAATATAGTATGTTAACTTTCATGCATAATGAATTGGTTTTTGTTTAGCTTTGTCAATTTCTGGTAAAGCAATTCATTTAATTCCACCTAATACTTTTCATTAGATGCTATTTGCATTCTTTATTTAAAAGAAAAATGAAACTATCTTTTTCTTATTTTAAACCTTATTATTTCTGCTAACAGAGGAATGAAAAAAAATAATGTATGTTGGTTTAGTTAAATTAGTCCCTTCAGCGAGTTATTATGCATTTTTATTTTTATTCGGTAAAGCGACCATTTAGTTTCATTTCCAAGTATATTTTAAGCAGCAGATCCAGTACTTTGCTGAAAGAATTTTTTTTTTTTTTTTATTAAGTTAACTATGTCCAAATAAATTTTTCAAGCTGATTAATGTTTGACATGTTAAATGAAGTACAACATTTTAAATAAAGTTTTGAATCTTTGTCTAAATTTTCGTACAAAAGAAAGATGTTTTATTTGGGCTTTTCATTTATTTATCTGAGAAGTTAATAATTCACTGCATTTGAGTGTAGTGTTTCGATCAAATTAGTTTCATTTCGTATGTTTTGTAAATCAAGTCATATTGAGAAATTATTGCAGTCATATTGAGATTATATTCTTCGTAGGTTTCTTTTAAACAATAATTTTCAAATTATAGTTTGATATGAATATGAATATATAGATTGGTGATGTAGACAAGTTTAAGCTATTTTACATAAACTTCATCTGAAATAAAAAGATTAATCCCTTAAGTAGAAAATATTTTGTAAGTACTTAATTAAATCAGTGTACATTTTCTGCGTCTTTTTTTATAAAAATCTTACTACACGGATAAAAATAAATATTATGAGTGACATTGAAACATTTCGTATTTCAAATGATATACTTATCGCAAACATTTTACTAACAGAAAATTTAATACAGAATTAATGCATATATTATAAAACTTTGTTATATATTGCAAAATATTTTGTTTAGGAAGTCTTCATCTTTTGATACAGTAAATGAACATTTGTAATTAAACAAGTTATTCGCGCTCAACTTACCAAAAAGGCAATAGAAAAAAATGTTATGTCAATTAAAGCGTATCAAATTAGAAGTCCTGGGAAACATTACACATATTATAAGATTTAGCTTCTGAAAAATTAGTAACAACACTATTAATCTTGCCACGGTTGAATAAACTCAAGCATTCATGATACTTCAGGAAATATTTCTGAAATTAGGACATTCAGTACTTTTCTAGTATAGGGGACTTGGTGAGAGAAGGAATTTGTTCATGCATACTTTCTGGTAACCTATTCCCTGTTACATATAGACAATATATATTTTTTTAAATATACATATTTATGCATATTATTTAATATAAAGGTATTATTCATCTATTTTTATATGCAATGAAAAGCAAATTTTATATAAAAACAGTAATAAAATATATAGAAATACATATCTAAACCAGCATAAAAGTTTATCGGGCTTATTTATACAGCTTTTTACACCATTTTTCAATAAGTCTTACTTTTCAAATCCCAAATTGCGCAAAACTTTTAAAAACAACTCTAAGACATGTAAAGGAAAAGTACCGGATAGGGCTGCGGAGTCGATTTGAAATATGGACGAATCCGACTCCAGGATATTTTAATGATTCCGACTCCTATTCTGACTCCCGGCTGGCTAATATACTAGTGTAGCCTGTTGGTTAAAATAATGATGAAATATGGAAAAATAAAGCTAAAATATCACTATTTCGGAATTGATTCTACTTTTAGGGCTTCAAAGATAAAAAAACAAAAAATGCGTATTTTTTGCGCGTTATTAATTTTAAAATTTCGCGCTTGCAAACCCGTAAAATCCAACTATCGAAGTCCAAAAAACACAAAATGAAAATTTTATTATTTTGGATCTGCGGGGTTAAGAAGAAAAAGGGAAATTGTTACAGCTTAGTGGTTTATAAAAATTTCTATGGAAAGGATGAAAAATAAAAATGAAAATTTTATTATTTTGGAAATAATTCGGATTCTGTGGATTCTAATGAAAAAAAAATAAAAAAAATACATCTTTTGAATTAATTTTACAATTTTGGCTTTATTTTGGGTTCAGCAGACTTGAAAAATGCGAAATTCAAATGATGAAATATAACAAATTTTCACTATTTTTTCATTATTTTGGGTACCACCGATTCAATCAAAAAATAAATAAATAAATAAATAAAATAAAATAAAATAAATAAAAATAAATTACATTTTCATGTTAGTTTGACTCCTGCGCATAAAAATAAATAAATAAAAGAAGGGTAGTTTAGAATTTTGACTTTTGCCCGTACAGAACGAAAAATAGTAGGGGGGGGGGGGGTGAAAAAGGCTTCTATTGCAATGCTATAACGTGTTCTTTGTTCTTTTGCCTCCAAAAATAGCATGCATTTAAAACTTTCGCATTATCTCCGGTAACAGATCTGCATGATCCAAAATTTTAAGGCCCATCCCCTAAAAAGTTTGGCCGTGCCTTTGTATTTATTCTCACCCCAATCATGCCCATTCTAAATTGTTCCTATTTTATCGCGTAACTTGATTATTTCAAATTTGCTATGTTTGGCTCGTCAGCCTGCTCAATTTTTTTGATCGGTATGATTCGTCCCATTATTATAAATTGTCTTAATTCTACTTTCACGGCCTGTTTGAAAAATTGCCTTCATTTTCCGGGCGTTGGGTCCTTACAGACCTTTGTACCTCGTGTTCTATCGGGAAACCCAAAAATATGAGTGGGAAGTACTTATGTACTAAATGTAAAATTTCTACTACAATTAAGAATTAAAACAGTTTGCATCTACTCTGTACACGAGTAGTACTCTGTACTTACTCTGTATTTACCCCTCTATCCACTTTGTACACCGCAGTTAATCGGTCATCTTTAACTTGAGTAGCCTGATATAGTCCATAAATAACAATAATAATTCATTTTGTAGATTTAAGATTATATATAATTAGTTTAATTTCACTTTAAATTGTATAAAAAAATCGGAGTCGCTAAATAACAAGCCAACTCCGACTCTTTTGCTCTCAAATGGGTCGAACTCCGACTCCACAGCACTGGTACCGGACATTTATTTAGGATCAGATAGGCGAAATTTTATCATTTTAAATCGAAACGATGCTTATGTCATAGTCAAAAATCTGGATATAAGAGAGAATGAACCGTCACGTTCTCTCTTTCGATTTAAGATGGTATTTTTCAGTTTATTTATTTTTTATAATCCAACTCGGTTATAGCGAGATCGGTAAGTAGAACTTGCTTTCTACAAAGTATTGATGAGCAAATACTTAAAGTAGTATCAAAATTTATTCCACAAAACTTCATTATTACGAGTAACAAACATAAGTAGAAAATCTGAAAGTCCAGGAAAAACTTCAAAGAATATTTGTAAAGAATACCTCCCTTGGCAACCCATGTAGTTTTATATTCCATATACAAAACTGATGAAAATGGAGATTAAGATGATATTTTAATACCGATGAGTGTGAAATTTGTGATAATGTTATGCGAAAGTGGTTGAGTGGTTGAGTGAATAAGACAAAAGTATATGATGAAATAGATTCTGAAAAAAGTTCGAGTATAATATATTTTATCTAGGATTCATCAAATTATAATAAATAAATACTAAGAGGGATTTCCATTTCCTTTTGCAGTGTATTTTACTTTATTCATTTAATTATGTAATTAATAATATGAAAGTTAAAATTAAACATGGATTTATAATTAATCATTTACTTTTGAATATTTAATTAAATGACAAAAGTTGTCAACACAAGTATGTTAATTCAGTTGTTTCTCCTGATTTAGTTAAACTTTGACTTATTTTCTCAATTCCAATTAGAATAAATAAACCGATGTTTGAACTCGTTTATTATGAGAACTTGGTTATAATAAGCAAAGACATCGCTTACTTCACCCTCATTATAACCGTGTTCCACCTAATAATATAATTTTTATGTGTGATATTAAAAGTATATTGTAAATATAATACTTTCCTTTTATTAGTTAATTTGTTAAATCAGATGAGTATTTTATTTGAATAACATTTTAGTCCAATGGTTAACCAATTAGGTATAATAATGTACTTTGCAAAAAATTCCGCTATATCAAAATACCCAGTATTAGTTCAGTATTATTCAGTATTATTTAGCATAAATGCTTTAGCGTTATTAATTAATATAATTAGTTTGTATTATTATTCAGTATTCTCAATTTATTATTATTATTATTTATTTATATTAATTTTTTGTTAGTTTTATTGTTTATCAGATAAGTATATTATTTGTATATTTATATTATAATTTATTTGTATTAATATTAGTACATTATTTGTGCATTTATATTCGTATTTATTTGTATTAATATTAGTACATTATTTGTGTTTTTATATCCGTATTTATTTGTATTAATATTAGTATTATTAGTATTATTATTGTTAATAATTATTTATTATTACTTATTATTATCGCTATTGCTTTTATATTATTTTATTAATGGTAATTTAGTCATATTAAGTATTTCAGTAATATGCAGCATTATTATATAAGATAAAAATGTTTTGCTTTATATCCAAGCATAACACATTTTTCCCTTTCAACTTTTAGATCTTTTTCGTTTTTGATTAAAGAAGAGAATAAAGAATAAAGAATAAAGACTTTTTTCCTTTTTGAATAAAGAAAACTTTAAAAAAAAGTCGGTAAAAATATAATAGAAAGATGTAGAAAGAGAAGAAATTTTAAACCGTCTTCTCTGAAAATTAGAAAAATTAAACTTTTTAAAAATAAATTACTAATAAATATAGATTATTAATATAAGTAAGTATGTTAATTGCATTTTTCATACCAGCAAAATTGTATCTCTTTTTCGCTAATATAAATCTTTCAATGAATATATTTTTACTTATTTACAGATAATGCAAAAATGTTATAATTTTTTGTACATAAATAAACAAGAAACTTTTCCTATATTTTTCGTACACATTTTGATAAATTTTAGATAGTTTACACGAGACAAGAAAATTCATCTCCGGGATTCCCAAAAGGTTGTTAGATGTGCAGCATTTATTATGAGATAATGTGGAGTACTTAGAAATATTTCCATGTATTTGTTTCAAATAAGAACATTCTATATTCGTATGATGATACAGTAAATTTTAGAAGACTTTTTGAACCGTCTGCTCTGAAATTTACAAAAATAAATCGTTTTCTAAATAAATCATTATTAAATATAGATTATTAATATAAGTAAAACTATTAATGGCATTTTTCATACAAGCAAAATTATATCTATTTTTTACTAATACAAATGTTTCAATGAAGGTATTTTTATTAATTTACAGATAGTGTAAAAATGTTATCTATTTTGGTACTTAAATAAAGAAGCTCTTTTCATATCTTTTCATGCACACTTTGATAAATTTTAGATAGTTTACACGAGACAAAAGAAAATTCATCTTCGGGAATCCCAAAAGATTGTAGGATGAGCAGCATTTATTATGAGATAACGTGAAGCACTGAGAAATGTTTCTATATATTTGTTTCAAATAAGAACATTCTATATTCGTGTGATAAATATTTATACAGATCTGTGTACGATTATTACAATTAGACTTACTTTATTTACAATGTAATATTAAATTTTAAAAGACTTTTTAACCAGTCTTCTCTGAAAATTACAGAAATCAAACTTTTTCTAAATAGATCATTATTAAATATAGATTATTTCTATAAGTAAACATGCTAATGTCATATTTTATACAGAAAAAATTGCATCTCATTTTTGCTAATATAAATGTATCAGTGCATATATTTCTATTAATTTATAGATACTGTAAAAATATTATCATAATTGGTACTTAAATAAAGAAGAAACTTTTCTTATCTTTTCATGCACATTTTAATAAATTTTAGATAGTTTACATGAGACAAGAAAATTCATCTTCGGGATTCCCAAAAGATTGTTAGATGTACAGCATTTATCATCAGATAATGGGAAGTACTTAGAAACATTTCCATGTATTTGTTACAAATAAGAACATTCTATAATCTTATGATACATATCGGTATATAGAGCTATATATGATACATTACAACCAGAATTACTTTATTTACAATGTATTAACAAATATCAGAATACTTTTTAAACCGCCTGCTCTGAAAGTTTCAGAAATAAAACCTTTTCTAAATAAATCACTATTAAATGTAGATTATTGCTGTAAGTAAACATATTAATGTTATTTTTTATACAAGCACAATTGTATCTCCTTTTCGCTAATATAAATCTTTTAATGAATATATTTTTATTAATTTACAGATAGTGTAAAAATTTTGTCATTTTTGGTACTTAAATAAAGAAGCTCTTTTCATATCTTTTCATGCACTTTTTGATAAATTTCAGATACTTTACATGAGACAAGAAAATTCATCTTCGGGATTCCCAAAAGATTGTTAGATGTACAGCATATATTATGAGATAATGTGAAGCACTTATAAATGTTTTCATGCATTTGTTTCAAATAAGAACATTCTACATTCATATGATAAATATGTATACAGTATATAGATGCTTTATTAGCAATGTTATATTAATTTCCAGTTGTTAAGAAACCAAAGTGAAAAAAATAATTTAAAAACTTTTCTTCGTAAATTCAATCACTGTTTTTAGGTGCGTTCGTAATTATATAAATACGTAGCACCTATAGTCGTCGTTCAGTCCGTCCGTCTGTCCGTCTGTCCGTCCGTCTGTCTGTCCGCATGTAACAGAGCAAAAACTACCCAACCGAATAGTCTGAAATTTCAAATATATGATTGTTGCAAAATTTTGTCGAGCCATTTCAAATTTTATGAAAATCGGATGTATAGTTTAATTACAGGGACAGTCAAAAGTTTTTCTTTACATTACGGCCAATGGGAAAAATTATTGCAAGTGCATTTTAATGATATTAGAGCCTTCCGAATGATCTGAAATTTTAAAGATATAATTGTTGCAAAATTTTGTCGAGCCATTTCAAATTTTAGGAAAATCGGATGTATAGTTTAATTACAGGGACAGTCAAAAGTTTTTCTTTACATTACGGCCAATGGGAAAAATTATTGCAAATGCATTTTAATGATATTACAGCCTTCCGAATGGTCTGAAATTTTAAATAAATAATTGTTGCAAAATTTTGTTGAGCTATTTCAAATTTTAGGAAAATTGGATGTATAGTTTAATTACAGGGACAGTCAAAAGTGTTCCGAAAAAATTATTGGAAGTGCATTTTAATGATGTATCAGACTATGCACTTTATGAAGTGCAAAAAATTATACATTCAGTACAATATGGGGTGCAAAAAATAATTTTAAAACTAGTTATAGTACGAACGTACCTCATTTGCCACGTTTGACGAGCAATTTCCAACTTGTTTTATACATAAATTTAATTATGCGTCATTGCATTATAAATAGTACGAGTCGAAACCCATCGAATTCGACGAAAGAAAATGTTTAAAAGAACTGAGTGATTGAATTGTTAAAAAATTCACAAAAATTATTACAATAAACAATCAATCTTATATTGACTGGTTAAACTCTTAAAACAAAATTTTTTTAAACTAAAGTTTAATTTCAAGTTTTCAAATTATTGAAAAAGTAAACGTTATCCATATACGTAATCGGTAACATGCAATTAAGATAAGAAATTATGAATTTATTAATTGAGGTTTCGATCTTTGGTATTACGTAATGAAAAATCAACGAAAATTGCGCCAAAGTCATAGAGTCAGGTTTTCTTTCAAGTAAATATAAAATAACGTCGTTTTCACAGTCGCAAAATTTATTTCCATACCTTTCATATTTATATTAATTATTTTTAAAATATTTTAACGCGATGTAGATCATTAATAAATATATTCCCAAACTTGATGGCACGTTTCCCAGTTAGATTTTTCATGTGAACATTCGAAATCTTGACTTCTGGTTCCAATCTCAGTGCCGGCAAAATACAGGAATTAACTTTTTCAGACGCATTCGTAGTAAAACGTTTAAATAGTTTTATCAATGAAAATACTTATTTCATGTTTATTATGACATCATTTTCACTCACTGAGGGCTTCTGAGATAGCTCAAACTCAATATTAGCGGAAGGCAAAAATATTGAAATGTAACATCTTTATGAGTAAAAATACATTTTTTTCAATCGTGACGTCATTTTCTGTTCAAAAATTTAAAAAAAGTTATTCTTAATTGTAATAAGAAAATGACATAAGTAATGACATAGTAATTCCCTTTGTTTCCCTTATCTTACCTCTTCAACAATGGAAGTAATCCGATTGCTACCAATGCGAAAAAAATTCATAAAGGACACAAAAACACTGTGTCATTCTGTAGATAAAATGAGGCCAGTTATTGTATATAAGGAAAAACAAGTACTATCCTTCATTCATTAGCACAGATTTTCTCAAACCATTACGACACACATGCCACTTGATATATTAGGTATACCTGGTGTACCTGCACCGCACGCTTTTTTATCATCGCGAGTCATCAATAGAAATGGGGAATTAAAAAAAAAAACATTGAATGGATAACAATAACCTTACTTTTATTTTACAATTAGCTTTACTAAAAAAAAATAAAAATCAATCCTGTTGATAATAATAAAATAATAAATATCTACAATATGTTAATGAGCTTGACCTACAGCGCCTAGCCTGTATCACCAGCATGAGGCCTGAGATGCTATCTAGTATATGTCCTGGCCAGGTGGTGAACGTAACGCAGAATAGTCAGTGTTAAGTTACTACACAAGCCTGGCACTTATGTTTTAGACACAGTAGGGATAAATTTTGAGTGAACCTTTGGCCAGTCTGGACTTGGAATTGAACTACCGACCCATAGTGTGGTTGCGTAACAATCTGACCATTAAACTACCGGCCGTCCAATTAATTTTAAACGTAGGTTATTAATGGGGTGGAGCATTTTCCCTTCGTATTTGATGATTTTTATTGTTTTTAAATTGCTTCGGTTACAGTCATAAAGTGCGAATTTATTTTGAGTCACAGTCAATGAGTTGATAAATATTTTTTTTTATTAGCTCATTTAGCTGCACATTTTGGTAAGCCGGTTATCAAAACAGATCCGGTGTCTGTACCGTAAAACTTCATTGCGAATTTTTTTCACAAGAGGTACGCATAGACAAGTTTCAGAAACCGTACTACCAGTAACACACTATTCTGGAGTTAATTGTTTTTGAAAATACTAAATATTATAGTTCTACTTAACGAACTATTTAATATCAGTTTTTATGCAAAGAATTATGAAATTTATGATTAATTCAAACTATTTAGGGCCCTCTGTACTCTAAATGTCTTTATTCGGTAATGAGAAATTTGCTATTGTTATTTGGTTATTTCCGGCTTTAAAAACAATATTTAAAGAGCAAAAATTATATTAATTAATTATTTAGTAAAATAAAAATTAATTAATTTAATAATTTAAATTACTTACGTTTGTTTTAACATTTCTCATTTGCTTTAACAAAGAAGCAGTTACATTTGAGAATTTAAGGGGAGATTACCGTTCAGCCCCACGAAAAGGAGGTCAACTTAAAATTTTTGTTTTCATTAGAATGAATGAAGTAACACAAAAAACTGAATATACCCATTTATTATCCATAATTTCTAATTAAAAAATATTTTTTTAGTATACAGGGTGTACATAAATGAATATCCTAACTTTACAGACCTATTAAAAGAAAACAAAAATAAGTATAAACTTTTTTTTCATAGGAAATCAAAATAAGAGTTGAGAGTTTAAATTCAACACAGTTATGTGTGATCTACTATGGAATCATGAGCGATAAAGAGCCGGTAGAGAAACTCATCCAATACTTTATTCAGCATGTCCGGTGTAACTCTTTGAATGACTTGTCCTAAGTTCGTCAACGTCACTTGGTAGCGGTTGTAAGAAACACCTGATCTTTGATGAAGCCTCATAAAAAAATCATGTTGAGCAAAATGTGAGATGAATTATCGTACCGTCTCGATGTCGTTTGTGTTTGTGGAGGGGCTTACATTGAACAGTTATAACTATTTTGAATTTAAACTTTCAACTGTTTCTTTTTATTTCCAATGAATAACAAAGTGGTACATCTTTTTGTTTTCTTTTAATAGCCTTATAAATTTTGGATATTCTTTATGAACAACCTGTACCGTAACCATTAAACTTTTTCCAGATATTGTCAGTTGTACGTGTTCATTGTGTACGCTCTTTCACAGTGTGTCATAGTCATATAAAACAAACGAAACTATATTTTTAAAGAAACATATTGAATTGCGTGGGCCTTTAAACTATTGAACAAAATTTATCAAAATGACAAACATTTGAAAAAAAAAAAATGTGTCATTTTTTTTGCACTTTTTTCGCTAACGTCAACGTGGCGTAAAGAAAAAAAACATTTTGTTTTCTTTTTCACGCATAAAATATTTATTTCCCTACAAAATAAATGAGGACTAAGAATGGTAAAAGCTGAAATTACCAAAAAATCAAAAATCTTTTTTCTTTTTCGAAAAATTGCCTTAAATGCCAAGTTTAGCAAACACGAGAACGCTTAAAGTGCTATACCTAGCAGTAATAGTTCAAACAACTAGCAAATTGTACATCAAACGTGGCAAATGAGGTGTTTTCGCCTCCCTTTTTTCGCTCTCTTGAAAAATTTGCAAGAAGCCTCATTCAAAAAGATGCATTATTTCTTTGATGTTATAATCATTTACGTTATAATCATTTATAGACAGCTCGCATTATAATTGAAGATATTTGGATATTGCAATTTTAAGATGCGTTTTCAAAAGTTAGTAAATTTTGAGTTTGCGCGCTATCATACAAACAAATTACAAACAAATAAATTTCTAATTGTGTAAGCTACAGATTTTAAAATTTAACAACAGATGTGTGTCTTCATATTTTGTATGCTAAAACCAAAATAATTGACGTACTTTTTTTTTTTAAATAAAGTTTTTCTTTTAATTTCGAAATTATTTTAATTGTGGGTAAAAAATAAATTTTAAACAACACTTTTAATGTATATTTTGTTTTAAATTAGAGCTAAGTGCGTTTTGATTTTATTTTGGACAGAAATAGTTTTCCATATACATTATTTCCAGTTTTATCATGCGCGCAGCCATTGATAATTTTTATTCACGTTATGTTTTAGTAATATGAATTTTAAAAATTAATATTAAATATTACTTTTTTATGCACAAAATTTATTGTTCTGTGTAATATACTTAAGAATATATACTTTAGGCAGAAAGGGAAAAGAAAAATCTTAGTTGTATATTATTCGAGCTTTCGTACTTTGGAAATTTGATGTTTTTGAGAGTTTACGACCATCTCAAAAGTCCTATGCACCCTTATTTAAGTACCTCCCAAATTTACCAAAACATGTATGTGTAATATAACTATAATATAGAAGTCGGAAAAGAAAATACAGAAATAACACTTAACAGCAGTGTTTAATTGTTTTTCTATAAATCGTAACATAAAACTTAAAATCAAAATGTTTATTATTTTATAAATTTTTGAAATTTTGGAAAATGTTTTTACCTTATATCCTTAGAACTTATCAAAAAACACATAATTAAATATTTTTACAAAACAGTTTAAATTAATACGTATTTCTGATGAATTTATAGAATTTTTAATAAGATGTGGAAAGAAGAATTAAAAGAAAAATGCACATATAAAGTTACGCTATATTGCCAAAAATCACCGGATCAAACTTTCGAATGTAGACATTTTATTAAATATCTAAGAAAATACTTGTCGAATTATAAAAAAAAAAATGACCTCATGTTTTTCCAGGAAGGTGTAATCACGATGGCAATTATGGAACTGAGAACAAGCTCAAGAAAGTAAAAAAAAAAAATTGTAGCATAAATCTGAAAAATAAAATGCACTAAATGACCTTTCGTTGCAAGACATGACTATGTGGATATTATACAATATTTCTGTTCTTTTGTTTTAAGAATAGCACATATATTTATGAAGATATAACAATCTCTTTATAGAATTCACGAAATAATTTCTATTCTTGTTGTTGTTTATAATATGCAAGATTTTCAACCAAAGTGAAGGCCAGTTTCAGAAAATTTGAAAAAATCTAGTTCAAATGACATAGTACAATTAGAATATAAATATATTGAATATTTAACTCAATATCACCAGTTGTATGAAATAATTTCTAACTGCGCATGTGCTAACTATACTAAAGATTTTTTATTATCACAAGTTAGAAGTTAACTCTATCGAGCAAAACTGGTATAAAAGATCTGGAAAATTCATAAAGATGTCGGCTATTTAGTTACCTTCGAAAACTAGCCAGATGAGGGATTTTCCACAAATTTCATTTTCATTAACTGACTTTAACAAAGGTGTTAGTATTTAATGTGTGTCAACGAGATTTGGAATGGATGATTCGATTTTGATAATTCTCTTTCCGTTGGAGTAGGCTCTTTCTAGTGGTTTTGATAATAAAATAAAACCAACTTTAAATAAAAACAAAATAAAACCAAAAGCATTAATAAAAAAAAATAAAAATAAAAATAAAAAATGGAAAATTACAATTTCTGCAATATTTTCCTAATGAATAAAAAGTCCATTTCCTTATTATTTAACTACTCTAAGAAATAAACTAAAATTCAGCTCCCACATTCTCTGATATCATCCTGAATTTTAAATATATTACGCAGGTATTTTTATTTGACTTGCTCTAAACAGTTGACTATGAAACAATCGAAAAAAATCCCTGCCGGCTCGGGCCTACAGGCGGAGGTAGATTTCGAAGTTAAGTACTAAATTCACCAACAAAACTTAAATCAACATTAAAGATAAACCCAGTTCCTTCACTAAGAATGAGCTCTAGGGAGCTAAACATTTTGTGAAAATTCTAATATACACGAATACATACACGTATGTATATGGAATAGGTTTAAAAAATAGCTAAAACAAATTCAGAGAACCTCAAAGTGTTACAATATGTTAATATTTCCATAGTCGGGTTTTTATAATGTTTTAATACGTTTCTTCAAACTAACATGACGTTATATATTCACCTGCTGAAGTACATTATAGTATATACAATATGACATAATATATATATATTTTTAATTCGTCAAACTATTTATTTCATTTTGAGTTTTCATTCTGAAATCTTGCTCTAGAAAACTTGTGACGTAATATTCAATTTGTTTTCAATTCGTCAAACTATTTCTTTAATTTATCTTTTCACGTGAAAAATCTTGCAAAAGAAAAGCAATTGTTGTGGTGAGAATTTTATTGTTTTTTTTTTTTAAATTGTTGGCAACTGCTATAATGAAAAATATTTATTTTTTCCTGTCATTGTTGTGTAAGAGCTGGTTTTATCAGAATCTTGTTAAGACGGTATTCAAAATTTTTAACCCTCCCCATTTCCATTCCCTTGGGCCGATTTTGCTCATTTTCAATGCCCGCCGAGATTTTAGCCATCTCAAAGTTGTTGGCGAGTTTGAAGACGATACGTGCATAATTGCGACTTTTATCGTGCGGACAAAATTTAGTATATACATACATACATATATATATATATATATATATATATATATATATATATATATATATATATATATATATATATAAACTTTTTAGGTGAGGGTGGTTTTGGGTTCCTGGGGTCATATAAGGAAAAGTTATGAAAGAATTTTTCAGAAGTCGCACCATGGTAACGAATGCAATAGGTAGTATTTCTTACGAAATCTACCTAAAATCTTTAGTATTTTTCGCGCATATACAGTTTAAAATCATTTCACACAAATGCTCCTATTTCCCCCAATATTTAATATATTTATATTCTAATTGTACTACGTTGTTTCTACCGGACTTTTTTGTGGTGATAAATTTGGTATGAAACCCTGTATCCTATAAACGGAAAAAATACGCCTTAATTTTTTTTTTTAAAGAAATCCTTTTATCTCCATAAGTACACACAATATTATTGCACAAATGAACAAAACTCTTGTACAATATCCACATACGCATGCGTTGCGAATGAAGATCAGCATTTTATTTTGTGAGGTGATCCCAAATATAATTTTTTTCTTCAATGTCTAGTGTCATTACTAATAACGTCATGATCACCTTCACCATGACTTCTTTAAATAAATAAGAAGTCAGATATTTTCTTTATTTTCCCCAAAAGAATTCATCAAGCATTTCTGTAGATGTTCGACAAAACATGTAAAATTGTAAGTGATAGGTGATTTTTGGTAATGTAATGTATTTGCTGATGATTATTTTGTCTTATAAGTATAAAGGAAGAATTTGGTCAAAATAGAATTTTGTGTAATTGAAACCAAAATCTGTATTACAATTAGAAATGAGATAAAAAGTTTTTAATTTTTAATTTTCTAAATAATCAAACATAATTCTTCTTGAGCGGTAAATGTGTATAATCAATATAAGTAAGTACAATTAAAAAAACATATACATGTTCAAGTACACTCTTGTACTTGTTCAAGTAAGTATTATTCCCTGAAGAAAGATTTGTGTTCCTTCAATATGTGAAATGAAAGAAAACTTTTATTGAGCTTTTGGCTCAGTAGTGAGAAAAGATACATAAATTTATTCAAATATATTAAAAGAGCTTTCAGTAGAATACTGTAGGCTCTGGACATTTCATATGTTACTTTTTAAAACAGTATTAGGAAAGTTTTCCGTACTATTATGATTTAAAAAATATTTATTTAATAAAAAGATTGATAACGTATTACAATAAAGAACTAAAACGTCAATTTTTAAGGCATTTAGTTTAAAAAAATGTGAATGTACGAATTAAACTGATGAAATTCTCACGTACCCATGATCTTTCAAAAGTACCTAATGTTACCCATTTCTTGAATTTAAAAGGTTAAACGTAAGACAGGTAATTATTGAATTGTAGGTAATTGTGTAAGAACTTTTTTTTCAAAATGTGCTTTATAAATTGTTGATACAACTGTCTTCCATATTTCCGAAAAAAATATATATGATTCTAAAATATTTATATATTATATATATAATATATAATGTTACATATATATTATATATAATATATAAAATATAATTATATATAATATTTATATATTATATATATAATATTATATATGTATATAAAATAGTTATATATTATTTATT
Organism: Maratus speciosus; assembly: GCA_963932465.1. NCBI lineage: Eukaryota > Metazoa > Arthropoda > Arachnida > Araneae > Salticidae > Maratus > Maratus speciosus. Next base: position 46,181,111 of record OZ010786.1, read on the forward strand.
TAAATTGATATTAAGAAAACGAAATCTATACTGAATATATTTCCTTTTAAAATGCACACGCATGTTATTTTAAAGAAAGTAACAATTTTGTATTTATATAAATCAAATAAAAATAGCGATTGAGCTTTAAATAAAAATTAAATTATCAAAAACAGTGACATAAGCAATAGTGTCCACTCATTTACAGACCATGGGTAAGTTGATATAAATGTGATATTATGAGTGCCCAGCAGCCAATCTTCCGATTTTTCGAAAGTCAGATAATCATTTTTGAATTAGTAAACTTTTTAAATAATATTATGTCTTGTTTTGCGTTAATTACTTTCTTTCATAGTTATTCTGTGAAATGGTTCGTACAAAATATATTTATATGATTATAAAAGAGAGTAGGATACAGGTGGCATCTACAGTGAGGTGCAAAATGGTGGAAACGACTCAAAAGAAACCTTTTCTATGCGAATGTGCAAAGTTTTGTGTTAAAATTAAATACATGATATCCCAGTTAATATTAAAACAACATCTTAAAAATACGTCTATATAAGAACTCTTGATTTTTTTTTTATCATTTATTTTCTTTTACGATGCGCTATTAAGAGCTAAATTTTGTCATTTTTAGCTTAATGCCGACAAAATTGGATGAAGTAACGAATCTTTACTATGAATTAACCTACAAGCTCCTCTGATGATTCTGTGGATTATTCATAGTTTCTTATTTTACATACTGGTTTCCTATGTCCATATCTTGTTTATTTTTAGAATTTTACCATTTGTTCATATATTTGTGATTTCATATTTGTTATGTATATATTAAAATATGTATTTTTCTAAGTTTACGCTGGTGCAAAATGATAGGCACCGGGTAAATATTTCGAAACCGCGTCTCTTGATTGATGAACATTTTCGAATACAATTTAATATTAGCATCTAAAAGTGATTCTGAGCACATTCGTTTAGCTCTCAATACTTTTTGACAATAGAGGGACGAAAAAGGCTTTCTGACTAGGAAAGACTCCAACTTCTAGCTTGCACAATATCGGAATGGCTCATTAAAGAATTGCTGATAAAGTTAAATATTCAAAGAGTGTCATTTTTAGGTGCGTTCGTAATTATATAAATACGTAGCACCTATAGTCGTCGTTCAGTCCGTCTGTCCGTCTGTCCGTCTGTCCGTCCGTCCGCATATAACAGAGCAAAAACTACCCAACCGAATGGTCTGAAATTTTAACTATATGATTGTTGCAAAAATTTGTCGAGCCATTTCAAATTTTATGAAAATCGGATGTATAGTTTAGTTACAGGGACATTCAAAAGTTTTTCTTTACATTACGGCCAATGGGAAAAAATTATTGCAAGTGCATTTTAATGATGTTACAGTCTTCCGAATGGTCTGAAATTTTAAATATATAATTGTTGCAAAATTTTGTAGAGCCATTTCAGATTTTATTAAAATTGGGCGTATAGTTTAATTACAGGGACAGTCAAAAGTTTTCCATTACATTACGGGCAATGGGAAAAAATTATTGCAAGTGCATTTTAATGATGTTACAGACTGTGCACTTATGAAGTGCAAAAAAATATACATTCAGTACAATATGGGGTGCAAAAAATAGTTATAAAACTAGTTATAGTACGAACGCACCTCATTTGCCACGTTTGACGAGCAATTTCCTCCTTGTTAATTTCTATCATAATCTAACTGTTTATGGTACTGCAAAAGCTACAGAAAAACCGTAAAATCTATTGAAATGATCAGAAAGTTTCACTGTACGCCCTGTCGTAAGAAAAATAATGATAACAAAGAAACTCGGAAGCCCGATGCAAAGGGAAGCACAGGTATGAACTACAAGAAGAGCAAATACAATATACAAAATCATTAAATATGTTAAACCACGTCATTATCCGTGTTTAATATCGGGCCGTAATACAAGCCGCATTCCTTTTGCAGATAAACATATAAAGCAACAAATGGATCGGTCTAAAATTATTTTCAGTTATGAAATAAAGTTTAATTTTGATGTTTCGAATGGCATTCATTTATGTTGGCATGACCTTCAGAAGGAAAAGTGTGTATTTTTTACGCAGCTGATAGGTGGAGGTTTTAGGTGTGCTGACGGTTTAGGGTGCTTTTTCCTCAGGAGCTATGCTTAGAATTGCTTTTTCAAAAGGACGGCAAAAGAGACCTACCTATATTTACATCTCAGAGCGTCATTTGTTGTAGTAAAAAATGAATAAGTGTTGACAAAAAATCAGTCAATTATTAATCATGGCCTTTTTTGTAATTTCGTCAACCTCGAAACCTTGTAAACTTTATGCCACAACACTGCACGGAAATTATTAAACATAAAGGAACCACAATTGATATGTAATAATTCGATAATACAGAAATCTGTGTTTCGTTTTTCTCATTTTGCTCCTATTGCTTATCCAGTGAAATGGCAAGTTATTATATTGTAATAATAATTATTATTTTACAATACATTTTTATGTTTATATTGTCCGTTTAGTTTTTAAAATCAATTTATGTGGCTATAAACCATAGATAGATTATCCTGTAGATTAACAGGGTTGTATTTATTATACTGTCTGTTACACGATAGTTCCAATAATTTTGCACCCCAGAGCATATGAGATACAAATTACACTTATCTGTTTTAATGGATAAAGATAATGTTTTATTCAAAATATTTTTTTTCATTTCCCGTGTATTTGTTAATAACAAAAAATTAATTCTACAAATAAATTTATTTATTTAATGTTATATCTAGAATATCGTCACCTTCCGGCTTATGCATATTCTATGTATCAATAATGCTTTTACATCTCTATATAAAACTATTTGCCTATATATCATTAATGCTGATATGGATCTATCTATAAATAAAGCTACAATGTGTCTGTATAATGTATGCTGTTATGCATCTGTATAAATATTTCTGCTATGCCCCAATTTACCAATTTATTTTTACAAGTAATGTACTGTCCTAGTTCTCAAGTGTGAAATGTGCCTTTTTTATTATAATCTCTACTTCGTTATTGTTATCAGACAATACGGGCAATTGCACTTCGTAAAACAATTATTTGCATTTATTGATTTAAAAGTTTTATTATTAATAATAAATGGGTAAGCTTAATATTAAACTGTACCTGGTTATGCATAGTCAATATTACGGATTAAATTAGGAAAAATAAAATGTCATCTAAATAAAAAATTGCATCTTATAAATGCCCGCTTCTGTTTCTATGCAGTTACCTTAAAATTAGAAAAAAATCAACTAATTGTTGTTTTGCTTTCAGCGTACAGAAGTTCGAAAATATTCACCCCTTTCTTTCATTATATCCAAAAGAGATTGGGAAGTGGTGACATTTATGGTTGACATTTACCGATAGGGTTTCGTAAAAATGCGAAAATTGAGTATTCAGAAGTATTTTTCAAGCTTTTGGAACCATACTCCAGCAGTGCGTTATGATAATTAATAACATTTCCCAAATTTCGTGTGAACGATATTATATATAAGATATTTTGAGCATAATTCTTCATATTGTAATATGCGATTTAATATTGTTAAACAAAATTTATTTTTAATTTGATACGATAGTTAAAATAACATTCTCTCGTCAGTTACCTGCTACTCCCATAACGGGAGGTACTATTCAGAACACATAAAGGAATGGTGTATTTTCATTGGATAATTTCTATTTTCTCTATTACTTTTCAAGTTGCAATACATTTTCTATTCATGCAGTAAAATGTATTCGAAATACAAAGAATGCTTCATGATTTAACAATTGTATTACATATTTCAGCAATATCTCAATTTCACTAAGAAATCTTTGAATGACTCAGTAACATCTCTTATAAAGATACCTATAAGATATCAGGCATTATACAATCGAATACGTGAAGGTGCATTGAAATAGAATATGATATGCAGAATCATAACGGAACAGTGCATTCGATAAGTCATTTGAACTCTATTTCAATTGAATTTCACTTGTTTGGAATATATTGAAGCTATTTCGGAATTATTTAAACTTAAAGTAAGATTGTACAAATGTTCATGGAAAAAATATTGCCGTTTTTTTTAAAAAATCTGAACTGTTACTTCTAACAAATAAATATATGCGTATCATTTAATTGTACCTTGTTTGTTAGGGCTTTTCCTCATTCATCTTGTTTTGAACAGAATAACAATGTAACATTTAAACTTTAATGACATTTTTATGCAATTACTATACTTTTTTAAATTATAAATGTTAATTTTGTTTCAATTTTTTATTTTATCTTTAACAATTTTGTATTTTTATTTATATTTATAATTGTCTCATTCTTATATACGACAATACGACTACATTTATATTTCTTTCGTTTTGTGGCTACGCCAGTTTTAGAAATAAAGCTTCTCCTAGACAGAGTGTAAATTTGTCCTCAACTAGAAAGCCAATTAAATACCTAAGTTGTTGAACTGCTCACATGAAGAAAGGGTTGTATTCCTGAAAGTTCATATTTAACTATACTTTATGCTTGTCGGAAGACTTGTGTACGAGTACTAATATGTCTACTATGGTTTAAGAAACCCTTTTATAGTTGATTTAAATCCGACATATAAAAAACTGTAAATCAATGCTGTTAATTTAAAACATTTATTTTATTGTTATAGTTTTATTTATTTCATTTGCTTTGTTAATGGAATTTAAAAAGTAAAACGATTACTATTTTCAACAGCATTTTATCTCTATGGTTTGGTTGTATCTTTACGGAGAAACCAATTTCCACTGAAAAGAAATAAATTTATAATATGTAAATTTATCCCAATATATGTAAAATATTACAATTAATTTTCAAAGTTGAAATTGTCAACTCCCCTATGCATTTTATTGTTTATTCATTTATATTTTTTTACCTTCAATAAACGAAGTCTATTTAATAATTGCGTTTACAGTTGTGTATACAAATCCTTTAAACATTATTCTACTTTGCCATATGATACTTGTTAATTATTCAGATCACATATGACTCATATAATGCCAAATTTATTATATTTTGGGCATACATTAGCGCAATAGGAATGCAGAACATCATTAAATTTTGAAATTTATTACACTTAGTTTTAATATTTGCCACAAACGAGGAATATATGAAACACAGATTAACGTGTTTCCGCAATGGATGAAGACGAACTTGAAAAACGAATTGATCATTCAGTGATAAATGAGTAAATAGATTGATTCTAAATTCTATGCATATTCAGATAAGATTACCTAAATGCATATTACGAAAAGCAGCGTATGATTCAGAATAGAAAAACTTAAAAGTGAATTCATGTCTGATAACTATTACGTTCTTAATCATAAAACGTCAGTTATACTTATATCCTATAATATTTTTACCCGACTGCAAAGAAGGGTTATGTGTTTCATGCGTATCTGGGTATGTCGATTTGTTTATACCCTCGAAACATCCCAACGGCTGGATGGATTTTAATGAATGAGGTCTCTATCGATTCGTCTTAACCGTCCGATGGTCATAGGCTAGATTTCATTTTTATAAATTCAAAATGGTGGCCGTAAAATAGAAAATGGCGGTAGAGACGAAAAAAAATTTTTCGCACCCGTATATATATATATATATATATATACACTGCTCAAAACAATTATGGGAGAACATGGTTTTAACGAAATTACGAAAATATTTACAGCGATAGGTAACGTAAAATAAAACATCCATAATTTAAAGTGCTGTAGAAAACAGATAAAGAAAACTTCACATGTAAATTAAAGTTTATGACGTCAAAAACTAGAAAAAGGAGATAAATGCAGAAATCTGGATTTTGCAGAAACGTCTGTTTCACTGTCTCAGTTGTAAAATTCAATTGCCCAGCTTGTGTTTTGAAAAAAGGTGGCTTGAAAATGTCACAACAACATGAATTACCGCAATCCATGGCTTGTCGGGTTATCGGGACACTTGAATTTGGGGAAACACAACGAAGTGTAGTGGACGCTGTTGGAGTCGCATGAAAGACTGTGGAATCGATTCCAACACACATGGAATGGTAGTCATCGATAAGTGCAATGTCGAAAATGTGCTAACACAGAAAATGATGACCGATATATCCTGTTAACAGCTCGTCCAGACGGAAGGGCAATGCTACCCAGCTGCAAACACAGTTGTTCTTGGCCACCAGACGAAAGGTGTCCTGCCAAGCAGTCCGAAATAGGCTTCATCAGGGTGGTCTGTATGCACGTAAGCCAATGGTCTGTATTCCGTTGACCTCAAACCACTGTGCAGCCCAAACAAGGTGGGGAACTGAACATCGAGTTTGAGGGAACGTTCTTGGGGTCAAATTCTTTTTACAGACGAGTCCCGATTCAGTCTGGATGTGACATCTGATGTGTTTTGGCATGAAGAGAAAGAGGCACTCAAAATAATCCCACATTCGTTCGTGAAAGATCACATTACAGACGAGGCTATTGGCGGGAATCAGCATAGGTGGACGTGCGGGCCTGCATATCATTCGGAATGGCACTTTGACGGTCCGAAGTAACACAGACGAGATACTGAGAACTCAAGTCGCATTTTATGTTACAGTAATTAGTGATTTCTTATTTTCCATGCATGATAATGACTGACTTTATACAGTTCGTCTTGTGGAAAACATGCTTGAAGCTAAAACAATAAAGCGTATGGAATAACCAGCATGCTCTCCTGTCCTAAATCCGATCGAGCATGTTTGGGACATACTCAGACGACGCATTGCAGACTACCTCCTTTTGCTTTCCGGGACTTGGAGATTGCAATTCTTGAACAGTGGATCAGTATTCCCCAAAGTCTTATCGATAACCTCATCGCATCCATGGAAAACAGGTGTGCTGCAGTCTTAGCTGTTCGAGGAGACCACACGCAATATTAAAAATCTTGCATCATTTCTAAACAATAATTTTTTTATCGTTTACATGAAACCAAATTGTTGCCCTAAACCATCTTTTCATGTCCTTTTCACTTTTTTAAAGAATAAAAGCTCCCTTACATTTTTTTGCGTCTTTTTTTCTGTATTACGCATTGATACACATGTACTATCCATTTTATGCCCATACATGGCTGTCTTGCACTGTTCTCTTCCCTTTTTGCTTGCTCCCGTAATTTTTTTAGCAGTACATATATATATATATATACCTTACTCGTGGCCCTAATTCTTTGCACACCAGTTTAAAAGTGAAGTTTTTCAAAGAAAAAGCGCAAACTTAATTTTGTCTAAATAAACATTCAAATTCTTCTAATGTCAGTCGTCTAAAATGAATTAAATTGAATAAAAAAATAAAAGAAGTTGCACACTTAGAATTGCGTATGTAAAATGTTTTCCTCTTAAAAATAGAAATCCCTATTGTTTTGCGCATGTGCATTTAAAGGAAGTTTTTAACAATTGGAATTGGCTACTTTTTCCAATTCTGCAAATTATCGCATCCGGAACTGATGGCATGTGTTGTTTAAAAGTACCACATATTGTCAAATAAATATGTTTTAAAAGATTATCTGTAGACTTGCGTAAAACGATAATCGACAAAACGCAATAATCGTCTCTAATGAGGCAAATAGGCAGGGATTTGATGATTTCTGAACCAACAGTGCTTTAAGTTTTGAAAACTTTTGTAGTCACTGGAGTCATACAGCCAAGAAACAGTATCGGTGAAAGCAATCATCAACAACGGCTGTAGAAAATCTAATGCTGCATAGAGCATTCAAAAGCAGACCAGGAAAGATGACAGAAGCTGCATTCCTATGGGAAGATAGCATAGGGCAACCAGTGACACGTAAAGCGGCTACAAAATGATTCCATAAAATGGACTTCAAATCTTACAAAAGCAAACGTAAGTCGATGTTAACTCATGCTGAAAAAGAAGAAAAGTTTTCTGTGGGCTGTGTACCAATTAAAAGGGACAGATCAGGAATAGCAAAGTGTTATAAGATCGGATCAGTCCCCTTTTCCAATTTTCTATGCAAATACCGTTCGCCGGGTCGTGCGGCAAAGAAATAAAGCTGTAAATCCAAAATGCGTCAAACAAGAGTGCAAGTTTCCGTCATATGTTCAAATTTGGGGAGGTTTCGGTTATTCTGGCACCGACCAAATGGTGCTATATGACAGAACTATCAATGCACAACGTTATTGGGACATTTTGCGGAATCAGTTGTTGATTTTAATTTTAAAAATTGGCCTTCAATCGGGTTATCTTTTTCAACAAGACTTAGACAAACCACATTCAGCTAGGATAACAAAAGACTGGCTTCAACAAAATGATATTCCTGTGCTAGATTGGGTTCAGAACATTGATCCTATCAAGGTTATGTGGCGGCACATAAAGAAAGAAGTTGAAAAAAGGAAATCACATGACAATCAGCAGTTTAAAAGAATTCTTTTTGAAGAATGGCAAAGCATTCCAATTTCTGAGTGCCAACGATTAGTTTCAATTATGCCGAGGAGAGTGAAAGATGCTTACGCATCCAAAGGGGGACCAACGAAGTGGTAAGGCTGACTCATTTCGTCTCATCTGAACATGCGCAAAGCATTAGGGACATAAAAAACTTGCGAGGAAATGGATTTCACTGGCCACAAAGTTTGTGTAGTATATTATTTTTTCTTAAAGTTCACCATGTAATTCTAAAATGTATCACTTTTCATTAAAAATAAGTTACATAAAATAATATAAATTATTTTTTACTTTTATTGTTAAAAAAGCATCGATAAAGTAATGCGCGAAACATTAGGGCTACGGGTAAGGTACATACATTTCAATTTATAGCATTGGCAGAGAATACAAGCATTTAAATATTTAAATTAAATCTAAAACTGTTCTTATTAAAATTTTAGTTTCTATAATGCATAAGTAAATAATATTTTTACATTATTTTCTTTAAATGACAGTTTAGAGCCCAGTCGAAATAAAGAATCGTATATCTCCAGCAATTCAAAAGCAACACATCGGGTTGTCACGCAAATAGTATATATAGAAACTAAATTTATTCAAATTTCGACGCTGTTTTTTCTCTCTTTTTTGCACAATCCCCTCTATATCTTTTAAGTGTAAGAAGGCCACATAGCATTAAATTGACTAAAATTAACTGTTAAAATTTTTGGCGTTTCTATAATTATCAAGGAATTTAAAAAAAGTTTCTTAACTGAGTATATTCGTTTTTGTCCCTCAAAAAACACAAGTGCATTTATTAACTCAGTTATAGTATCGTATCTATTATTTATTCAAAATCGTACTACAAACAATGTGTTACTATACATTTTAAATGTGATTATTAATTAATATTCAAACCACGTATGATTGTATGGTATCCACTTTCAGTTATGCATTACAGTAAACGGAAAATATAGCACAGTTAACTTTCTTTCAGCATATGACCACTCATATGACAGCACGAAGGCGAAATCCAGGAAATAAATATCAGCGAGTTTTATTAAAATGTGAAGACTAAGCTGGTGCACAGAGCGATCATTTAATGCTAATTCAGAAACCAAATTTATTTGAAATTCTATGCATTTTCAATTAATATTATTTCAGTACCTATAATGACATGCAACGGATGATTCATGATACAACAACAGATAACAGTGAATTCACATCGTAAATTTATAATCTCCTCTAATCCTTAAACATGTAAACCTACTTCACACTTCAAAAGTTATAAAGGTTTATTCTTATACATTTGAAATTTTGGTTGGTGAAAATGTTGTGATACTGCAATTTCTTTAATCTGAAATTTATTAGAAAGCTTTAACCTTTTTTTTTGTACTTTTGTTCATATGGCATGTACAGTGTGTTTGGTAAAAAATTTCCAGTTGCAGATGAAAAACGAAAATTTGAAATATCCGAGACAAAAAGAAATTTTAATGGAAAAATGAATGTGTAACATAAAGTCTAAATCAACACAGACAGTTTCATGAAAGAGGGCACCTTCAGCAGCCATAATATTCACGAGGTTGCTCTAAAATCTGGCTCAAACATAAGTCAATGGATCTGTGAAAAGTGTGTCAAAGCTGTTCATCATTTGGTTCTTTATAATAGTTGCAGTGCATTTGGTTATTTGCTTAATATCTTCAACCACATGATAAATTATAATCTTGGAATCAATGGACAAACTTTGGGATCAGGACTTCCCTCTCTTAGTAGAAACATCAAAACACCACCACATTTTGTATTGTTTTCTCTGAACAGTCTCCGTTGCATCTCGTCATTATCCTCTTCAGACAAGAGGTACAAAAATGTGGAACTCATTCTTTTTCTCATAAAAATTAAACTGTTTGATTTATATCCATTTTCCGTTACCCTTACAATCATGTTTGTGAAGATTGCAACACAATCAAGGAATGACGCGATACACCTGTAAATTTCAGAAAATGCAATGTATAGTGTGTTATGCAAATTATTCCGATTTCAGAGTCACCACATTTGCTTAGATTCGGCAGCGCCCTCTGGACTGCTGCTGAAACCGTATAAATAGAAGGCTTTATCGAGACGTTGACAATTGGCTATAGTTATTTGCCAGTGGATAGATGTTAGGTGGGACGCAACTATGCTTCTCCGACGAAAGAGGTTGGCATTTCAACAACTGAGTTTGAATGGGGTAGAATCATCATCTTCATGTCGCAAGAGCTTATACTTTGTATAAGTATTGCTTTCTTGAAGGGACATTGAGTAATTGTATTCCTTGCCGAGTTTGGCGTACTGGTACAAATCATCAGTATGTATGTTATTCTTTTCTAATATTCTGGTGGCTTCAACATTTTTCTTTCCGTTACATTTGACAATATGAGAGTTTTTAAAACCAAGGACAGTGATCATCAGTAGAATATGTCGCATTTTTCACAAAACCACGTAATTATATACTATTTACAAACTGCAAGATTTATTCTGAACAACCTTATATTTAAACGATATTTTTAACAAATCTGAATCGCCATGCATAATGTTGTCGAAAAAAATATATCTTTCAAGTTTGCATGCAGAATATTAATTTCAATATGTTTATTTATTAACAAAAAACGTCATACTTACTTTTAAATTTTACAGCTATGACGAATATGAATATTTTTTGCGAAAACAATGAAAAAAATAAAATAAAAATTGTCGTTCAGATGAAAATAACTTTTGTGTAGGAGTTGAATAATATGCTATTTTAAAGACACAATATCATCCCTAAATTTTTAATGATTGATACTACAAACGGATATTTTTCAAAAATTCTACAAATTATTATGTAAATAAACATTATAGAGAAAATCATAAAAAAATATATGAAAAGTTTATCTGTTTACATAATTATTGAATGAAACAGCAAATTTCATATCATTAAGTTTAATCACTAATTGTCTATAAAATGTGATCCATAAAATATTTCTGCTATAAACATAAGAAAAAACGTGAATACCAATATTTTATACCAAATTAATGCATTTTTATAGGAATTTTTATCTGAATATGGATCCTGTCTTCCAATTTTTACAAATATTTGCAATGGAATTCAGAATATTCGTCAAATGATTACTATTATCAAATATTACTATGACATGTCAGTTTATTTTTTCTAGATTATTCTTCTTAAAACACATCATTTAAGAAAACTCGTTTGCTTTTGTCGTTTGAACATGAATTTGAATTCTTAGGTGAGATTTTTCATTTCATTTTTGAGATGAACTTTCTAGAAACGTACATGCAATTTCTTATTAGCCATCATATCCGCATGTCTTTGAACATCTTGCTGTGTAATAAAATTATACTTTGCATGAAAAGTCACTGTTTATAAGCGTATATAAGACTGAGAAAATATTTATCAATACTCTACAGTATTTATATGAAATACATTCACAATGTGTTTTCAACATTTATATTAATTGTACACTGTCAACCATCCAAAATGCAACACCAGAAAGACAAGATATATCAAAGCCAGATTTATTTTAGAGATTACGCATAGTATCAGTGTTAATAGATTCCAAAGACAATTTTCTTTGAAATGGGGTAGACGGGAAAATAATAAAGAACTATTACTGCCATGTGTGTCAATAACCTCTGCTACATGCCGCGGCATAGAGTGAAAGAGGGTTTGAATGGGTTTCTGGGGAATGGCATACCCCTCTGACTTACAAACATAGCCAAAGTTCATCTGGTGTAGTCGCGGGTGCGGCATTCCGGGCTAGGCGTTCTCCAATCATTGACCAGACATGCTCGATGAGTGATAGATTTGGAGAATGGGCAGGCCAGGTTAACAATGGAATATGGTGAGCTAAGAAGAAAGCTTGAACATTGCATCCAACGTGTGGTCGAGCATTGTCCTATTGAAACGTGCTCCCAGGCAAACCCTGAAGGTAAGGGAGGAGAACAGGCTGCAAAACCTCAGAGATATAGCGCTGTCTGGTACGTATGCCGTTAATGCGTACTAGGGGGTACGGGATTCAAATTCAATATCACCCCACACCATAACAGCCGATGCAGGACAAGTGTGACGATGCATAATACAGCAGTTCAGTAATCTCTCCCCACACTGTCTCCGAACTCTAATTCGACCAGAGTGATATTGCAGTCAGAAGCGTGATTCATCCCAAAACACAGTGTTATGCCACTCGGATGCTCATGTCTGCCTTTCAGTGCACCATTGTAAACGCAAACACCTATGGTTTAATGTCAAATGTTTCCGAAGTAATGGAAGACTAGCGGGCTTTCCGAAGTACTTCAAACGACGTTTAAATGTTCGTCTGGACACCGATTGTTGTGTTAGAGTCTGCATTCGTTGACTTATGGTTGCGGATGTGACAGTGCGTCCCATCAGTGCCATGCGAACAATATGCTTGTCTTCCCGTAGAGTAGTGTGATGAGGCGGTTGAAATCGGTCTTGATTGTCTGTCGTTACACTCCTGTATCCACCGATTCCATATTCTCATGACTGTTGCTTGGCTACGCCCGATACGATGACCAAATTCTCTGAAGTATAATCCACAATCTCTGTATACAACGATTCTGCCGTAGTCGAAATCAAAAACGTGCTCGAATGGTGCACGAGTTTTTCTACAGGCATACTAAATCTGTACACACAAAAAATCTCATGAGAAAACAATTTACGTTCTTCAAAACGATAATTTTTCTTCCCTTTATTTACATTTTAAGGGGCTCTGTATTCGCCCACGACATGCGCGGGCGCTGAAATCGTTATCATTTGCATATCCTACTGAGGTGTATGCATGGTGTAAATTTCACGCTATTTACTTGATCCTTTCATGTTGTTGCATTTTGGATGGCCAGCAGTGCAGTGCATAACTGCAGCAATAAAAGCAATTTCAAAGTAGAAAAAGGATGATTTAATACTATAAATGCAGTTCACACAGTCAAATTAATATGTTTTTTGCCTTATTTAGTATAAAAATAAAATCTAGTTTCAAAAAGATTCATCTGCCAATTTTCATATAGTATTACAAATTTAATGTAAAATTCAGGTAGCATATTAAAGTGTCAATGTAAAAGCCAGTATAAAAAAAATATCAAGCTAATTTGGTTTTATTTTTCTTTTAAAAAATTCTATATTTGGAATTCTACTATTCTTTTAAAGCAAAGAAATTGAATACTATTTCATGATTTTATATTACGGTCCTGAGAGTAAAATCTTTCAAAATAATACATCACACGATTTTTACATAAATCACTGGCATTTGATAGTAATATTAAAAGAAAAATTCTGATTTAAAAAAAAAAATTATAATATATTTCATATTTAAATTAAGTATACCTAGAAAAATACAAATTACAAGTGTTAAAACTGATATTAAAAAATGTTTATATATATATATATATATACAAAGAGACAGGGGTTTATTTGAATTGTATGTACATTTTTAAATTTATTCATTTTTATAAATTGTATTACAATCTAGTTAACATTGCCTGAGTGCTTATAAATTACAGAAAAATATTTATAAATTTAATAATATTTTTGGTGCAACGAAGCGAATAATTTTTTTAAATATCTTATTCTTTTAAATTTCCCTTATATAAAGAGATGAATTCATTCAGCAAGTAGATTTTAGCTGTAAGTATTTAAAAATGTATTTTATTGCTTGTTTTGTATTATTTCTGCTCTACTTGATATTATAGCTAAAATTTCCTTCCAATAAATCAACATAAACACTACAAAACTTTATGATTCCTTATCTTAACGATACTTACTTCATGAAAGCAATACTTGCAGTGACAGCGGATATGATGTATGAGCCGACTATGTAAGTATCATTAATCACAACTGTTTATTTATGGTAAAAAAGGGGGGAAATAGTAATATTTAGATTCATGCACATTTATATTATTTTTAGCTGATATACTAAATATTATACACATATATATAAAAGTGAGTTCGAATGTAAAAGAAAAACAAAACAACTGCCAAGTTGACATGAGTCACAGAAAAATGATAAAGGTCATTTAGAAAAGACATAAGCTCAAATTCCCAAATACATTCTTGTGTCATTTTTTTTTCATGTACTACATATTTTATCTGCTCCGTTGGTAGCATATTAAGGTGTTTAAAACTTTAAACCTGGTGTAAAACACAACATAAGTTATCATTTATAGTAACCATATCATTATCCTTTATCTTTAAGAATTACTAAAAATCTAAAAAGTCTGCTATTATATTAAAGAGCTGAAATAGTACCAGCTAATATTTCATTATACGAAATTTGGAATTGAGTGTAAAATCTTTAAAAATAATGCATCCGAGACTTTTTCATTGAAAATGCAAGATATTTGACAGGAATGTCAAAAAAAAAAATTTCTAACACATGTATAAGATATTTAATGCGTAATTCAAGTATACCTTGAAAAGCATACATAACAAGTGTTAAAACTGCTATTTACCAAAAATCAATAAATTTTGTTAATTTTAATTATACGTGTACAATTTTTATAAATTCCTTAAAAGTTACAATTATTTTATAATTTTTTTTAAACGTATTTACATATAGATAAGATGTGTAAATAGATTTAATTTGCCGGAGAAGAAAGAATAATGTATAAATTAAATAATATTTGTTGTACAACTATATTAATAATTTTTTAATCTGTTACCTTGTCAATTTCCATTATATAATCAAGAACGAAAAATAATGCATACGGCACAGATTATCAAACACTTTCCAACGCATTCAGAATATTATAACAAAACGTCAAACTTTTCTAAGGTGAATGATGGTGTCTAAATGAATATTTTTAAAAACGCATAATTCTATTAAAATAATAAAGTTTGTAAAAAATCATCATGAAATAGAACAAACATAAGACACGTTTCGAGCTAAAAATATTAACAGCTCGTCATCAGCTACAGTAAACACCTGTCTATAGTGATACCCAATAACGGGCCTGCCCAACGCCGTGCCCGTTGTCTCCATGGCGCCCTTTGGAGATTTTCTTAGAGCACTTTTGAAGGTTTCTTGTTTTCTATACTAATGTTATAATGAAACAAAATTTTTTTGTTTGTTTGTTTGTAGGGGTAATACCTGGAACTACCGACCCGATTTCAAACGCAATGGTATCAAAATGATGGTGTTAGTCACTGTTCGAACATAGGCTATATCTTATGTCGGTGCCACAACCCCAAAAACGGTATAGGAGACAAAAAGTTATAAAAATGCGATTTTTGTGTTACCGATGGGCCTAGAAACATGAAATTTGGAATGGTAGTTAAAATATAAATTATTAATAATTTATATAAATTATTTCTAAGAACCTTACTTAAAACATTCAAAATTTAAAAGGGGTGAAAATGCGCAAAAAGCATTCTAAAAAATGTTCTCAATGGCGATTTCTAAGCAATCTCAGGACGTACCGAACCGATTTAAAATATAGCGCTGTTAAAATTATAATGACAGCCCTTACTCCAATATATGCTATATCTTATGTTGGTGCCACTATCCTGAAGGGTGTGCAGGAGCAAAAAAAAAAATTCTAAAAATGCGATTTTTCTGTTACTGAAGGGCCTAGAAACATGAAATTTGGAATGGTAGTTACTTATAAGATATAAAGGATCTCTAAGTACATTTCTTAAGGCATTCGGAATTTATGCAACCGGTGAAAATGGGCGAAAAGCGTTCTAAAAACGTTCTAAATTGCGATTTCTACGCAATCTCATAAAGTACCAAACCAATTTCAAATTTAATGGTTAGAGATTGACGGTGAGAGCCCTACAAAGGCTGTATTTTATGTTGGTGTCGCTACCACCTGGGGGTTGCAGGAGCAAAAAATGTTCTAAATTACAATTTCTGGGATACTGAAGAGGATAGAAAAATTAAATATGGCATGGTTGTTACTCATAAAATATAAATGCCCTCTAAGAACTGTCGAGAATAAATTCGAAATTTTAAAGAGGTGTTGCGAAGGGAAGGAGTGAAAAGCGTACAAAAAAAGGTCCTAAATTACGATTTCTATGCAATCTCAGGAAATAATAAACCGATTACAAATGTAATGTTTGCGAATCAATGGTGATTCCACACAGGCTATATTTTATGCCAATGCCACTAGACCTTGGGTTGGCAGGAGGAATAACAAATGTTCTAAAAAAAGCCTTTAAAAACTTTCTGAATTACCGTTTCTATGGAATATTAGTAAATACCAATCAGATTTCAAAATTAATGTTGGCAAATTAATGGTGACAGTTGCTGTTTCAACATAGGCATTTTATTTTAGTGCCACTACCACCAGAGAGGTAGTAGGCCGATATACAAGAAGCTTGGAATTTGAAATGATGGTTAATTTTAAGGTATAGTAAATGCATGCTAAGAACGGTTTATTCAAAAGTTCAAATGAATACTGTTAATGAGCGTATGAAATGAGCATAAAAGCTTCAAAATACTTTCTAAATTAGGAACTAGTTTTAATTCTTCTTATTAATCCAAGTCTCATATTTGCCTAAAGCAGTGTAATGATTAATTTTAATCAAACTGTGTCTTAATTAGTAATTTTTAAATTATTCCTAAAAGTATAATTTCTTCTAATAAAAATTAGATATACAAATATCACTTGGCATGTTTAAACTGTTACGCGAGCAAAGCTGCGGGTTTTGCTAGTTAACATTATAAAGAAAGTTTTCTTTTAAATCATTAATTTTTGTATCACAGATATTTTCAAACCTTTTAAAACGCATAAAAATCCAGAAATAGGCTTTTAAAATTTAATCATGTATATTTTCACAATTTGTAGTTGTTGCTTATAAAGAGTAATTATGAAGATTAAATTTGGTTTTAATTAGAAATACCTTTATTAATACTTAAAAATTAACAGAAAAAAAGTTTTTTCTTTTTGCTGTTGTCACACTAGACCATTCGCTGTATTATAAAAGGTATAAAGTGGTTTAATTTCTCCTTCTTGACTTTTGAAATTTTAAGGATTTTATTTTTCAATTTGCTTAGAAAAAATAATAAAACTATGCACAAAGACTTCCATCTATGAAAGCACTCCCAGACTACCTCTCTGGAACCAGCCATATGGACTGGCCGCTGTCATGCCTGCCTTTGTTTTTGTACTTTTTATAAAACTAAATTCACGCATTCAAAATAAGTCAAAGCAAACTTTCACATCCTAAATGAAACCAAGAAATATCTGTGATTTCAATTTTTTAGTTATTGATGTTATTATATGCCCGATTAACCTTTCTGGCACCTTCCCCTACAATCATTTTTGAGAGAAAAATGTATAATTTGAAATTTAATACATGTAACTCCAGAACCGTACCGTCTTTTTGTCTACTGTTGTTTAAGATTCATTTGCATTATATTATGAATGGCGAGTATTCAACTACTGTGCGCTAATATGGCCGCATGTTTACAGATATGTGAATAATAGTGCCCTTCATTGAGTGCCAAGAGCTGCATTCTCATAATCTTTTTATTTTTCTATATTTTTTTGTCCCTAAATAATAATTTTAATTTCAGTACATATTCTTGCGGGTTTTTTATTTCTTATACTGGAAATCATCCCATTGCATGAATGCATAACAATATTAACGAGATAAATAAGTTTTGGACGATGTTAGGTGTCGAAATATACAAGGAAATTCCTATTCCGCCCCGTGTCCCTGATGCTGATTGTTAAGTTTGGCGCTGCCTGTATAAAATTGTTTCAATAAAAGTAATTCGATATAATTGTTTTCCGAAACTAAGACTATAGTTTTATATAAATGCTAGGTGGCTCTACCCCCTGCAAGCTACGCTCGCCAACCACCGTTCAGTTACTGCAGAATCTAAAAGTACGCTAATCTGATCGGTTTAAAAAAGATTAGAGAAGATTGAATTATAATGAAAAAAACCTTTAGCGATCTCCCTGTAAACGGGTTTCCAATATATTCTCTTTGACTTAAAAAATTTACGGCCTAATCAGTTGCTGTTTACACATCCAATGGTTGTTTTCGTGTTTGGTTAAAGAAGGTCAGTTAAACACTTAAAAAGAAGCTAAAATAAAACGAATTAAGTAAACAGAGTCTTTGTCTCCCGGCATTTTTAACAGCGTTATAAAGCGATTGACATAATACAATTTACTACAATTACTAAAATTTGCTGCTTTAACCCCTTCAAGAGCGGTGGTTCATTTTTGGACCACTTAATTTTAATTCTTAAATGCCACATTAGCACCAGAATATTGGGATGAAAATTTCCCTTTTATTAAGTAAGTGAACAAAAGCATTTTTGCATTTCGAAATTTGTTTGTAAATTTTGGTGTCATTCACTCATTTCAAAATTTTACGAATAGAAGTACCTTGCCCCTGAAAGGGTTAAACGCATATTAGTTTATTTATAATTTTAAAGTTTCATTTCTCTTTTAAAATTCCTGTGTAAATACAATTTTCAAGACATAATATTCAATATTTTCCTGCTTTTAACACGTACTCATTTAATAGTAATTTTAAGGCTTTTTTCTGTTTTTAATAGTCACGTGCAAATAAATTTTTAATCGTTAGGATATGTTATTCTTTGCGCTGTTTTCAGAATTGAAAACAATCTCTATAATAATAGCCTAAGTCATATGACTATCATCAACTGTTCCAGGCGGATCCCTTCACATTTTATATTCCAGGCGGCCATTTTGATACTTTAATATTAGCCCGACACAGGTGTGATAAGTCGCCAAATATTATTCTATCGCCATTATTTCTTATATTATAATAGTCCAAGTCATGTAACCGTCATAAATAACGGGCTGATCCCTTCGCTTTTAATAAGAAAGGTTTCCATTTTGATTAAAGAATAAAACTACATAAAAGTTGCCATGATCCCAAAGAATTCCTGGTACTTTTATGTTAGCCGGGTGCAAATCTCGCCAATAGCTTTTTTTTTTTTTTTTTTAAATCGCCACTTAGCATTATTTTATTTTTCGAATGGCAAATTAAAACGGTGCTACTTGGTTATCACATCGACCAAAAAATCTGTCACCAAACTATAAGATTAAATGCCAATAACGGTTGATCGTAAATGTCACGTTCACTTGACTTTAAGGAAGTTACACGTTTTTACGCCATCAAGTGATTTTTATTTCGACTTTTCATGTGTAATTTTATTAATGTTATTATTTGTTAATTCGTTATTGTGTTGTATTTTGTGACTCAAATTCCAAACTCTTTGGTGCGAAGTAAAACAAACAAGCTGTGTGAACTAAAGTGACCCATTTTTGTTTATGATTTAATTTTGATGTCATTTGTTGTTCCATGAATTTACTGCAGACGAGATGTACGAATTTAAAAATTGAAGATGTTTAAAGATAGTATATGTACCGTTTTTAGTGTTAGTTTTTGTCTATTAAATGTTTTGTTTCGTACAGCAGTGTTTATATTCTTCGAAGTAAATACCTTAACGAGATCAGCCACAATAAAGGCGTAGAATTCACGACTCAGGTGAGAAAGTTTTAGATTAATAAGTTACCCTTTGTATTTTTTAGTAACATTTTGGCGCCCATACGTCGCGCTTTTATTTGGTTGAAATATTATTTGATAAGTATTTATTTCGTTTGAGAATATTAGAATGGAAAATTTAGATGCATTGAAGTCGAAAAGAAAAGTTATTAAATCTAGCGCAACGAAGCTCATGAATAATATCAATGATGTATTTGAAAAATCCGATAGAACAATTGATATGCTTTGGTTAGAAGAATCATTTGCACAAATTAATGATAAAGAAAATCAATTTCTTGATTTATGTAAGAATATTGAGGGAGAAATAAAAGATTTAAAAAGTTTAGAGTCGGATTTTGAATCCAACCAAGAGTATACAGAAAAGTTTATTTCCGTTAAAACTAAATTAAATCGTAAAATGAAGGATTTACAGAAAGAAGAAAGTAATATCGCTTCATATTCGGCGGTTGCCCCTAGTGATATGAACGCCAATTTGCCTTTTATGGCCAAACATGAGATTCGCGTTAACCTGCCTAAGTTGAATATTGAGAAATTTGATGGTAATTTAGAGAACAGGCAAGAATTTTACAGTCAGTTTAAATCAGCTATTCATGATAATGATGAAATAAGCAAAATAGATAAATTTACATATTTGAAAAGTCTCCTAAAATCAGAGGCGCAAACTTCCAATCAAAGATTATTAGTTTCCAAAGAAAATTATGATATGGCTGTGAATATTTTAGAGAGTCGCTACGGGAAAAAAGAAATGTTGACCAGGTCACATATTAATAAGTTATTAAATTTGCCACCCGTCCGCAATTCTTCTAATTTGAAAGAATTGCTCAATTTGTACGATACTTGCGAAATACATATACGCAGTTTTAAATCATTAGGAATCGAGTTAGAAAGTTATGGAAGTTTATTGTTTCCTATAATAACAAAGTTAATACCGAATAGTTTAATGTTGAATTATAACAGAGAAAATAAAGATGAAGCAGAATCGTGGAATGTTTCGAAGCTATTAGATTATTTGAGAGCGGAAATCGAAACAAGAGATCGCACATTTTC
The DNA here is from genome assembly GCA_963932465.1 of Maratus speciosus. Lineage (NCBI taxonomy): Eukaryota > Metazoa > Arthropoda > Arachnida > Araneae > Salticidae > Maratus > Maratus speciosus. The sequence goes on from OZ010786.1 coordinate 46,202,097, forward strand.
GTTTGGTAAGAAAGAATCAGATGACGACACGAGATTTGGGAACAAGGTAGTTGTAAAAAAAAGAATTTTCAGATAGGGACTTTGTTAATAGTAAATCATTTAAGCACAAAATGCCTACGTCGGCTACTTTGAATACGAACGTTGAAAATAAATGCGTATTCTGTTCAGAAAGCCATGATATAGAAACTTGTTCTAAAACAATAGAAGAGAAGAAAAATGCTATAAAGAGTTAAGGAAGATGTTTTTTATGTTTGAAGCGATTTCACCTAGTTAAAAATTGTAAGTCTAAAAATAGATGTAAATTTTGTTTTCGGAGGCATAATTCAGTGATTTGTGAAGAAAGCGAGAATAAAGGGGAAATCACAGATACACTAGTTTCATCAATTCAAAATGGGAAAGTAACACGAGATATTTATTTGCAAACCGCTACTACCTTAGCTATCGGAAAAGAACATAAATCAAAATTGCGTCTATTATATGACTTAGGGTCGCAGAGATCATTTATATTGAGTAACGTTGCAGAAAAATTAGGTTTACAAGTAGTGGGAGAAGAAGATGTTACAATTCACGCTTTTGGCTCTAAAGCCGCGATAAATCAGAAACGTAAGCGATACAGAATTCTTTTGAAAATTCCCAAAATGATGAATAAAAGTATTACGATTGAAGTGTTAGAGACACCTGAAATTAGTGAAGCTTTACTTGCCGTACCCGAGAAGAGAATAAGAGATTTTGTATATAGAAATAAATTGCAATTAGGTGATAGAACCTATGGAGATTCAAAATATTTTCGATTATCTATTTTGATCGGAAGTGATTACTATTGGAAAATGGTAACAGGGAAGCTTCGTAGACTTTCAGATGATCTTGTACTTTCTGAAACAATTTTAGGATGGACTGTTAATGGTTCTACGGCGTCTAAAGATGCTAATATTTTACAAACTTCAGTTAGTGTCATGAAAGCTGTTTCGGAGCATGTTGAGTTGGATAGGAATACCAATGTAAATAATACTTTAAAGGCTTTCTGGGAGTTAGAAACTATGGGTATAAAACCAGAAAAGGAACAATCTGATATAGAGAATGCAGTTTTGGAAAATTATAATAAAACTGTTAAATTTAAGAATAATGTGTATCAAGTCCAGTTGCCCTGGAATGAAAGAGTTGTTTAATTAACGGATAATTATGAGTTAGCGAGAAAAAGGCTACATAGTTTAAATAAGAAATTTGAGAAATGTCCAGAATTTTATGAAAAATATGCCAATGTTATAGATAACTATTTAGAGAAAGGAATGGCAGAAGTTGTTAATTCGGAGCCAAACTCAGTATCTTACTATATGCCTCATCAAGCAATTATACGTGAAGACAAAACAACTACCAAACTAAGAGTCGTTTTCGTTGCGTCTTCTCATTATTCCGAATCTATTTCATTGAATCACTGTTTACATGCGTGTCCAAATTTAAATCCGGATGTACTTGATGTTTTACTTCGGTTTCGATTACATAAAATTGCAATCACTGGCGATATTGAACAGGCATATTTGCAAATTAGTTTAGATCCTGTAGATAGAGATGCTGTGAGATTTTTATGGATGGAAAATTCGCCTAATCCAGGGTCAAATTTAAAGTTGAAAACATTAAGAATGACCAGAGTTTTATTCAGAGCGAAGCCTAGTTCATTTCTGTTATCTGCAACGATAAAACATCATATAAGTAAATACAAATCTACATTTCCAGAAACATTTGATCTACTTAATGATTGTCTGTATGTTGAGGATTTACTCACTGGTGTGAATGAAGAATCTCAAGGTTTGAAGGTATATGCTGAGGTTAAGACCATTTTGAAAGATGCTAATTTCAATATGCGCAAGTGGATTACAAATTCTGGAAGACTTCAATCGCAATTTGACTTAAAATAAGAAACTAGCCATGAAAAATCTACTTATATACAAAGGTTCTAGGTTATAAATGGAATACCCAAGAAGATTATTTGAAAGTCGAATTACAGAATCTTTTGAAATTTGACGATAAGAATAACGGTGTAACCAAAAGAGAAGTTTTAAAGATGATAGGAAGAATATATGATCCCATAGGAATTTTAAACCCTTTTACGGTAACTGCAAGAATTCTTATGCAAGAAATTTGGAAAGAAGGTCTGAATTGGGAAGATAAATTGAATGCAGATATGCACAATAAATGGATTAAGTGGTGCAAGCAACTAAGTTCTATTGAAGCTGCAAAGATTGCAAGATATTATTTTGGTGACTATTCAAAAGATGCGATTCAAGATCTACAATTACACTGTTTTAACGACGCAAGTTCCAAAGCTTACGGATCTGTTGTTTATCTAAGATATCGTGTTAACGAACAAATATTTACTAGTTTTGTCATTTCCAAAGTCAGAGTTGCTCCAGTCAAGAAATTATCTCTGCCAAGATTGGAACTAATGAACGCACTAGTAGGGACTAGACTAACAGCCTATGTTAATCAACATCTTTTCAAAGAAATGAAAATCAGTCTACATTTCTGGACAGATTGAATGATTGTTCTGCATTGGATCAGAGGAAATGTTGAAGAATGGAAGCCATTTGTTCAGAATAGGATTCGAGAAATACAGCAAAAAACAAATCCAAACTTGTGGTCGCATTGCCCTGGCTCAGAAAATCCAGCCGACCTGTTAACCAGAGGTGAAAAGGTAGAATCATTTTTGAAAAATGAAGCATGGTTTAACGGTCCCAAGTGGCTGAAAGAAAATGAAACATTTTGGCCTCAAGAAACGAAAGAAATTGATATCAAATGTGCCGCAGTAGAGAAAAGATCATCAAAGAGAACAGAAATTCTCCAAACAAGCTGTGTAACTCGAGAAGAAAATACAAATTTTAAAATTGAATATTACAGTACATTGACTAGAGCGCTTCGCATCACCTGTTGGATATTCAGATTTGCGAACAATACAAAGACATGTGTAAGTAAATTTTCAGGACCTTTGAGCGTTGAAGAAATGCTGAAAGCCGAGAAATATTGGATAAAACAGACGCAAGAGAAGTACTTTCCAGAAGAAAGAGAAGCATTGTTTAAGAAGAAATTAATCCCAAGAAAATCAAAAATTCTAAAGTTAAATCCGTTCTTAGATGAAGATGGAATCATGCGATTAAAAGGAAGACTCCAGAATTCAAATTTAAGTTATTCAGAAGCACATCCAATTATACTCCCTAGCAAAAGTCATTTTACAGATCTTCAAATCAGAAGAGCTCGTGAAGAAGTAGCTCATGTTGGAGTTGCCGAAACACTCGCCCAATTAAGAGAAAGTTTATGGATTATAAAGGGTAGGCAACAAGTAAAACGCATACTAAGGCGATGTATCATCTGTAAAAAATTCAGCACTAAACCTTACTGCCAAGACATTGCACCCTTTCCTCCAGATAGAATTAAAGAAGCATCACCGTTTGAAGTGACAGGAGCAGATTTCCTAGGTCCTTTATACCTCAAAAATAGTACCAAGATTTACGTTGTTTTATTTACATGCGCAGTAGTAAGAGCAGTGCATCTAGAAATTGTTATGAATTTAACAACGACCGAATTTTTAATGGCCTTTCGAAGATTCATCTCACGTCGTGGTATTTGCAAGATTATTTACACCGATAATGCTAAAACCTTCAAGAAAGCGAACAGGGATTTACAGCAGATATGGAATTTGATAAAGAATCCTGAGGTGCAAAATTATTTTAGTGAAAAAAGAATTGAATGGAAATTCATCGTAGAGAGAGCAGCGTGATGGGGAGGATTCTACGAAAGATTGGTGCGTTCAACGAAGATATGCCTTAAGAAAATCCTTGGAAGATCTTCATTAGACTACAAAGAATTTGAAACCACTTTACAGGAAGTGGAAGCTGTTTTGAATTCCCGCCCATTAACCTTTGTATCGAGTGATGTAAATGAGCCAACCCCCTTGTGTCCAGCACATTTCCTGGTAGGGAAAAGACTGACAGCTTTGCCACCGGAAAAGATAAGGATCATTCCTTCTACCAAAAGTGAAGTAACTCGCAGATATAGATACAGATTAAACTTAGTAGAAAAATTTTGGTTGAAGTGGAAACAATTTTACCTAATGGATTTAAAATCTGTCCATTATACAGATCACTCCAAAGGCATACAAGTAAAAAAAAGAGCCGTTGTTCAAATTAAAGAAGACAATCAGCCAAGGCTTTTCTGGAAATTAGGCATTATTACAGATATTCATCCTGGTAGAGACGGAAAGGCTCGTGCATGCACTTTAAGACTGGCAACAGGCAATTTCATTCGGCGAGCAGTCCAACACCTATATCCATTGGAACTTGACTATTATAAAGAATAACTTATCTTTCTGGGCCGGAGGATGTTGTATTTTGTGACTCAAACTCCAAACTCTTTGGTGCGAAGTAAAACAAACAGGTTGTCTGAACTAAAGTGACCCATTTTTGTTTATGATTTAATTTTGATGTCATTTGTTGTTCCATGAATTTACTGCAGACGAGATGTACGAATTTAAAAATTGAAGATGTTTAAAGATAGTATATGTACCGTTTTTAGTGTTAGTTTTTGTCTATTAAATGTTTTGTTTCGTACAGCAGTGTTTATATTCTTCGAAGTAAATACCTTAACGAGATCAGCCACAATAATGACGTAGAATTCACGACTCAGGTGAGAAAGTTTTAGGTTAATAAGATACCTTTTATATTTTTTAATAACATTTTGAAAATAAAAAAAATGATGTCAATTTGTATAATTTGGTGAAATTGGTGGTCGGGAGAAGTAGTACCAATAAAACTTTGCTTTGAAGTGGAAATTAAATGTCATGATCTGTTGCATTGTCATATAAGCATCGGGTTTGGCGTGATTTTTTTTTTAGAACGATTTGGCGGAAACCTAGTTTTTGAATACCAGTTACATTACACATACCAGTATTTTTAAATTATCTTCTATTACTTTTAAAATGAAATAACAATAAATTTAAAAAATGTTTAGTAAGTAACTATAGAACGAAACAATTTATAACATTTTTTGTAAATAAAAAGAAAATAAATTCAAATAAACATTTATTAATAAATAAGCAACAATAGCCGGGTTACCATGACAGGCAAAATAACGCCATTTTGGCGCCAATTAGATTCCCCGTTTCGTATATAACATCTGTGCCTAATATTTTTCTTTTCGTTTCGTTTAAAAAAAAAGAAAGAAATGAAAGCCATTTATTTTAAAAGTTTCAGTTTAAAATGAAAATTTTGTATTAAATAAAATGATAATGAAATACAAATTGAATTATGAATAAAAGTAACATGATGCATTTCTTAGCATACATTAAAGGGAGGCCTAACTGGTCGCTTAATTCGTTTAAAATAATAACCTTTTCTAAAATAGGAAGAAAAAAAATTGTTATGATTAAAATTTGAGATGCCATCATTAGAGAAAAGTATTTAAAATTAGAAAAAAATTAATATTTCGAAAACTAATTCGAATTTTAAAATTCTAATACCAATTTTCAGATCTGCGAATCAATACGGACTTTTGGTGTTAATTACATCGCAAAATATTCCATATTTTAAGAGAAATTGCCGTGAAACATAATCAGTTGTTTATTCGGTCGTTTCAAAGAATCGTTTCAACCTGAAATTCGTTTCATTTCAGGCGTTTCATATATGCGTTTCTTATATTCGTTTCATTAGGATTTTATATATATAGGATTTAGATGTAGCAAAAATTTAACCTGCACATATTTTTACGGTTGTTACTATTTTTTTTAACTCTGTCCCTGGAATTTTGATTCATTACCGCCCCTCTTGTTAAATTATACAGAAAATCACTTCAGATGCACCCACAGATTTTCTTTTTCGAATTTTTCTCGCGTAGAAGTATGTTAGAGAAAGAATGAGTAAATTGTTTTGACAGGAAATTTACTGCAGAATTTAAATCAGCATTTAAATATCAATTTCAAGCATCGTGGCTTTATTGGTAGTCTTACCGCCCCCAAGGTTTATTCCTGCTCTTTTCGAAGTAAATTAATTTTTTTTTTATTTAATCCAATGTAAATAACTGTTTCTAAAAATCAATGAACATTGTGGCTATCACTTAGTCTTAACGTGATTTGCGCAAAAATAAGTGGTAATTTTCCTTACCGTCCCATCCTTACCATTCTTTTTTTTCCTTACTGTCCCTTTTTTCCTTACCGTCCCTTCTTTAACCTCTCTTTAAGACAATGTTATACCAAAATTTTGTACTAAAAATACTACATTGTTATTATTTCTTTTTTGTGGATATTATGCAAATCCTGTGGGTACTATGCAAATTCATTATAAAGAAAAATTTAGAAGAAAATAAAAAGTTATAGTGGTAAAATGGTAAGTAAAATGAATCTCGCTACTTTAACTTAAACCTCAGTTAAATAATAAAAATTTCGCTACTGACCATTTTTTCTGTATTTTAAATCATTAATGTATACTTCTATAAGTTTAA